>CM060948.1:181696558-181916558 GCA_030765055.1 Mantis religiosa
ACTACTACTACTACTACTACTACTACTACTACTACTACTACTACTACTACTACTACTACTACTACTACTACTACTACTACTACTACTACTACTACTACTACTACTACTACTACTACTACTACTACTACTACTACTACTACTACTACTACTACTACTACTACTACTACTACTACTACTACTACTACTACTACTACTACTACTACTACTACTACTACTACTACTACTACTACTACTACTACTACTACTACTACTACTACTACTACTACTACTACTACTACTACTACTACTACTACTACTACTACTACTACTACTACTACTACTACTACTACTACTACTACTACTACTACTACTACTACTACTACTACTACTACTACTACTACTACTACTACTACTACTACTACTACTACTACTACTACTACTACTACTACTACTACTACTACTACTACTACTACTACTACTACTACTACTACTACTACTACTACTACTACTACTACTACTACTACTACTACTACTACTACTACTACTACTACTACTACTACTACTACTACTACTACTACTACTACTACTACTACTACTACTACTACTACTACTACTACTACTACTACTACTACTACTACTACTACTACTACTACTACTACTACTACTACTACTACTACTACTACTACTACTACTACTACTACTACTACTACTACTACTACTACTACTACTACTACTACTACTACTACTACTACTACTACTACTACTACTACTACTACTACTACTACTACTACTACTACTACTACTACTACTACTACTACTACTACTACTACTACTACTACTACTACTACTACTACTACTACTACTACTACTACTACTACTACTACTACTACTACTACTACTACTACTACTACTACTACTACTACTACTACTACTACTACTACTACTACTACTACTACTACTACTACTACTACTACTACTACTACTACTACTACTACTACTACTACTACTACTACTACTACTACTACTACTACTACTACTACTACTACTACTACTACTACTACTACTACTACTACTACTACTACTACTACTACTACTACTACTACTACTACTACTACTACTACTACTACTACTACTACTACTACTACTACTACTACTACTACTACTACTACTACTACTACTACTACTACTACTACTACTACTACTACTACTACTACTACTACTACTACTACTACTACTACTACTACTACTACTACTACTACTACTACTACTACTACTACTACTACTACTACTACTACTACTACTACTACTACTACTACTACTACTACTACTACTACTACTACTACTACTACTACTACTACTACTACTACTACTACTACTACTACTACTACTACTACTACTACTACTACTACTACTACTACTACTACTACTACTACTACTACTACTACTACTACTACTACTACTACTACTACTACTACTACTACTACTACTACTACTACTACTACTACTACTACTACTACTACTACTACTACTACTACTACTACTACTACTACTACTACTACTACTACTACTACTACTACTACTACTACTACTACTACTACTACTACTACTACTACTACTACTACTACTACTACTACTACTACTACTACTACTACTACTACTACTACTACTACTACTACTACTACTACTACTACTACTACTACTACTACTACTACTACTACTACTACTACTACTACTACTACTACTACTACTACTACTACTACTACTACTACTACTACTACTACTACTACTACTACTACTACTACTACTACTACTACTACTACTACTACTACTACTACTACTACTACTACTACTACTACTACTACTACTACTACTACTACTACTACTACTACTACTACTACTACTACTACTACTACTACTACTACTACTACTACTACTACTACTACTACTACTACTACTACTACTACTACTACTACTACTACTACTACTACTACTACTACTACTACTACTACTACTACTACTACTACTACTACTACTACTACTACTACTACTACTACTACTACTACTACTACTACTACTACTACTACTACTACTACTACTACTACTACTACAAGTGCTCTAAGTAAGTCCAAGCTCTGCTGCCACACAGTTGACCTGCCAAATTATAACTCTACTAGAGGTTTCTCCAAACATGTTCTCGTGATCTGTATCTCATAGTGGGTTGTTTACAGATGAGGAAGGTTTCATGAGAGATGGCATCCTACGTTTTTATAATACACATGTATTATATAGGAATATTTACATTCAGTTGAAGAGAGAAGGGACAGTACAAATTTAATATCAATGTATAGGCAGGCATTCACATGTTCAGATCGGGGGATCCCTCTGTTCTACATAATTTGAATGATGCTAGGTATTTTAACGTTCTATGGATTCAGTTATCTATCTTGTTGGAGAAGGTGCCAGAACATAAACAACCACAAGTATGGAACATACATGAGAAGACACTGGCCCATTTTCATGATAGGATTAGATAAGGGCTAACATAAGTCTTTCATAAATGATAAATTGATTGGAGAGGTTCAAAACTTGGCCTTCCTCATTGACTTTAACCATTTAGATTTTTTGCCTTTGTGGACATTTAAAGACTATGGTGTATGAGTCCCCATAAATTCAGTGCATATTGTCACAAACCCATTATTTACGATAGTGCGGCATGGAGCAATAAGGAACAGATAGTGCCAGGTGGAGATAAAGAGCTTGCCTAAGTAGATAAACATAGCGCGGAAATAAAAGGCATGCCAAAACAGATAAAGTTAGATAAAAAAGGAAAATTCTAGTGACATCTTGACTGTCTTACAGAACATTCGATTTCTTGTTTGTTACAGAATATCCCACAAATGTCTAGTAATATGAGTTGTGATATATATATATATATATATATATATATATATATATATATATATATATAAGGAAGCCGCGACTTGCCAAGGGACAGTTGTAAACAGAGTCGTAATGAGAGAGTGGTAATTGAACTGGAAGTTGAGTGAGCTCTTTGTTTGTGGTCAACGACCTTGGAAGATTGTATTTGTGTATGTTATGTAATTCTGCTGTAATCAGAAATGTACCAGGTGTACAATAAAAAGAATGTTGTTTAAAACATTAAGGCAAGAGACGATCCTTAAATTTTATAAAGTATTGGCCTTGCCTATGTTATTTTATGGTACAGAAACCTGGAACCTAGTTTGGCAAAAAGGATTGAAGTAGCAGGAGTGAGATTGTTAAGACCATTGCTAGGTTTCCAACTGCAAGATCACTAAAGAAACCAGGAAATCTGAGAACAATTAGGTACTGAAGGAATTCTGCAGAAGATAGATCAGTATAGGAACAAATGACATGAGCATACGACACGGATGAACATAGGATGTATCTCTAAGAACTTTATGAATACAAGCCCCAAGGGAGAAGAAATATTGGATGACCTAGAAAGAGGTGGAAGGATCAGCTGTGAATTGCTTGGGTTTGGAACAGACAAATACTGTCTAATCTGAGGGAAATTGAGCTTAAGGGCGCTCAACTGCAAGGTCATCAGCGCTGTCTAAACTGAATTGTATATGATGATGATGATGATGATGATGATGATGATGATCTTATGTAACATGAGCTCAGCACCCATCTGAAATGACCTAGAAGATTTGGAGATGTTAAACCTTATAAAAAGTATGAACAATAATCTGATTGGAAACATAAGGATAATAATACAGTGTGGTCCATATAAACCTGAGCTATTTCAATAGACCATAACTTTTGAACCAATAATAGGACACACGTGTAACTTTGGAGGAATATGATATACAATTGGGAGATTACATTACACTATTTACATCTCAGAGAAAATGTTAGAAGTGTCCTCCACCAGCATTTGTATATGTTTGCACTCGTCTCACGATATTCTCTGAAGTTTTACGGAGATGATATCGAATTGAGAGAAGGTTATTTCCAGCAAGATGGAGCAACGTGCCATACATCTAATGACACCTTGGAACTTGTCCCCAGTTTCTTTGATAATCAAATAATCTCAAAAGGTCTGTGGCCTCCCAGATCCCCTGACCTAACCTCACCGGAATTTTTCTTGTGGGGGTATCTAAAAAATAAGAGTGTACAAGAATAGACCACGGACAATTTATTTTCTCAAGGAATCCATTCGAACCGAAATAAGTAACACTGGCGAGGATACTCTCAGTAAAACTTCAGAGAATATGTTGAGACGAGTGCAAACATGTATAGTTGCTGGTGGAGGACACTTCCAACATTTTCTGAGATGTAAATAGTGTAATGTAATCTCCCAATTGTGTATTATATTCTTCCAAAGTTGCACGTGTGTCCTATTATTGGTTCAAAAGTTATGGCTAGAGCAAGTATCTAAAACAGCACTCATCATGAAAGGAGCAGGAACTATTAGTAGACGATCCTAAAAATAGAAGAGTAAGAATTCTAAATTATATTTAAAGCAAATGCATTGCAATAAGGTTTTTTTTTTAATGATCACTAGATTGTTAGGTTCAGTATCAACAAATTGCACATGCCGGTCTGAATGGCTCAATAGGTTACTGAACCCAAAGTTGCCGATTAAAAAATGTGCTTAAAAGTGACATCCCCATAACGGCTGATTTACAAGTATGTAAAAGAACTCCTGCAGGACGAAATTCCGGCATACCGGTGGGACTGATATTATCCTAACAATTGAGAGCTTCATTAACAAACAAAATATTAAACAAACTACACCAGATCACCCAAGATTTCTAACATCCACAACATAGAGCTGTTCTCTTGATAGTCTCAAAACCACTGTGGCAGAATTCGACTGGGAGCGTTAAACCCAAACAATAGAGGGCAACGGCTCGAGAAAGACAAAAACACTGGAAGAGGCGATGGAATTGGTTCTAAAACAGGAAAACATTAACGGTCTGCTCCACCAGGCTGCAGTAGAAGACGGTGATTGCGCTAGTGCGAACTCCAATATCCGGTTATAGTTAAGTAAATAAACCTAAGGAACGTGTGTGCCCTGTTTTCTTCATCATACAAGAGGCATTTTACAAATGCTATTCTATCCACTTTGGTATTTACTTAGGTGCTGGCCTGCAGACCCCAAGATCGCGGATTCAAACCCGGCCCAGAAGTGCGCTGTTAGTAGATTGACTAGCACACAAAAGAATTCCTGCGGGGCGAAATTGTGACACACCGACGACGCTGATGTGATCCTGGCAATCAACAGCGCCGTTAACAAATAATATTGTACCTACTAATTTAGCTTTATAAGAGCAAAGTTTTGTATTTGCTTATTAATATAACAAACGATAATTGCACAAGTAATATAGCTGATACCTATGTTGAGTTGAGTTTGGAAAGCGATCTCTTGTTCTTGAAATACTTATGCTGCCATCTATAATAAAGGTGTTAATTTTATTGTATCTATAAAGAATACTTTCGGTTTTTCCAAACAAAGGCTGCCATTTAGACAGAGCGTAACAAATGACAGTAAACTGTTCGAAAAACAAGTACAAAAAAAAAAACAATAAATTCTTGATAACGCGTTCTTATAAAATGCAAGAAAATTTGAGCACATGGCCTTGGGATCAAGTAATGTGAAAAATTCAACGCTGTTCAAATGAGTTTAGTATGAACATTCCGTAATCTAAGCAAATTAATACATGGCCGAAGCCCCGGATTTAGCACGGAGGATGGTCGTCACTGTTACCCTTATTGTTAGATTTTGTTTCACAAATTGCCTTCGAATGCAGATTCAACCATTTTTAGCCCATTTTTCAATAATTTAAACTTTCGGCTTTTCTGACTGATGATTAAAAGAAAAAACAAACTTGAATGTAAATTAATTGTTCTTTCACACTGGCCGTGTGTAGACTAAATTGCGGAGACGTAGAGTCAGAATGAAAAATTCATTGCCATAGCCGGGATTTGAACCACGGATCTTCTGGTTTCCTTAAATGTATTATACATTTTAACAATCGAAGTACGCAGTCATTAAACTAACTGCAAGTAATTTTGGAAGAAACCGAAAGTTGCTGGGGTTAATGCCAATTGTTAGTTGAAGGGAGCAAATGATGAAATCTGCATCACCAACATGGGAGTCAGAAACGGTCATCCGCTTAAGCACTAATGTTAACATAATGGCTTCTGGAATTAATATGACGATCTTACCTACGAAATGGTGATGGTAGACACAGCGGAGACGGCATACAGCGTGGACACACTAGTGCTTCATTGGCACTGACACAAACATGCAGAGCAGATCATCTCTCTCCTCTACCCCTTCCCTTAGCCGACCGGAGTTAAAATACTCCACACACACCCACAGCAAACATCACCTCCCGTGTGCTTTACACGTTTGGCATCCTCGTGGCCAAGACTTTAAAAATTAAAACCTCGCATATTAAACAGCTTTTTTAATTATCATTCGTGACGCCTCCAAGCCGTGGTGTACGATTAACGTGTGTTCCTTAACGATGTGAACGATATTAACTTTACTGAAAGAACATGCAATTAATACTCAGATTTATCACTTAAGGCATAATCTCTTGGTGCATTCCAAAGTTTCAGATTTGGAAGCTACAATAATGAGGTTCTAAATGGATCGTGTTTTCTGTACCCGAAATAGGCTTCCAGTGTCAATTTAAGCTGTATAAAAGTACATAAAAACCAGCGCATATACTTTAAACATCACTGAAGTTTTACAACAGACTTTCTCTAAACTGACACCTTTCCTGATGTATGTGCCTAATGCACTAAATTAAGTAACAAACCATCCATTACAAGGATACATCCTTCTCTCAGCTTCTGTAAAATCTGGTCATTTATGTACAAAGAAGCACTTTCTAGTACTGCTGTAGATAGATAAAAAATTTTAATCGATTAACCGTGTTACTTTAATCGATTAATCTATCAATTAATCGAGATATTATCTGTTCAAAAATTAGGCGTAAGGATTATTTAAAGTACTTTAATACTCTGTACATTTCATTATTCATGAAACTTTTAAATATTTAGATTCAAAATTCGTGTTTCCATCAAGTGCACATGCTTCATATATGTAATTAATTACATCTACAATAATTTTGTAAGTAATTATTTAGTAACGTATTATATCAATACTACTAAGATTTGTGAGACTGACATGCAGTTGTTTTTATAACGTTTCTCCTTATTTTAACTTTTTAAACACAAAACTTTCACTCACTGTCACGAACACAAACGTTACTGCCTCACTGCAGTTTACAGCAAAGTTACACCACCACCAGCCATGAGAAGAGGGATCAGCCATTGTTTCCATAGGCTATATAATCGAAGTGTTCGGTTCAAGGTTGTACAGTTCAGTTTATGCTAGCAAGCGATTAATACTCAGTTGTATACAATATGTTGTCACACACAAGCTGTAAGGAAAGAAACCTCTCCCTCAGCATCTGTGTGTAGTTATGTACCTCTTAGAATATTTCAAAACAGAAGTGTTATTTAGACCCTCTCGGGGTTCAGAGTGATTTCTGTTAGCTATTAGGAGTTATATTATCTCAAAGTTCAAATAACATTATGTGTCTAGTGAAAGCTTGATGCGTTGGAAAGGCTGTTTAAGTTGGAAGCGATACATCAAAACAAAGAGGGCCAAATTTGACTAAAAGAGTTTTGATTAATATTTATTTTAATCGATTAATTTTAATCGACTCGATTAATCGATTAAAATTGTTTAATATTTAATCCAAAATAAAGAAATAATCGATTAATCATTTCGGTTAATCGATTAAATCATGCAGCACTGCTTTCTAGACATTTTAATAAAACCTACTATGTGTATGGTATTCCAAAAGTCTAACAACCTTACAGATAAAATAAATATAAATATGAACAATTGCACCTTGGAGCAGGTGAACAACTTTAACTTTTAGGCATAAACATCGCTAAAGGGTTAACGTATGACACTGCAAAAAATTAATTCGGCACCTTACCTTCTAAGACAATTAGCGAAATACAAGAACAGATATTCTAAAAACAGCTTACTATGGCATCTTACCCACATTTAACCTATGGAATTGAAATTTGGGGGTTACAGGTATTTCCAATATTGACAGGATATTAAAAATATAAAGTCAAGCCCCATAGTACAGTCGGTAGAGCACCTGCCTGCTTTGCGAGGGGTCCCGGGTTCGATTCCCGGCTGGGGATGGGGATTTTTCTCCCACCAAGATGATCTCCCACCCCATCTTCCCCAGAGTCTGGAAGTATGAATGAGAGAGCAAATGTGTGATTAATGATTAAAAACGACTACGAATTAACACCATCCTGATACTATTTTAGTTAAATGATTAATTTCCATCAATTAACTAAAATAATGAAGAGTTAAATGATGAAGCCTGTGACTCAAGTACTTACGATAGTAAGTCACCACAAATGGTGTATCTCGAATGCGAGAGCCCCTAGTGGTTTACCGGGGAAATATACGAGTCAAATGGAGAATTTAATGTCATGACGGCACGTTGGCCATGGTAGCTCAACGGGTAAGAGTGACTGGACGGAAACCAGGAGATCCGTGGTTCAAATCCCGGTCATGACATTGAATGTTTCATGTTGATTCTATCTACCATTCTAATACGTTCCACAGGAAAACGGCCGCCGATATGACTTTTGTAGTTAAAGAATAACTGTAGCAAAATTAAAAAAAAAAGGAAAGAAAGTGTCAGATGCATGTTCAACCTCAACTACCGACAGTGCTGTAGAGAAGCATTCATAAAGCAAAAAATACTAACCGTAGTTTCTCTCTATGTTTATAAAAGTATCTTACTTGTCAAAAATAATAAGGAATTTAAAGTTCTCAATAAAGACTGGTATAACCATGATACAAGGGAGGCAAATGACTATCATAGGGCAGCACAAATAAAAACCAAACTAATAAAGATGCTTATAGAAGTGGATCCTTATTTTATAATAAATTGCCAGTGCACATGAAAAATAATGTAAATATTAAATTTTTCCCGCCTTGGTAGCGAAGATGGTAGCATGTCTGCCTTACGTTCAAGAGATCCCAACTTTGAAACTCGATAAGGTTGTTTACGAGGTTTTCCTTATCCTAAAAGACAAAATGTCGGATAACTCTAAGCCGATGAACCCTGGGCTCATTTGAGCATTATTTCAACCATTTTCACTCACCGTCCAATATGACTTGACGTTGGAGGACGTAAATTTAAATATATATATTAAATTCAAAAATGTTTTAAAATCTTACCTAATTAACAAGTGTCTTTACAGTGAGAGAACGTAGGCTTGTCTTTACAGTATTGCAGAATTATAGCTATGTACGTTTCTGTAATTATACTCTCGTACATTTACTGTTAACTCTGAAAATGTCAGGTGCTCTTGTAAGGAGTCTCTTAACTGCAATAAAGATTATGTTATTATTATTATCATCACCATCCTCATTATTATTATTATTATTATTATTATTATTATTATTATTATTATTATTATTATCATCATCATCATCATCATCATCATCATCATCATCATCATCATCATCATCATCATCATCATCATCATCATCATCATCATCATCATCATCATCATCATCATCATCATCATCATCATCATCATCATCATCATCATCATCATTATTATTATTATTATTATTATTATTATTATCATCATCATCATTATTATTATGTTGTTGTTATTATTATAAGTACACACATAGTGTTGAAATATAAATGTTAGGTAGGTGGTACAAAATTAATGAACAGTCTTGGAGAACACATTTCAAACTAGAGGTCCGGTTTTGATTCCCAACTTTGGTGGGGGTGTTTATCTTTATCTAGAATTATTCCTCATTCTCTGTACAGATTGCACGTATGGGATAGAATATCAATACGTTTCTTATAAATATTAAATTAAAGTTTAAAATCTAGTCAACGAATTACTAACATCAATGTTTTTCGAAGTCAAACTCCCGATGTGACCATAGAAGTTGAAACGGGCTATACAGACGTCAAAATAACCCCCTCATAAATTTATATATTGCATTCACATGCCTTTCTCTACTTACTTCTCTAAACTATACTTATGAAAGCTACTATCTGCTTCTTTTTAATCAAAATAAACTTTCGTTGCATTCTTATAGATATCAGAATACAAAAAGACAGGTTTTTACAAAAGAAGCGCTATGTGATGACTTTGAAGTTCTCTTTACATGACCACAAGAAAAAAAAAAAAAACAATATGGACTTACCACTTAAAAGGAGTATCTGAAAATTGAAATTAAAAATGTAAAAGTTACATCACAAATGGCTAACGCCATAAGAAGGACTAGAAAATGTGAGCCTTAACAAATTTAGTTCTAGTTTGAGACAGATTATAAATAAAGTTTATACATACATGTACATACCTATTGACAATGAAAGTTAATATTTCCCCACTGATGCCCTATTTTCACGATGTTGAACAATGAACACTGTATAAAAACGTGTGCCTGCTGCAGTACCAATGGCGGACTGAGATTGCAATGGCTATGAAATGTTATCTAAATCTCTCTGAAAACATTTACGTCTTTGGAAATTGTCGATTTTAATAAATGGTACAATGTGAGATTTATTGAAAATATTAAATTTATACTGAGAGGTGATGTACCGCACATTAACCGTGCCAGAGGCTCAAATAGTGAACGTTTATGAACTGAATTCTGCTAAATCCTCAATCATTAGCTTAACGACCTGCATTTCTGAGAAAAGGGACGGGTGGTCTGGTCACAATTAAGTTCAGGTAGATCGGTGGGCAAATTACCTACTTACAAACACATGACCTGTCTTCCAATCACTTGTCACTTTATTTTCATCCTCTTAATTTTTGTCAAACCAAAAAGTGTATTAAGCGCAGCAGTCTTATAACAACACTTAGGGTTCTGAAACTCTCATATGCAATTTTCGTTACTTAATGGGAGCCAGAACGGCATTCTGGGGTGAAATTTCACCAAATGAGTTATTGCCAAAATAATCTTCCCTAATGTTTGTAGAAGGAAATAACGGTATTTATTTTCCTGTCCCATAGTTTTAAAAGTCTTAAATAGACTGATTTTGAAAAGGCTGCACAGTGTACCACGCCCCCTATTAGCCATTTGTAGCTGTGTTCTCTCCTTGGTTGTAACCTTATTGAAGCTATATTCCAGAGCACAACCTTATTAGGAAAGGAAGTCCTTGTTTTTTTCTATTAATCTGTGCATCTGATGTTAATTCTTCCATGCTTTGTTTAGTATATTTTGAATTAGTGCTGTTTTCAAGATGGCAAGAAACAATAATTTTGGTGTAAGTAATCGGCATGGGAAGCAGTATAAACAGTTTAAGTAATCCTGATTACATAATTAAAGAGTTACAAAAAAGTGTAGTAACACATGACAATATATTGACTTCGTCAAACTCAACCACAAACATTGGCGATAACTGTGAAGTGAAAGTTGGTTCTTCAAGGAAAAAAATATTTGTTTTTCATTGTGTAATGGCAGTGATAACAATTTAACTAAAGATATTAACTGATGATAACTAATGATATTAGATCAACAAGTTTTCAGTTAGTGGATATAGAAACTTTGTACAGTGTAAATTTTGTGAAAATGAAAAATATTTTCATATCAGAGGGCACCAAGAAAAGAAAAGAAATGGATTACACTCAGTTTCCAAAAGTGTAATAAAGAATATACATTTGATTGAAACATCCACTACTATTGGAAGTGGCACAGAAGTAAATGTAAGGTTTGCTTATGGCTTAAGAAGCATTCGCAAGGGAATCGAGGCAGGTAAGACATTGGCTGCTGTTCTCAATTTACTAGCCCTCACCAGCCGAATTTAACAAAATAATTAATAATACCATGGAGAAAGTGACCATGGAGTCTATGAAGAAGTGAAAAACGACAGAGGAAGGATGCTGATGATGAAAAAGATGCAGAATATGGATCTGGGGAAATTCTGAGGTGTGGTTCCAACATAGCAAAAATTTAATGCTGCTTTTCTCTGTTTTTTTTTTCTTTTTTCTTTTTTAGCTTTGGGTGCACTCATCTATAAAAGTACTGCAGCTACAAGTCTACATTTTTTTCTGGAATTGAAGAATACTTAAACTATTTTTTTAAAGGTACTTGTAGATAGATATGTGAAAATTTGAATTAAAAACAATCTTTAATATTTTTAGAAGTAAATTCAAGACATTTATTAAAAATTATATATCCTTTATTAAAACTCCAAAAATAAGATCTATTATCTTTAATTAATTGCGAAAGTGTTGTAAAATAACAAGTAAAAGTTTCAAATTGATACGTTCGTCGGTTCTTGAGCTAAGCGCACCAGAAAACACTCATTTTAACATTGGTGAGATAGGCTGTTCCGGCTCCCCTTAAATTTGGAATAGGTACTATCAAAAGGCAAAATATGTTTTACTAAGAATGAAAAAAGAAATTGAGACATATTGTTGCAATACAAGAGTATACCTAATATTTTCAAAAACAAATGTCTAACATCACAGTAAACCATCTCCTCACAGAATGCAGGGAATACGCTTCACAACGACAGCTTCATCAGATCACTGGAGACTTATCCACCATTCTGAACACGCCATCCAACTTCAAACATGTACTGTTATTCCTCAAAAGTACAAACTTGTATACGAAAATCTAATTCTAAAGATACCAATTTAGAATATACATAAGTTATTATGCAACAAATTGACTGTCCAAATACTACTGTTCTACTGATTGTTATTCAGAACTCTATCCTTATGATTTGTAGTTATTCAATACCTTTGTCATATTGATTTGTTATTTATTGTGTTCATGTTTTTGTTTAAATACTTGTAACCAATTTATTGAATACACTGTATTACACAAAATAGTCGCGATATGACCTAGTTGTTAAAGCGACTCTAAATAAATAAATTAAAAAAATGTCTAACAGAAGAGCAATAACTTTTGCATAATGTTATCAAATGTTAAGTAATCAGGTATAACATTTCAAATATAATAATAATGTTAAAGGTATAATTTCACAGTGTTTAAGATCGTCAATGTATAAAAAGGAATTTCTCTTCTTCCATTATGACACTAATTCGTATCAAACACTGATTTCCAATACGGACCTTGCATCTCCGCTCCACTGGCTGTTAGAAAGATAAAGGACAAAAGGCAAGTGCGTATCACAGTGATTTATTCAAATTATTCCTTTAGACAGAATGAATGATAATGTGGTAAAGATTTGGAATTTTGTTTCTTTTCATTTTCTTTACCGCTCAACAATGCCATATAGACAACAGTATTCGAGTCACAAAATTCCATACGAGTTTTCGACGGAAATACTTGTTCTGATAAGCTCCTCCCCCCCCCCCCACAAAAAACTGTAAAATCCATGGGTATGTAGTGTGCGAGCGTATGAAAATAGATAAATGTTGGTGTCCAAGGATTTCGTCCCTCAGGAGCTATTTTACATGAAAGTAAATCTACTGACGTGAGGCTGTCGCTTTTAAGCACACTTCAAAACCATCGAGCTAGTGCGGATTTGAACCCAAGATCTTGAGATCATTAAGCCAGCGTCCACCAACAGAGCCACCTAGACCGATGTGTGAGTCAATGCGCGCGCACGCCCTTTACAGGAAAAATTGCTATTAATTTTTTTATTTCCTAAAAAATGACTCTAAAGCTTTCTTTAACATATGTGTGAGATACTGACAAGAGAAATCAAATGTTTATCTTCAAGTTTCTGTAAATAGTCTTTACGGTTTTTCTTAGTGTTAGCCGTTTTCGAAATAGCACGTACTGTATATTTACATTTTCCCACTCCATCTCTTGGAAGGTTCTTGAAGGTTTCCAACTGGTGAGATTTTTCAAAAGTCAATATCACCAGGTTATTAAGTTTTACAGATAAATAAAAAACCATTGTCCACACACATCAATTTTTTTTTTCTAAAAAAAGTGCAGAACAGTAGAATTTTGTGTCTCACTTCGGTACCAAGTTTATACGTGTATAGTGCTTCTCATTGTCAGTTTTGAAAAGCATACTTGGGACCATCATTTTTTATACTGTATATAAACGCCCGCCTCGGTAGCGTGGATGGTAGCGTGTCTGCCTCATGTTCAAGAGGTCCCAAGTTCGAATCTCGGTCAGGATGAGTTACCTGGATAAGTTTTTTCCGGGGTTTCCCTTATCCTTAAAGACGAATGTCGGGTAACTCTAAGTTCCACGGACCCTGGACACATTTGAGCATCATTAAAAAGTACCGTCAGCTGCTAAGTTTAAATCTAAACTGACTAAACTCTTGTTAAGCAGAGCCTATTATAGTATAGATGAATATTTTAATGACAACTTCAATGATTTTGAATAGATTATGTTTTGTGTCTGTGTGTGTGTGTGTGTGTGTGTGTGAGAGAGAGAGAGAGAGAGAGAGAGAGAGAGAGAGAGAGAGAGAGAGAGAGAGAGAGAGAGAGAGAGAGAGAGAATGAATGAATGAATGAATGAATGAATGAATGAATGAATGACAATTTTTTGACACTGTTAAATATAATATATAATTTCTGTATTATGTTATAGTGAACAATAAATTGATTGATTGGTTGATTGATTGAATATATTGTTTTCAAAAGAAAGTGCATTATCAATTTTTGAAAAAAAAATAAAGCACTGCATGAATGTATCAAGTTTTGAAGAAAGAATACAACATTTAAGAAGTACCATCTTGAAAAGTAGAGCAGTTTTAAGAAATAAAGGAATGGAGAGTATTTTATTAAATATAGAAGGAGTTCTTCATTAAATCTGCATTTGTTACTCACTGCCATGAAGCTATTGAAATGATGATTAATTGGTCTATGGTCTATGGTCTATTGGCAGGCTCAGGCCCACTTTGATCTATTACACCATGGGTTACGTTATCACTCGACAGAATTGTTGTTGTTGTTGTAGTTTACGTCCTCCAACGTTAAGTCATATCGGACGATGAATGGAATGGGTGAAATGATGCTCAAATGAGTCCGGGGTGCATGGAACTTAGAGTTACCTGACATTCGTCTGTTAGGATAAGGGAAACCCCGGAAAAAACCTTATCCAGGTAACTCACACTGCCGAGATTTGAACTCGGGACCTCTTGAACGTGAGGCAGACACGCTACCATCTACGCTACCGAGGCGGGCATTCGACAGAGTGTTGAGGCTTATTGAACTTCAGGTGACCAGCGCTCTGATCGTCTCTTATCAGGTCTTATATGGTCGATTAGAAGAGTGAAATATTAGTAAGTTGATGTACAGTAAGTTACGAAACACTAATGCAGCGATTGGAAGCTGCGTGTGTCTATATAATATGATTTCTCGCGCCTGGCGATGTATGACACATTGCTGTCCAGAAGACATGATTATATCTGAACAGAATATATATACTTGACTTACCGTGTATGTGTGGTAAGCTCAGGTAAACATCTCTGTGTTGCGAATTTTTTCCGATACGTCTTCTCGCTTTGCTATGTAGCACGTTTAACCATAGAGACGCCAGAATATATTTCCAAAGTGCAGTATATCGTGATAGAGGCTGACTCTTTACTGCTGTGAATACCTGCGTTACGATGTCAGTTTAATTATAAAATGGACTATCTACTTGTTTAAATTGGTCTAATTCTGTTGACAATGTATTCATCAAGGTTAAAAAGACTTGTAACAGTTGATCTAGGCATGAACCCATGCTGTAGTGCTGAAATCACTAACCTTGTGTGATTAAACACATAGTATAAATAATGCTTTCAGTAATTTTTGCTGGTGTACACGAAAGAGCAGAAAGCCTATACTGCCTTATCATCTTAGAATTTAGAATTTAGGAATTGCAGCTACCTTAGTTAGTTTCCTACATTGAGAAAAACTTCTTGATGGAGTATTTGACTATAAATTAATGTCAGAGGGTATAGTAACAATTCCCCGTCCTTCAAAAACATACGTCGGTATTCCATCAGACCCTGCAAATCTTCCATTCTTTAGCTGTTTTATCGCATATTTTACTTCATTTTCATTTACTTCATTTATATTAAGGGAGTCCAAAATGCTGAAAGCATTGTCGCCTTTATAAGTCTACCAGGGTGATCTGAAAAGTTTCCAACCTAATAAAGATACTAGACATTTTTACAGAACTTTTTTTATTTTTTTATTTTCAACATAGTCTCCTTTTAGCTCTACACACTTCTCCCAGCGAAGCTCCCAGCTCTGTAACCCGTCCAAATAGTACTCGGTGTTTTTCTCTGCAAAATAATTGTTCACGAAGGTAGTTGTATCTTCATTTGACGAAAATCTGTCCCCCGAGCGCAATTTTCACATGAGGGAACAGAAAGAAGTCGCTTGGGGCTAGATCGGGTGAGTAAGGCGGATGGTCAAGCAGTTCAAACAGTAATTTGTGGATTTTCGCCATTGCAGCCGCCAAGGTGTGAGACGGTGCGCTGTCTTGGTGAAACAGGATTTTTTTTTCTGCAAATGTGGCCGTTTTTCCTCAAGTTATGCTTTCAGCTTGTCAAGTAATGATCCGTAGTATGCTCCTGTAGTGGTATTTCCTTTTTGAAAATAATCCATTAAAATGACTCCATGACTATCCCAAAAACCAGTCGCCATCACTTTCCCAGCCGAGAAAACAGTTTTTTTTTTTTTTTTTTTTTTTTTTGAGCCGGTTCCCCCTTTGTAGTCCACTGTTTGGACTGTATTTTTGTTTCGGGCGTAGGTATGTTACTTTAAAGAAAGTTTTAGAGCCATTTTTGAGGAAATAAAAAAATTAAGAGCAATTTTTCCTGTAAAGGACAACTTGAGATTAGGTACTTTCATAAATCTTTGTATCATTTTCTAGGAAGTTAAATACAAATTGTCTACTGCATTTGTTTTGAATTATGTCATTTGGACAGAGGCACACACATACACACACGCATTCACGCATGTATTGACTCACACATCGGTCTGGGTGGCTCTGTAGGTAGGCGCTGGCCTAGTGACCCTAAGGTCTTGGGTTCAAATCCGGACTAGATCGATGGTTTTGAAGTGTGCTTAAAAGCTACAGTCTCACGTTAGTATGTTTATTGGCATGCTAAAGAGCTCTTGCGGAATGAAATTCCGGGACACCAAAATTTATCTATTTTCACATGCCTGCACACACTACTTAACCATGTTTCTTTTAAGGATTTTTTTTGGGGGGGAGGGGGTCCTCAGAATATTTATTTCCGCCGAAAACTCGTATCGAACTTTCTGACTCGAATAATTTGGTCTATGTGGTATTGTTGAGCGACAAAGGAAGAAGAAACTGCTTTACAAGACAAATTAATAATCATTTTGCGAAAAGGAATAAATGGAATAAATCACTGTAATAATCACTTGTTTTTTGTACTTAATCTTTCTAATAGCTTGTGGAGCGGAAATGCAAGATTTGAATTGCAAATCAGTGTTTGGTCCGAAATAGTGTCATAATAGAAGAAGAGAGATTCCTTTTTATACATCACATATTAAATATTGTGAAATAATACCTTTAGTTTATTATGTTTGAAACTTTATACCTGAATACTCGACATTTGATAACATTTTGAAAAAAGTCATTGCTCTTCTGCTAGACATTTCTTTTTGAAAATATTGGGTATACTTTTGTATTGCAATCGTATGTCTCTGCCCACCTCGGTAGCGTAGATGGAAGCGTTTCTGCCTCACGTTCAAGAGGTCCCAAGTTTAAATCTCGGTCAGGGTGAGTTACCTGGATAAGGTTTTTATGGGGTTTTCCCTTATCGTTCAAGACAAATGTCCATGGACCCTGGACTCATTTGAGCATCATTTCACCCAATTCATTCACCGTCTGATATGACTTAACGTTGGAGGACGTAAATTACAAACAAAAAAAGTATCTTTTTTTTTCATTCTTAGTAAAACATATTTTGGCTTTTATTATGTTCCAAATATAAGTAACGAAAATTGAATGTGAGAATTTCAGTGCCATGAGTTTTGTTATAAGACTGCCGCACTTAAAACACTTTTTGGTTGACAAACATTACGAGGATGAAAATAAAGTGACAAGTTTTTGCAAGACAGATAACGTGTTTGCAAGTAATTTACCCACCGATCTACCTGAACTTAATGGTAACCCTTTTCTCAGAAATGCAGGTCGTTAAGCTAATGATTGAGGATTTAGCAGAATTCAATTCATAAACTTTCACTATTTGAGCATCTGACACGGTTAATGTGCGGTACATCCCAAGTTAGTTTAAATTTAACATTTTTAATAAATCTCACATTTTATTAAAATCGACAATTTTCAAAGATTTAAATGTTTTCAGAGAGATTTAGAAAACATTTCATAACCATCGCAATCTCGGTCAGCCATTGATACTGCAGCAGGCACACGTTTTTATACAGTGTTCAATGTTCAACATCGTGAAAATAGGGCCTCAGTGGGGAATTAGTAACTTTCATTGTCACCAGATCTGTACATGTACAGATAATAATCTTTCTGAAAATAGAGCCGCCTCTATAAACACCCATAAATTTCCCTGCGCCAATCGGCAGTCTAAGAGAGTCCCGTTGTCCCATGACAATATTAAGTATCCCACTTCAGTTACTTTACCATTATTTATAGAAGTATTGCCAGTAAGAATCCCCAAAATTGCCTCGACAGCAATCTTCTTCATAGTATTACTTCTAATAAATAACATCTGCACCAAGAGAAGTGGCATTACTAGAGTTGGGTAATACAAAAAGAGGGAAATAATAATAGACAGAATACTGAAAGTCTGATATAAGTGTATTAAAGGGTATAAAGGGGAATTAATGAATTTGTGTATGAAGTAACAGAAAAGCATTAACAATACAAATAGTTGGTGGTCGGAATTGGAAAGAAAGGTATTGAAAATAGGTATGGGAGATTTATGGAGAAGAGAGGAGTCAAATTATAGCGGTTTTTGGTAGGAAGTGAGAACCAGAGTAGAAGTCATAGACGGGAAGGAGATTTGGGAAAGTATAGAAGAAAAGAAATCTTTGAAATTATATAAGCAATTAAAGACAGAATGGGGTAGGGAAAAATATATAGATCAATGTGGCAAAACTGGAAGAGAAGGCATAGCATGGATGAGAGTAGGAATAATATACCTAAAAGGGTTGAGAAGTAATGAGGTAGAGATATGTGAATTTTGTGGAGATGAGGAGAGCACTGTTCATTACCTGATAGAATGTAAGGAGTTAACAAATTGCAGGAGAAAAATATGGGATAAGAAATGGGACAGTGTGAGCAAAGAGGTAGTGGCGTTACGCATGTTAACGGGCAAGGGCATATTTAAGGGGAGGGTCCAGGGGTCCAGAGCCCCCTCAAATGAATTATCATTTCAAACCTTTAATAAATAGTTGAAATAAAACTTAGTTTAAAATAAATCGAAAAAGTTAATTCAAACTTCTCATCTTAACGTCTCTCTTCACTGTCCGGCAGTCATGAAGTTATTTAAGAGATAAACGAAAAGTTACTGCACAGTAGCTGTAGAACTCGGTAAAATACACAAATAATGTCAATTACAATAATGTATTACAACGTTAACCAATTCCGATATATTATAATTTGTTGATTAGAATTTCCAGATACTTACCCAAAGGTGTGTAATTTTTAACTTTTAAGTTCCTATTCCCTTTTTCCACTCAAGGAGTACTAATACTTCAAATGCATCAATCAGTGATTCGCTTTTTAAATATCTGATTACTGCTTATATCGCTTTATCCCAGGAATGAGAACAAAAAAATGTGCAATGTGCAAGGCCTTTCTACAGACTTTATCCAAAGAGACAAGATAAAAACAAACTTTTCTAAGAACAATTTTGTGATAGCTTGGGTGCAGAAAGTCATGTGAATATAATATATTACATTTGTTTTTATTTTTTACTAATATGATAAAAGTACATCCCTGATCAATTATTTGCTAAAAGCAAATAATTCAACATAGATTTTTGGACAAGGGGCCCCCCCCCCGGAAATCGACTTCTTAATACGTGCCTGTTAACGGGGACGGGCGAAAAGAAAAATACACTCCTGGAAATTGAAATAAGAACACCGTGAATTCATTGTCCCATGAAGGGGAAACTTTATTGAAACATTCCTGGTGTCAGATACATCACATGATCACACTGACAGAGCCATAGGCACATAGACACAGGCAACAGAGCATGCACAATGTCGGCACTAGTACCGTGTATATCCACCTTTCGCAGCAATGCAGGCTGCTATTCTCCCATGGATACGATAGTAGAGATGCTGGATGTAGTCCTGTGGAACGGCTTGCCATGCCATTTCCAGCTGGCGCCTCAGTTGGACCAGCGTTCGTGCTGGACGTGCAGACCGCGTGAGACGACGTTTCATCCAGTCCCAAACATGCTCAATGGGGAACAGATCCGGAGATCTTGCTGGCCAGGATAGTTGACTTACACCTTCTAGAGCACGTTGGTTGGCACGGGATACATGCGGACGTGCATTGTCCTGTTGGAACAGCTAGTTCCCTTGCCGGTCTAGGAATGGTAGAACGATGGGTTCGATGACTGTTTGGATGTACCGTGCACTATTCAGTGTCCCCTCGACGATCACCAGAGGTTTACGGCCAGTGTAGGAGATCGCTCCCCAAACCATGAAGCCGGGTGTTGGCGCTGTGTGCCTCGGTCGTATGGAGTCCTGATTGTGGCGCTCACCTGCACGGCGCCAAACACGCATACGACCATCATTGGCACCAAGGCAGAAGCGACTCTCATCGCTGAAGACGACATGTCTCTATTCGTCCCTCCATTCACGCCTGTCGCGACACCACTGGAGGCGGGCTGCAAGATGTTGGGGCGTGAGCGGAAGACGGCCTAACGGTGCGCGGGACCGTAACCCAGCTTCATGGAGACGGTTGCTAATGGTCCTCGCCGATACCCCAGGAGCAACAGTGTCCCTAATTTGCTGGGAAGTGGCGGTGCGGTCCCCTACGGCGCTGCGTAGGATCCGACGGTCTTGGCGTGCATCCTCGCGTCGCTGCGGTCCGGTCCCAGGTCGAGGGCACGTGCACCTTCCGCCGACCACTGGCGACAACATTCATGTACTGTGGAGACCACACGCCCCACGTGTTTAGCAATTCGGGGGTACGTCCACCCGGCCTCCCGCATGCCCACTATACGCCCTCGCTCAAAGTCCGTCAACTGCAAATACGGTTCACATCCACGCTGTCGCAGCAAGCTATCAGTGTTAAAGACTGCGATGGAGCTCCGTATGCCACGGCAAACTGGCTGACACTGGCGGCGGCGATGCCCAAACGCTGCGCAGCTAGCGCCTTTCGACGGCCAACACCGCGGCTCCTGGTGTGTCCGCTGTGCTGTACGTGTGATCATTGCTTGTGCAGCCCTCTCGCAGTGTCCGGAGCAAGTATGGTGGGTCTGACACACCGGCGTCAATGTGTTCTTATTTCCATTTCCAGGAGTGTAGATGTGTAGGAGAATTTTTTTATATAATTTAGAGAAAAGTGGATTAGGGTAAAAGAAGTGAAGGTCAAGAAGAAATGACACCAAGCTACTCAGGAAAACCAAAGGCTTATTGGCCAGGGGACTCTTGAGTCAGCGAGTAAATCTTAGGTCGGCAGTTTCATGTATTTGTGCAGGAGGTATAATAGTGATTGTTCGATGTTAGTCTTTGTAGTGAAAATGTAATGGAAACTGTACAAATAAATAAATAAATCTAAATGAATACCGCCAAAACAATAACAACCTACACCAAACAACCTTGTTGCTTGTACAGATTAGTCGATGTCTAAAACAACAAATCGGCCTATAATCTATGCTCAATGAATGAAAATACATGCATAATACTTGGCAAAGCGGCCAGGTTGAGAAAATGGCTCCGCCATATTTAAATTGTTAGGCTTCAGATATTTTAAGGTGAGTAAAGTACAACTTTCTTGAACAGAAATGTATAGAGAATTTTATCATATAGAATACAGAAAATCGAATCTTTTACTGGTTCATGCTCCTCCTACTCCCTTAATTTTTTTTTAAACATTAAGTCATATCGGGCGGTGAATGAAATGGGCGAAGTGATGCTTAAATATGCCCAGGGTCTATGGAGCTTAATTACCCGACAATCGTCTTTAAGGATAAGAGAAAACCCCAGAAAAAGCCTTATCCAAGTAACTCAACCTGACCGAGATTCAAACTCAGGACCTCTTGAACGTGAGGCCACCGCGCTATCATCTACGCTACCGAAGCGGGCAAAGTCCCTTAATGAATACTATAACTTGAAGCTTGTATGAGAAATTCTAATGGGTGGACCATGATAAAGAAATGTGACTGCCACATATAAGATATTTTAAGTTATTTGTATTGATCTTTTCAACTGTGAAACCCTTATTTCTACTTTGTAGTCTTTAATTTTAGTCAAACTAATTTAACCATCCAAATTCAGAGAGAGGAACGTGGGATTAGTTCATTATAGTTCCCATGTTCTGGGACATTATGTACAATAATTACTTTTACTGCAGAACCAAAGATGTTTCTAAGTTGCTACAGTAAACCACCTGTGCGAGTGTATTATTTTGTTTTCTCGTTTCTTTACAACAATGTTCTTCGGAATAGCATAGGATAGAATCGCACAGAGGGGATTCAGCACTGTGATCAGTCTTGATCTATTGTACCTATGTCACAAATGGAGCATCCCCGAGAGGAAGGATGAGGCGAAAGTAGACAGAGAGCGGCCGATACAAGTAGTCACGACAGCGAAGAGGGCAGGTTCCCTACAATTTACCGCTGGAAACAGGCCAGTACAACGGTATCCCACCCATAACTGTCTTGAAATGGTCCACTAGGCCGGCCCAGAGACCGGAGACCGTCCTAAAGAAGGAGGAAGTGTTCAACAGGAGCATACCATCGCGCCATACAGCACCGAGACTCCCGCCGACACTTCTATTTAGAAAGAGACCACCAGATGAGAGATGATGTGAAATGGTATGGACAAGAATTTAGGGGGATGTAATTAACCTGCCCAGCATTGGCTGGCGATCCGGAAAAGAAACCGAAACCCATGAGTCAGGTAAGCTGGTCATGGGAATCCAACCCGGACCTCCCGAATGCGGGCCACAGACGAAACCGCCTGAGCCATCGCCGCTGGGTATTCTTAAGGATACTATTTCATCCCTCAACAAGACACAGTTCGTGTCTTTTACACGCATACCTACCTATAATTATGTTGATGCTATAAATAATTTATAAAAGCAATCATCGAGCGAGTTGGCTCCGAGGTAATGTCTGAAGATTGCACTTTGGATGTCCCGGTTTCGGATCCCTTTGGGCTGGTGAACTTGAGCTTGGATGTTTCCGTGGTTTTCCCAGGTACTTGCCAAATGTTGGAATGGTTTCTCAACTATCATGAATTTCCTGTCCATCACGTGTTTTACCTTCACATGTCTCAGGATTGCCGGACCCGGCGACGGCGACTGTACGGTAGAATTTGCGCTGTGTAAAGCTCTCCTTTGCGCTTGGATGGTCATGTGGTGCCTCTTCCCGGGGTTCTCGAGTTGATAATGCCACAGGTGTAAACATTGGTGTCAGTCTGGAATTGTTAGGGACCCGTAGCTTGCAATTTCGACCTTCGCGTCTAAGCTTCTGTCCTTCGATGGTCAAGTAAGGAACAAGGGGCCTAAGCTCCAGTGGTTGGGGTCACCTCCGTCTAACTGTCCGAATATCGTTTCCTAACCAAGAGGTAGGATAATATTTTATTTTTATTGAATTTACTTTTCGCTTAGATGAAGTAAGCTTTTATTATTTACATAAATAACACTACCCAACATGAAATTTACCTCCACGAAGATACGAGCTGTGCCCGTAAAATAAGGTCTCCAATTTTATTTAATATAGAAATCATATTTATTGTCAATGAATGTTACATTGATGGAAATGCGGAACTTACAGCTATTTTTCAACGTAATCACCATTGCGATCGATGCACTTTTGCATGCGCTGTGGTAGTTTTTGTATAGCCTTGTCATAGTACTCTCCCGCCAAGTTGCGCAGGTAGTGCTCAATCTCGTTTTTCAAATCATCGTTGGGCTTGAAATGTGTTCCACCCAGGTGTGACTTCAACTTAGGAAACAGATGATAATTACTAGGTGCTAAGTCTGGACTGTAGGGGGGATGAGTAAGGATGTCCCATCCGAACTGGACCAGGAAATCAGCCTTGGGATAATGCAAAAGTTTGGTCAAAATCTTGTCAATCGTAGTCTTATTGACTTCAGGGATAAGTTCGCACAGCTCGCGAACTGTCACACGCCGATCTTTAAGCACTTCTTGCTCCACTTTTGCAATTGTTTGCGCTGAAACTGAAGGCCGACCTGAACGCTGTTCGTCATGGACGTCTGTACGTCCGTCTTTGAAGTCTCTGACCCCCTTTCGCACGTTTTTGATGTCCATACACTGTGGCCCATAGACTTCGCATAACTGGCGATGAATTTCAGTGGTGGTAGTGCCCTTGGCACTCAAAAAACGGATCACTGCACGCAACTCGCACTTGGCGACGGAAGTGATAGGAAGCTCCATCGCAAACGGCTGCCCAGCCAAGAATAATGGTTGAAACGGGTTCGTTATGGTGGGGATTTGAAGGGGTGAAACCAAGATACACGCCAGTGTTGCCGGGTCTCGCGTAATAGCGTTCCTCACTGCTCCAGCGCCTTGGAGACCTTATTTTACGGACACGCCTCTTAATACGTGGTTTTATTCCATTTTCACATCTATATTCTGAAAAGGGTGCTTAAATGGCACATCACGTGATAATTTTTAGATATACGTAATCAAAGACGAGTTCACGTACCAGCCGGTAGCACGCGTGTCATAGGTTTTCCACTCCTGTCCTAAACGATTACTTATGCAGGTAATTACAAAATGTAAAGATGAAAATATGTTGTACAATTTAATCAGTCATCTACTTCAAAAGATCCCGAATTTGAACCGGCAAATTCTGAAAGTAAAAGACATAATGTAGGGAAAATAGACTCGAATGAATTGGCACGTGACTTAAATTTGTCAAAAGAATAATCTGAACTTCTAGGTTCCAGGCTGCAGGAATGAAAATTACTTGCACCTCGTACCAAAAAACAGAGTTTCGAAATAGACATAAGAAATTTGGAAAATAATTTTCAATGGAAGAGAATATATGTTTTTCTATAGACATCAATGGTTTAATGAGTGAGCTAGGAATTGAGCATAATCCAGATGACTGGTGATTGTTTATAGGTTAATCAAAATTCAGTTTAAGGCTGTGTTACTTCATAATGAACTTCCATCTGTTCCAGTTTTCCTTTCTGTAGGTCTTAAAGTTATGCAAGTATTGTGACTTTGTGGGTTCGTAGAATTAAAAGTCCAGTTGCAGAAATTCTAAAATGCTCTTTATTTCCGTAGAAACACACTTTGGTCAATCCTTACAGTAGCAGAATTATTTAACATACATAAATAAAATGCTCAAGGTCGTTGACCACAAACGAAAGAGTTCACTTTCAAAACACAGCTGTACGCGGACGATTCGACTCTCTCCTCAACTAACCGCGGCTTCCTTTTATACGAACGTTCATGATTCCAGACGGTTGTGGAATGTTCTCTATCAATCAAGATGTCACTAGAATTTTCCAGTTATCCATCTTTATCTGTTTCGGCAAGCCTTTTATCTCCGCGATGCACCATCTGTCCCTTATCTCCGCCGCGCCATCGCGATAATGGGCTCGCGACAGTATGGACATGATTGTGTTTTAAAATATGAGATTAATTGTTGGAAAATATGTGGTGACCTAAAGTAATTAGTTTCCTGCTTGGATTACAAGAGGGTTTCACAAAATATTGGTGTTTTTTTGTGCTCGTGGGACAGCCATGATATGCAAAAATATTGGTACAACAGTAGGGCAAATGGCAGGAATATGTCCCATGGGAGAATAATGTAAAAAAAAACTCTTGGTTCAGCCTTATAAGATTCTTCTCCCTCCCTTACGTATCAAATTTGGGCTGGTGAGGAATTTTGCTAAGGCACTCAACAAGGATGGTACTGGATATGCATATTTGCAAGACAAGTTTCCACAGTTAGCTTAAGCAAAGTTGAAACAAAGAATTTTTGTTAGACCTCAAATCTGAAAAATCGTGAGGACTAATGTTTGAAAAAACGTCACAAATATTGGAATTAGCAGCTTAGCAGTTGTTTACAAGGGTTGTGCGTGGTTTTCTTGGAAACACAAAGTAAAAATAAAAAAAAGAAGAAAAGAAAAAAACTACAAACCTAGCGTTAGCTTCAAATAGGTCATAGAATTCACATTTAGACTTTTTTTTCGGAAAATCTGGATGATGTTAGTGATGAAGAAGGGCAATGGTTTCATCAGGACATTTCCGTTATGAAGAAGAGGTACCAAGGTCATAGTGATCCGGTAATAATCGGTGATGATTGTTGGTTTCTTGTGAGGGAGAGCAGACAGGGGCATAAGAGGCAATCACATGTTACCAAGCACTTTCATACACCGTTACAGGTTTTTCCCTTAAATATATAGTCCAAATATCATTACACACATGTTAAAACAACATTTTGAATTACTCCCAATTCACCATGAAATGTAGTACTATACCATATATCATTACATAGCAATAATAAATGTAACATAATATCTTATCTAAAACCTCGTAGATGAGAAACTAGATGTCTTCATATCTTTTTTACCTGACGTGATAGAAAATTTCTGCGATTTTCAAAATCAGCACACCTTTTTCCTTAAGAATCACCTACTTTTATCGCAGACGTATCAAAAGAAGTTTTTTTTTAGTAGGGTAAGGGCACCATATTTCGGATAGGTGCCTAATTTCGGATGGTAGATTTTCTGCTCCGTCAGCTAATGCACTCCCTCGGAAATCATGTGAAGAAGTAGGAGGAAGTATCAGGTGAACACAGTGAACCTCTAGCCATTATGCAGTTAGTTGTGGTGAAGTAGCATTCGTAAGTTGTTTTGTTCACGATCAGACCACTTTTCAAAGCGATTTCTTGAAATTAAGGTAAGGTCCTAAATCACGTAATTACTTCCTGTAATATGTTAGTATCTGATAGTTTTCTTATATGTATTAATATTTGAAATTACTTATATCTTGTTTAATCCAATCTGTTATTTAGCTAATATGGCGGAGTGCTTAATTTCGGATACCACAGGGCATCGTAATTTCGGATATCCGAAATTAGAAATGAACAATATTTTATCGATCTCAAGGACTTTTTTCCATCAGATGGCACCAGGGCGCAGAAGGAGGTGGTCAGAAGAAGCAATGAGAGAAACAGTAAAGGCCGTCAAGGAGAAGAAAATGGGATTTTTAAAAGTTTCCAAATGTTATGGCGTACCTCGCTCTACACTAGAGAATTATGTAAACAGCAAACAGAAAGATATTGACAGTTTATCGACTAAAAAAATGGGAAGAAGCTGGAAACCAAACTGGCTGCATACTATACGGTTATGGATGATCGCTATTTTGGATTTAGAAAGAAAGGCATTAGACGAATGGCATTCCAGCTAGCTTTGATCAACAATGTACAGCATCCATTTGATTCGAGTAGCAGAATGGCTGAAAAAAAAGTCTCAGGGATTTTATGAAAATACACTCTCAACTGGCTTATCGCACTCCACAATAGTATCCGAAATTAGGCATCAGTTTTGTGACTTAATCCAAATGCACTTCAATGGTTTTCATTATGTCTTATGTGAATTTACTTTATAAGACATTTTTGACTAAGGAACTGTAAGCTAACATGAATAAAGAACATTGTCACAGAATTTCGTGTCTATTGATGCACTATAACATGTAGACTACCCAAAAATAAAATTGGTATCCGAAATATGGCACCCTTACCCTAGTGTAATTTTAACTCGATAGTTCATAGAATTTCTTGAAATTGCTAAAATAGGTACGTGCTAATGATTTCTACAAAGTTTAACCTAAATATCTCGTACATTAATATTCCCAATCCAAGTCGTGGTCACTATGTACAAAATCTGAGATGAAAGAGGTAGTCATGTATATCAGATCACAAGTTGGCCTCTTGTGAACACTTTCAAGAGCTAACAACACTACGCTGTTCCATTGTCACCGCCTCTCCTTAAAAGACACGTCAGCTCCCCTAATTATTTCAGGGAATGACTGTGTCTCTTGGTTACAGATCTTTATTTTAATGTCCAGTCCGAAGATACTGTGCCATGTAGCTCCGAGTAAATGAAAGGACCATGATTTAATGTGGAGGGAATAATTAGTGTATTTGTAGATTGCTAGGATCTCAGCAATGTGGATGATCGTGGCATAACACAAGACACGGGAAAATGTCCACAGATGAAATACATGAACATATTTATAACGATATGTCAATGTATTATTCAATTTATTTAACTAGCATTTTATTCCAATATTACACACATACAATGAAGCTGTAGCAGCTATACTCTGTGCAATTCTAACACTATGGATAACGTAAAGTAATTTAATAACTTTCTTGTAGGTAGTGTTCCATTATTGTTTTTATGCACATTGTGTTTCTATATCTAATGTAATCAAGTCCATATATATATAATTTGTGCTACCACGGAGCAATGTTTCAATTACAGTAGCTGCATAGATATATAGTAATTACACAAACGTGGCTTAAATATAAAAAGTAACAAAAAGGACATTCTAAAATGTAATACAAAAAAAAAAAAAAAAAAAACAAAGACTAAAGACATACAAATTTAGGTGCAATACAAAATGTAGCATAAAGAAGAGTACAAAAAACTAAGACTAAAATAAAAGAATATGTCTGTAATTAAAGACAATTAATGGTAACTGTGTTATCATAAATGATACTGCGTAAATAACACAACTTTTTTGTTTGTAATTTACGTTCTCCAACTTTAAGTCATATCGGACGATTAATGGAATGGATGAAATGCTGCTCAAATGAGTCCGGGGTCCATGGAGCTTAGAGCTACCCGACATTCGTCTTTCGGGATAAGGGAAAATCCCGGAAAAGACCCTTACACAGTTAACTCACCCTGACCGAGATTCGAACTCGGGACCTCTTGAACGTGAGGCAGACACGCTACCATCCACGCTACCGAGGCGGGCTATAACACAAATGAAAATCACATGTGGTTAATTCCTGTATTTAATTGTTACTTAAATTGCTTGTAGGGGTAACTATGATCCACTTCTGTTTTAGAAGAGAGTTCATTGCATTTAGCACATAACCTTCAAATAGAGTAATTTTTATGCGATGACGTTTTTGGTATTCAAACTGAAATAATTGACGGTTTCTGAAATTTGTAATACTGGCATTAAAATTGATTTTATCAAGCAATTATATATATATATATATATATATATATATATATACATATATACATATATAATACCTCTATTTCCATAAGTGGAACCTAAGGCCTGCTGAACCGCGTAACGCCCGCCTCGGTAGCGTGGTGGTAGCGTGTCTACCTCACGTTCAAGTGGTCTCGAGTTCAAATCTCGGTCAGGGTGAGTTACCTGGATAAGGTTTTTTCCGGGGTTTTCTTTTATCCTGAAAGACGAATGTCGGGTAACTCTAAGCTCTATGGACCCTGGGCACATTTGAGCATCATTTCACCCATTTCATTCATCGTCCGATGACTTAACGTTGGGGGACGTAAATTACAAAAAAAAAAAAAAAAAAAAAAAAAAAAACGCGTAACCTCGAAGCCTGTAGGCAACGGGTTGAGGATCAGAGGTTTCTTAATCAGAGAGATTCCGGGATGAGTGATCAGTCCAACGGAAATGAAAGTACGAGGGAGATGAGGTGATAGAAAAGATGATGATGGAACAATCGGTGGAATGCTAGCTGGGGAAACCGGAGGAGCCGGAGAAAACCCACCCCAGCCCATGTTGTCCACCACAAATCTCACTTTGCGGTCGCCTGTGATTGAACCCGGGCCACCTTGGTGAGAGCCAAGTGGTCTAACCACTCAGCCATGGCGTGACCATATATATATATATATATATATATATATATATATATATATACACAGGAAAATTGCCTTGTAGGTGCAATGGGAATAATGGAATACAGTAGGCTTAAGCTTTGTCAAATTACTAGAAAAAGAAGCTAGTTACAGTGAAGCAATAATTATTACACAAATATAGATATTTTTAGCAAAAAACTTCACTTATCTTAAGAAAAATGATGTCCATATTTCTTATTAGTTGAATTAATTGAAATTGAAATCAATTTCAAGAACCAAGGTTATTTGGATTTGAAGATAAGAAGTAATAATAAATTGGATTTTGATATTTATAGGAAGTCTACTCATATCGATAATTACATAAAAATAAAAGTTTTAACCCTTTTCCACATAAATTTGCTGTTTTCAATAGTTTGATTTATAAATTAATAAATATACCCCTGAACAAAGAGGAATTTAATAAAGAATATAAAATATTATTAATACGGCTTTAATTAATGGTTTCAATAACGACTTTATACAGAATAAGATTGAAAAATTTAAATCTCAAAAAACTGTTAATGATATTCCTGCTCTTAAAAAATACAAGACGATTATAATTTTAAAAAAATTACTTTCCATCCTTGGTTTAATAAACAATTTCATAAAATTTTTAAAGATTTTGGTATAACTTTGGTTCCTCAAAACAAATATAGCATTAAAAATTTACTACATTTCTCCTAATAATAAAAAATCTGATATTTATCAATTTGATTTTTTAGATTGTCATCGGGTTTACATTGGTAGGACGAAACGTAATTTGAAAACCAGAATGAAAGAACATTTTCGTAACATTAAGTATAAACAAACTGATAAATTGCCCGTAGCAGGTCATTTTGGTCATTTAACCATAAAATAAACCCTGAAGTTAAATTATTAAAACAATTAAATATCCCGATAGATTTAATGGTTTGGGAAAAGGTATTTATTTAAACAAATAAACATTGCGTATGAATTTTGAAATACCAGCAGTTGATTCTGTTAAGTTTGTTTCGTTTTCAGATTTTGGTAATACTGAAAAAACATGATAAGTTCCTTAACGACGAATGTGTTTTCTACTGACGACGCGAACAAGAGTTCGTGAAATCGATTTAAGCTTTAACTAATTCAACTAATAAGTAAATTCGAGATCATTTTTCTTAAGATAAGTGAATTTTTTTTTTTTGTTACAAATAGTTATATTTGTATAATACCATAGTCAAATGTTTTAAGAACTGTGATGGCTTTGAAATTCCATTCTCTTTGCATGGCAGGACATAAAACGAATGACTTCCTCTTTGAGAAGAGAATAAGTTTTTCAAAATGCATATCAATAACAAATAATATCTAGAAAATAATTATCTCCACAAAAAATACTACTTGATATAAAATGTGTTTTGAAGAGTCCTACATTTTATATGTAGTAAGATTTTATTTCTTACTTATGTAAAAGTCATCTAGAATGCAGAAGACTTCTGTGGACATTCCCAGAAAATTTAGGATACATATTTTATTTGTTATAAAATACGTTAAACTTTCATCAGTTGAACGTTTCACAAATACAACTATTTAAAGGAATTATTTGGAATGTTGTGAAGCGTTTAAATAAGAGAAACAGATTTAAACAGAAACAATCAGTGAAAGAAATGTTCCAAACTGCATTGTGTGATATGAAGCCAGGTTTCTTTCCGAACTTCTGACAAAGGCACATCGAGCGCGCAACGTTCGCTGCTCCAAGAGACTAAATTTAGTTACTTACCCCCCACCACTAACGGCCTTGCTGCAACAGCCAAACGTTTCTAGGGATAAACCCAGCTTCCTAAGCTCTTTATGTTCGTATGTATACTCGCAGACCTTACTAGCACATCACAGTGATTTCCGTCACCAGAATAGAACGCAAGTGTGATTTAAACATCATAAATGTATGCATAACGTTTACAGACGCCTCTCTGGCGGAAGCATTGATCGGATGTGTCACATTCACATGGATTTCTCTCTTTAAATACCCCGTACACACTGAAAGCTGATTTCTCTCTGTAATTTATGAGTCGTGGCAGAAATAGATTAATTTTACGTTTCGCTGTAGGTTGAGAGAGACAGGAGAAACCGAGTGTTTTAAAGCGATTTGTAGACTAAATTTCACACTCTTCCCATGCCACTGCGAGAAACCCTTGAACATTGCTGATTAAAAAGGATAACAAAAAATCCTCATCCCACAGAACAAGTTATTTGAAATAAATTATCTATTGCTTATAGCTTACCCGTATACATTACCTATAGAAAGCGCTTTAAGAATGAAAAGTATAGATACCGTCTCAAATGTAATGACATTTGAAAAAATATTTGAAATGTGTTCTAACAAGCAATTAACTCATTTTCAAAGTATAGACCATTAGTAGGGGTAGTGATATTTAGCATTTTGAAATCAGAAATTTAGCATTTTCATTTATACATTTAGCATTTTAAAGCATTTGTATATTTGCAATTTAGCATTTTATAGCGATTTGTAAAACAAATCATTTAAGATTTTTTTTAAATTATGAATATTAACATTATTTATATTTGATTTACAACACATTTATGGAGGGTTATTAATGACAGTGAGTAAAAAGTGCATAAAGTGTCAATGTATTTTATATTAATATAGGTTAAAGTCATACACAGAAATATAGAACAAGTTGATACAGACTAAAGCATACTGCATAATACAAAAAAGATAAATCCATACTGATGTAAAACTAGCACAATAAAAAGAAAATGCACAAAATTAGCCTCGCACTTACTGACGTGACCTGCGCATAGAATGAATGAAAGTTGCGCGTAAAACCGAACAGAACAATGCAAATCGGAACTTTGGCAACTGAGAACTCCCACTGGAATTAACATGTGTTTACCACTTCCTTAAAATTAGGATTGCTATTGGTTTTCAGAGACAAGGATTGAAATTTTCCGTTAACTGGGTTGTGAATATAGATGTGAATATGGCAGTCATTAGGCGTCGTAAGAGGGGTCTCTTTTGTAAAACAACTGAACTCGCTCCAGTACCAAACATACCTCATATGGGCAATGGTGGAACAATAGGCTAATTTTGCGGGAAGGGTTGCTTTCCACATTCCAGAAGAGTAGTCATTTACTTTATAGCTTTCTAAACATGTAAATGTTATACAGATTCTTCAGTTAAAAATTCCAGAAGAAAGAGCATTGGGGAAAAATAATTACTTGGAAAATCTTCGATTTCGCATTTATATCGCATTTTGACTCAATTTCGCAATTTATCGCGCTATATCGCATTTGCGAAAAATCACCACCCCTAATTATTAGATTCTATGGCCTTGAGCCATCTTTCGGCGAAGTTTATTATTCCAAGATGGTACCAATCTCTGGTTTTTGGGTAAAGAATTCCGTGACATCCACTTGCACTGCTTCAATGCAGTCAAAATTTCTTACACGTAGAAAATGGACCATGGATCGAAAAAGATGATAATATGATAATGCGAGATCAGGGCTGTATATTGGATGTGGTAGCAGTTCCATTCCACCCAATTCCTGAATTTTTTCCATTGTTGTTCGTTCAGGATGGGGTGTGACATTGTCCTGTTGCAATAGAACTCTATTTCCGTTAACTAATATTGGGTATCTCCGTCTCAAAATTTCATGAACTCGTTCCAGTTGTTGAGAATAAAACTCCGTATCAATCCTCCGCCCGTTTGGAACAAACTCCCAGTGAATCACACCGTCAAAATTCTACCAGACACACAACATTACTTTGGGACCGAACTGATTTTATTTTAACGATGACTTCGGCAGGTTGGCGGGGATCAAGCCACGTGCATATGGGCATCAGGGTTTCGGTAATATACACATTTTTCATCACAAGTGACAATTCTCCTGAAAAATCTATCATACATGGGAGTACGGATAGGCTGACGGCAGATATCCATTCTACGCTCATCCTGTTGAGGTGTTATTTTGTGACGCATAGATCTAGTGAATTATCTTGGAGTGCTACTAGACACTCGACTTATTTGGAACGCCCACATCTTTCGGTCTGTAACACTTTCCCCTGGCCGGCTATCAAAACTGGACCCTTTACTCAACAGGCGCACCTCACTTGGTTATGAATCCTCCCTTCTTTACAAATCTCTAGTTCGTCCCATTTTCACTTATGCAGCACCAGTCTGGGGTGGCTCCAGAAAGACCAATCTCCACCGACTGCAGGTACTACAAAACAGGGTGTTCCGTACAACTACCAATGTTCCATGGTTCATCAAAAACCAACAACTTCATCACGAGATTGGCCTTCTACCCGTTCACCAGTACATCCGCTGGCTGGCACGAACTTTCTTTTACCATCTCCAGGAGGTCCCTGGAGCTGTCACCTACAATCTCGGCGCTCGCACTCGCCTCAAGCGCAGACTGACACAAGATCTTCTCCTTAGTGACCTCTCCAGTACAGACGACCCAGACGAGTGATAACTATCAGACATAAAGTCCTCAATTTGAGTCACAGTGATCCTGCCATATTTAGCTAGAGGAGTTGTTCACGGCTACCTCAATTATGTGTACTGTTACTAAGTGTCTCAATAACAAACATCTGTTAAGCATACTTGTTGATCGATGGATAATAATAAAAGAGGGACAGATCTACAGCTTCTGTATGAGATTCCAGGTGTCTTAATGTGCCGATGTAGTGTATCTTTTGATGCAACAAGTTCTTCTAGAGGCCTAGGGGTACTTTTCGCGGATTTTATGCAAAACTTGGCGTGTAGCCTCAATATTCCATACTTTAGATCTTCCAGAACGTGGTAAATATTAAGTGTTTTCGTCCCATTGTTGAAATGTTGGAACCATCGTTGTGCCATATGCTCACTAACGACACCTTGTCCTTCCACTTCACATATTCTTCGAGCTGGGGCAGCGGCAGTGGCTTTATAATCTTGTTTTCAGTAGTGTTTTATAAGGACTCTAAGTTCAGCCTTTGCTATCTCCATTTTGTGATTGATTATTAACAACTGAAGACTGATACATACTCAAAATGTACGCAACATAGGCATGAAATATTGAAAATAGCATTGAGAAACCAAAGAAACCCAATAAATTTTTCAAAACACCAAAATAAAAAATAAACATGACTTATGAGACAACCTAATAATACACAAGTTATTTTCAAAATTTGCAAGATATACCTGCATTTCATTGTCATACAAATATTAAGCCTATGTCAGTGGCGTGGCGTTAATGTTGCCTCTGTTGCCGGCAACAGCTAATAAATTGAAGGAAGAGTATCCAAGTTTTACACTATTTTTTGTTCAAAGAATAATGGAAAGTCTAAGCGATTTCACTTTCAGATTTCAATTGCGTTAATTTGTCACTGATCCACCAGGAACGGTCGGTGATAGATCCCCCGAGACTGGTCTTCTAGCATCCTCCAGTTCTAAATAGCTCGTTATGTTGCTAGTGGCGCTCACCGGCAAACTCGAGGAGTACAGATTCATGTGGAAGGTCAGCGACCTGGCGAGGCAGCCGAGGCTTTAGTTATTTGTTTATAGAATGATTGTTGCCAGTGCAGTGAAACAGCTAACGTTGCGTTTCAAAGTTAATACTTCCCGTTTAAAAGTAATATGGTGACTGATTTAATATTAAAAGTACAATAGGAAGAATGGCATCATAATTTACGGTAAAAGTGACTTTGTGTGATCAAACCCTTTTAAATCGGTCCTTAAGTTCACGTTCTTTTGGTGAAAAATGTCACATGATTTCAACGAGAAGACCAACTCTGGATGTTAAACCTTTAAAAACTAACTCAGACGATCACACATCACATGATCGCACTTTAATTGTGATCATCACTGTTATCAGTGTATCGGAAGTATAATCTTTTATAGCTCTCCACAGTGTACTTCTCCAACAAACGCTCAAACTGATAATACACTTTCATCTCTTTCCTTTTTATCAGTGGAAGAGAGGTTGTTTAATAAACTTAAAAAGCAACAACAAGTAACATTTGAAAACTCTGTCACTGATGTTTTCTTGGAGAAGAATTAGCGCATTAGACTGAAATACAGATAGACAGTGTAAACTGGTGAAACTGTAAATAAATTTTAAATAAGGCTTGTCGCTATAATGTTCATTATATATCTGTGTTTTTTATGTTATGTAATAACGTACATAATAGCCTTGAAACCCTCGGAATTCGCGACTGCCACACCCCAGATTAAGTCTGAAGCAACCGGCAACACTTACGAATCACCCACGTCACGCCACGTATCATACTGCGACTTTGTGGGTTCGTAGAATTAAAAGTCCAATCGCACAAACTCAAAATGTTCTGTATTTCCACCGAATTACAGTTGGAACCCTTGCAGATCACATAGAATTACGTAGCGCACACAATTACAATCCACCAGTTCGTCTGTTACAGGTTCACTCCACACTCGCAATTACGTACAACTCCTCTGATATACGTACGCAGTTCTCCAGTCCGTTCGCTAGCACGGCGCTCTTCACGGTGCTCGCCAAGAACTGAACTCTTCTCCAGACGGGCGGTCACTTATATAAGACCAACTGACCAATCTAGAAGGTTCCGGGTTAGATGAAATATCCTGATTGTTCCAGATGTCAGGGGGAGGGTAAAGAGACGGCTAGTGCCTAGTGACACTTTTCTAACCATCCCCTTGTTAGCGCTACAAGATAAGTGGGTTGGCGTGGGTTGAATGCCTCCTGTCCCCTACCCAGCTCAAGTTGGTCATGCCTTCCGATAATTGGGTGACACTGCTCCCTCCTCAAAGCTGATCGTTCCGAACAGCACCATTGTAGCTTGCCAGGCGGTCCAGGTGTAACACCAACATCTTTCCTCGGGGCACCTTCTGGATGCGGTAGAACACGTCGCTAATCTTCTTCACCACCCGGTACGGTCCTTGCCATGGCTGCTGGAGCTTCCGGCAGCGTCCCTTGGTCCGGGTAGGGCCGTACAACCAGACCAGGTGACCTTGCTGGAACCCTTGGCTGTTGGCTTGCCTGTCGTATCGGGTCTTCATGCGGTCGCTCGCCATCTGGATGTTCTGACGAGCCATCTCGTGCATGTCATGGAGGTGGTCCACCAGGTTCTCCACATACTCGATCGCTGGCTGTTTCGCTTCCGGAGGACTTCCAAAAGCCAGGTCACAAGCGAGGCGTAACTCTCGGCCGAACATTAAGCTGGCTGGCGTCATCCCCGTGGTTTCGTGTGCTGACGAGCGGGAGGCCAGCAGGAACAGTGGCACCTTGACGTCCCAATCTCGCTGATGGCTGGCCACGACCTTCCTCAGATGTTCTTCTAAGGTCTTGATGTATCTCTCAACCATGCCATCCGACTGGGGATGTAGAGACGCCGTGAGGGTCTTGTTCACCCCAAGCCTTTGTGGTGCCTCCTTCATTAGGATGGACTCAAAATTGGTACCCTGGTCACTGTGCAGCTCTAACGGCACCCCAAATCGGTAAAACACTTGCTCCACGAGGCAGTCTGTGATTGTCTTTGCCTCTTGGTTCGGGATGGCACACACCTTCGGCCACTTGGTGAAGTAGTTCACGGCCACCATTAGGTACTTGTTGCCTCGGTCGGACACTGGGAATTGACCAGCTATGTCGACAGTGATCCGTTCAAATGGCGCTCCGACGTTGTACTGCTGCATGCGACCCCGGCTCCTAGTCGGGGGGGGGGGCGACGACTCACCGCGCACACATGACATTGACGGGACCATCTCTTAGCATCTGCTCGGAGCCTCAGCCGATAGTAGTACTGCCGAAGTTTGTCATTCGTTCGGCTCGCATTCAGGTGTCCTCCTGAAGTACCGGCCTGCTCATCCTCCAAGACTTCCGGGACCTTACTCCGGGGAAGTACCAACTGTTCTCTCTGCGTCTTCCCATCGTGAGATTCCCATACACGGAACAGCAAGCCCTCTCTGGTCTTTAGCGAGTCCCATTGGGCCCAGTATGACTTGTAGGTGGCGCTCCTCGGTGCGATGTCCTCCCAGGTTGTTCTTGTCCCTGCCACCACTTCCCTCAAGAATGGCCCCAATCTGCTTCCGCCATCTGCTCCCTCCTCAGGCCCGCTATCCCAGCCGTGCGCAGGCACTGCCGCGACTACTCGGACTGCTGCGGCACGCTCCTTCTCTTCCACTCTTATGCATTGGCCGCACTCTTCTGGGCAGGGTCTTCGGGACATAGCGTCTGCGTTACCGTGGCTCTTCCCTCTACGATGTTCCGAGGTGATGCCGTACTCCTGCAGCCTCTGGACCCAACGGGCTCTCTGGCCTTCCAGGTTCTTAAAGCTCAATAGCCAGGTTAGGGCGGAATAGTCAGTCCTCAGGTGGAATTGCGGACCATACAGGTACTTGCGGAGGTGCTCCAAGGTATTTACTACCGCCACTAACTCTCGTCGCGTGACGCAGTAGTTCTTCTCTGCCTTGGATAGCGTCTTGCTTTAGTAGGCTATCACCCGCTCATGGCCGTCCTGGATCTGCGATAGGACTCCTCAAATGCAATGGTCGGTAGCATCGATGTCCACAATGAAGGCACCACCTGGTTGTGGAAATCCCAAAATTGGAGCAAGGCACAGTGTCTTCTTCAGGTGCTGGAAAGCATCTTCGGCGTCCTCCGTCCACACATAAGGCCAGTGTTCCTCTGTCCGGTGGGTAAGGGGTTTGGCGATGTTGGAGAACCCCTTTATGAGCGTCGGTAATAACTGCACAGCCCCAGGAAACTGCGCAACTTTTTCTTATCCTTTGGGCGAGGCCAATCTCTCACAGCCTGTCCTCTCCAGGTCTGTGGCAACTCCGGTTGCTGAGATTATGTGGCCCAAGTAGTTCACTTCCTTGTGGAAGAGCGGGCACTTCTTCGCGTTCATCTTCAAGTTTGTCGCCTGCGGCCTCTGTAGTACCTTACTCAGATTCTCGAGATGGTCTTCAAAAGTCTTACCGACGATTATGATGTCGTCCACGTATAGCAGGCAGGCATCGTAAGTCACTCCTCCGTTCACTGAGTCCATGAAGCGTTGGAACGTAGCTGGTGCATTGCAGAGGCCAAAGGACATAACTGTGAACTTCCAAAGCCCTTGGCCTGTCGAGAATGCGGTCTGCTCCTTGTCTCTCTGGTCTAGAGCTATCTGCCAGTAGCCCGATTTCAGGTCCAGGGTCGAGAACCACTGTGCACCAGCTAGCATGTCCAGGATGTCGTCAATCCGGGGTAAGGGGAAAGAGTCCTTCCGGGTGACAGCGTTTAGCTTCCTTTAGTCCACGCAGAAGTGTAGCTCGCCGTTCTTCTTCGTCACCAAGACTACAGGGGAACATCAAGGGCTGTCAGACTCTTCAATCACTGCCCTGGATCTCATATCCTCCAGCATGTCTCGCACCGCCCCTTGCTTCGCCAGCGGAACGCGTCTAGGTGGTTGCCGAGTAGGCCGGCGTCCTTAGTGTCGATGCGGCGAAGCACTTTTTCCGTGCAGCCGTAGTCACCAGCACCTTGGTTGAAGACGCGCTGGTATCGTCTCAGCAGTTGTCGAAATTTCTCCAGCTGTTCTGCGGTCAGGTGGTCGGCCGCCCTCTCCAGTAAGCCTTCTAGCCGGAGACTCAGGTGTTGCGTCGGCACCGGCTCCTGTGTCTTGTCGATTGCTGTTACGCTTTCCATGGGCTCGCACGTTCCCATCTCCGTCCCGGCCTGGACGTCGTGATCGGTGTCCATTGGATTTAGCAGTCTCACTGGCACCACCTATCGGCAGGGCAGCAATGCCCTGGCTACACATAGTCCGTGTACAGGCGTCTTCTGGTCCAGCATCATGTTCCTGGTTCTCTGACTTTCCAGTCGCGCCGTCACCACCACCTCGCTCCTCGCGGGGACAACCACGTCTTCGTTCAAGACGACCCTGCAGCTTCGAAGGCGCTCTTCGGGTGGACGGAGTATGACCTCTTCTCCTTTGAGCCGTAGGACCTTCCTGCCGACGTCGACCGTCGCCTTGTAGCTCCTGAGGGCATCCAGTCCCAGAAACACCTCCTCAGCCACCTTTGCGAGTAACACCCTCAGAGGTACGACACTCCATCCCAAGGTCAGCTTCAGCAGGACCTCCTCCACAGGCAAGGTGTCGTCCGATGCCATCATCAGCTAGTATGGTCGGCTCGGCTTCCTGGATGGAAAACCGTTGGCTATGTCGGGTCTGATGATGGTCACGGCTGCACCGGTGTCCACCAGCACTCGGCACGGCTTCCCTCTCACCCATCCATCCACGATGAGGCTGTTATCCATCCGCCGGCTGACGGCGCGCAGTGTCACTCGAGGGGATGGTGGTGATGGCGCCGACGTGCCCCTCGCCACGATGGCCCTTACTCGTTTCCCGGCTGCACTCCCTGTTGTGGGCAGTCTCTCTCCAGGTGTCCCGGCTGTCCACATCCCCAACACAGGCCACGAGGTCTTCGCCGGCTTCCCTCGGCTGGTCTTCTGTCTTCGGTGTAGGACACACTCCTCGTCCTCGACGTCGGGGTAGCCGTCACCTTGGCCGCCTCCATCCTCAATGCTTCCGTTAGCGCCTCGTGGATGGTTGTGTAGTCGCCGAGCATTAGGCACTGACCGATCTTGGTGTCTCGTACCCCGCCGACAAAAGCGTAGGCGGCTTCCCGGGATACGAACTCCGGCGGAAGGTCAACTAAGGCCTTGCTAGCCAGCTGCTCTATCGCCGGGGCGAACTCCTGCAGCGTCTCTCCTGGCTGTTGCGACCTTTTCTTCAGCTGACTGCGGTATGCTGCGGCTAGGCGGTGGTTCCCGAAACGGTTCTCCAGGACCTCTCAGATATACTTGGGAGCCTCTGCCTACCTGGACCGCGTTTAGAACTTCCGCGGCCCGTCCTTGGAGGCTGGCTATTAGCTGTGTGGCCTCTTCCTCCGGTGACTACTTGTTATGCCTGGCCACCGTGTCGAACTGGCGGTGGAAGACATCGAACGTTGACGCGTCGTCGTATTTTGGAGGTTTGATGCGTGCCGAAGTTGTGCCGCTTCCCGGCGCGTCGGCCTTCAAGTCCTTCAATCTCCTGCCGATGATGTCTTCTACCATGGCGTTCAGGGACTTTCTGTTGCTGTCGGGCTTTCCCTCCAGGTTGTTTACGCGGTTCACAAGGTATTCGACGTCTTCCAGCATGGCGTTCAGGGACTTGGCGTTATTGTCGGCCTTTTCCTCTAAATTATTAAGGCGCTCGTCTACTTGACCCATCCGCTTGCCCAGCTTCGCGACGTCATCCCTCACACCGGCCAAATATTCCTCAAATTTGGCGGCGAGAATCTCGTTCGCCACCTTCATTTCCGTAGCCAGACTGTCGTTCGCTGCTCTCATTTCTGTGGTTAATTCAGCCTTCACTGCAGTCATTGTCGTGGCCAAGTTGTTGTTTGCCGTTTCCGTCTTCGTTGTTAATTTGGTTATATTCGCGGTCAAGTTGCTGTTTTCCGTCTCCAACTTCTTTTCAATTTTCTCGGTGATGTTGTCATTTGCCGTCTTCATTTCCGAGGTCAGTTTGGCCTTCATTTCTATCATCTTCTCAAAAATCTTTTCCAATGCCGATTCCATGGTCATTATCCCATTTCCTGACACCAGTTGTGACTTTGTGGGTTCATAGAATTAAAAGTCCAATTGCACAAACTCAAAATGTTCTTTATTTCCACCGAATTACTGTTGGAACACTTGCCGATCACATAGAATTACGTAGCGCACACAATTACAATCCACCGATTCGTCTGTCACAGGTCCACTCCACACTCGCAATTACGTACAACTCCTCTGATAGACGTACGCTGTCTTCCAGTCCGTTTGCAAGCACGGCGTTCTTCACAGCTGCTCGCCAACAAATGAACTCTCCTACGATGAGCGAAATTGTCGTTGGAAGGTGATCCCACCAAAGGTGGTGGGGCCTTCCGACAGAAACCATTCCAGGACTAGGTCCTTTACTGGTTGAAAGATATAGTTGAAATATAGACTGTGGTAGACGGTGAAATTGTGGTAGGGAGGTTATATTTAATTAGTTTGAGGAGTAGGTGGTAGTATTGAAGAAATTAGAGAGATGATGAATAGTTAAATGAGATTATATTTTGTTTTTCAATGGATGATGATTAGGGTCGATGTAGAAGGAGCCTGGGATGCTTGTAACGCTCCCCGGGGTCAATATCGTACTCCCCGAGGCCGCGGATGAAGGCGTTGAAATTATGAGAAAGAGAGTCGAAGAATTTTTGTGAAAGGGAGAGCATGTAGTCAGTGAGGAGTGGAAAAGAAAGGTCACGATGGATGTTGATGTTAGGAATGTACCAGTCGGCATCGACAGCGGTACGAAGAAAGCGGTTTTGAAGAGTTTGAAGGTGATACATATGAGTTTTTGCGGCAGTGGCCCAGACTGGACAGGCATATGTGAGGACAGGACGAAGAACTTGTTTAAAGAGAAGAAGTTTGTTGGAGAGTGACATGGCAGAGTTTCGATGGTATAAGGGATAAAGAAGTGCCATCTTGCGAGCAACCTTGTTGTATATGGTGTCGATGTGGGCCTTCCAAGAGAGCTTCTGATCCAGTGTGACGCCAAGATAGTTGACTGTGGTGGACCAGTGGACAGACCCGCCAGCAATTTGAAGGTCAGGAACATCCGCCTCCAAGCGCCTTGTGAAGGTGATAGCCTGTGATTTGATGGGGTTCACAGTAAGGCGCCAAGTATTGAACCATGTTGTGAGGTTATCTGCGTATCGTTGTAGTCTATCTGCAGCTACCTGATGACGTGTGGAGGCGGTGGTTATGGCAGTATCGTCAGCAAACTGGTACAGCGTACAACCTTGATGGGAGGGCAAGGTGTTGATGTAAATGAGGAAAAGCAGAGGGCCAAGGACACCCCCTTGGGGGACCCCTGCGTGAATGGGGTGTGAGGTGGAAGAGATGTCTTCCTTGGTGACGCTGAAGGTAGGAATGAATGAGATGAATAATATACGGAGGGAAATTGTAGTAGATAAGGCTGTGGAGGAGACCTTCGTGCCATACGGAGTCGAAGGCACGGGTGAGGTCTAGGAATAGGGCAACAACAAAGTGGCGGTTGTTAAACCCTTTGATGATTTCGTCCACCAGACGAGGGAGTTGATGTACCGTGGAATGTTGCTGACGAAAACCAAATTGCTCCTGTCGAAGTATTGGCTGCGCAGAGAGGGTCTGCTGAAGCCTGGCTTGGATGACCTTCTCGAACAGCTTACTCATGGTGGGCAGCAAGCTGATGGGACGATGTCCTTCCGGCGTGGAGGTGTCTTTACCAGGTTTAGGGAGGGTGATAATTTTGGCGTGCCTCCAGGCTCTGGGAAAGTATGCCAAACAGAGTAGTCCATTGAAGAGGTGGACGAGGAGCTCCAGCCATTTGTGTGGAAGGGCTTTAAGTGCAGCATACGGAATGTTGTCACAGCCCATGGCTTTGTATGGTGGCACAGAGGAGAGAAGTGATGTGACTTCCACTAAAGATGTCTGTGGAATGTCAGTAGGGTCTAATGGTCTGCACAGGAAGTTGGTGACCTCGGTTGTAACCAGCTGCACATGATCTTGGTTGCAGGTGGCAGCAGGGTGGAAGGTGCTTTCTAGATATGTACCCATTAATTCCACTTTCTCTCGGACTGATTGTGCGAGGATGTGTCCTTGGCGTAGGGGCTTATCCTGATTGGAAAGGCGCAGCAGGGCCTTGGATAGTCGCCAGAGGGATTGGTCCTCTGTGTTAAGGGAGGCAAGGCGGGTTTCCCAATCCTCGTTGAGATGTTCTGCCAGTTAAAGTTTGAGGCGGTGACAGAGTTGATTGTAGGTCCGTTTGTCATTGGGGGAACCAGAATGTTGAGCTTTGCGTCTGGCCGTGTTCTTTGCTGCGATGAGTTCCCTTAGATGTCTTGGGAGCTTGCGGGCCGTTTGAGTGTGTCCACGGGCAGAGGGTGTTGAATGTTTGATTGCGGTGGTGATAGTTGTTGTTATATGGCAGATGAGTGCGTCGGCGTCTGCAGTAGTTGAACATGGTGCCAAGACTATGGGTTGGGCAGCCATGTGCTGTGTATATGCCTGCCAGTTGGTGCGGCGAGGGTTGGGAATAAGGCGTTTGGCCTTGAGAGTAGGTCGTGATTGGAAGAGTAGTAGAAGAGAATAGTGGTCTGATGATAATTCCGGTAGGGAATAGAGATAGGGGTGATGTCGGATGTGCTTGACAATGGCTATGTTTAGCCAATCAGGCGGGTGACGGTCGCCATGGCAGATGGTAGGTGAGGAAGAAGAGAGGACAGACAAGTTTTTGCTATGGATATAGCGCTCGAGAAGGGCACCACGGTGATTGAGCGTGGTTGAGTTCCAAGCCGGGCTCTTGGCGTTAAAGTCTCCCATGGCAATGGTGGCCTGCTGGGATGAGAACAGACAGTCAAGTGTGTTTGCTGGCAGCGGGCGTCCAGGGGGAATGTAGACAGAAAAGAGCCGTAGGGGCCCCCTGTTGGTCTCAATCTGAATACCGGTGGCTTCCAGTGGTGGAGCAGTAGTGACGAGCAAGGAGTGATGCCGTAGGCTCCGACTCACGTAGATGGCGGTGCCACCGTAGCCATCGGCCCGGTCAGTACGATAGCACACCATGCCTGGTATCGTTGCTTTAATGGAAGGGGTCAGATGTGTTTCCTGTACTAGGAGGATGTGTACGCCCTTAACAGCAACGAGGTTAGAAAGCTCCGCCAGCTTTCGGCGCAATCCATTGGAATTCCAGCTGCAAATTTTGAGGGAGTTGAAGTTTATAGCAGATCCAGGGTTAACAGCCATGGTACAGCATGAAGTTGAGGACTGCGTGCACCAACATGGTGTAGGGGTGGATGTCGCTTGAGCGAGTGCGGATGGACTCGGCTAAGTAGGCAGCGAATGCAGGCTGCAGGGGGATGGGAATTTGTTGCATTGTAGCAAGAAAAGATTCACTGGGAATAGTGGATAGTGTTCTGGTGGTGACTGGTTCTGCTGAAGACTGTGTAGAGAGCTGTTGAGGGGGGTCACGTTTGGTGGCGTTCTGTTGGCCAGGTTGGTGTTGCCGTTGTGGTTGAGGCTGTTGCTGTCTGGTCTTGACTGTGGAGGCCTGCCGAGAAGATGGTTGGGTCCGTGAAGCCTGCTCGGGAGCTGATGCCATTGGCGTTATTTTTGGTTGCTGCTTTGATGGGGGAGTAGTAGCAGAGGGCTGCTCAGCATCAGTAGAGTTGGTGACCGCAGCTGCGTAGCTGGGATATTTAATGGGCTGTCTCGGAGGAAGACCAGGGTATCGAGCACCAATGAAGGCTTCGCGCGGTAACTCTGTATTGTGTGGTACTCTGGGTCGGGCATTGTATTTGGACATCTGCCCATTCTTGGAGGTGAGAAGCTCTAGTCTGGCCTCCTGCCACACCGGGCATTTGGCATATCGACAAGAGTGGGCATCCCCACAGTTGTAGCAGCGGGGTTTTGCACCAGGGATACCCAGCTGTGTGCAGTTGGCACGTTTGTGGCCAGAGGTGCCGCAGAAGGTGCAGACTGGTTGAAGAAGGTAGCCAGCAGCGTTGTGCGTGAACTGCTGGCAATTAGTACATTGCTGAGGGCGTGGTGGTGGGCGATAGGGCTCTACCCGCACTGAAGTGTGGCAGCGGCTGAGGATTTGCACCCCTGGTTGCCAACTGAGCAACACGTGTGACTGTGAAGCCTTTGCTGCTGAGGTGTGACTTAACCTCTTCTTCTGTAACAAAAGAGGGAACGTCCTTTACAGTGACATGAAGGTAACGTTCCTCTGGTAGAAGGGTAGTGACGCCCTCAATCTTCTGTTCCTCCAGGTGTTTGCGGAGGCTACGATGGTCGTTGGCAGTGGCAGGAAGAAGGGCCACCGTGCCACGCAAATTCTTGATTGAGAAGTTTGCTATGTTGCCCGGCGGGGCAGTTGACAATACTTTCCTGGCGTCGGCTGAGTTACGCAGGAAGATAGGAGTTGGGCGACCTGATCTAGGTGCAGAGGGTGGAGTTTGTGTTGCAGCAGTTTCTGCGGAATCTTCCTCCATGGCTGTATCTGTGTCGGTGTTACACTTACGCCGCTTTGAATTAGCTGCCGGCGTAATGTCTTGGGGCTCCTCTGTGGTGAGAACAGCATATGTGTTCGAGATGGTGGTGATGTTGCTGGTGGAGGGGGTTGGCTCAGTAGATCTGGCAGAGCGCTTAGTGACAGTGTGCCAAGATGCCGAGTCTATCACTTTCATATGCTTGCGCAGCATTTCCATGATGGCGCTGACGCGGTTACGGTGTGCCATATACACCTGAAACTGTGCGATGGCGATAGTGTCACTCTTCCCTATAAATGACTGCACAGTTTCATCCGCCTTATTTAGGTAAAGATTTCTGGCGTCCAATTCTTTGAGCAGAAGAGCGTGCACGTCACTGGCCAGTGGTTGTGATGGGTTGCATATTAGCTCTTTGTCCAAGAAGGTGCGCAGATCACCTCCGTTAAGGTAGTACAAGACGGGGTTTGAGGGAGTTTTGGGACCACATGCCGGGATTGTGGATTGTGCCATGATAAGATATGAAATGAAAAAAGATAGAGGAAATAATAAGAAGATGATAAAAGAGCACGTCTAGGGCGCTATGAGCTCGGATAGCAGAGGACCTACCCCGAAAGGCGCCTGATTGAACTCTCCTCCAGCCCGGCGCGTCGCTTATATAGCACCAACTGACCAATCTAGAAGGTTCCGGTTTAGATGAAATGTCCTGATTGTTCCAGACGTCCGGGGGAGGGGAAAAAGACGGCTAGTGCCTAGTGACAATTTCCTAACCATCCCTTAAGTTAGCGCTACAAGATAAGTGGGTGGGCGTTGCCTGAATGCCTCATGTCCCTAACCAGCTCCAGTTGGTCGTGCCTTCCGATAATTGGGTGACAATACTATGGTATTCTAATCAATACAGAGCGGATTCTTAGGTAAATAAAATATATGTTCTGTAAATACATAAATGCGAATGCCAAATGTTGAATAACACGAGTCACTCAACATTTATCTGGAAATAAATTGTGAAACTAAAATAAAAGCTTCAAACAAGAGCAGCAAACAAAGACAAGGTCAAGTCCCTTCAGTGAGCTTACCGAAAAAGAAATCAGATGTAATGGTTTCCGGGCTTACTGGCCATGATCTAATAGGTAAATCTAAAGTACCTGACGTTTCGTCTGTCCGTACGTCGGGCATCCTCAGAACACTCGTGCCTACCAAGCTAGAGTGAGAGTGCATTACTCATATTTCGTTGTAAATCGTAAATAGATACGTATGAGTATATTCAACACATTTTTTTAGTAATCCTTGTGTTCTACGGGCATCATTTGAAATAAGTGTAGAACCTGTACATGAATACAAGTGCTCTCGATCAGCAGTGCATGACAGTATCCGAGAACTTACATTCCAATACAAGTTTCATTAATTAATTAACGTCCTCGAAAATTACGTCTTATCAGAAGATAAATGAAATGGGTGATATGATGCTCAAATGAGTCCAGAGTCCCTAGAGCTTAGAATTACTCGACATTCATATTTCAGGATAAGGGAAAATCACAGAAAAAGCCTTATCCAGGTAACTCGCTCTGGCCGAGATTCGAACTCGGGACCTCTTCAACGTGAGACTGAAAAGATGAATGTCGGGTAACTCTAAGCTCTATGGACCCCGGGCTCATTTGAGCATCACTTCACCGATTGCATTCATCGTCCGATAATACTTAGCGTTGGAGGACGTAAATTACCACAAAAAACACGTAATTACACACAAATACATTCAAAGAAGAAACAAAACAACCTAGGGTGTATCGTGCGATCATCCCGCCCCTGATCCTGTATGGATGCGAGGTCTGGGGATCGGTGGCTCGTACCACCATCCGCAGACTGCAAGCCGTGCAGAACAGGGCGCTTAGGATGATCTATGGTACTGAACGTATGTTTCCCTCATACATTCTCCACACTCATTCTGGCATACCTTACATTGAGGACGTTGTGCGCGAACGCTCGCGCTCATTGTATGCCAGGATTACATTCCATCCCAACCACCTAGTGAACACACTAGGGCAGTACGACCACCGTTTACCCAGGGGGAGAAAGAGCTACCGCCTCCCCAAGGACGCCTTGGGTGGTGAGACCAGCCTCTCATCCCCTCAACTCTATTCTCTGTTCCGGCCACACTGGGGCTGGACCTGGCCCGCCGGCTGAACCCCGGCAGCCGGGTCCTCCGGTGTGACCCCGATGAACACCATAACCTAACGATCCCCAACTTACCCGACCTCTCGCTCCTGGCCCCGTCGCGCTGGACGGACCCTGCAACGCAGGCCGCCAACAGCGTGGCGGTTCAGGGCACTGGCCTCCTTGGAAGCTACCCCCGCCACCAGGAGCATTAGCAGAGGTCGAATCAGGTCCTTCAGTTAACAACGACATCCAAACTTTGGAGAAATGACAGACCCTTTAAGACCGCACGGGTAAATCCGCACAGTGGATAAGTACCGTGGCGATCTACCCACCGTCCGGGAGCACCCGGACGACTTGTTCTCGCTCTTGGCTCTCTTGGCTCAAAACAACCTATAGTTTAATTCTCCCATTTGTTCCTGTTGAAAACCCATCATACGGAAAACTGTTTTTTACCCAAATTGACAGACAAAATCAAATACTATTCTTTGCGCACACACAGAGATCCAAAGAGCTTCAAATTTCAAACCTGAATCACCCAATCACTTCTCACGATTCCGCTCACTAGCTCTCCATATTGGTTGAGAACCAAATTAATCTCGTGTTGTCATTTCCCCAATCTGGCATCTATATCTCTTTGCTTTGCGAAGATGACAATTTCAAAGTTTTCACAACCAGTTTTAAGACATTTGATTACTGATAAAGCATACTGCATTTTCATTAGTATTTCCGTTCACCTACAAATAATAGTAACAGGACAATTTCTGCAAATGTTTATCTCGATTAACATAAGAAATAGAGGGATATATATTTCTGTAAGATTAGTTTGTACATCATATTTTTTTTCGTAAGTTTCCACGCCATTTATTTTCCCTCCACTTTAATTTATATGCAGGCTGAATGAAGATCTGTCACCATAACAACGACAAATTAAACATCAAATTTTTCTTGGATACCTACAAGTAAACAACACTCCATTTTCAAGATTTCATTTCATATTTTCAGTATGAGCAAACCCAAAAGTAGAGAATCATTTCACAAAGAGAGGAAAGCAAAAAATCAATATATAATGGAAAATAAGGTTTCATTGACCACGACAGAGTCTTTACCACTAATTATTATCAGTAAACACAACGAAGATCAGCAATTTGAATTAAGCGATAGCGATAGACTGAAAATCCGGAGAGCGTTAGGACATGCTGGTCCCGTGAATATAGTCTACGCTGCCAGAAGATCTAAAAGCAGAAGCACAAAGAGGAGTTCGTCAAGCAGCTCGAAGAGAAGTTCATCAAAATTGAGAAACAGAAGCACTTCGAGGAGAAGGTCATCAAAACGAAAGGGTGGAAGCCACAGCTCAGGAAGGAAAAGCGATTCTAAAAGAACAAAAAGAAGTGTTTCCAAAAGAAGGCCAAGGAGTGGTTCAAGAAGGAGGCATCATACTCCAAGTGGTAGCGAAGATGAGTGCACCTAGTAAATTTAACCAAATCCAGATTTCGAAATCAAAACGAATAACATATTAAAATTTTCTGTATGCCAATCTTCAATTTTTTGGATCAAAATTATGCACATTTGTGCTAGTCACGTTGTAAAATAAATACAAAGAATAAAATAAATCAAAATTTGCTAGCAGATCAACTCAACACATTGTAGAACAGGCCTGGGAAAGATTACTCCGAAGTGGCGAACACCTCTCTAACTGCAGCAGCTTACCTACACACGCATTAGATGGAAGCGCTTTTCTCTTAGGTTTTGCGCTGCTATGGTCACGCAGGGAGTAAAATGAAGTTGAGTTTTTATTTATGAACACTGTTTAACTTCCTGTGATTCTCAGCGTCCCATTCTAAATTGGGTGTGAAAGCTGTTTAATTTTACTCAGAGGTCTTTTTATCAGGCTTGAGTTGCTTTTTATGTGACCAAAATGTACCACATGGATCGGCGGCTTTGTTTCCCATCTGGAGGATGTCATGTTAAGAAACTTTACACCTGAAAAAATCCATCGCCCTCCAACAGGTTTAAAGTTGTGACTTTGGTGGGTACTCTTTCCCAGGTCTATTGCACAATGTCTTATTGATCGTTAATAACTGTTCTTTGTGGTTCAGTCACAACACATTTTGGACCAAATGTAACTACATAAACCCAGGATGCTCTCACCACGGTGACACATCAGTTTCTCAGTACACAGTGTGCCTGTATGTATGGCTATGGATGTCTTCAGGTTTCCACACACGACTGAATACCATATGCAGCTGTCCATGGGTAAATTCTGGCTTAGGAAGAGAGATGGTAAGTTTCCTAAATATATACCCTCGCTCCCGGTTATAGTCAAAGCCGTAATGGGAAATGTAACCCTGACAGAAGAAGAGTAGAATTATATTTTATTTTTGTCATGAATATAATAGTTTCATTTCCAGTTCCCGCAATAACTTGCTGATACAGAAGTTTACATTAAGGTACACACGACCATGCGAAATCTATTTATTAACCCGTTACCGGTCCCAAGTTTCTATTTGTAATAAGCATAACAGTAGCACCAACTTTCAGAATGAGTTTGTGTGATAAACATGCCTGAAGAATTATGATAACGTAAGCATTTGGGAATCTTATTATACACACACAAACACACACACACACACACACACACACACAAACACACACACACACACACACACACACACACACACACTATTTCCTCCCAGATCTCACTCCCGCTACCATTGCTATTTTTTAACACTGGAACTTCACTTGTTCACTTCTAAAAGTTGCACACTTAATGTAGTTCAGAAGCCACTGGGATTAAATGTTTTTAAGAAAAAGTCACTCGTGATTATTGCAAAATTCGGCGCTATTTTATATTTTTCCTCTCAGTTTGTCCGATATCAATTTGGTATAGATTATTGTAAAGCATTCTTTAAATTGACGGTTATGAAACCAACATTACTCATTCTATTTTTTCTTGTGGCTCCCCTTGTTAATATTTGTTGTTCAACGTAAGTTTTCTGTAACAGATTTGCGACATGTTGTTCTGAAAGTGCTTGTATAGAGGAGAAGAATAGTTGTTCAGAGTTTTATCCGGAACTCACCATATTTGTCTCTCTGACTGTGCTAATGAAGTCGTATTACCTAGAACAAGATTCTGTGAATGCCATTTCTTTACCGAATATTCAGTTGATAGACAAGAGTTGGAACTTGTGGTATACGACTATTTCAAGGATATTGGATAAGTAAGGTTAGTTTGTAGTGTTAGAATAAAAGAGGGGGTATATTCTTTGTTGCATAGCAGAAGTATTGGAAAATATTGTCCTAACATGATGCATCTATTAATATTAACAGAAGAAAAGTGATTCTGCATTTATTTGTGCTAAACTTATTATTGTACAATGGCATAGTCTCAATGCAAATAGCCTTGTGAAATAAGTTAAGGGCTACCGTATGTAACTCCTAAATCGTGACTGTGGTGACGTACACACGTGAACAATCTGGGTCCCTTTAACCAGTTCCTCCACCATACTTACTCTCAGATAAGGTGACTGCCTCCACTGCACATCATGCAATATTGAACATTATCTCTTCTGTGCTCCAATGCTTTAAAATGGATCTATGAATGTACTAAATGTGAGAACAGTCAAATAATGACAAACTTATAACATTATTTACAAATATAACAATTTGTAACTTAAAGCTTCACTTATAAGAAGTGATGACAATTTTCTTATAAATTGTTCGGGATCGCCATTTCATGGAAAATTCCTCCACATCATCAGCCGGAACCAACAAAATTGTCGTTATCGTTACAAATGCTAGATGCTAATATGTTCTTGTTAGTACTACTAAACTCTGAAAATGAAACAAATTTAAAAACAGAATCAACTGCCGGTATTTCAAAATTCATTACTCGATGTTTGCTTTTTAAAATAAATATACTTTCCCAGAACATTTAATCGATGGGACCACTTAATTGTTTTAATGATTTAACTTCTGGATTTATTTCATGGTTAAATGACCAAAAATGATCTGCTACGGCCGATTTATCAATCTCTTTATACTTAATGTTACGAAAATATTCTTTCGTTTTGGCTTGTAAATTACGTTTTGTCTTTCCAATATAAACTTTATCACAATCGAAACAATTAAACTGAAACCAGAATTAATTTAAATTAATTTATATGTATGTTCTCTACGTATAATATATAGGTATATGCTACAGAAAGTGAGAGAAAATGGGGAAGAGAGGAAACAGAAGGAAAGAAAGAAGGAAGGACGGAAGAAGCGATGGAGGAAAGCAACGGAGGAAGGAAGGGAGGGAAGGAGCGAATGTGTGAAGGTGGGAGAGAGGGAAGGAAGGAAAGGATGATGAAGTTCAGAGGTGTAACCGAGCTGGATGGCTCAGGCGGTTTTGTCTGTGGCCCATATTCGCGAGATCTGGGTTCAATTCCCGTGGTCAGCCTACCTGACCCATGGGTTTTTTCGGGGGTTTCGCGGGTCGCCAGGCGAATGCTAGGTAGGTCAATTACATCTTGCTAATTTCCTGTCCATACATTACCAGTTCATATCATCTCTCATCTAGTAGTCTCTTTCAGGGTAGAAAGTGACGGTGAACGTCTCGGTACTGCATGGCAGGATCATACGCTGCTGGTAAACACGTTCACCTTCGGCGGGACGATTTCCGGTCTCCAGGCTGATCCAGTGGGCCGTTTCTGGACCACGGCGGGTGAGATTCCGGTTGTGCTGGCCTGCCGGGGAATTTCCAACTGGTAAAAAGTAGAGACCTTACCCTCTTCACTGTCGTGGCCCAATGGTTTGGCTGGCCTCTGTCACCTCTCACCTCATCCTTCCTCCGGGAAGTCCCACTGGGGACTCAAGTACAATAAGCCAAGTCTGGATACCGTACCCAATCCAATCCAATCAGAGGTCTAGTTATGATATGCACTGATTGTGTGATCCATACAGAGCAATTCAAGAGCTTTAAGCAGGAGTAGCTTTTGTAGTTTAATGATTTATTGAATTGAATGTTAAATTGTCAAACACATTCCAGTAGATAGGATACTAGTAACTAGGTCTAGGATTTGTTTGTAACATCAATATATAGAATATCCGCATATTGTGACTAAATGACAACAAAAAGTTATGCCCATTACACTCACTTTGTCACTAGAATCGTTCGCCCAATGCTAACTCACAGTCAGTTTCACTTTTTACAAATACACACAGTAAGCACATCAGTCTAATAGATGGAGCCAACATAAAACATTCAATGCTACGGCCGGGATTTGAACCACGGATCTTCTGGTTTCCGTCCAATCGCTCTTACCCATTGAGCTACCATGACCAACTTACCGTCATGACATCAAATTTTCCAGCTGACTCATATTTTCCCGGTAAACCACTAGGGTCTCTCGCATTCGAGTTAAAACCCTTGTGGCGACTTACTATTATAAGTACTTGAGTCCCAGGCTTTATTATTTCTCGGCCCTGGCATTGTATTTTTCATATTGACTCCATCTATCCAAAATCTTAGCCTATATATGGCTGGTGTGAAGGAATGATTAATTTCCATCAATTAAGTTAAACATCAGTCTAATGTTTTCCTTCAACAATTTGTGTAGCTCTGAACTTCTCGAGTTCACTGCTCGCAGACAAATGCTCACTTTTACAATGCTCTGGCAGCTTTTAACAATTTTTGCCATCACTACTGTGGCTGGGCCGCAGACTCACAAGTGCTTTATGTTTGCATCTGTAGCAGAGGTGGTAGAGTGTCTGCCTCACCTTCAAGAGGTTCTGAGTTGAAATCTCGGTTAGGTTGAGTTACCTGGATAAGGGCACCCCCCCCCGAGTGTTTTCCTTTATCCTGAAAGACGAATGTCAAGTAACTCAAGCTCTATGGAACCTGAGCTCATTCGAGCAACATTTCACACATTTCATTCATCGTCTCATATGACTGTACGTTAGACGACGCAATTACATTTAAGAAACCCACTCTGAAATTCGCCCACCCCCTCCACAACAGTACAGTTCTGGTTGCCCGTCTGTCCATTAAAAATTAAGAATTTTAGGATTAAAGGCTTTTTGTAATGTGACTCTGTGGGTTCGCAGAATTAAAAGTCCAAGTTCAAGAAATTCAAAATGTTTTTTTTTTATTTCCGTAGAAATACACTCTGTTCGATCCTTAAAGTAACAGAATTACATCACACAATTACAATCTACCAAGGACGTTGACCACAACAAAGAGCTTACTCAACTTCCTACAACACTCTTGTTACAACTCCTATTTACGTCTGTCCTTACAACAGTTTACTACTGCCCGCTGGCATGTCAAAATCTCTTATATATATATATATATATATATATATATATATATATATATATATATATATATATAATTGATAATTCGAGACGGTTCTGTAACACTCAAGACTATTCTGTCACTAGACGAACCTGGAACTTTCTAGACGTCAAACTTTATCTGGGCCGGCTTGTCTTTTATCTCCGATCTATCTTTATCTGCTTAGGCAAGTTGTTTATCTCCGCCCGGCACTATTTGTCCCTTATATCTCTGTGCTGAAATTTTTATGTGCTTCGACGCAGCCTCAACAATAATTTACGTCCTCCAAAGTTAAATTATATCGGACGATGAATGCAATGGGTGAAATGAGGCTCAAATGAGTCCGGGGTTCATGGGGCTTAGAGTTACCTGACATTCGTCTATCAGGATAACGGAAAACCCCGGAGAAAACTTTTTCAGGTAATTTACCCTGACCGAGATTCGAACTCAAGACCTCTTGAACGTGAGGCAGACACACTACTATCTACGCTACCGAGGCACGCGCTAGATTGGGATTATTTTAAGTTTTCTTCTGCTTACTTTTGCAAAACTACTAACAGACATGCATAGTGCATTCGGAACATGCAGTTGAGAAAATGGCATGATGTGTACGTACATATTACTTGTTATTTCAGTTTGCCCTCCCCTTCTACTTCCTAGACCCTTTGTGTTTAGCCCATGGTTTTTGGGTATCCTTTGTCATCACTTCACAGTTACAGAACACCTCATTTCTCACCTGTGGCTCTTAATGTTTCATCTATGCCTGATTTTCAGTCCTAAAATAAATATTTTGTTTGTTAATAACACTGTTAGTAGCCAGGATCATCATATCAGCGCCACTGATGTGCCAGAATTTTGTTCCACACTAAATCTACTGACATGTAGCTGTCACCTTTAGGTACAATTAAAATCTTTGTTCGGGCCTGGGTTTGAACCTACAACCTTGGGGTCAGCACACCAGCATCTAACCAATCTAATCATCCTGACTGACTTTTGGTGCTAATTCGCTAGAGTGGTAGTATTTGTTAGCTTCATGTTGGCATCCGTGACATAAGCAAGTAGTATATATAAATTACCTCACTATTCTAGGACAAATAGGGAACAATTACACTATTTAATGTTTATTTATATGTACATGCCACCAGCACATTGAACATGGCCACAACTGAATGCAAACTAAACAAACTGCAGAAATAAAAGAAATGTTGTGATTCGTTGCATGTAGCTGACATACAACTTCATTCTTTCTCCAGCATGTTTTTAAATTTAATTAAATAAATGGACAATACCAACAATCTGAGTACCACCATTGCTGAATGGCACAAAGAAGTAGAGGAAAGGTCAACATGTACAGAGAACATTTTATAACAAATAGAAATTCACAATGTGCAGCAATAATGTGGTAAATACGTAAAATATGAAGCTATTAACAGGGAAGCAAACAAATCTCGGCAAACTCGGCCACAAATTTAACCTGACACTATACTTCAAAATAATTGCATTCATCAGTGATAATGTTTAGTAGGTATGAAGAGCTGCTGTTTAACAAATTTTCATCGAAAAATTAACAAGAAAATATATATTTTAATGCTTCTAAATACTTTTCACACAAACTAAAGATTTAAACCAAAAATTCAAACGTGTGAGCACGGGTAAAAAATAATTACTTGGGAAAACCTTTGATTTTGCATTTATATCGCATTATGAGTCAATTTCGAACTTTATCGCGCTATATCGCATTTACAAAAAATCACCCCCCCCCCGCCTAAATATTGTCACCCGAACGTCGGAACTCCCGATAGAGCCGGCCGGCAGTAGGGCCAGACGGGAAACATTCAGACCACGCCTACCCATTTGTCTCGTGTCACTAACTGAAGGGATGATTAGGAGAGCGGCGCAGGCCCTGTACCGTCTCTTTCCCCTCCCACCAGAAGTCTCGAAACCTCGGGATAATTGTGCGCGCCGCGAACCTTCCAGAAACGGCGATCTTCCCTATATAAAGCCGGTAGCTGGCGAGTCAGCTCAGTTCTTGGCGAGCAGCCGTGAGGAGCGCCGAGTGAGTAAACGGACCGGAAGACTGTGTACGTGCATCAGAGGAGTTTTACATAATTGGAGTGTAGAGTGGACCTGTGACAGACGAACTGACGAATTGTAGTTGTGTGCATTACTTAATTCTGTGTAATCGGCAAGTGTTCCAACTCTAATTCGGTGGAAATAAAGAACATTTTGAGTTTGTGCAATTGAACTTTTAATTTCACGAACCCACAAAGTCACAACTGGTGTCAAAATTGGAAAAACGGCCATGGAATCGGCATTGCAAAAGATTTTGGAGAAGATGAACGAGTTAACAACGAAGACGGAAACGGCAAATAACCACCTGGCCGCAAAGCTGGAAGAAATGAAGACGGCTAACGATAACCTCACGGAGAAGATGAAAGAAATGAAGGTTGCGAACGAGGCCCTCGCCGCCAAATTTGAGGAACAGTTGGCCGGTGTGAAGGAGGAGGTCACGGGTCTCGGCAAGCGGATCGGCCAAGTGGACGAGCGCGTCGAGGACCTGGCAGACGGTGTTAATGAGCTGAAAGGAAAGGCCGACAGCAGCGTCAGTCCATAAACGCCATGGTGGAGGACGTCGTCGGCAGGAGGTTGAAGGGTTTGAAGGCCGACGCGCCGGGACGCGACACAACATCGGCGCGCGTAAAACCTCCGAAATATGACAGCGCGTCAACTTTCGAAGTCTTCCGCCGCCAATACGCAGTGGCTGAGCACAACAAATGGTCGCCAGAGGAGGAGGCCACACAGTTAATAGCCAGCCTCCAGGGACGGGCCGCGGAAGTCCTGAACGTGGTACAGACAACGGCGGCGCCCAAGGACATATGGGAGGCCCTGGAGAATCGTTTTGGAAACCACCGCTTAGCCGCAGCGTACCGCAGCCAACTAAAGGCAAGGTCACAGCAGCCAGGGGAGACGCTACAGTTCACCCTGGCAGTTGAACTACTGGCTACCAAGGCTCTAGTCGACTTCCCACCAGAGTTCGTATCCCGGGAAGCTGCCTACACATTCGTTGACGGAGTACGAGACACGGAGATTCGTCAGCGCCTAATGCTTGGCGATTATAACACCATACACGAGGCGCTAACGGCAGCATTAAAGATGGAACCTGCCACGATAACAGATATCCCGACGGCGAGAACGAGGAGTGTCCGCTACACCGGAGACAAGAGACCAGCCTAGGGACGCCGGCGAAGACCTAGTGGCCTGTGTTGGGGGTGTGGACAGCCAGGACACCTGGAGGGAGACTGCCCACACCAGGAAGAGCAGCCGGAGGAACGAGTAGGGCCATCGTGGAGAGGGGTACGTTGGCGCCATCACCATCATCCTCTCGAGACACACTGCACGCCGTCAGCCGGCGTATGGATGACAGCATCTTCGCGGACGGCTGGGTAAGAGGAAAGCCGTGCCGCGTGCTGGTGGACACCGTGGCAGCCGTGACCATCAGACCTGCCGTGGCGAAGGGTTTGCAAAACAAGGAAGCCGAGCCGTGCATACCAGCTTGTCACGGCAACGGGCGAAACCTTGCCTGTGGAGAAGGAGGCCCTGTTGAAGCTGACCTTAGGACGGAGTGCCGTGCGTCTGTGGGTGTTCACCGCGAAGGTGGCTGAGGAGGTGATTCTGGGAATGGATGCCCTCAGGAGCCAAGAGGCGACGGTCGACGTCGGCAGGAAGGTCTTACGGCTCAACGGAGAAGGGGTTATACTCCGTCAACCCGAAGAGCGCCTTGGATTCTGCAGGGTCATCTTGAACGAATACGTGGTTGTCCCCGCGAGTAGCGAGGTGGTGGTGACAGCGCGACTGGACGGCCAGAGAACCAGGAACATGATGCTGACCAGAAGACGCCTGGTCACGGTCTATATGTAGCCAGGGCATTGCTGCAGTGCCGAGAGGAGGTACCACTGAGACTGCTAAATCCAACGGACACCGATCACAACGCCAGGCCGGGACGGAGTTGGGAACGTGCGAGCCCGTGGTAAGCGTAACAGCTATCGACAAAGCACAGGAGCCGGTGCCGACTCAACACCATTGGCCCCGGCTAGAAGGCTTACTGGAGAGGGCGGCTGACCGCAGAGTAGCTGAGTTCGACAACTGTTGAGACGATCCAAGCGCGTATTCAGCCAAGGTAACAGTGATCACGACCGCACGGACAAAGTGCTTCACCGCATCGACACTGGGGACGCCCGGCCTATTCGGCAACAACATAGACGCGTTCCGCTGGCGAAGCAAGGGGCGGTACGAGACATGCTGGAGGACATGAGTTCCAGGGGAGTGATTGAAGAATCTGACAGCCCTTGGTGTTCTCCTGATGTCCTGGTGACGAAGAAGAACGGCGACCTACGCTTCTGTGTGGACTACAGGAAGCTGAACGCTGTCACCCGGAAGGAATGTTTCCCCTTAACTCGGATTGAGGACAACCTGGACACGCTAGCTATGGCACAGTGGTTCTCGACACTGGAACTGAAGTCGGGCTACTGGCAGGTAGCTCTAGAACCGAGAGACAAGAAAAAGACCACGTTCTCGACAGGCGAAGGGCTCTGGCAGTTCACAGTTATGCCCTTTGGCCTCTGCAATGCACCAGCTACCTTCCAACGCCTCATGGAGTCAGTGAAGAGAGAAGTGACTTACGACGCCTGCCTGCTATTCCTGGACCACATCATCGTCGTCGGTAAGACCTTTGAAGACCATCTCGAGAATGTGAGTAAGGTGCTACAGAGGCCGCAGGCGACCAACTTGAAGCTGAATGCGAAGAAGTGCCAGCTCTTCCGCAAGGAAGTCAACTGCTTGGGCCGCATAGTCTCAGCAACCGGAGTGGCCACAGACCCGGAGAAGAAACAGTCTGTGAGAGATTGGCCGCGCCCAGAGGATAAGAAAGAGTTGCGCAGTTTCCAGGGGCTGTGCAGTTATTACCGACGCTACATAAAGAGGTTCTCCACCATCGCCAACCCCTCACCCGCCTGACAGAGGAACACCGGCCTTATGTGTGGACGCAGGACGCCGAAGACGCTTTCCAGCACCTGAAGAAAACCCTGTGCAGTGCTCCAATTTTGGGTTTTCCACAACCAGGCGGCGCCTGCATTGTGGACACCGACGCCAGCGACCACTTTATTGGAGGCGTCCTATCCCAAGTCCAGGACGTCCATGAGCGGGTGATAGCCTACTACAGCAAGACGCTATCCAACGCAGAGAAGAACTACTGCGTCACGCGACGAGAGTTACTGGTGGTAGTAAAGACCTTGGAGTACTTCCACAAGTACCTGTACGGTCAGGCATACCACCTGAGGACTGACCACTCAGCCCTAACCTGGCTGTTGAGCTTTAAGAATCTGGAAGGGAAGGCAGCACGTGGGGTCCAGAGGCTGCAGGAGTACGACTCCACCTCGGAAAATCGTAGAGGTAGGAGCCACAGTAACGCAGACGCTATGTCCCGAAGACCCTGTCCAGATGAGTGCGCCCAATGCACAAGAGTGGAAGAGAAGGAGCGTGCCGCAGCAGTCCGAGTAGTCACGGCAGGGCCTGCGGACGGCTGGGATGGCGTAGGCCTGAGGAGGGAGCAGCTGGCAGACGCAGACTTGGGGCCACTCTTGAGGGAAGTGGAGGCAGGGACGAGACCATTCTGGGAGGACATCGCACCGAGGAGTGCCACATACAATTCGTACTGGGGCCAATGGGACTCGTTGAAGATCAAACAGGGCGTGCTGTTCCGGGTATTGGAATCGCCCGATGGGAAGACGCAGAGAGAACAGTTGGTACTCGCTCGGAAGTCTTGGAGGAAGTGCACGCCGGTACTTCAGGAGGACACCTGGGAGCGATCCGAACGATTGAAAAACTACGGCAGCGCTAATACTGGCTGAGACTCTGAGTGGACGCTGAGAGATAGTGCTGGCAGTGTCACTTGTGTGCAGCGATTTGTGGCCCCCAGACTAAGAGCCGGGGTCGCATGCAGCAGTGCAACTTCGGAGCGCCATTCGAACGGATCGCCTTTGACCTTGCTGGACCGTTCCCAATGTCCGAACGAGGCAACAAGTACCTGATAGTGGTCAGGGACTGCTTCACCAAGTGGCCGGAGGTGTATAACATACCGAACCAAGAGGCAGGGACAAACACAGTCTGCCTCGTTGAGCAAGTGGTCTGCCGATTTAGGGTGCCGTTGAAGCTCCACAGCGACCAGGGTACCAATTTTGAGTCCAACCTGATGAAGGAGACACTACAAAGACTTGGGGTGAACAAGACCCGCACAACACCTCTATATAACCAGTCGGATGGCATGGTCGAAAGATACATCAAGACCTTTGAGGAACACTTGAGGAAGGTCGTGGCCAGCCATCAGCGAGACTGGGACGTCAAGGTGCCACTGTTCTTGCTGGCCTGCCGCTCATCAACACACGACACCACCGGGATGACGTCAGCCAGCGTAATGTTCGGCCGAGAGTTACGCCTCCCTTGTGACCTGGCTTTTGGTAGCCCCCCCGGAACCGAAACGGCTAGCGACCGAGTATGTGGAGAACCTGGTGGACCATCTCCACGACAGGCACGAGATGGCTCGCCAGAACATCCAGAAGGCGGGCGACCGCATGAAGACCGGGTATGACAGGCAAGCCAACAACCAGGAGTTCCAGCAAGGTGACCTGGTCTGGTTGTACCACCCTACCCGGACCAAGGGACGCTGCCCGAAGCTCGAGCAGCCATGGCAAGTACCGTACCGGGTTGTGAAGAGGAGTGACGACGTGGTCTACCGCATCCAGAAGGTTCTCCGAGGGAAGATGTTGGTGGTACACCTGGATCGCCTGGCCCGCTACGATGGTGATGTTCGGGACGACCAGCTGTGAGGAGGGAGCAGTGTCACCCGAACGCCGGAACTCCTGATAGAACCGGCCGGCAGTAGGGCCAGACGGGAAGCATTCAGCCCACGCCTACCCATTTGTCTCGTGTCACTAACTGAATGGATGATTAGGAGAGCGGCGCGAGCCCTTTACCGTCTCTTTCCCCTCCCACCAGACGTCTCGAAACCTCGGGATAATTGTGCGCGCCGCGAACCTTCCAGAGATGACGATCTTCCCTATATAAGGCCTGTAGTTTGCGAGTCAGCTCAGTTTTTGGTGAGCAGCCGTGAGAAGCGGCGAGTGAGTGAACGGACTGGAAGACTGCGTACGCGAATCAGAGGAGTTGTACGTAATTGGAGTGTAGAGTGGACCTGTGACAGACGAACGGACGAATTATAATTGTGTGCATTACTTAATTCTGTGTAATCGGCAAGTGTTCCAACTGTAATTCGGTGGAAATGAAGAACATTTTGAGTTTGTGCAATTGGACTTTTAATTTCACGAACCCACAAAGTCACAATATTGCCCATCACTAGTTAATACAATGATCGGCAAAGCTGCAGAACAACGGCATCGTCCGCTAGGTAAGCAATCACGTAATTACACACACATACATTAAAAGAAGAAACAAAACAACGTATTGTTTACTTCTGTCAGTTGTTCCTATTGATAAACCATCATACGGAAAACTGCTTTTCCGCCAAAATTACGGATAAAATCAAATACTATTCTTTGCACACACACAGAGATCCAAAGAGCTTCAAATTTCAAACTTGAATCACTTGTCGCGTATCCGCTCACTAGCTCTCCATATTGGCTAAGAACCAAACTAATCTCGTGTTGTCATTTCCCCAATTTGGCATCTTTATCTCTTTGCATTGCGAAGATGACAGAATTTCAAAGTTATCATGACCAGTTTTTAAGACATTTGATTATTGATAAGTCACACTGCATTTTCATTAGTATATCCGTTCACCTACAAATAATAGTAACAGGACAATTTCTGCAAACGTTTATCTCGATTAACGTAAGCAAGCAGAGGGATATATTCCTTTTTCTTTTTCGTAAGTTTCCACACCATTTATTTTCTCTCCTGTTTTTCAATTTATTTGCAGGCTGAACAAAGACCTGTCACCATAACAGCGACAAATTAAACATCAAAATTTTCTTGGATACCTACAACTAAACAAAACCAATTTTCAAGATTTTACATTTCATATTTTCTGTATGGGTGAACACTATAAGGTTTATAACCCTATAAGGGATCATTCCACAAAAAGAGGAACGCAAAAAATGAATATATAATGAAAAAGATTCCATTGACCGCGATGGAAAATTTACCACTAATTCTTATCAGTAAACACAACGCAGACCAGCAATTTGAATTAAGCGATAGTGATAGATTGAAAATTCTGAGAGCGTTAGGACATGCTGGTCCCGTGAATATAGTCTACGCTGCCAGAAGTAGAAGCAGAAAGAGGAGTTCGTCAAGCAGCTCGAAGAGAAGTTCATCAAAAATGAGAAACAGAAGCACTTCGAGGAGAAGCTCATCAAAACGAAAGGGTGGAAGCCACAGCTCAGGAAGGAAAAGCGATTCTAAAAGCACAAAAAGAAGTGTTTCCAAAAGAAGAAGGCCAAGGAGTGATTCAAGAAAAATGCGTCATACTTCAAGTGGTAGCGAAGATGTGAGCACCTAATAAATTTAACCAAATCCAGAGTTCGAAATCAATGCCAATCTTTAATTTTTCGGATCAAAATTATGTACATTTGTGATAGTCACGTTGTAAAATAAATACAAAAAATAAAATAAATCAAAATTTGCTAGCAGATCAACTCAACACATTGTAGAACAGGCCTGGGAAAGATTACTCCGAAGTGGCGAACACCTCTCTAACTGCAGCAGCTTACCTACACACGCATTAGATGGAAGCGCTTTTCTCTTAGGTTATCCGCTGCTATGGTCACGAAGGGAGTAAAACAGACTTCAACATAAAACTTTTACGACGAGACTTCGAGGAAGCAACTACTCCAGAGGAAGCAGCTACCCCAGAAAGAAGAGCTCGACTAGTTTGGAGAAGGGTGTCCAAGCGAGAAGAAGGGAGAACTTCCAGCTGGACCTCCCGACGCTTCGAGTGCTAGCTCACCCGTCAGTTGCCTGCCCGCTTCCCGCGTAGGGACCTGCTCTGCAACAGGGTAGAGCAGAAAGGCCACAGCCAACGGTCACCAGACCGGTACTTAGGCGCCTCTAGGGGTCCGGCCCTCTGCTGCTTGGGCTGTTCAGCGCCCTTTGCTAGCTCTTTTTCTCATACTGCCTTCTTCTTTCCTCTTTTCTTTCTTTCAGATTAAGTTTCCTAAACTCTGTTAGGTAACCCACTGACTCCTTAGACATGGGTAAGGGGAAGACAAAGACCATACAGTCCCCTACGAACCTGCGGACAACAAGACGAAAAATTGTCAAGACCAACCTGAACTTCGCCGGCTCTTCTTCACCCCAACCAAATCTCTCACCTCCCAAAGACTGCTCACCCCAACCTGCCCAAAGGACACCTACGCCACTGCTCCAAAACACTCCTCTCCCCGACTCCCGCCCATCTTCCTTCTCATCCTCGTCCTCCCTTTCCAGCATCTCTGATCCCCTTGTAATCATCTGCCCTACAGGGACTCTCACGCCAGAACCCAGATCTCCTCTGAAAATCCACACCTTCCCTGATCCATCAACACCTTCCTTCGCCCCCAGGCATGCACACGGCCATAAACCAGCAAGTCCTAAGTCTAAAAAAGCCCCTCCCCTCCCCAGCCAAAACACAACCAGGAACCTCATCCCGTCCACCTTCTCGAGGTGAACCCAGACCGACAACCTGGCCTGAAACGCAACCTGCACCTTCTTCCCGCCCGGATGCACGTCATGTTACTCCGACCTATCCTAATGCCTCTAATCCGACCCTGCCACCCGGCACCTACCCTCAAGTTGCCTCCTTACAACCCCCTATTTACATCAACAGCAGACACAGTGACGACATCAGTAAAATCCTGACTAACTTCACCAGACAAACAGGCATCACTGACATTGAGTTGCACCGGGCCTCCCTGACACATGCCTTTGAAATCCGGACCAGGAACCCCATTGACTATAAACGCATGTGTGAGTATCTGCGTCAGTCCAACATGGACTTCCATGTTGTGGCACCAGGCCATTCAAAAAGACATAGAGCGGTAATAAAACGCATCTATATGAACGGTGCTGATCATGAAATTCAGGGAGAAATGGGGGCCCCCAGAATTTCAGTGGAGCGGAAAGTCCAACTGCGCCAGTTTAACAAGAACAGGTCACACCTCCCCCACTATCTTGTTGAACTGAAGACTCAGGACGACTTTTATCGGCTGCTACAAAAGACAACAATGCTATACTCACCCGTGACGATTGAGGAATACCGCCCACCCCTGTTTCCGAAGCAGTGCGGCAAATGCCAAAGGTTGGGTCACTTGGCTTTCAACTGTATGGCGGCTGCCGCCTGCTCAAAGTGCGGAGGCGGACATGGCTCCCAGATCTGTGACATACCATTAGAGAAGCGAAAGTGCCTCCTCTGTGGCTCGCGGGGGCACGGTGAACGCTTTCGTGGATGCGCCGTGTACCAGCGACACTTAGCTGCGCTGCGGACCCCGGAGCCCAGGACACGGGATAACACTGGGAGAAGGCAGGGACTTCCAGCCGCTAAAGTCGGCCCCACTACCAACCCGGCACATCCTGGAGCCAGCGTGCCACCTCCCAGGCCGACATCGGGTGCTAAGGTCAGCCATTATAATGCTGCACCTCCAAAAGAAGACAAACGGGAGGACATCAGACAGTCCTTCCCGAGACTGAGACTGAGGATGGGCAGCCCAGAATTGGAATTCAATATTGAAATGTGCTACCTAGGGCTGGAGATGCTGCAACAGAGACCCGACGACAGGAAAACTACCATGCAGCTGTACTCATAGTATTTCCGTTTACTACTGAACACAGATGGATGGTAATTCCACCGCCAGACTGATGGCTTGGAATGCCCATGGACTTAGACAACGTAAACATGAACTACTAGACTTCCTGGCCAAACACAAGGTACAAATAGTGCTCATACAAGAAACACACTTAAGCCCACGGGACAAATTAAACCTACCAGGGTATTACTTATACAGAAATGATCGCGATAGACGGGGGGAGGAACAGCTGTAGCCGTCCATAAAGGCACCGCCCATCACCAAATACAGCTCTTACACCTCCAGAGACTGGAGGCGAGTGCGATTGCCGCAACAATTAACAGCAAAAACGTAATCATAGTTTCTGCCTACAATACGGCGGGTTACATAATAACTGCTGGTATAAACACACTTCTTCAAATACATCACAGTATAATCATTGGAGGCGATTTCAATGCCAAACATCCATTGTGGAACTCAAGGGCCACAAACAGCGCTGGAAACACACTCTTGAGGCACGAAAACGTATCAGATTACATTATACACGCTCCTACAGAGCCAATATACATACCCTTCCACATGGCCACCTTACCAGATGTGCTAGACATTATTATAGAAAGGCAGGCCGGCACTCGTATCTCACTTAAGGTCTGTAACGACTTATCATCAGATCATCTTCCGGTATTAATAAATCTAGAAGGCTCGCTCCGAAGCGTGCCGGCCAGACCTAGACGTAATTATAATAGAGCGAACTGGGACCTCTTCGAGAGGACGGTAGATAATGAAATGTCTGAGATCCAAGCCAACTCGTTTGAGGACATTTTTAATGCAACTAATAAAATAGAGAAAGCCTTGCAATACACCACAATGGTGGCAGTTCCACTACAACGGCAGTATACAGTTAACACGCGTCTTCCAGTCGATATACAGCACTTAAAAGTACAACGTATCCGAGCCAGGAGACATTGACAACACACTAGACAATAGTCAGCGCAATTACAACTTCGAATACTGAATAATGAACTGCACGAACGCACCGCAGCAGTTATTTCGGAACAATGGAACAACACCTTAAAATCGCTAGACACACAAAACAATACTGTATGGAGAATAGACCGATACCTAACTAGGGATAGGGTTACCACTCCCCCCTGCACATAGGGCAACGCATTGCCACAACAGACGAAGAGAAGGCAGAAGCACTGGCAGAAGCCCTTGAGAACACCTTAACACCAAACGTAACACCATCATTACCCATGTTTGTCAGAGAAACCGAATTCCTGACACGAAAACTACACGTCAGGACATCGCATGACCAAATACGAAAAACTCATCCTGCTGAATTAAAATATCTGATACAGCATCTCCCAAAACGAAAAGCATCCGGACCTTACAGGATCCCCAACATTGTTCTCCAATACTTACCGCAAAGCGCACTGCAAATACTATCTAAAATTTTCAATCTCTGCCTCTTGCATGGCTAGTTCCCCACCCAGTGGAAAACAGCAAACGTTCTGCACTTCCCAAAACAAGGTAAGGACCACACGAACCCGAACAATAACAGACCAATTAGTCTACTTAATACAATGAGCAAATTACTGGAAAAGGTAATAGCGAAACGAATGAATGCGTTTATAATAAAACACAACCTGCTCATCCCCAAAAAGTTCGGATTCAGAGCTAAACATTCTACTACTCTGCTGTTCATTCGCGACACTGAACACATTACGAAAGGTTATAACATATAGAAATCAACAAATGCTGTCCTGCTGGATATTGAGCGCGCCTTCGACCGCGTATGGCACGCGGGTTTACTGCGTAAGATGATGGATTACAATTTCCCGGGCACTATGGCTAAATTAGTCGCAAATTATTTGCAAGAGCGAACTTTCTCCTCAGTCGCAAGCAACGCTGTATCCACGACCCGCCCAATAAAGGCAGGCGTCCCACAAGGCAGCATATTGGGGCCACTTCTATTCAATATACATATAAATGACATGCCTAAACATCCAAGGAGGACATACCTTCTATATGCAGACGACACCACAATTATGGCCCAATCGGGTCGATTAACATTAATACACAAACATTTACAGGAGTTACTTAAACAATCAGAGCCGTGGCTTACTAAATGGCGAATCAAAGTAAACACCGCCAAAAGCGAAGCGATAATATTCACCAAGCGTAAAAAACATTACCATCAGAGACACGGTCTTGCTTCCATAACTCTATTCAATAACGACATAAGCTGGACCAGCAAGGTCAGGTACTTGGGCTTAGTAATGGACCAAGGCCTCGCCTGGCGACCTCACATCGAAGAAGTAAGAAGAAAAGCCTATGCCCAACTGCGCAAATTATACCCACTTATAAGTCTAACTAACTCGCTAAAACTAAACATGGGACTAACGTTATACAAAACACTCATTAGGCCAATACTAACTTACGCAGCGCCGGTCTGGAGTTACGCAGCAAAAACACATATAAGACGCATACAAACACTAGAAAACAAAATACTTCGAATAATCTGCAAAGTACCATTCATCACACCATCTAAAGAACTACACGAAGTCTTACACATGCACACTATTGAGCAATTCACCAAAAAACTATCCTATGACATGAACAACAAACTACCTTCACACCATAATGCACTTATATCTACACTTGGCCAGTACAAGACAACGACAGACAAACATAAACGACCTCTCGCACTGTTTGACCGTAACTTAACAGATCCAGACATTGACAATGAGATTTTGGACTTTCTGAACAACCTAACTAACTGACTGTTACTTAATGTGTTTACAGACTCATCACGTGAGGGACTTCCAAGACACAGCTGCCCTTAAGTCCTTGAGCTCTCAAGCCAAGGCGGACCCGAGGGGGAAGAGGACCCCTCCTCAACGGCCACACTTCCCGCGGTGGTGTCGGCTCCGCCGGGATCGGTGAAGCGTAGAGGTGTGGACGTCATGATGACCATGCAGGAATTCGGACAGGAGCTATAACTACGGACACGGCACCCATCGAGGGATCCAAGTATAGTATAGAAAAGTACTCCCACCGTTCCACTACTCAAAACCTTGCATGATATTCCAGCATAAATATTAGATATAGCACGTAGCCAACACTAACAACTACACGACATTCCCTATCCATGAACACCTCCACTCCCCCTGGCTGTACTCAGGACTTGCTCATGGCTACAGCCCGGGAATCAATCCTTTGACGCGCTCGCATGCATTGCATGCGAGCATCTTACATTAAGGAACTAACCGGGGTGAAAATGCGGGACCCGATTAACCTACTCAATAACACAATAACTCTCCAAGTATGTTAGATACTAACAGCATGAGGGAGGCGATGTAGCGCACGGTATCGCATGCCGGACGATCGTCACCGGGGGCGGCGGGTGTGGGGCCGCCCCTTTATAAAAAAATAAAAAAAAAATAAAAAAGGACTTCAATACCTTCTCAAACTAGAGCTTGCAGAGTACAGCAATGAAAAATGCGAGCGGAGAATAAGTTCTCTTAATCTTGAAGACAAGTCATTATGGCGGATGTCTAAAGCCTTGCTTAGAATCCCATCTTCTGATCCTCCGCTAATAAGATGGGGCGTGAGTTGCCATGTCAGCAAGGGATAAAGTTCAACTAATGGCTGAACACCTAGCCTCCGCATTCCATCCAGCGGAATCACAGGATGCAGAACTGACTGACGAGATAGAAACAACGGTAACTAACTACCTAAGAATTCCTCCACCTGCCCATGAATTTAGCTTAACAAATATCATGGAAGTCAGGAGTATCATCAACTCCGTCCGTCCCTACAAAGCCGCGGGAGCTGACGATCTGCCTTATTTGCCTTATGCAGTATTCAAAGCCCTTCCTGTACCTTGGATTCCACTATTGGTCCATCTTTTCAATAGCTTACTTAAATTGGCACACTTTCCAGAGCATGGAAACATGCCAAAATTATTACACTCCCCAAGCCTGGCAACCTGGGGCCCCTTTTATTTCTCACCTATATCATCAACACACTTCTGACCTATAGCGGCTGCAACTTATATTTGTTTGCAGACGACATCGCACTGACGGCCACTTCTAAAATTACGCTTATGCGGTGAAGCGGGCTCAGTCTTATGCCGACATGTTGACCGCCTGGTTTACTACCTGGCGCCTAAAACTAAATGCTACAAAATCTCAGGCATTTACCTTTACTAGGCGAGTGCTTCCATAAGTCCCCAATCTACGGCTAGCAGGAGAAGAAGTGCCATGGTCCACAACGGCGACTATCTAGGGGTTACTCTAGATACGAAGCTTACATGGAAGGCCCATATAACAACGTTGGCAAATAAAGCCAACAGGAAGATGGCAATGCTGTATCCGCTCTATAGCAGAAGATCGACACTGGCGCTCAACAACAAGATCCTCTTGTACAAACAGGTTCTGCGACCTGTTATGACATATGCCTGTGAAGTCTGGGGTGTTGCAGCAAAAACACACCTATACAAACTGCAGATTCTCCAAAACCGATATCTTCGAACCGCTACATCATCTCATTAGTATATACCCAATGACAACATTCATTCAGATCTTAATTTTCCAAAACTCACAGACCACATCCCACACCTCTCCCGAAGCTTCTATGCTCAACCTCCTTCAAGCTTCAACCACCTCATACGCGGTTTCGGGGAGTACGACCTCGACCCTGGAAAAACATACAAAAGACGCAGACTTGTGCTAGGCCCACTATAAACTCTAAAATCACACCTTACACCTCCAAAAACTTTCCTAGGACTTCCAAAATACTTCCCTAAACATTATCGCCACCATTTACCCACCACCCCTTACAAAAACCAATTTTACGCCAGTAAGGGACGTAGTCCCGGTATGGCAATAATCGAAGGACCTCCTTTGCGAAGGAGGAATCCCTTCAACGACACCTCTATGTTGTGTACACAGAGTGAATTAACTATTTAAAAAAGTTGAGTTTTTATTTATGGACTCTGTTTAACAGCTATAGTTCTGACGACCCGTTCTATACCTATTGGTTGTGAAAGCCGCTTAATATTGCTCAGAGGTCTCTTTATCAGGCTTGAGTTGCTTTTATGTGATCAAAATCTACCACACGGACCACCGGCTTTGTTTCCCATCTGGAGGATGTCTTGTTAAGGAACTTTACACCTGAAAAAATCCATCGCCCTCCAACAGGTTTGAAGTTTTGACTTTGGTGAGTACTCTTTCCCAGGTCTGTTGCACAATGTCTCATTGATTGTTAATAATTGTTCTTTGTGGTTCAATCACAACACAATTTGGAACAAATGTAACTACATAAACTCAGGATGCGCACAAGAAAGTTGCATTATAATATTTCTCAGTACACAGTGTGCCTGTATGTATGGCTATGGATGTCTTCAGGTTTCCACACACGACTGAATACCATATGCAGCTGTCCATGGGTAAATTTTGGCTTAGGAAGAGAGATGGTAAGTTTCCTAAATATATACCCTCGCTCCCGGTTATATTCAAAGCCGTAATGGGAAATGTAACCCTGACAGAGGAAGAGTAGAATTATATTTTATTTTTGTCATGAATATAATAGTTTCATTTCCAGTTCCCGCAATAACTTGTTGTTACAGAAGTTTACATTAAGGCACACACGACCATGCAAAATCTATTTATTAACCCGTTACCGGACCCAAGTTTCTATTTGTGATTAGCGTAACAGTAGCACCAACTTTCAGAATGAGTTTGTGTGATGAACATGCCTGAAGAATTTTGATAACTTAAGCATTTGGGAATCTTATTTTTTATATCCTACAGTTTATTTCCCATCCAGATCCCACTCACGCAGCGATTGCTAATTTTTAACATAGGAACTTCATTTATTCCCCCTTTAAAGTTGCACACTTTATGTAGTTCAGAAGCCACGAGGTTTAATGTTTTTAAGAAAAAGTCACCCGTGATTGTTGCAAAATTCGGCGCTATTTTATATTTTTCCTCTCAGTTTGTCCGATATCAATTTGGTATAGGTTATTGTAAAGCATTCTTTTAATTGGCGGTTATGAAACCAACATTACTCATTCTATTTTTTCTTGTGGCTCCCCTTGTTAATATTTGTTGTTCAACGTAAGTTTTCTGTAACAGATTTGCGACATGTTGTTCTGAAAGTGCTTGTATAGAGGAGAAGAATAGTTGTTCAGAGTTTTATCCGGAACTCACCATATTTGTCTCTCTGACTGTGCTAATGAAGTCGTATTACCTAGAACATGAATCTGTGAATGCCATTTCTTTGCAGAATATTCAGTTGATAGACAAGAGCTGGAACTTGTGGTATACGGCTATTTCAAGGATATTGGATAAGTAAGGTAAGTTTGTAGTGTTAGAATAAAAAAAGGGTGTATATTCTTTATTGCATAGCAAAAGTATTGCACAATATTGACCTAACATAATGCATCTATTAGCATTAAGGGGACACTCTGGTATCAAAATGGCCAAAAATGCAATTTTTTTTCAGAAAACTCTTTTGGAGAAATTTTGTCTTCAATATGTCTATAATATGGCCATTAAATATTATGTGTCAAATCCACCTGGAATTTGGTGCATTTCAAATTTATTTAGACCCCTGCAGTGAAAAGTGGGTGTCGCAGATATGTCAGATTTCAGCAATAACAGCTGCGTAAGTCTGTTTGTGATTTTTAGACTTTAATGAGTTATGTATCTTAAAAATATAGATGTTGCTCTTAGTGCAGAAGTGGTGCTATCTATTTACTGACAATTAAAAAGGATAACAAATAAATTATATTGTTTATAAAGTAGCTAAGCATCCATATGTATAGATCAAGTGCTGTAATAATTGTGTCATTTTAGCAAATATAAATAGTGGGAAAAATGTGTAATGGAAAGTTGATAAAGAAAATGAAAGCTAAGCTTTTAGCTGAAACAAGATGGAAACATTCCACAGCAGATAAAAGTGAAGAGTCTTATGCCTATGGCTCTACAGCTGAAAGTGTTACATGTGCTCCCCTGTGTAAACATGAAGTTGCAGAGCCAGATTACCTTCTTGCTGACAGTAATGTTTTGAAGAACTTGTTTTCAAGAGTATTGTGTAGTGAATGTAATGAGGGATGTGTTACTGTGAATTTTAGAGAGTTCTATGGGTTTTCTGTTAAGATTGTAGTGATGTGCCAAGCCTGTGGTTATGTTTTGTATGAAACTTTCTCAAGCAAAAGAAAAGGTACAACCACTGAAAAGAAAACTAAAGGTGCTTTTGAGATAAACAAGAAAATTGTAACAGTAATTTAGAGTTATATTTAGAAAAAATTATGAAAATTTTATAAATTTATAAAAAAATGATTATGTAAATATATTTGGTAATTTAAATAAGTAGAAATATATGTAAGTTTGTGGTTGGCCGTAGTAATAATTGTGTGACGTAATGTTGTGACGTGGAATCAAATCGGCCAATCACAAAATTAAGATAGGAGTAACGATAGTTACATAAAAATCAATAATCTTGATAGAGAATTTTTGTAATGGTGAGTGTGATGAATAGTGGTGCAAGATCAAGAACTTTTATGTAATATTTGGAACTGTTTAGATATAAAAAGTAAGGATTTATCGAAATGTTTGAAGTAACCTGCAAGTGACTGGGAAAGGAAGTTCAAGTAAAATATAATTCAAATAATACAATTAAATAGCTACAAAATTTGACTTCTCCGAAACTTTATTCCGAACCACGTCTGAGACCAAGATTCTCATGACTCATATTTAATCAAACATAATCATCAGGAAACAACTCAAAATACAACGAATTAACCCTGTTATATCTGGCTTCTCGACGTGGGTCTTCGAAAAGTCAACGTGCATCCCATCTCAAACAGCACGGCCGAACACCACAGTAGACTGATGTTTAAGTTAATTGATGGAAATTAATCATTTCTGCACACCTGCCGTATATAGGCTAAGATTTTGGATAGAGTCAACATGAAAAATTCCATGCCACGGCCCGAATTTGAGCCACGGATCTCCTGGTTCCGTCCAGTCGCTCTTACCCATTGAGCTACCATAGCCAACTTGCCGTAATTACATCAAATTCTACAGCTGACTCATATTAACCATTAGAGGCTCTTGTATTCGAGACACACCGTTTGTGGCGACTTACTATTGTAAGTATTTGATTCCCAGGATTCTTCATTTAACTCTTATTATTTAAGTTAATTGATGGAAATTAATCATTCCTTCACACCAGCCATATATAGGCTAAGATTTTGGATAGATGGAGTCAATATGAAAAATACAATGCCACGGCCGGGAAATAATGAAGCCTGGGACTCAAGTACTTATAATAGTAAGTCGCCACAAGGGTTTTAACTCGAATGCGAGAGACCCTAGTGGTTTACCGGGAAAATATGAGTCAGCTGGAAAATTTGATGTCATGACGGCAAGTTGGTCATGGTAGCTCAATGGGTAAGAGCGATTGGACGGAAACCAGAAGATCCGTGGTTCAAATTCCGGCCGTAGCATTGAATGTTTTATGTTGACTCCATCTATTAGACTGATGTGCTTACTGTGTGTATTTGTAAAAAGTGAAACTGACTGTGAGTTAGCATTGGGCGAACGATTCTAGTGACAAAGTGAGTGTAATGGGCATAACTTCTTGTTGTCATTTAGTCACAATATGTGGATATTCTATATATTGATGTTACAAACAAATCCTAGACCTAGTTATTAGTATGTTAGCTACTGGAATGTGTTTGACATTTTAACATTCAATTCAATAAATCATTAAACTACAAAAGCTACTCCTGCTTAAAGCTCTTAAATTGCTCTGTATGGATCACACAATCAGTGCATATCATAACTAGACCTCTGATTGGATTGGATTGGGTACGGTATCCAGACTTGGCTAATTGTACTTGTGTCCCCAGTGGGACTTTCCGGAGGAAGGATGAGGTGAGAGGTGACAGAGGCCAGCCAAACCATTGAGTCACGACAGTGAAGAGGGTAGAGTGGTAGTCACTGGGTGCTAGATCTGGCGAATAGGGTGGTTGTTCAAGCAATTCGAACTTTAATTCGCACATTTTTCCCATTACAACAACTGAACGATATGCCGGAGAATTGTCCTGAAGAAACAAGATTTTTTCTTTGCCAAATGAGATATTTTTCTTTTTACCTCATCAATCAAACGTTGCAGTAAGCTTACCAGTGAATACTTTTATACTTTTCCAAGAAATCAATAAAAATAACTCTCTGTGCATCTCAAAAACACTCGCAATAACCGTATTAGCTGACAAAATTGACTGCCCTTTTTAGAGTTGGTTCACCTGGCGCATTCCACTGTTTTGACTGTGATTTACATTCTGGAGTGTAGTGATGTATCCAAGTTTCATCCATGGTAATAAGCCGTCTGAAAACTTCACTGGGATTTTTAAGGTAGAGCGCCAAATTTAACAGAAGCAGTGTTTCTTTGCAACTTTTGATCAGGTGTCAACAAACACGGCACCCATCCTGCAAAGACCTTGTTAAAGCCCAAAACATTACTTAAAATGTTACCTGCACGTTATTTTGATATGTTTACAGCCTCTGCTATCTCAAACAGCTATAATCTGTGGTCTTCCAGTCTAAATGATGACTTTTTTCAATTATTTCTGGAGTTATGACTTTCATAGGGCGTCCAGAACGAGGCCCATCACTAGTACTCCTACGTCCTATTTTAAACTCTACAATCCACATTTTAATCATTATATATGATGCGGCAGAGCCTTTCATTGAACTGCCCATTTCCCCTTAATTTCCCCTTAATTTTCAAATGGAAATATTTAATCACTGATCGTTTTTCCAAATCCTCCATTTTCGTGAAACCTCTACACTTGTCTTGTTTAAAACGCTGTCATTCAAAAACTAAACAAGCTATTGACCTATAACTATGGATACAAGCTAGTCTAGGGTTGAACTATATGATGCTATCCGTCAAACCGTCCCAGTGGCGCCATCTCTATGTGAGGCCCTGGAATTGTCAGCCGACCCTCGTATAAGCATTACATAACCTATTTACAGTATATATGTTCACGTCATTACATCATATGTACATATTAATCAACTTGTTCGTGTGTTTCTATACCTTTTTACTGTTATGTATTTGATAAAGGTTTTATATGCTTTAGTATTAATTTTTGTGTCACATTGGCCATTTTCCTATTTGTTTACGTATTTCATTGTTCCAAATATTTCTCGCATTTTGCAGCGCAGAGATGGTGTGCACTGCTTTCAGGACACTGGGCAGTTTTTTTTTTTTTTTTTTTTTTTTTTTTTTTTTTTTTTTTTGTGAGGCAGTTTCTGAGTGCTATTTTAGTGCCGACTTTGATTTACAACTATTTAACATATGAAATGAAACTTTGACTCTGAGTACAGCAATCTTTTCTAAACAAAATCCATGTAACATTACGTTTTTATGCTAAACGACAGTGCTACAAACTTGTCTTAAACAAAATTAACAGTTTCAAAATTCTCAGTGTTAAGGGAATATTCAGGTACACATTTCTCTAAAACTGTCTGTTATTTTTTACTGAAGTTTTATGTGCTTCAATACTTTCATTACTTGATAGTTCCCACTTAAATTTGCTTCCCACATTTGCAAGTATCTGCCCTCTCCGCAAAAAAAAAAAAAAAAAAAAAAAAAAAATGTACATTATGTACACACAGTTCATTTCAAAATGTACAAGCAAATAAGTTGTTAAATTATGGTTAGAATTTGAGGAATAATTTTAGGTGGAATCACTAGTTCTTTAACTGAGAAATGAGCAGTAAAAAGTCCATCTATGCAGCTTAATTGGTTGCAGAGAAAAGTGCCCGTAAAGTATCAAATATACAAGTTATGGTAAACTGTAATTAAATATGTGCAGAACAGCAGTGGCTCACCAAGTTAGAGCATCCACATTCAAACCCCTTTATCGACTGAAAACCCTAATGTGCCGTATGGATTTTGAAAGCTAAGAGCTTCTAGTATTTTATGTATGAAAAGCCATTTTTTCCCCCAAACAACTACCCAGTGCTAGCTTGGGGCATTAATAGGGGACGGATTTTGTCATATTTGCCTATTTTATTCCTTTGTTCAGAAACGTAGGCTTTTAAGTTATATGCACGTTTCCTACAATTATTAGCAACATATATTAGTTTTATAGTGCCTATAAATGCCTATTCTGCTTATTGGTGCCCAAAACTGCCTTTTTAGCCAATTTCTTCTGATTGTAATTTGTGACAACAGCTTTTGCATTTGTTGGTTTCAACGTGAAGTTTTCGGGTAAGGAAAATTTCTTACTGCTGCATATAGGATATACAAAAAGTGGTTTAGCCAGGTTGGTATCTGCCTTACAGACGTGTCACAATGCTCAAATAACGTCATGGAAAAATCTTAGAATTCGCTCAAGGACGAATAGCAAAGACCAGTTAAATGATATTTCAATGGATTGACAAATGACCACTCTTTATGTGAGGAATGGAAAGCCCATTCTGTAAGCACCTGTATCGTAGCTGCTATTACGTAATTTTAACCTCAGATTTCTCAGATTCCTTATTTTCTATATTTTCCTAACTTCAAAATTTTCCACAGGATACAGTTTTCTATAAATCTGTATATAATTCTGAACATGCCTAAGGGCAACTGCAAATTAAGTGTATCCATTTACAATTTTTTGTGTTTTTGTTATATGTATTACAAAGGTTTATAATGGTTACTGAAAACGCTTAGAAAAATAAAAATTGTTAAATAGGTATAATTATTTTTCCCTTCGTTGATATGGCGTAGACAAATATTTCTCATAGGTACAGATCGTTAATGGGTTAAAATGTGTGCAGAAACTTATACCCCAAGTATTAATTTTTAAACTTACAATATATGGTACATTTTGATAATCGCCTGTAATTTAGACATAAACTCTTAATTCCTCAGAAACTATTGTAACTAGAGAGCTTAAACCTGGCATTACTTCATTCTTGATCGATCACAAAAATAAATGGTAAAAATTTGAAACAAATCTAACAAAAACTTCAGATATTTCAATTTTTACCCTTAAGCCCCCTTCCTAACCCATGTTTTTGCTTTTTGACATAGTTAATTACTTCACACGTTTATGCACATTATGGTTATTACTTAGTGAAGTGGATTTATATGTATGTTAATTATGCGACATTATCTGTTATTTTAACTTGCTTTGGAGACATTAATGAAATCTGGAATAAATTTAGAACTATTTCGCCTAGGAAACCGCAAAATAGAATGTGTTTAGCGAATTTGTTGCAGCATATGTTCCGATGATTTTCATTTTGTTATAGTGCATTTTAAGAGCCATTTTACTAAAATTGTAAATTACTAAGTGTTTGCTTGGCAGATTTTTAGTGCGTATTTAAGTGCCTGTTTTGCCCATTTTAGTTCCTTTTTGCCTGCCTATTTCACGCATTTTTAGTGCCCATAAATCCACTCCCTAGTCATTAAGCATTCCTTTTCTATGAAGATGTGTTTTGTTATTGTTGTGTCCGGTTACAATTGGATGGCAATATTGAAAACCCCCACATGTACATCTTTTTTTTTTAAACAAAATTAAGTTATCTATGACATTGTACTTTGTATATATAGGCCGATAATAATGTAGAGAAACCCTTGATGTCCTGGCATTTTATGTCTTGTTATGCAGCCATTGTGTCACCGAAACATTCCAACATTCCACACATTCCAACTGGCTGAACCATTTGTAATTCCACCAAACGCTATGAGTCAGGCTTATCAAGATAGTGTGCCTATAAATGAGAAAAAATGGTAGACCTAAGACGATTTGTGCCATTCTTACCAAAAGATGAAATCATTCAGAGCTTCTACGACGACATATACAATTGGTCATGTGTCAAAGAATGAACCTTGAGTTGAATATAAAGCCAAAGAGTTCGGTTTGGCACAGTTTGTTTCATTTTTGTCCTTGTCAGCAATAAAGTGTGGGTTAAGTAATAATTTATATATATTTATTACAAAATATTGAGAAAGCCCACATGTTCACTAAATAAATTTTAACATGATTTAAAGAAAATGAATCAAGAATGTCTACAGTGTAATGGCATGATTTCCTCTACATTCATTTCAACGAAAAATGAGGACAAAAACTGACTTTAAGCATAATTTCAAGACCTGGAATGGTTTTTGTATCTCCTTAAAAATATTATTATTATTATTATTATTATTATTATTATTATTATTATTATTATTATTATTATTATTATTATTATTATTATTATTATTATTATTATTATTATTATTATTATTATTATTATTATTATTATTATTATTATTATTATTATTATTATTATTATTATTATTATTATTATTATTATTATTATTATTATTATTATTATTATTATTATTATTATTATTATTATTATTATTATTATTATTATTATTATTATTATTATTATTATTATTATTATTATTATTATCATTATTATTATTATTATTATTATTATTATTATTATCATTATTATCATTATTATCATTATTATCATTATTATCATTATTATCATTATTATCATTATTATCATTATTATCATTATTATCATTATTATCATTATTATCATTATTATCATTATTATCATTATTATCATTATTATCATTATTATCATTATTATCATTATTATCATTATTATCATTATTATCATTATTATCATTATTATCATTATTATCATTATTATCATTATTATCATTATTATCATTATTATCATTATTATCATTATTATCATTATTATCATTATTATCATTATTATCATTATTATCATTATTATCATTATTATCATTATTATCATTATTATCATTATTATCATTATTATCATTATTATCATTATTATCATTATTATCATTATTATCATTATTATCATTATTATCTTTATTATCATTATTATCATTATTATCATTATTATCATTATTATCATTATTATCATTATTATCATTATTATCATTATTATCATTATTATCATTATTATCATTATTATTATTATTATTATTATTATTATTATTATTATTATCATTATTATTATTATTATTATTATTATTATTATTATTATTATTATTATTATTATTATTATTATTATTATTATTATTATTATTATTATTATTATTATTATTATTATTATTATTATTATTATTATTATTAATATTTTGGACATGTGGAGTTTCTCAATATTCCGATCCAATTACTTTAAACTCTGGTATTATATTAATTTTAAGCCTTTTCCTCTCTCTCTCTAAATGATGGGAAGATTTTCTTATAGATGATTCCTTTTGGTGTCATAGAAAATTTTTTATTATTCTTTGTATTAACTGTGTAATAATTGAAGGGGTTTCCCTATGTCCTTTAGCCCTACTGGTTTATGTAACCTCTTTCTGTGTTGGTCTATGTGCATTTCATTGCACTAATTGCCAAATTGAGCCTTTATACGTTCAAACCGTTATCTTATTGTGTTCTCGATGTTTTCTTAATATATTTGTACGCATATTATGTATCCCTGTCCTTCGCTCTAGTGTAGTGGATTACGGCGTTGTTTTGGTTCCCTACCTCGGAGTGCACCTGGATTCGATCCCACCCTTGGGGATTGCGGAGTTTAAGCACGGTTATAGGACAGGTGCTCACTCAGCATTGAAGAGCTACGATAGGTAGTTAACCCTGGTCTAGAAAGGTAACTTTCCGACTGGGATGCCGTGTTGTTGACCACATCTCCTCTCCGTATCGGTTGGATGATCGCCCACCTCTACCTTGCGTATGTGGGAGTGAGGCCGGCAGTTGGGTTGGCAGGCTCAGGCCCACTTTGGGCTGTTATGCCATGGGCTACGTTTATTACGTACCCCGGTTTTTAAGTAGATCTATAGTGTAGGTTCATTGTTGCCAGTGCCGAGACTTTCTTCACAGCCCATTTGTCTAAGCTTTCTAAAGCTTTAAGAATAAGCTTTAAGAATAAGCAGCTTTTTTCAATGGTCATATCGGCGGCCGTTCTTCTTTGGAGACATATCGATGGCCTTAACTCGTAATCGTTGGGTTGTGTCATTACGTCACGCACACATTCACACTCTCATCCATACTTCGAGACTCTGGGGAAGATGGGGAATCATCGTGGTTGGAGAAAAATCCCGAACCCCAGTCCCGAAGTCCCAAACCCGGGACCCCTAGCACAGCAGTCAGGTGCTCTACCGACTGAGCTACGGCGAAGCCAAGCAACTTTTGGCTAGTTTGATCTTTCAATGTGTGCAGTAACTGTGATGACCGCAGCATCCCCTACCTTCGGCAAGTATTTCCATTTTGCAATCATTTGATTCTTCATCTCTGTCCACTACAATTCTTTCGGCAGGATGTGGCCACTTCTCCTTACTTAGTGGAGCATCAGCGAGATTGTGTATTTCTCTATAATATATCTCAACTGTTTAACACATGCTAATAGCTACCGCTTTAATGACAGCCACGACACAAAAGGCTTCCTATGATAGACTCATAGACTTCGTAGACTTTTGGGTTTATGGACGTCTGCTATCATAACATTTATATTAATTACAAAATGCTATTCTTCTGTCCAGATTATACTACTTAAAGTTGAATTGTCATAAGAAACAACTCCAATTTAAACAACACATGTTTAGTCAGGTGCGCAATACGTAATACATAACTGTTCACCTAACTTCTGTCAGTTTTATTACTGCATGGCAAAGTGTGGAAGCGTATTGGAAAGTGTACGTGAAAAAACAGTTGTTTACGCAAACGTATCGCATATACACAGAGAGTCGATGTATTTACTAGTACTAATAAATCCATGAGAGCAAACAGAAGAATAGTGTAAGATACTTTATAGCTGATGCATTACAGTTCATTCTGCAAAACCCAAAAAGGTAACAAGGCTGCTGTTTCAAATACAAAGTGATAATTTGAAGTGAATTGTATGAATAGTATACGAGATAAACATGTAATAAGAGAAATACTCGTAGTTCCAATAATATACGTGTTCCTGGTTTATGTTCCTATGGGTTATTTTGTTTGGTTAGAGTGTTTAGGAAGCCGGAGTACGTTCTCTCATGAAAGAAGTATTCCGCATTTCAATAAGTTGTACATTTTTCGAGCAGTAAGTTTTCCTCTATCTCTTAAGGCTTAGTAGTTGTACAAAATTATATAAAATTAATTCAGAATTTTACTAGTCAGGTAAATATATTGAACATATGATATATTAATAAAATCATTGGTGACTGATTTTATGTGGGCATGCAGTGATGAAAATTAGTTAAAATCCTTTAAACAAGTCATTTTTTTGTTTTTGATTATAGGTCCACTATTAAAAACGAATCATTTAGTTTCGTTTGATATTTGATATTTATTTGTACCGTTTAGATTACATTTTCACTACAATAAGTAGCATCGAACAATCACTATTGTACATTCTGTACAAATACATAAAATTGCTGACCCTAAGATTTACTCGCTGACTCAGAGTCCCCTGGCAATAAGCCTTTGGTTTTCCTGAGCAGCTTGGTGTCATTTCTTCTCGACGTTCGCTTATTTTACCGTAGTCCACTTTTCTCTTAACTGATATAAAAATTCTCCTATACATCTATTTTTCTTTTCTCCCATCCCCGTTAACATGCGTAATGCACTACGTCTTTGCTCACGCTGTCCCAATTCTTATCCCATATTTTTCTCCTGCAATTTGTTAACTCCTTACATTCTATTCAGGTAATGAACAGTGCTCTCTTCATCTACACATCCCTACCTCGTTACTTCTCAACGCTTTTAGATATATTATTCTTACTCTCACCCATGCTATGCCTTCTCTTCCAGTTTTGTCACATTTATCTATATATTTTTCCCTACCCCATTCTGTCTTTTATTGCTTATAACATTTCAAAGTTTTTGTTTCTTCTATACTTTCCCAAATCTCCTGCCTATCTATGACTTCTACTCTGGTTCTCACTTCCTTCCAAAAATCACTGATTTCACTCCTCTTCTCTCCATTAATCTACCATGCTTATCTTCGATATCATTCTTTCTAATTCCGACCACCAACTATTTGTGTTATTAATGCTTCTCTGTTGCTTCATGCACAGATTAAATAATTCCCCTTTCTGCCCTTTAACCCACTTATACCAGAATTTCAGTTTTCCCTCTATTATTATTCCCCTCATTTTTGTATTACCTAGCTCTAGTAATGCCACCTCTCTTGGTGCCGATTTTGGTAGCCCTAGAATTTCTTTGCAAAACAATCCGTACATTTGGTCTAATTGTGTTTCTATCTCTGATGTGCCCCATACCGCCACTGCATACATTGTTCTGGCTTCAACGACCGCTTCATACATTCTTTCTAACCATCTAACTGACATCTCCAGTTTAATCTAGTTTCATTAATATGTATGACTGATGGCCAGTAGGTATTAGTTTTGTGACGATTTTAAATATGCCCGCACACAAGGCCATATAACCCTTTAGAATTTCAAAGCTGTTTTTCTTGCTTTATGTTATTTCTACATTTTGTACGAGTTCAAAGAGATTCATGTATGCAATTTTTATCAATTTCCTTCAAAGTTTGTACAGAAACAACACACAAGTAAAAATTGTTGGAAGTTACTTTTCTTTATCCTTTATTATTGGAGCAATATTAGAATATCTAAAGAACACACTTAAATTAGTGAAAAATATACTTTCTAAATACGATAAATTTTTCTAAAATACTAAAACATCGATAGAAACAACAGTGTGAAATATGTTCATTGGAGTCAAATTCATATTTATATCAGTCAAATTTCATATTTTTTCATCGTATGGAGCATTTTCGTTTACTGTTACATAAAATTAATAATCTGATAACTACTCGACATAGTTCGATGAAAATTTGCCTATAAGCAAATGATTTGGTAAGGTATTAATTTCAAAAGAATATACTAAGACATGTATAATTTAGAAATCTGCCCATCTCGGTAGCGTAGATGGTAGCGTGTCTGCCTCACATTCAAGAGGTCCCAACTTCGAATCTCGGTTAGGCTGAGCTAACTAGATAAGGTTTTTCCGGGGTTTTCCTTCATCCTGATAGACGAATGTCAGGTAACTCTAAGCTCCATGAACCCTGGTCTCATTTGAGCATCATTTCACCCGTTTCATTCATCTTCCGATAAGACTGAACGTTGGAGGACATAAATTACAACACACAAAAAATTACCAAAGTGCACCTTAGAATAAAATAAAGAAACATTTCCCATGCAAACACGAAGGAAATTCCTTGAAATCCTTCCCTTGGCACGGTTAAACAATTATCTCGCTTTTAGTTTAAACGATACCCTGTTTCTAAAAATACTCTTTGTTTTTGTTCAAGGGGCCTCAAAGCTTGTATTTCCATAATGAATTTTTAAATGGAATAAAGTATTTTCTCTGCCTACTTAGAGTGAGAGGGAGGCGGAGGATGGAGAGAGAGAGAGAAACAGAGGAAGAACAAAAATACAGTGTTTAAGAGATTTCAAGTATGCACTACCAAATTCAAATTTGAAAATCAACAAATATTCTTTAATCTTTTATGTAAAACATCCGCTATGTCTGTCGTCAGCGTTTTCAACTCTGTGACAGGAATAGTTAAAATCATATGGAGGAGATTCGGCACTGCGACCAGTCTTGATCTATTGTACCTATGTCCCAATTGGGGTATCCCTGCGAGGAGGGTGAAGCGAGAGGAGACAGAGGGTGGCCGGCCCAAAGAGTCATGACAGTGCAGAGGACAGGGTCCCTACAATTGAACAGCTGGAAACTCCCTAGTAGGCTAATACAACCAGTACCCCACCCATTGTGGTCCTGAAACGGTCCAATAGGGCGACCCGGAGAACGTCCCACCGAAGGAGAAAATATTTACCATGAGCATAACATCCTGCCATGCAGCGCCGAGACTACTGCTGACACTTCTACACCAGATGAGAGATGATGTGAAATGATAATGCAGATGAAATACAGGGACAGGAAATTAGGGTGCTGTAATTAACCTACCCAGAATTCGCCTGACGACCCAAAAAACCTACTCAAGAAACCCATGGGTCAGGTTGGCCGGCCACGGGAATCGAACCCAGACCTCCGGAAAGCAGGCCATAGACGAAAGTCTGAAAGTTCCCAAAAAGCAATTCAAAAAGTCGCTATTATGAAGAAAAATATCCCAAATTTGAAAAAAGAAACATTTCGGTGATTATTATTATTATTATTATTATTATTATTATTATTATTATTATTATTATTATTATTATTATTATTATTACTATTACTATTACTATTACTATTACTATTACTATTATTACTATTACTATTATTACTATTATTACTATTATTATTATTATTATTATTATTATTATTATTATTATTATTATTATTATTATTATTATTATTATTATTATTATTATTATTATTATTATTATTATTAGTAGTAGTAGTAGTAGTAGTAGTAGTAGTAGCAGTAGCAGTAGTAGCAGCAGTAGCAGTAGCAGTAGCAGTAGCAGTAGTAGTAGTAGTAGTAGTAGTAGTAGTAGTAGTAGTAGTAGTAGTAGTAGTAGTAGTAGTAGTAGTAGTAGTAGTAGTAGTAGTAGTAGTAGTAGTAGTAGTAGTAGTAGTAGTAGTAGTAGTAGTAGTAGTAGTAGTAGTAGTAGTAGTAGTAGTAGTAGTAGTAGTAGTAGTAGTAGTAGTAGTAGTAGTAGTAGTAGTAGTAGTAGTAGTAGTAGTAGTAGTAGTAGTAGTAGTAGTAGTAGTAGTAGTAGTAGTAGTAGTAGTAGTAGTAGTAGTAGTAGTAGTAGTAGTAGTAGTAGTAGTAGTAGTAGTAGTAGTAGTAGTAGTAGTAGTAGTAGTAGTAGTAGTAGTAGTAGTAGTAGTAGTAGTAGTAGTAGTAGTAGTAGTAGTAGTAGTAGTAGTAGTAGTAGTAGTAGTAGTAGTAGTAGTAGTAGTAGTAGTAGTAGTAGTAGTAGTAGTAGTAGTAGTAGTAGTAGTAGTAGTAGTAGTAGTAGTAGTAGTAGTAGTAGTAGTAGTAGTAGTAGTAGTAGTAGTAGTAGTAGTAGTAGTAGTAGTAGTAGTAGTAGTAGTAGTAGTAGTAGTAGTAGTAGTAGTAGTAGTAGTAGTAGTAGTAGTAGTAGTAGTAGTAGTAGTAGTAGTAGTAGTAGTAGTAGTAGTAGTAGTAGTAGTAGTAGTAGTAGTAGTAGTAGTAGTAGTAGTAGTAGTAGTAGTAGTAGTAGTAGTAGTAGTAGTAGTAGTAGTAGTAGTAGTAGTAGTAGTAGTAGTAGTAGTAGTAGTAGTAGTAGTAGTAGTAGTAGTAGTAGTAGTAGTAGTAGTAGTAGTAGTAGTAGTAGTAGTAGTAGTAGTAGTAGTAGTAGTAGTAGTAGTAGTAGTAGTAGTAGTAGTAGTAGTAGTAGTAGTAGTAGTAGTAGTAGTAGTAGTAGTAGTAGTAGTAGTAGTAGTAGTAGTAGTAGTAGTAGTAGTAGTAGTAGTAGTAGTAGTAGTAGTAGTAGTAGTAGTAGTAGTAGTAGTAGTAGTAGTAGTAGTAGTAGTAGTAGTAGTAGTAGTAGTAGTAGTAGTAGTAGTAGTAGTAGTAGTAGTAGTAGTAGTAGTAGTAGTAGTAGTAGTAGTAGTAGTAGTAGTAGTAGTAGTAGTAGTAGTAGTAGTAGTAGTAGTAGTAGTAGTAGTAGTAGTAGTAGTAGTAGTAGTAGTAGTAGTAGTAGTAGTAGTAGTAGTAGTAGTAGTAGTAGTAGTAGTAGTAGTAGTAGTAGTAGTAGTAGTAGTAGTAGTAGTAGTAGTAGTAGTAGTAGTAGTAGTAGTAGTAGTAGTAGTAGTAGTAGTAGTAGTAGTAGTAGTAGTAGTAGTAGTAGTAGTAGTAGTAGTAGTAGTAGTAGTAGTAGTAGTAGTAGTAGTAGTAGTAGTAGTAGTAGTAGTAGTAGTAGTAGTAGTAGTAGTAGTAGTAGTAGTAGTAGTAGTAGTAGTAGTAGTAGTAGTAGTAGTAGTAGTAGTAGTAGTAGTAGTAGTAGTAGTAGTAGTAGTAGTAGTAGTAGTAGTAGTAGTAGTAGTAGTAGTAGTAGTAGTAGTAGTAGTAGTAGTAGTAGTAGTAGTAGTAGTAGTAGTAGTAGTAGTAGTAGTAGTAGTAGTAGTAGTAGTAGTAGTAGTAGTAGTAGTAGTAGTAGTAGTAGTAGTAGTAGTAGTAGTAGTAGTAGTAGTAGTAGTAGTAGTAGTAGTAGTAGTAGTAGTAGTAGTAGTAGTAGTAGTAGTAGTAGTAGTAGTAGTAGTAGTAGTAGTAGTAGTAGTAGTAGTAGTAGTAGTAGTAGTAGTAGTAGTAGTAGTAGTAGTAGTAGTAGTAGTAGTAGTAGTAGTAGTAGTAGTAGTAGTAGTAGTAGTAGTAGTAGTAGTAGTAGTAGTAGTAGTAGTAGTAGTAGTAGTAGTAGTAGTAGTAGTAGTAGTAGTAGTAGTAGTAGTAGTAGTAGTAGTAGTAGTAGTAGTAGTAGTAGTAGTAGTAGTAGTAGTAGTAGTAGTAGTAGTAGTAGTAGTAGTAGTAGTAGTAGTAGTAGTAGTAGTAGTAGTAGTAGTAGTAGTAGTAGTAGTAGTAGTAGTAGTAGTAGTAGTAGTAGTAGTAGTAGTAGTAGTAGTAGTAGTAGTAGTAGTAGTAGTAGTAGTAGTAGTAGTAGTAGTAGTAGTAGTAGTAGTAGTAGTAGTAGTAGTAGTAGTAGTAGTAGTAGTAGTAGTAGTAGTAGTAGTAGTAGTAGTAGTAGTAGTAGTAGTAGTAGTAGTAGTAGTAGTAGTAGTAGTAGTAGTAGTAGTAGTAGTAGTAGTAGTAGTAGTAGTAGTAGTAGTAGTAGTAGTAGTAGTAGTAGTAGTAGTAGTAGTAGTAGTAGTAGTAGTAGTAGTAGTAGTAGTAGTAGTAGTAGTAGTAGTAGTAGTAGTAGTAGTAGTAGTAGTAGTAGTAGTAGTAGTAGTAGTAGTAGTAGTAGTAGTAGTAGTAGTAGTAGTAGTAGTAGTAGTAGTAGTAGTAGTAGTAGTAGTAGTAGTAGTAGTAGTAGTAGTAGTAGTAGTAGTAGTAGTAGTAGTAGTAGTAGTAGTAGTAGTAGTAGTAGTAGTAGTAGTAGTAGTAGTAGTAGTAGTAGTAGTAGTAGTAGTAGTAGTAGTAGTAGTAGTAGTAGTAGTAGTAGTAGTAGTAGTAGTAGTAGTAGTAGTAGTAGTAGTAGTAGTAGTAGTAGTAGTAGTAGTAGTAGTAGTAGTAGTAGTAGTAGTAGTAGTAGTAGTAGTAGTAGTAGTAGTAGTAGTAGTAGTAGTAGTAGTAGTAGTAGTAGTAGTAGTAGTAGTAGTAGTAGTAGTAGTAGTAGTAGTAGTAGTAGTAGTAGTAGTAGTAGTAGTAGTAGTAGTAGTAGTAGTAGTAGTAGTAGTAGTAGTAGTAGTAGTAGTAGTAGTAGTAGTAGTAGTAGTAGTAGTAGTAGTAGTAGTAGTAGTAGTAGTAGTAGTAGTAGTAGTAGTAGTAGTAGTAGTAGTAGTAGTAGTAGTAGTAGTAGTAGTAGTAGTAGTAGTAGTAGTAGTAGTAGTAGTAGTAGTAGTAGTAGTAGTAGTAGTAGTAGTAGTAGTAGTAGTAGTAGTAGTAGTAGTAGTAGTAGTAGTAGTAGTAGTAGTAGTAGTAGTAGTAGTAGTAGTAGTAGTAGTAGTAGTAGTAGTAGTAGTATGCCCGGTACGGCACCGTAGCCTCCCGCGGTCAGAAAATTAGCCCCGAAACCTTCCGGACCCTTACCGGTCCCCTAATTACATAGGTTCCTAGCCTCCCGGTTCCAGTCCCAAATTACATAGGTTCCTAGCCTCCCTGTTCCAGTCCCAAATTAAATACGTCCCTAGCCTCACGGTTCCAGTCCCTAATTACATAGGTCCATAGCCTCCCGGTTCCAGTCCCAAATTAAATAGGTCCCTAGCCTCACGGTTCCAGTCCCTAATTACATAGGTTCCTAGCCTCCCGGTTCCAGTCCCAAATTAAATAGGTCCCTAGCCTCACGGTTCCAGTCCCTAATTACATAGGTCCATAGCCTCCCGGTTCCAGTCCCAAATTAAATAGGTCCCTAGCCTCACGGTTCCAGTCCCTAATTACATAGGTCCATAGCCTCCCGGTTCCAGTCCCCAATTACATAGGCCCCTATACTCCCGGTTCCAGTCCCTAATTACATAGGCCCCTAGACTCCCGGTTCCAGTCCCTAATTACATAGGCCCCTATACTCCCGGTTCCAGCCCCTAATTACATAGCCCCCAAGCCTCCCGGTTCCAGTCCCTAATTACATAGGCCCCTATACTCCCGGTTCCAGTCCCTAATTACATAGGCCCCTATACTCCCGGTTCCAGTCCCTAATTACATAGGCCCCTATACTCCCGGTTCCAGCCCCTAATTACATAGCCCCCAAGCCTCCCGGTTCCTGTCCCTAATTACATAGGTTCCTAGCCTCCCGGTTCCAGTCCCAAATTAAATAGGTCCCTAGCCTCACGGTTCCAGTCCCTAATTACATAGGTCCATAGCCTCCCGGTTCCAGTCCCAAGTTAAATAGGTCCCTAGCCTAACGGTTCCAGTCCCTAATTACATAGGTCCATAGCCTCCCGGTTCCAGTCCCCAATTACATAGGCCCCTATACTCCCGGTTCCAGTCCCTAATTACATAGGCCCCTAGACTCCCGGTTCCAGCCCCTATTTACATAGGCCCCTATACTCCCGGTTCCAGCCCCTATTTACATAGCCCCCAAGCCTCCCGGTTCCAGTCCCTAATTACATAGGCCCCTATACTCCCGGTTCCAGTCCCTAATTACATAGGCCCCTATACTCCCGGTTCCAGTCCCTAATTACATAGGCCCCTATACTCCCGGTTCCAGCCCCTAATTACATAGCCCCCAAGCCTCCCGGTTCCAGTCCCTAATTACATAGGTTCCTAGCCTCCCGGTTCCAGTCCCAAATTAAATAGGTCCCTAGCCTCACGGTTCCAGTCCCTAATTACATAGGTCCATAGCCTCCCGGTTCCAGTCCCAAATTAAATAGGTCCCTAGCCTCACGGTTCCAGTCCCTAATTACATAGGTCCATAGCCTCCCGGTTCCAGTACCCAATTACATAGGCCCTTATACTCCCGGTTCCAGTCCCTAATTACATAGGCCCCTAGCCTCCCGGTTCCAGTCCCTAATTACATAGGTCCATAGCCTCCCGGTTCCAGTCCCTAATTACATTAGGTCCCTAACCTCCCGGTTCCAGTCCCTAATTACATAGGCCCCTAGCCTCCCGGTTGCAGCCCCTAATTACATAGGTCCAAAGCCGCCCGGTTCCAGTCCCTAATTACATAGGTCCCTAGACTCCCGGTTCCAGTACCTAACTACGTAGGTCCCTAGCCTCCCGGTTCCAGTCCCTAATTACATTGGTCCCTAGCCTCCCGGTTCCAGTACCTAACTACGTAGGTCCCTAGCCTCCCGGTTCCAGTCCCTAATTACATAGGCCCCTAGCCTCCCGGTTCCAGTACCTAAGTACATAGGTCCCTAGCCTCCCGGTTCCAATCCCTAATTACATAGGTCCCTAGCCTCCCGGTTCCAGTCCCTAATTACATAGGCCCCTAGCCTCCCGGTTCCAGTCCCTAATTACATAGGCCACTGGCCTCCCGGTTCCAGCCTCTAATTACATAGGTCCAAAGCCTCCCGGTTCCAGTCCCTAATTACATAGGTCCCTAGCCTCCCGGTTCCAGTACCTAACTACATAGGTCCCTAGCCTTCCGGTTCCAATCCCTAATTACATAGGCCCCTAGCCTCCCGGTTCCAGCCCCTAATTACATAGGTCCCTAGCCTCCCGGTTCCAGCCCCTAATTACATAGGCCCCTAGCCTTCCGGTTCCAATCCCTTATTACATAGGCCCCTAGCCTCCCGGTTCCAGCCCCTAATTACATAGGCCCCTAGCCTCCCGGTTCCAGTACCTAACTACATAGGTCCCTAGCCTCCCGGTTCCAGCCCCTAATTACATAGGTCCCTAGCCTCCCGGTTCCAATCCCTAATTACATAGGCCCCTAGCCTTCCGGTTCCAGCCCCTAATTACATAGGCCCCTAGCCTCCCGGTTCAAGCCCCTAATTACATAGGCCCCTAGCCTCCCGGTTCCAGTCGCTCATTACATAGGTCCCTAGCCTCCCGGTTCCAGTCCCTAATTACATAGGCCCCTACCCTCCCGGTTCCAGCCCCTAATTACATAGGCCCCTAGCCTCCCGGTTCCAGCCCCTAATTACATAGGCCCCTAGCCTCCCGGTTCCAGCCCCTAATTACATAGGCCCCTAGCCTCCCGGTTCCAGTCCCAAATTACATAGGTCCCTAGCCTCCCGGTTCCAGTCCCTAATTACATAGGCCCCTAGCCTCCCTGTTCCAGTCCCTAATTACATAGGCCCCTAGCCTCCCGGTTCCAGTTCCTAATTACATAGGTCCAAAGCATCCCGGTTCCAGTCCCTAATTACATAGGTCCCTAGACTCCCGGTTCCAGTACCTAACTACGTAGGTCCCTAGCCTCCCGGTTCCAGTCCCTTATTACATAGATCCCTAGCCTCCCGGTTCCAGTACCTAACTACGTAGGTCCCTAGCCTCCCGGTTCCAGTCCCTAATTACATAGGCCCTAGCCTCCCGGTTCCAGTACCTAACTACGTAGGTCACTAGCCTCCCGGTTCCAATCCCTAATTACATAGGTCCCTAGCCTCCCGGTTCTAGTCCCTAATTACATAGGTCCCTAGCCTCCCGGTTCCAGTCCCTAATTACGTAGGTCCCTAGCCTCCCGGTTGTAGTCCCAAATTACATAGGTCTTTAGCCTCCCGGTTCTAGTCCCTAATTACATAGGTCGTTAGCCTCGCGGATCTAGTCCCTAATTACATAGGTCCCTAGCCTTCCGGTTCTAGTCCGTAATTACATAGGGCCCTAGCCTCCCGGTTCTAGTCCGTAATTACGTTGGGCCTTAGCCTCCCGGTTCTAGTCCCTAATTACATAGGTCCCCAGCCTCTCGGTTCCAGTCCCTAATTACATAGGTACTTAGCCTCCCGGTTCTAGTCCCTAGTTACATAGGTCCTTAGCCTCCCGGTTCCAGTCCCAAATTACATAGGTCCCTAGCCTCCTGGTTCTAGTCCGTAATTACGTTGGGCCTTAGCCTCCCGGTTCCAGTCCCTAATTACGTAGGTCCCAAGCCTCCCGGTTCCAGTCCCTAATTACATTGGTCCTTAGCCTACCGGTTATAGTCCATAATTACATAGGACCCTAGCCTCCCGGTTCTAGTCCCTAATTACATAGGTCCCTAGCCTCCCGGTTCTAGTCCCTAATTACATAGGTCCCTGGCCTCCCGGTTCCAGTCCCTAATTACGTAGGTCCCTAGCCTCCCGGTTCTAGTCCCTAATTACATGGGTCCCTAGCCCCCCGGTTCTAGTCCCTAATGACATAGGTCCCTAGCATCCCGGTTCCAGTACCTAATTCATAGGTCCCTAGCCTCCCGGTTCCAGTCCCTAATTACATAGGTCCATAGCCTCCCGGTTCTTGTCCCTAATTACATAGGTCGTTAGCCTCGCGGATCTAGTCCCTAATTACGTAGGTCCCTATCCTTCCGGTTCCAGTTCCTAATTACATAGGTCCCTTGCCTCCCGGTTCTTGTCCCTAATTACATAGGTCGTTAGCCTCGCGGATCTAGTCCCTAATCACGGAGGTCCCTGGCCTCCCGGTTCCAGTCCCTAATTACATAGGTCCCTTGCCTCCCGGTTCTTGTCCCTAATTACATTGGTCGTTAGCCTCGCGGATCTAGTCACTAATTACGTAGGTCCCTATCCTCAGGGTTCAAGTCCCTAATTACGTAGGTCCCTAGCCTCCCGGTTGTAGTCCCTAATTACATTGGTCCTTAGCCTCCCGGTTCCAGTCCCTAATTACATTGGTCCCTTGCCTCCCGGTTCTAGTCCCTAATTACGTAGGTCCCTATCCTCCCGGTTCCAGTCCCTAGTTACGTAGGTCGTTAGCCTCCCGATTCTAGTCCCTAATTACGTAGGTCCCTATTCTCCCGGTTCCAGTCCCTAATTACGTAGGTCCCTAGCCTCCCGGTTTTTGTCCCTAATTTCATAGGTCGTTAGCCTCCCGGTTCTAGTCCCTAATTACATAGGTCCCTTGCCTCCCGGTTCCAGTCCCTAATTACGTAGGTCCCTAGCCTCCCGGTTCTTGTCCCTAATTACATAGGTCGTTAGCCTCCCGGTTCTAGTCCCTAATTACATAGGTCCCTTGCCTCCGGGTTATAGTCCCTAATTACATAGGTCCCTTGCCTCCCGGTTCTAGTCCCTAATTACATAGGTCCCTAGCCTCCCGGTTCTTGTCCCTAATTACATAGGTCGTTAGCCTCCCGGTTCCAGTCCCTAATTACATTAGTCCCTTTCCTCCCGGTTCCAGTCCCTAATTACGTAGGTCCCTAGCCTCCCGGTACTTGTTCCTAATTACATAGGTCGTTAGCCTCCCGGTTCTTGTCCCTAATTACATAGGTCTTTAGCCTCCCGGATCTTGTCCATAATTACGTAGGTCCCTATCCTCCCGGTTCTTGTCCCTAATTACATAGGTCGTTAGCCTCCCAGTTCTTGTCCCTAATTACGTAGGTCCCTATCCTCCCGGTTCCAGTCCCTAATTACATAGGTCCCTTGCCTCCCGGTTCCAGTCCCTAATTACGTAGGTCCCTAGCCTGCCCGTTCTTGTCCCTAATTACATAGGTCCCTTGCCTCCCGGTTCTAGTCCCTAATTACATAGGTCCCTTGCCTCCCGGTTCTAGTCCCTAATTACGTAGGTCCCTAGCCTCCCGGTTTTTGTCCCTAATTACATAGGTCCCTTGCCTCCCAGTTCTAGTCCCTAATTACATAGGTCCCTTGCCTCCCGGTTCTTGTCCCTAATTACGTAGGTCCCTAGCCTCCCGGTTCTAGTCCCTAATTACGTAGGTCCCTATCCTCCCGGTTCTAGTCCCTAATTACATAGGTCCCTTGCCTCCCGGTTCCAGTCCCTAATTACGTAGGTCGTTAGCCGCCCGGTTCTTGTCCCTAATTACATAGGTCGTTAGCCTCCCGGTTCCAGTCCCTAATTACATAGGTCCCTTGCCTCCCGGTTCTTGTCCCTAATTACGTAGGTCCCTAGCCTCCCGGTTCTTGTCCCTAATTACATAGGTCGTTAGCCTCCAAGCTCTTGTCCCTAATTACATAGGTCGTTAGCCTCCCGGTTCTAGTCCCTAATTACGTAGGTCCCTAGCCTCCCGGTTCTTGTCCCTAATTGCATACGTCCCTATCCTCCCGGTTCTTGTCCCTAATTACATAGGTCGTTACCCTCCCTGTTCTAGTCCCTAATTACATAGGTCGTTAGCCTCCCGGTTCTAGTCCCTAATTACATAGGTAGTTAGCCTCCCGGTTCTTGTCCCTAATTACATAGGTCGTTAGCCTCCCGGTTCTAGTCCCTAATTACATAGGTCGTTAGCCTCCCGGTTCCAGTCCCTAATTACATAGGTCCCTTTCCTCCCGGTTCCAGTCCCTAATTACGTAGGTCCCTAGCCTCCCGGTTCTTGTCGCTAATTACATAGGTCGTTAGCCTCCCGGTTGTTGTCCCTAATTACATAGGTCCCTTTCCTCCCGGTTCCAGTCCCTAATTACGTAGGTCCCTATCCTCCCGGTTCTTGTCCCTAATTACATAGGTCCCTTGCCTCCCGGTTCTTGTTCCTAATTACATAGGTCGTTAGCCTCCCGGTTCTAGTCCCTAACTACATAGGTCCCTATCCTCCCGGTTCTTGTCCCTAATTACATAGGTCGTTAGCCTCCCGGTTCTTGTCCCTAATTACATAGGTCCCTTGCCTCCCGGTTCTCGTCCCTCATTACATAGGTCCCTATCCTCCCGGATCTTGTCTCTAATTACATAGGTCCCTATCCTCCCGGTTCTTGTCCCTAATTACATAGGTCGTTAGCCTCCCGGTTCTAGTCCCTAAATACATAGGTCCCTATCCTCCCGGTTCTTGTCCCTAATTACATAGGTCGTTAGCCCCCCAGTTCTATCCCCTAATTACGTAGGTCCCTATCCTCCCGGTTCTTGTCCCTAATTACATAGGTCGTTAGCCTCCCGGTTCTAGTCCCTAATTACATAGGTCCCTATCCTCCCGGTTCTTGTCCGTAATTACATAGGTCGTTAGCCTCCCGGTTCTAGTCCCTAATTACGTATGTCCCTATCCTCCCGGTTCTTGTCCCTAATTACATAGGTCCTTGCCTCCCGGTTCTTGTTCCTAATTACATAGGTCGTTAGCCTCCCGGTTCTAGTCCCTAACTACATAGGTCCCTATCCTCCCGGTTCTTGTCCCTAATTACATAGGTCGTTAGCCTCCCGGTTCTTGTCCCTAATAACATAGGTCCCTTGCCTCCCGGTTCTAGTCCCTCATTACATAGGTCCCTATCCTCCCGGTTCTTGTCTCTAATTACATAGGTCCCTATCCTCCCGGTTCTTGTCCCTAATTACATAGGTCGTTAGCCTCCCGGTTCTTGTCCCTAAATATATAGGTCCCTATCCTCCCGGTTCTTGTCCCTAATTACATAGGTCGTTAGCCCCCCAGTTCTATCCCCTAATTACGTAGGTCCCTATCCTCCCGGTTCTTGTCCCTAATTACATAGGTCGTTAGCCTCCCGGTTCCAGTCCCTAATTACATAGGTCCCTATCCTCCCGGTTCTTGTCCCTAATTACATAGGTCGTTAGCCTCCCGGTTCTAGTCCCTAATTACGTAGGTCCCTATCCTCCCGGTTCTTGTCCCTAATTACATAGGTCGTTAGCCTCCCGGTTCTTGTCCCTAATTACGTAGGTCCCAATCCTCCCGGTTCTTGTCCCAAATTACATAGGTCGTTAGCCTCCCGGTTCTTGTCCCTAATTACATAGGTCCCTATCCTCCAAGTTCTTGTCCCTAATTACATAGGTCGTTAGCCTCCCGGTTCCAGTCCCTAATTACGTAGGTCCCTAGCCTGCCGGTTCTTGTCCCTAATTACATTGGTCCCTTGCCTCCCGGTTCTAGTCCCTAATTACATAGGTCCCTTGCCTCCCGGTTCTAGTCCCTAATTACGTAGGTCCCTAGCCTCCCGGTTTTTGTCCCTAATTACAAAGGTCCCTTGCCTCCCAGTTCTAGTCCCTAATTACATAGGTCCCTTGCCTCCCGGTTCTTGTCCCTAATTACGTAGGTCCCTAGCCTCCCGGTTCTAGTCCCTAATTACGTAGGTCCCTATCCTCCCGGTTCTAATCCCTAATTACATAGGTCCCTTGCCTCCCGGTTGCAGTCCCTAATTACGTAGGTCGTTAGCCGCCCTGTTCTTGTCCCTAATTACATAGGTCGTTAGCCTCCCGGTTCCAGTCCCTAATTACATAGGTCCCTTGCCTCCCGGTTCTTGTCCCTAATTACGTAGGTCCCTAGCCTCCCGGTTCTTGTCCCTAATTACATAGGTCTTTAGCCTCCCGGTTCTTGTCCCTAATTACATAGGTCCCTTGCCTCCCGGTTCTAGTCCCTAATTACGTAGGTCCCTAGCCTCCCGGTTCTTGTCCCTAATTGCATACGTCCCTATCCTCCCGGTTCTTGTCCCTAATTACATAGGTCGTTAGCCTCCCGGTTCCAGTCCCCAATTACATAGGTCCCTTTCCTCCCGGTTCTTGTCCCTAATTGCATACGTCCCTAGCCTCCCGGCTCTTGTCCCTAATTACATAGGTCGTTAGCCTCCCGGTTCTAGTCCCTAATTACGTAGGTCCCTAGCCTCCCGGTTCTTGTCCCTAATTGCATACGTCCCTATCCTCCCGGTTCTTGTCCCCAATTACATAGGTCGTTACCCTCCCTGTTCTAGTCCCTAATTACATAGGTCGTTAGCCTCCCGGTTCTAGTCCCTAATTACATAGGTCGTTAGCCTCCCGGTTCTTGTCCCTAATTACATAGGTCGTTAGCCTCCCGGTTCTAGTCCCTAATTACATAGGTCGTTAGCCTCCCGGTTCCAGTCCCTAATTACATAGGTCCCTTTCCTCCCGGTTCCAGTCCCTAATCACGTAGGTCCCTAGCCTCCCGGTTCTTGTCAATAATTACATAGGTCGTTAGCCTCCCGGTTCTTGTCCCTAATTACATAGGTCCCGTTCCTCCCGGTTCCAGTCCCTAATTACGTAGGTCCCTATCCTCCCGGTTCTTGTCCCTAATTACAAAGGTCCCTTGCCTCCCGGTTCTTGTTCCTAATTACATAGGTCGTTAGCCTCCCGGTTCTAGTCCCTAACTACATAGGTCCCTATCCTCCCGGTTCTTGTCCCTAATTACATAGGTCGTTAGCCTCCCGGTTCTTGTCCCTAATTACATAGGTCCCTTGCCTCCCGGTTCTAGTCCCTCATTACATAGGTCCCTATCCTCCCGGTTCTTGTCTCTAATTACATAGGTCCCTATCCTCCCGGTTCTTGTCCCTAATTACATAGGTCGTTAGCCTCCCGGTTCTAGTCCCTAAATACATAGGTCCCTATCCTCCCGGTTCTTGTCCCTAATTACATAGGTCGTTAGCCCCCCAGTTCTATCCCCTAATTACGTAGGTCCCTATCCTCCCGGTTCTTGTCCCTAATTACATCGGTCGTTAGCCCCCGGTTCTAGTCCCTAATTACATAGGTCCCTATCCTCCCGGTTCTTGTCCCTAATTACATAGGTCGTTAGCCTCCCGGTTCTAGTCCCTAATTACGTAGGTCCCAATCCTCCCGGTTCTTGTCCCTAATTACATAGGTCGTTAGCCTCCCGGTTCTTGTCCCTAATTACATAGGTCCCTATCCTCCAAGTTCTTGTCCCTAATTACATAGGTCGCTAGCCTCCCGGTTCCAGTCCCTAATTACGTAGGTCCCTAGCCTGCCGGTTCTTGTCCCTAATTACATAGGTCCCTATCCTCCCGGTTCTTGTCCCTAATTACATAGGCCGTTAGCCTCCCGGTTCTAGTCCCTAATTACATAGGTCCCTATCCTCCCGGTTCTTGTCCCTAATTACATAGGTCCCTAGCCTCCCGGTTCTAGTCCCTAATTACGTAGATCCCTATCCTCCCGGTTCTTGTCCCTAATTACATAGGTCGTTAGCCTCCCGGTTCTAGTCCCTAATTACATAGGTACCTATCCTCCCGGTTCTTGTCCCTAATTACATAGGTCGTTAGCCTCCCGGTTCTAGTCCCTAATTACGTAGGTCCCTATCCTCCCGGTTCTTGTCCCTAATTACATAGGTCGCTAGCCTCCCGGTTCTTGTCCCTAATTACGTAGGTCCCTAGCCTCCCGGTTCCAGTCCCTAATTACGTAGGTGCCTAGCCTCCCGGTTCTTGTCCCTAATTACATAGGTCGTTAGCCTCCCGGTTCTTGTCCCTAATTACGTAGGTCTCTTGCCTCCCGGTTCTTGTCCCTAATTACATAGGTCCCTATCCTCCTGGTTCTTGTCCCTAATTACATAGGTCCCTTGCCTCCCGGTTCTTGTCCCTAATTACATAGGTCCCTATCCTCCCGGTTCTCGTCCCTAATTACCTAGGTCCCTAGCCTCCCGGTTCTAGTCCCTAATTACGTAGGTCCCTTGCCTCCCGGTTCTTGTCCCTAATTACATAGGTCCCTATTCTCCCGGTTCTTGTCCCTAATTACATAGGACCCTTGCCTCCCGGTACTTGTCCCTAATTACATAGGTCGTTAGCCTCCCGGTTCCAGTCCCTAATTACATAGGTCCCTTTCCTCTCGGTTCCAGTCCCTAATTACATAGGTCCCTTGCCTCGCGGTTCTTGTCCCTAATTACATAGGTCGTTAGCCTCCCGGTTCTTGTCCCTAATTACATAGGTCCCCATCCACCCGGTTCTTGTCCCTAATTACATAGCTCCCTTGCCTCCCCGTTCTTGTCCCTAATTTCATAGGTCGTTAGCCTCCCGGTTCCAGTCCCTAATTACATAGGTCCCTTTCCTCTCGGTTCCAGTCCCTAATTACATAGGTCCCTTTCCTCCCGGTTCTTGTCGCTAATTACATAGGTCGTTAGCCTCCAGGTTCTTGTCCCTAATTACATAGGTCCCTTGCCTCCCGCTTCTGGTCCCTAATTACATAGGTCCCTAGCCTCCCGGTTCTAGTCCCTAATTACATAGGTCGTTAGACTCCCGGTTCTAGTCCCTAATTACATAGGTCCCTTGCCTCCCGGTTCTGGTCCCTAATTACATAGGTCCCTAGCCTCCCGGTTCTTGTCCCTAATTACATAGGTCGTTAGCCTCCCGGTTCTTGTCCCTAATTACATAGGTCCCTTGCCTCCCGGTTCTGGTCCCTAATTACATAGGTCCCTAGCCTCCCAGTTCTTGTCCCTAATTACATAGGTCGTTAGCCTCCCGGTTCTAGAACCTAATTACATAGGTCCCTTGCCTCCCGGTTCTTGTCCCTAATTACATAGGTCGTTAGCCTCCCGGTTCTTGTCCCTAATTACATAGGTCCCCATCCTCCCGGTTCTTGTCCCTAATTACATAGGTCCCTTGCCTCCCCGTTCTTGTCCCTAATTACATAGGTCGTTAGCCTCCCGGTTCCAGTCCCTAATTACATAGGTCCCTTTCCTCTCGGTTCCAGTACCTAATTACATAGGTCCCTTTCCTCCCGGTTCTTGTCCCCAATTACATAGGTCGTTAGCCTCCCGGTTCTTGTCCCTAATTACATAGGTCCCTTGCCTCCCGGTTCTTGTCCCTAATTACATAGGTCCCTAGCCTCCCGGTTCTAGTCCCTAATTACATAGGTCGTTAGACTCCCGGTTCTAGTCCCTAATTACATATGTCCCTTGCCTCCCGGTTCTGGTCCCTAATTACATAGGTCCCTTGCCTCCCGGTTCTGGTCCCTAAGTACATGAGTCCCTAGCCACCCGGTTCTTGTCCCTAATTACATAGGTCCCTAGCCTCCCGGTTCTTGTCCCTAATTACATAGGTCGTTAGCCTCCCGGTTCTTGTCCCTAATTACATAGGTCCCTTGCCTCCCGGTTCTGGTCCCTAATTACATAGGTCCCTAGCCTCCCGGTTCTTGTCCCTAATTACATAGGTCGTTAGCCTCCCGGTTCTAGTCCCTAATTACATAGGTCCCTTGCCTCCCGGTTCTGGTCCCTAATAAATAGGTCCCTTGCCTCCCGGTTCTGGTCCCTAATTACATAGGTCGTTACCCTCCCTGTTCTAGTCCCTAATTACATAGGTCGTTAGCCTCCCGGTTCTAGTCCCTAATTACATAGGTCGTTAGCCTCCCGGTTCTTGTCCCTAATTACATAGGTCGTTAGCCTCCCGGTTCTAGTCCCTAATTACATAGGTCGTTAGCCTCCCGGTTCCAGCCCCTAATTACATAGGTCCCTTTCCTCCCGGTTCCAGTCCCTAATTACGTAGGTCCCTAGCCTCCCGGTTCTTGTCCCTAATTACATAGGTCGTTAGCCTCCCGGTTCTTGTCCCGAATTACATAGGTCCCTTTCCTCCCGGTTCCAGTCCCTAATTACGTAGGTCCCTATCCTCCCGGTTCTTGTCCCTAATTACATAGGTCCCTTGCCTCCCGGTTCTTGTTCCTAATTACATAGGTCGTTAGCCTCCCGGTTCTTGTCTCTAATTACATAGGTCCCTATCCTCCCGTTTCTTGTCCCTAATTACATAGGTCGTTAGCCTCCCGGTTCTAGTCCCTAAATACATAGGTCCCTATCCTCCCGGTTCTTGTCCCTAATTACATAGGTCGTTAGCCTCCCAGTTCTATCCCCTAATTACGTAGGTCCCTATCCTCCCGTTTCTTGTCCCTAATTACATAGGTCGTTAGCCTCCCGGTTCTAGTCCCTAATTACATAGGTTCCTATCCTCCCGGTTCTTGTCCCTAATTACATAGGTCCCTAGCCTCCCGGTTCTAGTCCCTAATTACGTAGATCCCTATCCTCCCGGTTCTTGTCCCTAATTACATAGGTCGTTAGCCTCCCGGTTCTAGTCCCTAATTACATAGGTCCCTATCCTCCCGGTTCTTGTCCCTAATTACATAGGTCGTTAGCCTCCCGGTTCTAGTCCCTAATTACGTAGGTCCCTATCCTCCCGGTTCTTGTCCCTACTTACATAGGTCGTTAGCCTCCCGGTTCTTGTCCCCAATTACGTAGGTCCCTAGCCTCCCGGTTCCAGTCCCTAATTACGTAGGTCCCTAGCCTCCCGGTTCTTGTCCCTAATTACATAGGTCGTTAGCCTCCCGGTTCTTGTCCCTAATTACGTAGGTCTCTTGCCTCCCGGTTCTTGTCCCTAATTACATAGGTCCCTATCCTCCTGGTTCTTGTCCCTAATTACATAGGTCCCTTGCCTCCCGGTTCTTGTCCCTAATTACATAGTTCCCTATCCTCCCGGTTCTTGTCCCTAATTACGTAGGTCCCTAGCCTCCCGGTTCTAGTCCCTAATTACGTAGGTCCCTTGCCTCCCGGTTCTTGTCCCTAATTACATAGGTCCCTATTCTCCCGGTTCTTGTCCCTAATTACATAGGTCCCTTGCCTCCCGGTACTTGTCCCTAATTACATAGGTCGTTAGCCTCCCGGTTCCAGTCCCTAATTACATAGGTCCCTTTCCTCTCGGTTCCAGTCCCTAATTACATAGGTCCCTTGCCTCCCGGTTCTTGTCCCTAATTACATAGGTCGTTAGCCTCCCGGTTCTTGTCCCTAATTACATAGGTCCCCATCCTCCCGGTTCTTGTCCCTAATTACATAGGTCCCTTGCCTCCCCGTTCTTGTCCCTAATTACATAGGTCGTTAGCCTCCCGGTTCCAGTCCCTAATTACATAGGTCCCTTTCCTCTCGGTTCCAGTACCTAATTACATAGGTCCCTTTCCTCCCGGTTCTTGTCCCCAATTACATAGGTCGTTAGCCTCCCGGTTCTTGTCCCTAATTACATAGGTCCCTTGCCTCCCGGTTCTTGTCCCTAATTACATAGGTCCCTAGCCTCCCGGTTCTAGTCCCTAATTACATAGGTCGTTAGACTCCCGGTTCTAGTCCCTAATTACATAGGTCCCTTGCCTCCCGGTTCTGGTCCCTAATTACATAGGTCCCTTGCCTCCCGGTTCTGGTCCCTAAGTACATGAGTCCCTAGCCACCCGGTTCTTGTCCCTAATTACATAGGTCCCTAGCCTCCCGGTTCTTGTCCCTAATTACATAGGTCGTTAGCCTCCCGGTTCTTGTCCCTAATTACATAGGTCCCTTGCCTCCCGGTTCTGGTCCCTAATTACATAGGTCCCTAGCCTCCCGGTTCTTGTCCCTAATTACATAGGTCGTTAGCCTCCCGGTTCTAGTCCCTAATTACATAGGTCCCTTGCCTCCCGGTTCTGGTCCCTAATAAATAGGTCCCTTGCCTCCCGGTTCTGGTCCCTAATTACATAGGTCCCCAGCCTCCCGGTTCTTGTCCCTAATTACATAGGTCGTTAGCCTCCCGGTTCTTGTCCCTAATTACATAGGTCGTTAGCCTCCCGGTTCTTGTCCCTAATTACATAGGTCCCTTGCCTCCCGGTTCTGGTCCCTAATTACATAGGTCCCTAGCCTCCCGGTTCTTGTCCCTAATAACATAGGTCGTTAGCCTCCCGGTTCTAGTCCCAAATTACATAGGTCCCTTGCCTCCCGGTTCTTGTCCCTAATTACATAGGTCCCTTGCCTCCCGGTTCTTGTCCCTAATTACATAGGTCCCTTGCCTCCCGGTTCTTGTCCCTAATTACATAGGTCCCTAGCCTCCCATTTCTTGTCCCTAATTACATAGGTCGGTAGCCTCCCGGTTCTTGTCCCTAATTACATAGGTCCCTAGCCTCCCGGTTCCAATCCCTAATTACGTAGGTACCTAGCCTCCCGGTTGTAGTCCCTAATTACATTGGTCCTTAGCCTCCCGGTTCCAGTCCCTAATTACATAGGTCCCTTGCCTCCCGGTTCTAGTCCCTAATTACATAGGTCGTTAGCCTCGCGGATCTAGTCCCTAATTACGTAGGTCCCTATCCTCCCGGTTCCAGTCCCTAATTACGTAGGTCCCTAGCCTCCCGGTTGTAGTCCCTAATTACATTGGTCCTTAGCCTCCCGGTTCTAGTCCCTAATTACGTAGGTCCCTAGCCTCCCAGTTCTATCCCCTAATTACATAGGTCCCTAGACTCCCAGTTCTAGTCCCTAATTACATAGGTCCCTAGCCTCCCGGTTCTAGTCCCTAATTAGATAGGTCCCTTGCCTCCCGGTTCTAGTCCCTAATTACATAGGTCCCTAGCCTCCCGGTTCTAGTCCCTAATTACATAGGTGCCTTGCCTCCCGGTTCTAGTCCCTAATTACATAGGTCCCTAGCCTCCCAGTTCTAGTCCCTAATTACATAGGTCCCTAGCCTCCCGGTTCTAGTCCCTAAATACATAGGTCCCGTGCCTCCCGGTTCTAGTCCCTAATTACATAGGTCCCTAGCCTCCCGGTTCTAGTCCCTAATTACCTAGGTCCCTAGCCTCCCGGTTCTAGTCCCTTATTACATAGGTCACTTGCCTCCCGGTTCTAGTCCCTAATTACGTAGGTCCCTAGCCTCCCGGTTCTAGTCCCTAATTACATAGGTCGTTAGCCTCCCAGTTCTATCCCCTAATTACGTAGGTCCCTAGCCTCCCAGTTCTAGAACCTAATTACATAGGGCACTAGCCTCCCAGTTCTAGTCCCTAATTACATAGGTCCCTAGCCTCCCGGTTCTAGTCCCTAATTACATAGGTCCCTAGCCTCCAAGATCTATCCCCTAATTACGTAGGTCCCTAGCCTCCCAGTTCTAGAACCTAATTACATAGGTCCCTAGGCTCCCAGTTCTATCCCCTAATTACGTAGGTCCCTAGGCTCCCAGCTCTATCCCCTATTTACATAGGTCTCTAGCCTCCCGGTTCTAGCCCCTAATTACATAGGTCCCTAGCCTCCCAGTTCTATCCCCTAATTACGTAGGTCCCTAGGCTCCCAGTTCTAGTCCCTAATTACATAGGTCCCTAGCCTCCCGGTTCTAGTCCCTAATTACATAGGTCCCTAGCCTCCCAGCTCTATCCCCTAATTACGTAGGTCCCTAGGCTCCCAGTTCTAGTCGCTAATTACATAGGTCCCTAGCCTCCCGGTTCTAGTCTGTAATTACATAGGTCCCTAGCCTCCCAGTTCTATCACCTAATTACATAGGTCCCTAGCCTCACAGTTCTAGAACCTAATTTCATAGGTCCCTAGCCTCCCAGTTCTATCCCCTAATTACGTAGGTCCCTAGCCTCCCAGTTCTATCCCCTAATTACATAGGTCCCTAGCCTCCCAGTTCTATCCCCTAATTACATAGGTCCCTAGCCTCCCAGTTCTATCCCCTAATTACATAGGTCCCTTGCCTACCGGTTCTAGTCCCTAATTACATAGGTCCCTAGCCTCCCGGTTCTTGTACCTAATTACATAGGTCGTTAGCCTCCCGGTTCCAGTCCCTAATTACATAGGTCCCTTTCCTCCCGGTTCCAGTCCCTAATTACATAGGTCCCTAGCCTCCCAGTTCTATCCCCTAATTACATAGGTTCCTAGCCTCCCGGTTCCAGTCCCTAATTACATAGGCCCCTAGCCTCCCAGTTCCAGTACCTAAGTACATAGGTCCCTAGCCTCCCGGTTCCAATCCCTAATTACATAGGTCCCTAGCCTCCCGGTTCCAGTCCCTAATTACATAGGCCCCTAGCCTCCCGGTTCCAGTCCCTAATTACATAGGCCACTGGCCTCCCGGTTCCAGCCCCTAATTACATAGGTCCAAAGCCTCCCGGTTCCAGTCCCTAATTACATAGGTCCCTAGCCTCCCGGTTCCAGTACCTAACTACGTAGGTCCCTAGGCTCCCGGTTCCAGTCCCTAATTACATAGGCATCTAGCCTCCCGGTTCCAGTACCTAACTACATAGGTCCCTAGCCTCCCGGTTCCAATCCCTAATTACATAGGCCCCTAGCCTTCCGGTTCCAGCCCCTAATTACATAGGCCCCTAGCCTCCTGGTTCCAGCCCCTAATTACATAGGCCCCTAGCCTCCCGGTTCCAGTCGCTAATTACATAGGTCCCTAGCCTCCCGGTTCCAGTCCCTAATTACATAGGCCCCTACCCTTCCGGTTCCAGCCCCTAATTACATAGGCCCCTAGCCTCCCGGTTCCAGCCCCTAATTACATAGGCCCCTAGCCTCCCGGTTCCAGCCCCTAATTAAATAGGCCCCTAGCCTCCCGGTTCTAGTCCCTAATTACATAGGCCCCTAGCCTCCCGGTTCCAGTCCCTAATTACATAGGCCCCTAGCCTCCCGGTTCCAGTTCCTAATTACATAGGTCCAAAGCATCCCGGATTCCAGTCCCTAATTACATAGGTCCCTAGACTCCCGGTTCCAGTACCTAACTACGTAGGTCCCTAGCCTCCCGGTTCCAGTCCCTAATAACATACATCCCTAGCCTACCGGTTCCAGTAAATAACTGAGTAGGTCTCTAGCCTCCCGGTTCCAATCCCTAATTACATAGGTCCCTAGCATCCCGGTTCTAGTCCCTAATTACATAGATCCCTAGCCTCCCCGTTCCAGTCCCTAATTACGTAGGTCCCTAGCCTCCCGGTTGTAGTCCCAAATTACATAGGTCTTTAGCCTCCCGGTTCTAGTCCCTAATTACATAGGTCGTTAGCCTCGCGGATCTAGTCCCTAATTACATAGGTTCCTAGCCTTCCGGTTCTAGTCCGTAATTACATAGGACCTTAGCCTCCCGGTTCTAACCCGTAATTACGTTGGGCCTTAGCCTCCCGGTTCTAGTCCCTAATTACATAGGTCCCCAGCCTCTCGGTTCCAGTCCCTAATTACATAGGTCCTTAGCCTCCCGGTTCTAGTCCCTAGTTACATAGGTCCTTAGCCTCCCGGTTCCAGTCCCAAATTACATAGGTCCCTAGCCTCCTGGTTCTAGTCCGTAATTACGTTGGGCCTTAGCCTCCCGGTTCCAGTCCCTAATTACGTAGGTCCCAAGCCTCCCGATTCCAGTCCCTAATTACATTGGTCCTTAGCCTACCGGTTATAGTCCATAATTACATAGGTCCCTAGCCTCCCGGTTCTAGTCCCTAATTACATAGGTCCCTAGCCTCCCGGTTCTAGTCCCTAATTACATAGGTCCCTGGCCTCCCGGTTCCAGTCCCTAATTACGTAGGTCCCTAGCCTCCCGGTTCTAGTCCCTAATTACATAGGTCCCTAGCCTCTCGGTTCTAGTCCCTAATTACATAGGTCCCTAGCCTCCCGGTTCCAGTACCTAATTCATAGGTCCCTAGCCTCCCGGTTCCAGTCCCTAATTACGTAGGTTCCTAGCCTCCCGGTTCCAGTCCCTAATTACATAGGTCCCTAGCCTCCCGGTTCTTGTCCCTAATTACATAGGTCGTTAGCCTCGCGGATCTAGTCCCTAATTACGTAGGTCCCTATCCTCCCGGTTCCAGTCCCTAATTACATAGGTCCCTTGCCTCCCGGTTCTTGTCCCTAATTACATAGGTCGTTAGCCTCGCGGATCTAGTCCCTAATTACGTAGGTCCCTGGCCTCCCGGTTCCAGTCCCTAATTACATAGGTCCCTTGCCTCCCGGTTCTTGTCCCTAATTACATTGGTCGTTAGCCTCGCGGATCTAGTCCCTAATTACGTAGGTCCCTATCCTCCTGGTACCAGTCCCTAATCACGTAGGTCCCTAGCCTCCCGGTTGTAGTCCCTAATTACATTGGTCCTTAGCCTCCCGGTTCCAGTCCCTAATTACATTGGTCCCTTGCCTCCCGGTTCTAGTCCCTAATTACGTAGGTCCCTATCCTCCCGGTTCCAGTCCCTAGTTACGTAGGTCGTTAGCCTCCCGGTTCCAGTCCCTAATTACGTAGGTCCCTAGCCTCCCGGTTCTTGTCCCTAATGACATAGGTCGTTAGCCTCCCGGTTCTAGTCCCTAATTATATAGGTCCCTTGCCGCCCGATTCCAGTCCCTAATTACGTAGGTCCTTAGCCTCCCGGTTCTTGTCCCTAATTACATAGGTCGTTAGCCTCCCGGTTCTAGTCCCTAATTACATAGGTCCCTTGCCTCCCGGTTCTAGTCCCTAATTACATAGGTCCCTTGCCTACCGGTTCTAGTCCCTAATTACATAGGTCCCTAGCCTCCCGGTTCTTGTACCTAATTACATAGGTCGTTAGCCTCCCGGTTCCAGTCCCTAATTACATAGGTCCCTTTCCTCCCGGTTCCAGTCCCTAATTACGTAGGTCCCTAGCCTACCGGTACTTGTTCCTAATCACATAGGTCGTTAGCCTCCCGGTTCTTGTCCCTAATTACATAGGTCGTTAGCCTCCCGGTTCTTGTCCCTAATTACGTAGGTCCCTATCCTCCCGGTTCTTTACCCTAATTACATAGGTCGTTAGCCTCCCGGTTCTTGTCCCTAATTACGTAGGCCCCTATCCTCCCGGTTCCAGTCCCTAATTACATAGGTCCCTTGCCTCCCGGTTCCAGTCCCTAATTACGTAGGTCCCTAGCCTGCCGGTTCTTGTCCCTAATTACATAGGTCCCTTGCCTCCCGGTTCTAGTCCCTAATTACATAGGTCCCTTGCCTCCCGGTTCTAGTCCCTAATTACGTAGGTCCCTAGCCTCCCGGTTCTTGTCCCTAATTACATAGGTCCCTTGCCTCCCAGTTCTAGTCCCTAATTACATAGGTCCCTTGCCTCCCGGTTCTTGTCCCTAATTACGTAGGTCCCTAGCCTCCCGGTTCTTGTCCCTAATTACATAGGTCGTTAGCCTACCGGTTCTAGTCCCAAATTACATAGGTCCCTTGCCTCCCGGTTCTTCTCCCTAATTACATAGGTCCCTTGCCTCCCGGTTCTTGTCCCTAATTACATAGGTCCCTTGCCTCCCGGTTCTTGTCCCTAATTACATAGGTCCCTAGCCTCCCAGTTCTTGTCCCTAATTACATAGGTCGGTAGCCTCCCGGTTCTTGTCCCTAATTACATAGGTCCCTAGCCTCCCGGTTCCAATCCCTAATTACGTAGGTACCTAGCCTCCCAGTTGTAGTCCCTAATTACATTGGTCCTTAGCCTCCCGGTTCCAGTCCCTAATTACATAGGTCCCTTGCCTCCCGGTTCTAGTCCCTAATTACATAGGTCGTTAGCCTCGTGGATCTAGTCCCTAATTACGTAGGTCCCTATCCTCCCGGTTCCAGTCCCTAATTACGTAGGTCCCTAGCCTCCCGGTTGTAGTCCCTAATTACATTGGTCCTTAGCCTCCCGGTTCTAGTCCCTAATTACGTAGGTCCCTAGCCTCCCAGTTCTAGTCCCTAATTACATAGGTCCCTAGCCTCCCGATTCTAGTCCCTAATTACATAGGTCCCTTGCCTCCCGGTTCTAGTCCCTAATTACATAGGTCCCTAGCCTCCCGGTTCTAGTCCCTAATTACATAGGTGCCTTGCCTCCCGGTTCTAGTCCCTAATTACGTAGGTCCCTAGCCTCCCGGTTCTTGTCCCTAATTACATAGGTGGTTAGCCTCCCGGTTCTAGTCCCAAATTACATAGGTCCCTTGCCTCCCGGTTCTTGTCCCTAATTACACAGGTCCTTTGCCTCCCGGTTCTTGTCCCTAATTACATAGGTCCCTTGCCTCCCGGTTCTTGTCCCTAATTACATAGGTCCCTAGCCTCCCAGTTCTTGTCCCTAATTACATAGGTCACTTGCCTCCCGGTTCTAGTCCCTAATTACGTAGGTCCCTAGCCTCCCGGTTCTAGTCCCTAATTACATAGGTCGTTAGCCTCCCAGTTCTATCCCCTAATTACGTAGGTCCCTAGCCTCCCAGTTCTAGAACCTAATTACATAGGTCACTAGCCTCCCAGCTCTAGTCCCTAATTACATAGGTCCCTAGCCTCCCGGTTCTAGTCCCTAATTACATAGGTCCCTAGCCTCCAAGATCTATCCCCTAATTACGTAGGTCCCTAGCCTCCCAGTTCTAGAACCTAATTACATAGGTCCCTAGGCTCCCAGTTTTATCCCCTAATTACGTAGGTCCCTAGGCTCCCAGCTCTATCCCCTATTTACATAGGTCCCTAGCCTCCCGGTTCTAGCCCCTAATTACATAGGTCCCTAGCCTCCCAGTTCTATCCCCTAATTACGTAGGTCCCTAGGCTCCCAGTTCTAGTCCCTAATTACATAGGTCCCTAGCCTCCCGGTTCTAGTCCCTAATTACAAAGGTCCCTAGCCTCCCAGCTCTATCCCCTAATTACGTAGGTCCCTAGGCTCCCAGTTCTAGTCGCTAATTACATAGGTCCCTAGCCTCCCGGTTCTAGTCCGTAATTACATAGGTCCCTAGCCTCCCAGTTCTATCACCTAATTACATAGGTCCCTAGCCTCACAGTTCTAGAACCTAATTTCATAGGTCCCTAGCCTCCCAGTTCTATCCCCTAATTACGTAGGTCCCTAGCCCCCCAGTTCTATCCCTTAATTACATAGGTCCCTAGCCTCCCAGTTCTATCCCCTAATTACATAGGTCCCTAGCCTACCAGTTCTTTCCCCTAATTACATAGGTCCCTAGCCTCCCGGTTCCAGTCCCTAATTACATAGGCCCCTAGCCTCCCGGTTCCAGTACCTAAGTACATAGGTCCCTAGCCTCCCGGTTCCAATCCCTAATTACATAGGCCCCTAGTCTCCCGGTTCCAGTCCCTAATTACATAGGCCCCTAGCCTCCCGGTTCCAGTCCCTAATTACATAGGCCACTGGCCTCCCGGTTCCAGCCCCTAATTACATAGGTCCAAAGCCTCCCGGTTCCAGTCCCTAATTACATAGGTCCCTAGCCTCCCGGTTCCAGTACCTAACTACGTAGGTCCCTAGGCTCCCGGTTCCAGTCCCTAATTACATAGGCATCTAGCCTCCCGGTTCCAGTACCTAATTACATAGGTCCCTAGCCTCCCGGTTCCAGTCCCTAATTACATAGGCCCCTAGCATCCCGGTTCCAGTACCTAAGTACATAGGTCCCTAGCCTCCCGGTTCCAATCCCTAATTACATAGGCCCCTAGCCTCCCGGTTCCAGTCCCTAATTACATAGGCCACTGGCCTCCCGGTTCCAGCCCCTAATTACATAGGTCCAAAGCCTCCCGGTTCCAGTCCCTAATTACATAGGTCCCTAGCCTCCCGGTTCCAGTACCTAACTACGTAGGTCCCTAGGCTCCCGGTTCCAGTCCCTAATTACATAGGCATCTAGCCTCCCGGTTCCAGTACCTAACTACATAGGTCCCTAGCCTCCCGGTTCCAATCCCTAATTACATAGGCCCCTAGCCTTCCGGTTCTAGCCCCTAATTACATAGGCCCCTAGGCTCCCGGTTCCAGCCCCTAATTACATAGGCCCCTAGCCTCCCGGTTCCTGTCGCTAATTACATAGGTCCCTAGCCTCCCGGTTCCAGTCCCTAATTACATAGGCCCCTACCCTCCCGGTTCCAGCCCCTAATTACATAGGGCCCTAGCCTCCCGGTTCCAGCCCCTAATTACATAGGCCCCTAGCCTCCCGGTTCCAGCCCATAATTACATAGGTCCCTAGCCTCCCGGTTCCAGTCCCTAATTACATAGGCCCCTAGCCTCCCGGTTCCAGTCCCTAATTACATAGGCCCCTAGCCTCCCGGTTCCAGTTCCTAATTACATAGGTCCAAAGCATCCCGGTTCCAGTCCCTAATTACATAGGTCCCTAGACTCCCGGTTCCAGTACCTAACTACGTGGGTCCCTAGCCTCCCGGTTCCAGTCCCTAATTACATACGTCCCTAGCCTCCCGGTTCCAGTACCTAACTACGTAGGTCCCTAGCCTCCCGGTTCCAGTCCCTAATTACATAGGCCCTAGCCTCCCGGTTCCAGTACCTAACTACGTAGGTCTCTAGCCTCCCGGTTCCAATCCCTAATTACATAGGTCCCTAGCCTCCCGGTTCTAGTCCCTAATTACATAGATCCCTAGCCTCCCCGTTCCAGTCCCTAATTACGTAGGTCCCTAGCCTCCCGGTTGTAGTCCCAAATTACATAGGTCTTTAGCCTCCCGGTTCTAGTCCTTAATTACATAGGTCGTTAGCCTCGCGGATCTAGTCCCTAATTACATAGGTTCCTAGCCTTTCGGTTCTAGTCCGTAATTACATAGGACCCTAGCCTCCCGGTTCTAGTCCGTAATTACGTTGGGCCTTAGCCTCCCGGTTCTAGTCCCTAATTGCATAGGTCCCCAGCCTCTCGGTTCCAGTCCCTAATTACATAGGTCCTTAGCCTCCCGGTTCTAGTCCCTAGTTACATAGGTCCTTATCCTCCCGGTTCCAGTCCCAAATTACATAGGTCCCTAGCCTCCTGGTTCTAGTCCGTAATTACGTTGGGCCTTAGTCTCCCGGTTCCAGTCCCTAATTACGTAGGTCCCAAGCCTCCCGGTTCCAGTCCCTAATTACATTGGTCCTTAGCCTACCGGTTATAGTCCATAATTACATAGGTCCCTAGCCTCCCAGTTCTAGTCCCTAATTACATAGGTCCCTAGCCTCCCGGTTCTAGTCCCTAATTACATAGGTCCCTGGCCTCCCGGTTCCAGTCCCTAATTACGTAGGTCCCTAGCCTCCCGGTTCTAGTCCCTAATTACATGGGTCCCTAGCCTCTCGGTTCTAGTCCCTAATTACATAGTTCCCTAGCCTCCCGGTTCCAGTACCTAATTCATAGGTCCCTAGCCTCCCGGTTCCAGTCCCTAATTACGTAGGTCCCTAGCCTCCCGGTTCCAGTCCCTAATTACATAGGTCCCTAGCCTTCTGGTTCTTGTCCCTAATTACATAGGTCGTTAGCCTCGCGGATCTAGTCCCTAATTTCGTAGGTCCCTATCCTCCCGGTTCCAGTCCCTAATTACATAGGTCCCTTGCCTCCCGGTTCTTGTCCCTAATTACATAGGTCGTTAGCCTCGCGGATCTAGTCCCTAATTACGTAGGTCCCTGGCCTTCCGGTTCCAGTCCCTAATTACATAGGTCCCTTGCCTCCCGGTTCTTGTCCCTAATTACATTGGTCGTTAGCCTCGCGGTTGTAGTCCCTAATTACATTGGTCCTTAGCCTCCCGGTTCCAGTCCCTAATTACATTGGTCCCTTGCCTCCCGGTTCTAGTCCCTAATTACGTAGGTCCCTATCCTCCCGGTTCCAGTCCCTAGTTCCGTAGGTCGTTAGCCTCCCGGTTCTAGTCCCTAATTACGTAGGTCCCTAGCCTCCCGGTTCTTGTCCCTAATTACATAGGTCGTTAGCCTCCCGGTTCTAGTTCCTAATTACATAGGTCCCTTGCCTCCCGGTTCCAGTCCCTAATTACGTAGGTCCCTAGCCTCCCGGTTCTTGTCCCTAATTACATAGGTCGTTAGCCTCCCGGTTCTAGTCCCTAATTACATAGGTCCCTTGCCTCCCGGTTCTAGTCCCTAATTACATAGGTCCCTTGCCTCCCGGTTCTAGTCCCTAATTACATAAGTCCCTAGCTTCCCGGTTCTTGTACCTAATTACATAGGTCGTTAGCCTCCCGGTTCCAGTCCCTAATTACATAGGTCCCTTTCCTCCCGGTTCCAGTCCCTAATTACGTAGGTCCCTAGCCTCCCGGTACTTGTTCCTAATTACATAGGTCGTTAGCCTCCCGGTTCTTGTCCCTAATTACATAGGTCGTTAGCCTCCCGGTTCTTGTCCCTAATTACTTATGTCCCTATCCTCCCGGTTCTTGTCCCTAATTACATAGGTCGTTAGCCTCCCGGTTCTTGTCCCTAATTACGTAGGTCCCTATCCTCCCGGTTCCAGTCCCTAATTACATAGGTCCCTTGCCTCCCGGTTCCAGATCCTAATTACGTAGGTCCCTAGCCTGCCGGTTCTTGTCCCTAATTACATAGGTCCCTTGCCTCCCGGTTCTAGTCCCTAATTACATAGGTCCCTTGCCTCCCGGTTCTAGTCCCTAATTACGTAGGTCCCTAGCCTCCCGGTTCTTGTCCCTAATTACATAGGTCCCTTGCCTCCCAGTTCTAGTCCCTAATTACATAGGTCCCTTGCCTCCCGGTTCTTGTCCCTAATTACGTAGGTCCATAGCCTCCCGGTTCTAGTCCCTAATTACGTAGGTCCCTATCCTCCCGGTTCTAGTCCCTAATTACATAGGTCCCTTGCCTCCCGGTTCCAGTCCCTAATTACGTAGGTCGTTAGCCGCCCGGTTCTTGTCCCTAATTACATAGGTCGTTAGCCTCCCGGTTCCAGTCCCTAATTACATAGGTCCCTTGCCTCCCAGTTCTTGTCCCTAATTACGTAGGTCCCTAGCCTCACGGTTCTTGTCCCTAATTACATAGGTCGTTAGACTCCCGGTTCTTGTCCCTAATTACATAGGTCCCTTGCCTCCCGGTTCTAGTCCCTAATTACGTAGGTCCCTAGCCTCCCGGTTCTTGTCCCTAATTGCATACGTCCCTATCCTCCCGGTTCTTGTCCCTAATTACATAGGTCGTTAGCCTCCCGGTTCCAGTCCCTAATTACATAGGTCCCTTTCCTCCCGGTTCTTGTCCCTAATTGCATACGTCCCTAGCCTCCCGGTTCTTGTGCCTAATTACATAGGTCGTTAGCCTCCCGGTTCTAGTCCCTAATTACGTAAGTCCCTAGCCTCCCGGTTCTTGTCCCTAATTGCATACGTCCCTATCCTCCCGGTTCTTGTCCCTAATTACATAGATCGTTAGCCTCCCGGTTCTAGTCCCTAATTACATAGGTCGTTAGCCTCCCGGTTCTAGTCCCTAATTACATAGGTCGTTAGCCTCCCGGTTCTTGTCCCTAATTACATAGGTCGTTAGCCTCCAGGTTCTAGTCCCTAATTACATAGGTCGTTAGCCTCCCGGTTCCAGTCCCTAATTACAAAGGTCCCTTTCCTCCCGGTTCCAGTCCCTAATTACGTAGGTCCCTAGCCTCCCGGTTCCAGTCCCTAATTACATAGGTCCCTTGCCTCCCGGTTCCAGTCCCTAATTACGTAGGTCCCTAGCCTGCCGGTTCTTGTCCCTAACTACATAGGTCCCTTGCCTCCCGGTTCTAGTCCCTAATTGCATAGGTCCCTTGCCTCCCGGTTCTAGTCCCTAATTACGTAGGTCCCTAGCCTCCCGGTTCTTGTCCCTAATTACATAGGTCCCTTGCCTCCCAGTTCTAGTCCCCAATTACATAGGTCCCTTGCCTCCCGGTCTTTGTCCCTAATTACGTAGGTCCCTAGCCTCCCGGTTCTTGTCCCTAATTACATAGGTCGTTAGCCTCCCGGTTCTAGTCCCAAATTACATAGGTCCCTTGCCTCTCGGTTCTTGTCCCTAATTACATAGGTCCCTTGCCTCCCGGTTCTTGTCCCTAATTACATAGGTCCCTTGCCTCCCGGTTCTTGTCCCTAATTACATAGGTCCATAGCCTCCCAGTTCTTGTCCCTAATTACATAGGTCGGAAGCCTCCCGGTTCTTGTCCCTAATTACATAGGTCCCTAGCCTCCCGTTTCCAATCCCTAATTACGTAGGTACCTAGCCTCCCGGTTGTAGTCCCTAATTACATTGGTCCTTTGCCTCCCGGTTCCAGTCCCTAATTACATAGGTCCCTTGCCTCCCGGTTCTAGTCCCTAATTACATAGGTCGTTAGCCTCGCGGATCTAGTCCCTAATTACGTAGGTCCCTATCCTCCCGGTTCCAGTCCCTAATTACGTAGGTCCCTAGCCTCCCGGTTGTAGTCCCTAATTACATTGGTCCTTAGCCTCCCGGTTCTAGTCCCTAATTACGTAGGTCCCTAGCCTCCCAGTTCTATCCCCTAATTACATAGGTCCCTAGCCTCCCAGTTCTAGTCCCTAATTACATAGGTCCCTAGCCTCCCGGTTCTAGTCCCTAATTACATAGGTCCCTAGCCTCTAGGTTCTAGTCCCTAATTACATAGGTGCCTTGCCTCCCGGTTCTAGTCCCTAATTACGTAGGTCCCTAGCCTCCCGGTTCTTGTCCCTAATTACATAGGTCGTTAGCCTCCCGGTTCTAGTCCCAAATTACATAGGTCCCTTGCCTCCCGGTTCTTGTCCCTAATTACATAGGTCCCTTGCCTCCCGGTTCTTGTCCCTAATTACATAGGTCCCTTGCCTCCCGGTTCTTGTCCCTAATTACATAGGTTCCTAGCCTCCCAGTTCTTGTCCCTAATTACATAGGTCGGTAGCCTCCCGGTTCTTGTCCCTAATTACATAGGTCCCTAGCTTCCCGGTTCCAATCCCTAATTACGTAGGTACCTAGCCTCCCGGTTGTAGTCCCTAATTACATTGGTCCTTAGCCTCCCGGTTCCAGTCCCTAATTACATAGGTCCCTTGCCTCCCCGTTCTAGTCCCTAATTACATAGGTCGTTAGCCTCCCAGTTCTAGTCCCTAATTACATAGGTCCCTAGCCTCCCGGTTCTAGTCCCTAATTACATAGGTCCCTGGCCTCCCGGTTCCAGTCCCTAATTACGTAGGTCCCTAGCCTCCCGGTTCTAGTCCCTAATTACATGGGTCCCTAGCCTCTCGGTTCTAGTCCCTAATTACATAGGTCCCTAGCCTCCCGGTTCCAGTACCTAATTCATAGGTCCCTAGCCTCCCGGTTCCAGTCCCTAATTACGTAGGTCCCTAGCCTCCCGGTTCCAGTCCCTAATTACATAGGTCCCTAGCCTTCTGGTTCTTGTCCCTAATTACATAGGTCGTTAGCCTCGCGGATCTAGTCCCTAATTTCGTAGGTCCCTATCCTCCCGGTTCCAGTCCCTAATTACATAGGTCCCTTGCCTCCCGGTTCTTGTCCCTAATTACATAGGTCGTTAGCCTCGCGGATCTAGTCCCTAATTACGTAGGTCCCTGGCCTTCCGGTTCCAGTCCCTAATTACATAGGTCCCTTGCCTCCCGGTTCTTGTCCCTAATTACATTGGTCGTTAGCCTCGCGGATCTAGTCCCTAATTACGTAGGTCCCTATCCTCCTGGTTCCAGTCCCTAATTACGTAGGTCCCTAGCCTCCCGGTTGTAGTCCCTAATTACATTGGTCCTTAGCCTCCCGGTTCCAGTCCCTAATTACATTGGTCCCTTGCCTCCCGGTTCTAGTCCCTAATTACGTAGGTCCCTATCCTCCCGGTTCCAGTCCCTAGTTCCGTAGGTCGTTAGCCTCCCGGTTCTAGTCCCTAATTACGTAGGTCCCTAGCCTCCCGGTTCTTGTCCCTAATTACATAGGTCGTTAGCCTCCCGGTTCTAGTTCCTAATTACATAGGTCCCTTGCCTCCCGGTTCCAGTCCCTAATTACGTAGGTCCCTAGCCTCCCGGTTCTTGTCCCTAATTACATAGGTCGTTAGCCTCCCGGTTCTAGTCCCTAATTACATAGGTCCCTTGCCTCCCGGTTCTAGTCCCTAATTACATAGGTCCCTTGCCTCCCGGTTCTAGTCCCTAATTACATAAGTCCCTAGCTTCCCGGTTCTTGTACCTAATTACATAGGTCGTTAGCCTCCCGGTTCCAGTCCCTAATTACATAGGTCCCTTTCCTCCCGGTTCCAGTCCCTAATTACGTAGGTCCCTAGCCTCCCGGTACTTGTTCCTAATTACATAGGTCGTTAGCCTCCCGGTTCTTGTCCCTAATTACATAGGTCGTTAGCCTCCCGGTTCTTGTCCCTAATTACTTAGGTCCCTATCCTCCCGGTTCTTGTCCCTAATTACATAGGTCGTTAGCCTCCCGGTTCTTGTCCCTAATTACGTAGGTCCCTATCCTCCCGGTTCCAGTCCCTAATTACATAGGTCCCTTGCCTCCCGGTTCCAGATCCTAATTACGTAGGTCCCTAGCCTGCCGGTTCTTGTCCCTAATTACATAGGTCCCTAGCCTCCCGGTTCCAGTACCTAATTCATAGGTCCCTAGCCTCCCGGTTCCAGTCCCTAATTACGTAGGTCCCTAGCCTCCCGGTTCCAGTCCCTAATTACATAGGTCCCTAGCCTTCTGGTTCTTGTCCCTAATTACATAGGTCGTTAGCCTCGCGGATCTAGTCCCTAATTTCGTAGGTCCCTATCCTCCCGGTTCCAGTCCCTAATTACATAGGTCCCTTGCCTCCCGGTTCTTGTCCCTAATTACATAGGTCGTTAGCCTCGCGGATCTAGTCCCTAATTACGTAGGTCCCTGGCCTTCCGGTTCCAGTCCCTAATTACATAGGTCCCTTGCCTCCCGGTTCTTGTCCCTAATTACATTGGTCGTTAGCCTCGCGGATCTAGTCCCTAATTACGTAGGTCCCTATCCTCCTGGTTCCAGTCCCTAATTACGTAGGTCCCTAGCCTCCCGGTTGTAGTCCCTAATTACATTGGTCCTTAGCCTCCCGGTTCCAGTCCCTAATTACATTGGTCCCTTGCCTCCCGGTTCTAGTCCCTAATTACGTAGGTCCCTATCCTCCCGGTTCCAGTCCCTAGTTCCGTAGGTCGTTAGCCTCCCGGTTCTAGTCCCTAATTACGTAGGTCCCTAGCCTCCCGGTTCTTGTCCCTAATTACATAGGTCGTTAGCCTCCCGGTTCTAGTTCCTAATTACATAGGTCCCTTGCCTCCCGGTTCCAGTCCCTAATTACGTAGGTCCCTAGCCTCCCGGTTCTTGTCCCTAATTACATAGGTCGTTAGCCTCCCGGTTCTAGTCCCTAATTACATAGGTCCCTTGCCTCCCGGTTCTAGTCCCTAATTACATAGGTCCCTTGCCTCCCGGTTCTAGTCCCTAATTACATAAGTCCCTAGCTTCCCGGTTCTTGTACCTAATTACATAGGTCGTTAGCCTCCCGGTTCCAGTCCCTAATTACATAGGTCCCTTTCCTCCCGGTTCCAGTCCCTAATTACGTAGGTCCCTAGCCTCCCGGTACTTGTTCCTAATTACATAGGTCGTTAGCCTCCCGGTTCTTGTCCCTAATTACATAGGTCGTTAGCCTCCCGGTTCTTGTCCCTAATTACTTAGGTCCCTATCCTCCCGGTTCTTGTCCCTAATTACATAGGTCGTTAGCCTCCCGGTTCTTGTCCCTAATTACGTAGGTCCCTATCCTCCCGGTTCCAGTCCCTAATTACATAGGTCCCTTGCCTCCCGGTTCCAGATCCTAATTACGTAGGTCCCTAGCCTGCCGGTTCTTGTCCCTAATTACATAGGTCCCTTGCCTCCTGGTTCTAGTCCCTAATTACATAGGTCCCTTGCCTCCCGGTTCTAGTCCCTAATTACGTAGGTCCCTAGCCTCCCGGTTCTTGTCCCTAATTACATAGGTCCCTTGCCTCCCAGTTCTAGTCCCTAATTACATAGGTCCCTTGCCTCCCGGTTCTTGTCCCTAATTACGTAGGTCCATAGCCTCCCGGTTCTAGTCCCTAATTACGTAGGTCCCTATCCTCCCTGTTCTAGTCCCTAATTACATAGGTCCCTTGCCTCCCGGTTCCAGTCCCTAATTACGTAGGTCGTTAGCCGCCCGGTTCTTGTCCCTAATTACATAGGTCGTTAGCCTCCCGGTTCCAGTCCCTAATTACATAGGTCCCTTGCCTCCCAGTTCTTGTCCCTAATTACGTAGGTCCCTAGCCTCACGGTTCTTGTCCCTAATTACATAGGTCGTTAGACTCCCGGTTCTTGTCCCTAATTACATAGGTCCCTTGCCTCCCGGTTCTAGTCCCTAATTACGTAGGTCCCTAGCCTCCCGGTTCTTGTCCCTAATTGCATACGTCCCTATCCTCCCGGTTCTTGTCCCTAATTACATAGGTCGTTAGCCTCCCGGTTCCAGTCCCTAATTACATAGGTCCCTTTCCTCCCGGTTCTTGTCCCTAATTGCATACGTCCCTATCCTCCCGGTTCTTGTCCCTAATTACATAGATCGTTAGCCTCCCGGTTCTAGTCCCTAATTACATAGGTCGTTAGCCTCCCGGTTCTAGTCCCTAATTACATAGGTCGTTAGCCTCCCGGTTCTTGTCCCTAATTACATAGGTCGTTAGCCTCCAGGTTCTAGTCCCTAATTACATAGGTCGTTAGCCTCCCGGTTCCAGTCCCTAATTACAAAGGTCCCTTTCCTCCCGGTTCCAGTCCCTAATTACGTAGGTCCCTAGCCTCCCGGTTCCAGTCCCTAATTACATAGGTCCCTTGCCTCCCGGTTCCAGTCCCTAATTACGTAGGTCCCTAGCCTGCCGGTTCTTGTCCCTAACTACATAGGTCCCTTGCCTCCCGGTTCTAGTCCCTAATTGCATAGGTCCCTTGCCTCCCGGTTCTAGTCCCTAATTACGTAGGTCCCTAGCCTCCCGGTTCTTGTCCCTAATTACATAGGTCCCTTGCCTCCCAGTTCTAGTCCCCAATTACATAGGTCCCTTGCCTCCCGGTTCTAGTCCCTAATTACGTAGGTCCCTAGCCTCCCGGTTCTTGTCCCTAATTACATAGGTCGTTAGCCTCCCGGTTCTAGTCCCAAATTACATAGGTCCCTTGCCTCCCGGTTCTTGTCCCTAATTACATAGGTCCCTTGCCTCCCGGTTCTTGTCCCTAATTACATAGGTCCCTTGCCTCCCGGTTCTTGTCCCTAATTACATAGGTTCCTAGCCTCCCAGTTCTTGTCCCTAATTACATAGGTCGGTAGCCTCCCGGTTCTTGTCCCTAATTACATAGGTCCCTAGCTTCCCGGTTCCAATCCCTAATTACGTAGGTACCTAGCCTCCCGGTTGTAGTCCCTAATTACATTGGTCCTTAGCCTCCCGGTTCCAGTCCCTAATTACATAGGTCCCTTGCCTCCCCGTTCTAGTCCCTAATTACATAGGTCGTTAGCCTCGCGGATCTAGTCCCTAATTACGTAGGTCCCTTTCCTCCCGGTTCCAGTCCCTAATTGCGTAGGTCCCTAGCTTCCCGGTTGTAGTCCCTAATTACATTGGTCCTTAGCCTCCCGGTTCCAGTCCCTAATTACATAGGCCCCTAGCCTCCCGGTTCCATTACCTAAGTACATAGGTCCCTAGCCTCCCGGTTCCAATCCCTAATTACATAGGTCCCTAGCCTCCCGGTTCCAGTCCCTAATTACATAGGCCCCTAGCCTCCCGGTTCCAGTCCCTAATTACATAGGCCACTGGCCTCCCTTTTCCAGCCCCTAATTACATAGGTCCAAAGCCTCCCGGTTCCAGTCCCTAATTACATAGGTCCCTAGCCTCCCGGTTCCAGTACCTAACTACGTAGGTCCGTAGGCTCCCGGTTCCAGTCCCTAATTACATAGGCATCTAGCCTCCCGGTTCCAGTACCTAATTACATAGGTCCCTAGCCTCCCGGTTCCAGTCCCTAATTACATAGGCCCCTAGCCTCCCGGTTCCAGTCCCTAATTACATAGGCCACTGGCCTCCCGGTTCCAGCCCCTAATTACATAGGTCCAAAGCCTCCCGGTTCCAGTCCCTAATTACATAGGTCCCTAGCCTCCCGGTTCCAGTACCTAACTACGTAGGTCCCTAGGCTCCCGGTTCCAGTTCCTAATTACATAGGCATCTAGCCTCCCGGTTCCAGTACCTAAGTACATAGGTCCCTAGCCTCCCGGTTCCAATCCCTAATTACATAGGTCCCTAGCCTCCCGGTTCCAGTCCCTAATTACATAGGCCCCTAGCCTCCCGGTTCCAGTCCCTAATTACATAGGCCACTGGCCTCCCGGTTCCAGCCCCTAATTACATAGGTCCAAAGCCTCCCGGTTCCAGTCCCTAATTACATAGGTCCCTAGCCTCCCGGTTCCAGTACCTAACTACGTAGGTCCCTAGGCTCCCGGTTCCAGTCCCTAATTACATAGGCATCTAGCCTCCCGGTTCCAGTACCTAACTACATAGGTCCCTAGCCTCCCGGTTCCAATCCCTAATTACATAGGCCCCTAGCCTTCCGGTTCCAGCCCCTAATTACATAGGACCCTAGCCTCCCGGTTCCAGCCCCTAATTACATAGGCCCCTAGCCTCCCGGTTCCAGTCGCTAATTACATAGGTCCCTAGCCTCCCGGTTCCAGTCCCTAATTACATAGGCCCCTACCCTCCCGGTTCCAGCCCCTAATTACATAGGCCCCTAGCCTCCCGGTTCCAGCCCCTAATTACATAGGCCCCTAGCCTCCCGGTTCCAGCCCCTAATTACATAGGTCCCTAGCCTCCCGGTTCCAGTCCCTAGTTACATAGGCCCCTAGCCTCCCGGTTCCAGTTCCTAATTTCATAGGTCCAAAGCATCCCGGTTCCAGTCCCTAATTACATAGGTCCCTAGACTCCCGGTTCCAGTACCTAACTACGTAGGTCCCTAGCCTCCCGGTTCCAGTCCCTAATTACATACGTCCCTAGCCTCCCGGTTCCAGTACCTAACTACGTAGGTCCCTAGCCTCCCGGTTCCAGTCCCTAATTACATAGGCCCTAGCCTCCCGGTTCCAGTACCTAACTACGTAGGTCTCTAGCCTCCCGGTTCCAATCCCTAATTAAATAGGTCCCTAGCCTCCCGGTTCTAGTCCCTAATTACATAGATCCCTAGCCTCCCCGTTCCAGTCCCTAATTACGTAGGTCCCTAGCCTCTCGGTTGTAGTCCCAAATTACATAGGTCTTTAGCCTCCCGGTTCTAGTCCTTAATTACATAGGTCGTTAGCCTCGCGGATCTAGTCCCTAATTACATAGGTTCCTAGCCTTCCGGTTCTAGTCCGTAATTACATAGGACCCTAGCCTCCCAGTTCTAGTCCGTAATTACGTTGGGTCTTAGCCTCCCGGTTCTAGTCCCTAATTACATAGGTCCCCAGCCTCTCGGTTCCAGTCCCTAATTACATAGGTCCTTAGCCTCCCGGTTCTAGTCCCTAGTTACATAGGTCCTTAGCCTCCCGGTTCCAGTCCCAAATTACATAGGTCCCTAGCCTCCTGGTTCTAGTCCGTAATTACGTTGGGCCTTAGCCTCCCGGTTCCAGTCCCTAATTACGTAGGTCCCAAGCCTCCCGGTTCCAGTCCCTAATTACATTGGTCCTTAGCCTACCGGTTATAGTCCATAATTACATAGGTCCCTAGCCTCCCGGTTCTAGTCCCTAATTACATAGGTCCCTAGCCTCCCGGTTCTAGTCCCTAATTTCATAGGTCCCTGGCCTCCCGGTTCCAGTCCCTAATTACGTAGGTCCCTAGCCTCCCGGTTCTAGTCCCTAATTACATGGGTCCCTAGCCTCTCGGTTCTAGTCCCGAATTACATAGGTCCCTAGCCTCCCGGTTCCAGTACCTAATTCATAGGTCCCTAGCCTCCCGGTTCCAGTCCCTAATTACGTAGGTCCCTAGCCTCCCGGATCCAGTCCCTAATTACATAGGTCCCTAGCCTCCTGGTTCTTGTCCCTAATTACATAGGTCGTTAGCCTCGCGGATCTAGTCCCTAATTACGTAGGTCCCTATCCTCCCGGTTCCAGTCCCTAATTACATAGGTCCCTTGCCTCCCGGTTTTGTCCCTAATTACATAAGTCGTTAGCCTCGCGGATCTAGTCCCTAATTACGTAGGTCCCTGGCCTTCCGGTTCCAGTCCCTAATTACATAGGTCCCTTGCCTCCCGGTTCTTGTCCCTAATTACATTGGTCGTTAGCCTCGCGGATCTAGTCCCTAATTACGTAGGTCCCTATCCTCCTGGTTCCAGTCCCTAATTACGTAGGTCCCTAGCCTCCCGGTTGTAGTCCCTAATTACATTGGTCCTTAACCTCCCGGTTCCAGTCCCTAATTACATTGCTCCCTTGCCTCCCGGTTCTAGTCCCTAATTACGTAGGTCCCTATCCTCCCGGTTCCAGTCCCTAGTTACGTAGGTCGTTAGCCTCCCGGTTCTAGTCCCTAATTACGTAGGTCCCTATCCTCCCGGTTCCAGTCCCTAATTACGTAGGTCCCTAGCCTCCCGGTTCTTGTCCCTAATTACATAGGTCGTTAGCCTCCCGGTTCTAGTCCCTAATTACATAGGTCCCTTGCCTCCCGGTTCCAGTCCCTAATTACGTAGGTCCCTAGCCTCCCGGTTCTTGTCCCTAATTACATAGGTCGTTAGCCTCCCGGTTCTAGTCCCTAATTACATAGGTCCCTTGCCTCCCGGTTCCAGTCCCTAATTACGTAGGTCCCTAGCCTCCCGGTTCTTGTCCCTAATTACATAGGTCGTTAGCCTCCCGGTTCCAGTCCCTAATTACATAGGTCCCTTTCCTCCCGGTTCCAGTCCCTAATTACGTAGGTCCCTAGCCTCCCGGTATTTGTTCCTAATTACATAGGTCGTTAGCCTCCCGGTTCTTGTCCCTAATTACATAGGTCGTTAGCCTCCCGGTTCTTGTCCCTAATTACGTAGGTCCCTATCCTCCCGGTTCTTGTCCCTAATTACATAGGTCGTTAGCCTCCCGGTTCTTGTCCCTAATTACGTAGGTCCCTATCCTCCCGGTTCCAGTCCCTAATTACATAGGTCCCTTGCCTCCCGGTTCCAGTCCCTAATTACGTAGGTCCCTAGCCTGCCGGTTCTTGTCCCTAATTACATAGGTCCCTTGCCTCCCGGTTCTAGTCCCTAATTACATAGGTCCCTTGCCACCCGGTTCTAGTCCCTAATTACGTAGGTCCCTAGCCTCCCGGTTCTTGTCCCTAATTACATAGGTCCCTTGCCTCCCAGTTCTAGTCCCTAATTACATAGGTCCCTTGCCTCCCGGTTCTTGTCCCTAATTACGTAGGTCCATAGCCTCCCGGTTCTAGTCCCTAATTACGTAGGTCCCTATCCTCCCGGTTCTAGTCCCTAATTATATAGGTCCCTTGCCTCCTGGTTCCAGTCCCTAATTACGTAGGTCGTTAGCCGCCCGGTTCTTGTCCCTAATTACATAGGTCGTTAGCCTCCCGGTTCCAGTCCCTAATTACATAGGTCCCTTGCCTCCCAGTTCTTGTCCCTAATTACGTAGGTCCCTAGCCTCACGGTTCTTGTCCCTAATTACATACGTCCCAAGCCTCCCGGTTCTTGTGCCTAATTACATAGGTCGTTAGCCTCCCGGTTCTAGTCCCTAATTACGTAAGTCCCTAGCCTCCCGGTTCTTGTCCCTAATTGCATACGTCCCTATCCTCCCGGTTCTTGTCCCTAATTACATAGATCGTTAGCCTCCTGGTTCTAGTCCCTAATTACATAGGTCGTTAGCCTCCCGGTTCTAGTCCCTAATTATATAGGTCGTTAGCCTCCCGGTTCTTGTCCCTAATTACATAGGTCGTTAGCCTCCCGGTTCTAGTCCCTAATTACATAGGTCGTTAGCCTCCCGGTTCCAGTCCCTAATTACAAAGGTCCCTTTCCTCCCGGTTCCAGTCCCTAATTACGTAGGTCCCTAGCCTCCCGGTTCCAGTCCCTAATTACATAGGTCCCTTGCCTCCCGGTTCCAGTCCCTAATTACGTAGGTCCCTAGCCTGCCGGTTCTTGTCCCTAATTACATAGGTCCCTTGCCTCCCGGTTCTAGTCCCTAATTACATAGGTCCCTTGCCTCCCGGTTCTAGTCCCTAATTACGTAGGTCCCTAGCCTCCCGGTTCTTGTCCCTAATTACATAGGTCCCTTGCCTCCCAGTGCTAGTCCCTAATTACATAGGTCCCTTGCCTCCCGGTTCTTGTCCCTAATTACGTAGGTCCCTAGCCTCCCGGTTCTTGTCCCTAATTACATAGGTCGTTAGCCTCCCGGTTCTAGTCCCAAATTACATAGGTCCCTTGCCTCTCGGTTCTTGTCCCTAATTACATAGGTCCCTTGCCTCCCGGTTCTTGTCCCTAATTACATAGGTCCCTTGCCTCCCGGTTCTTGTCCCTAATTACATAGGTCCATAGCCTCCCAGTTCTTGTCCCTAATTACATAGGTCGGTAGCCTCCCGGTTCTTGTCTCTAATTACATAGGTCCCTAGCCTCCCGTTTCCAATCCCTAATTACGTAGGTACCTAGCCTCCCGGTTGTAGTCCCTAATTACATTAGTCCTTAGCCTCCCGGTTCCAGTCCCTAATTACATAGGTCCCTTGCCTCCCGGTTCTAGTCCCTAATTACATAGGTCGTTAGCCTTTCGGATCTAGTCCCTAATTACGTAGGTCCCTATCCTCCCGGTTCCAGTCCCTAATTACGTAGGTCCCTAGCCTCCCGGTTGTAGTCCCTTATTACATTGGTCCTTAGCCTCCCGGTTCTAGTCCCTAATTACGTAGGTCCCTAGCCTCCCAGTTCTATCCCCTAATTACATAGGTCCCTAGCCTCCCAATTCTAGTCCCTAATTACATAGGTCCCTAGCCTCCCGGTTCTAGTCCCTAATTACATAGGTCCCTAGCCTCCCGGTTCTAGTCCCTAATTACATAGGTGCCTTGCCTCCCAGTTCTAGTCCCTAATTACGTAGGTCCCTAGCCTCCCGGTTCTTGTCCCTAATTACATAGGTCGATAGCCTCCCCGTTCTAGTCCCAAATTACATAGGTCCCTTGCCTCCCCGTTCTTGTCCCTAATTACATAGGTCCCTTGCCTCCCGGTTATTGTCCCTAATTACATAGGTCCCTTGCCTCCCGGTTATTGTCCCTAATTACATAGGTTCCTAGCCTCCCAGTTCTTGTCCCTAATTACATAGGTCGGTAGCCTCCCGGTTCTTGTCCCTAATTACATAGGTCCCTAGCCTCCCGGTTCCAATCCCTAATTACGTAGGTACCTAGCCTCCCGGTTGTAGTCCCTAATTACATTGGTCCTTAGCCTCCCGGTTCCAGTCCCTAATTACATAGGTCCCTTGCCTCCCGGTTCTAGTCCCTAATTACATAGGTCGTTAGCCTCGCGGATCTAGTCCCTAATTACGTAGGTCCCTATCCTCCCGGTTCCAGTCCCTAATTACGTAGGTCCCTAGCTTCCCGGTTGTAGTCACTAATTACATTGGTCCTTAGCCTCCCGGTTCTAGTCCCTAATTACGTAGGTCCCTAGCCTCCCAGTTCTATCCCCTAATTACATAGGTCCCTAGCCTCCTAGTTCTAGTCCCTAATTACATAGGTCCCTAGCCTCCCGGTTCTAGTCCCTAATTACATAGGTCCCTTGCCTCCCGGTTCTAGTCCCTAATTACATAGGTCCCTAGCCTCCCGGTTCTAGTCCCTAATTACATAGGTGCCTTGCCTCCCGGTTCTAGTCCCTAATTACATAGGTCCCTAGCCTCCCAGTTCTAGTCCCTAATTACATAGGTCCCTAGCCTCCCGGTTCTAGTCCCTAATTACATAGGTCCCTTGCCTCCCGGTTCTAGTCCCTAATTTCATAGGTCCCTAGCCTCCCAGTTCTAGTCCCTAATTACATAGGTCCCTAGCCTCCCGGTTCTAGTGCCTAATTACCTAGGTCCCTAGCCTCCCGGTTCTAGTCCCTTATTACATAGGTCACTTGCCTCCCGGTTCTAGTCCCTAATTACGTAGGTCCCTATCTTCCCGGTTCTAGTCTCTAATTACATAGGTCGTTAGCCTCCCAGTTTTATCCCCTAATTACGTAGGTCCCTAGCCTCCCAGTTCTAGAACCTAATTACATAGGTCACTAGCCTCCCAGTTCTAGTCCCTAATTACATAGGTCCCTATCCTCCCGGTTCCAGTCCCTAATTACGTAGGTCCCTAGCCTCCCGGTTCTTGTCCCTAATTACATAGGTCGTTAGCCTCCCGGTTCTAGTCCCTAATTACATAGGTCCCTTGCCTCCCGGTTCCAGTCCCTAATTACGTAGGTCCCTAGCCTCCCGGTTCTTGTCCCTAATTACATAGGTCGTTAGCCTCCCGGTTCTAGTCCCTAATTACATAGGTCCCTTGCCTCCCGGTTCCAGTCCCTAATTACGTAGGTCCCTAGCCTCCCGGTTCTTGTCCCTAATTACATAGGTCGTTAGCCTCCCGGTTCCAGTCCCTAATTACATAGGTCCCTTTCCTCCCGGTTCCAGTCCCTAATTACGTAGGTCCCTAGCCTCCCGGTATTTGTTCCTAATTACATAGGTCGTTAGCCTCCCGGTTCTTGTCCCTAATTACATAGGTCGTTAGCCTCCCGGTTCTTGTCCCTAATTACGTAGGTCCCTATCCTCCCGGTTCTTGTCCCTAATTACATAGGTCGTTAGCCTCCCGGTTCTTGTCCCTAATTACGTAGGTCCCTATCCTCCCGGTTCCAGTCCCTAATTACATAGGTCCCTTGCCTCCCGGTTCCAGTCCCTAATTACGTAGGTCCCTAGCCTGCCGGTTCTTGTCCCTAATTACATAGGTCCCTTGCCTCCCGGTTCTAGTCCCTAATTACATAGGTCCCTTGCCACCCGGTTCTAGTCCCTAATTACGTAGGTCCCTAGCCTCCCGGTTCTTGTCCCTAATTACATAGGTCCCTTGCCTCCCAGTTCTAGTCCCTAATTACATAGGTCCCTTGCCTCCCGGTTCTTGTCCCTAATTACGTAGGTCCATAGCCTCCCGGTTCTAGTCCCTAATTACGTAGGTCCCTATCCTCCCGGTTCTAGTCCCTAATTATATAGGTCCCTTGCCTCCTGGTTCCAGTCCCTAATTACGTAGGTCGTTAGCCGCCCGGTTCTTGTCCCTAATTACATAGGTCGTTAGCCTCCCGGTTCCAGTCCCTAATTACATAGGTCCCTTGCCTCCCAGTTCTTGTCCCTAATTACGTAGGTCCCTAGCCTCACGGTTCTTGTCCCTAATTACATACGTCCCAAGCCTCCCGGTTCTTGTGCCTAATTACATAGGTCGTTAGCCTCCCGGTTCTAGTCCCTAATTACGTAAGTCCCTAGCCTCCCGGTTCTTGTCCCTAATTGCATACGTCCCTATCCTCCCGGTTCTTGTCCCTAATTACATAGATCGTTAGCCTCCTGGTTCTAGTCCCTAATTACATAGGTCGTTAGCCTCCCGGTTCTAGTCCCTAATTATATAGGTCGTTAGCCTCCCGGTTCTTGTCCCTAATTACATAGGTCGTTAGCCTCCCGGTTCTAGTCCCTAATTACATAGGTCGTTAGCCTCCCGGTTCCAGTCCCTAATTACAAAGGTCCCTTTCCTCCCGGTTCCAGTCCCTAATTACGTAGGTCCCTAGCCTCCCGGTTCCAGTCCCTAATTACATAGGTCCCTTGCCTCCCGGTTCCAGTCCCTAATTACGTAGGTCCCTAGCCTGCCGGTTCTTGTCCCTAATTACATAGGTCCCTTGCCTCCCGGTTCTAGTCCCTAATTACATAGGTCCCTTGCCTCCCGGTTCTAGTCCCTAATTACGTAGGTCCCTAGCCTCCCGGTTCTTGTCCCTAATTACATAGGTCCCTTGCCTCCCAGTGCTAGTCCCTAATTACATAGGTCCCTTGCCTCCCGGTTCTTGTCCCTAATTACGTAGGTCCCTAGCCTCCCGGTTCTTGTCCCTAATTACATAGGTCGTTAGCCTCCCGGTTCTAGTCCCAAATTACATAGGTCCCTTGCCTCTCGGTTCTTGTCCCTAATTACATAGGTCCCTTGCCTCCCGGTTCTTGTCCCTAATTACATAGGTCCCTTGCCTCCCGGTTCTTGTCCCTAATTACATAGGTCCATAGCCTCCCAGTTCTTGTCCCTAATTACATAGGTCGGTAGCCTCCCGGTTCTTGTCTCTAATTACATAGGTCCCTAGCCTCCCGTTTCCAATCCCTAATTACGTAGGTACCTAGCCTCCCGGTTGTAGTCCCTAATTACATTAGTCCTTAGCCTCCCGGTTCCAGTCCCTAATTACATAGGTCCCTTGCCTCCCGGTTCTAGTCCCTAATTACATAGGTCGTTAGCCTTTCGGATCTAGTCCCTAATTACGTAGGTCCCTATCCTCCCGGTTCCAGTCCCTAATTACGTAGGTCCCTAGCCTCCCGGTTGTAGTCCCTTATTACATTGGTCCTTAGCCTCCCGGTTCTAGTCCCTAATTACGTAGGTCCCTAGCCTCCCAGTTCTATCCCCTAATTACATAGGTCCCTAGCCTCCCAATTCTAGTCCCTAATTACATAGGTCCCTAGCCTCCCGGTTCTAGTCCCTAATTACATAGGTCCCTAGCCTCCCGGTTCTAGTCCCTAATTACATAGGTGCCTTGCCTCCCAGTTCTAGTCCCTAATTACGTAGGTCCCTAGCCTCCCGGTTCTTGTCCCTAATTACATAGGTCGATAGCCTCCCCGTTCTAGTCCCAAATTACATAGGTCCCTTGCCTCCCCGTTCTTGTCCCTAATTACATAGGTCCCTTGCCTCCCGGTTATTGTCCCTAATTACATAGGTCCCTTGCCTCCCGGTTATTGTCCCTAATTACATAGGTTCCTAGCCTCCCAGTTCTTGTCCCTAATTACATAGGTCGGTAGCCTCCCGGTTCTTGTCCCTAATTACATAGGTCCCTAGCCTCCCGGTTCCAATCCCTAATTACGTAGGTACCTAGCCTCCCGGTTGTAGTCCCTAATTACATTGGTCCTTAGCCTCCCGGTTCCAGTCCCTAATTACATAGGTCCCTTGCCTCCCGGTTCTAGTCCCTAATTACATAGGTCGTTAGCCTCGCGGATCTAGTCCCTAATTACGTAGGTCCCTATCCTCCCGGTTCCAGTCCCTAATTACGTAGGTCCCTAGCTTCCCGGTTGTAGTCACTAATTACATTGGTCCTTAGCCTCCCGGTTCTAGTCCCTAATTACGTAGGTCCCTAGCCTCCCAGTTCTATCCCCTAATTACATAGGTCCCTAGCCTCCTAGTTCTAGTCCCTAATTACATAGGTCCCTAGCCTCCCGGTTCTAGTCCCTAATTACATAGGTCCCTTGCCTCCCGGTTCTAGTCCCTAATTACATAGGTCCCTAGCCTCCCGGTTCTAGTCCCTAATTACATAGGTGCCTTGCCTCCCGGTTCTAGTCCCTAATTACATAGGTCCCTAGCCTCCCAGTTCTAGTCCCTAATTACATAGGTCCCTAGCCTCCCGGTTCTAGTCCCTAATTACATAGGTCCCTTGCCTCCCGGTTCTAGTCCCTAATTTCATAGGTCCCTAGCCTCCCAGTTCTAGTCCCTAATTACATAGGTCCCTAGCCTCCCGGTTCTAGTGCCTAATTACCTAGGTCCCTAGCCTCCCGGTTCTAGTCCCTTATTACATAGGTCACTTGCCTCCCGGTTCTAGTCCCTAATTACGTAGGTCCCTATCTTCCCGGTTCTAGTCTCTAATTACATAGGTCGTTAGCCTCCCAGTTTTATCCCCTAATTACGTAGGTCCCTAGCCTCCCAGTTCTAGAACCTAATTACATAGGTCACTAGCCTCCCAGTTCTAGTCCCTAATTACATAGGTCCCTATCCTCCCGGTTCTAGTCCCTAATTACATAGGTCCCTAGCCTCCAAGATCTATCCCCTAATTACGTAGGTCCCTAGCCTCCCAGTTCTAGAACCTAATTACATAGGTCCCTAGGCTCCCAGTTCTATCCCCTAATTACGTAGGTCCCTAGGCTCCCAGCTCTATCCCCTATTTACATAGGTCCCTAGCCTCCCGGTTCTAGCCCCTAATTACATAGGTCCCTAGCCTCCCAGTTCTATCCCCTAATTACGTAGGTCCCTAGGCTCCCAGTTCTAGTCCCTAATTACATAGGTCCCTAGCCTCCCGGTTCTAGTCCCTAATTACATAGGTCCCTAGCCTCCCAGCTCTATCCCCTAATTACGTAGGTCCCTAGGCTCCCAGTTCTAGTCGCTAATTACATAGGCCCCTAGCCTCCCGGTTCCAGTCCCTAATTACATAGGCCACTGGCCTCCCGGTTCCAGCCCCTAATTACATAGGTCCAAAGCCTCCCGGTTCCAGTCCCTAATTACATAGGCATCTAGCCTCCCGGTTCCAGTACCTAACTACATAGGTCCCTAGCCTCCCGGTTCCAATCCCTAATTACATAGGCCCCTAGCCTTCCGGTTCCAGCCCCTAATTACATAGGCCCCTAGCCTCCCGGTTCCAGCCCCTAATTACATAGGCCCCTAGCCTCCCGGTTCCAGTCGCTAATTACATAGGTCCCTAGCCTCCCGGTTCCAGTCCCTAATTACATAGGCCCCTACCCTCCCGGTTCCAGCCCCTAATTACATAGGCCCCTAGCCTCCCGGTTCCAGCCCCTAATTACATAGGCCCCTAGCCTCCCGGTTCCAGCCCCTAATTACATAGGTCCCTAGCCTCCCGGTTGCAGTCCCTAATTACATAGGCCCCTAGCCTCCCGGTTCCAGTCCCTAATTACATAGGCCCCTAGCCTCCCGGTTCCAGTTCCTAATTACATAGGTCCAAAGCATCCCGGTTCCAGTCCCTAATTACATAGGTCCCTAGACTCCCGGTTCCAGTTCCTAACTACGTAGGTCCCTAGCCTCCCGGTTCCAGTCCCTAATTACATACGTCCCTAGCCTCCCGGTTCCAGTACCTAACTACGTAGGTCCCTAGCCTCCCGGTTCCAGTCCCTAATTACATAGGCCCTAGCCTCCCGGTTCCAGTACCTAACTACGTAGGTCTCTAGCCTCCCGGTTCCAATCCCTAATTACATAGGTCCCTAGCCTCCCGGTTCTAGTCCCTAATTACATAGATCCCTAGCCTCGCCGTTCCAGTCCCTAATTACGTAGGTCCCTAGCCTCCCGGTTGTAGTCGCAAATTGCATAGGTCTTTAGCCTCCCGGTTCTAGTCCATAATTACATAGGTCGTTAGCCTCGCGGATCTAGTCCCTAATTACATAGGTTCCTAGCCTTCCGGTTCTAGTCCGTAATTACATAGGACCCTAGCCTCCCGGTTCTAGTCCGTAATTACGTTGGGCCTTAGCCTCCCGGTTCTAGTCCCTAATTACATAGGTCCCCAGCCTCTCGGTTCCAGTCCCTAATTACATAGGTCCTTAGCCTCCCGGTTCTAGTCCCTAGTTACATAGGTCCTTAGCCTCCCGGTTCCAGTCCCAAATTACATAGGTCCCTAGCCTCCTGGTTCTAGTCCGTAATTACGTTGGGCCTTAGCCTCCCGGTTCCAGTCCCTAATTACGTAGGTCCCAAGCCTCCCGGTTCCAGTCCCTAATTACATTGGTCCTTAGCCTACCGGTTATAGTCCATAATTACATAGGTCCCTAGCCTCCCGGTTCTAGTCCCTAATTACATAGGTCCCCAGCCTCCCGGTTCTAGTCCCTAATTACATAGGTCCCTGGCCTCCCGGTTCCAGTCCCTAATTACGTAGGTCCCTAGCCTCCCGGTTCTAGTCCCTAATTACATGGGTCCCTAGCCTCTCGGTTCTAGTCCCTAATTACATAGGTCCCTAGCCTCCCGGGTCCAGTACCTAATTCATAGGTCCCTAGCCTCCCGGTTCCAGTCCCTAATTACGTAGGTCCCTAGCCTCCCGGTTCCAGTCCCTAATTACATAGGTCCCTAGCCTCCCGGTTCTTGTCCCTAATTACATAGGTCGTTAGCCTCGCGGATCTAGTCCCTAATTACGTAGGTCCCTATCCTCCCGGTTCCAGTCCCTAATTACATAGGTCCCTTGCCTCCCGGTTCTTGTCCCTAATTACATAGGTCATTAGCCTCGCGGATCTAGTCCCTAATTACGTAGGTCCCTGGACTCCCGGTTCCAGTCCCTAATTACATAGGTCCCTTGCCTCCCGGTTCTTGTCCCTAATTACATTGGTAGTTAGCCTCGCGGATCTAGTCCCTAATTACGTAGGTCCCTATCCTCCTGGTTCCAGTCCCTAATTACGTAGGTCCCTAGCCTCCCGGTTGTAGTCCCTAATTACATTGGTCCTTAGCCTCCCGGTTCCAGTCCCTAATTACATTGGTCCCTTGCCTCCCGGTTCTAGTCCCTAATTACGTAGGTGCCTATCCTCCCGGTTCCAGTCCCTAGTTACGTAGGTCGTTAGCCTCCCGGTTCTAGTCCCTAATTACGTAGGTCCCTATCCTCCCGGTTCCAGTCCCTAATTACGTAGGTCCCTAGCCTCCCGGTTCTTGTCCCTAATTACATAGATCGTTAAACTCCCAGTTCTAGTCCCTAATTACATAGGTCCTTTGCCTCCCGGTTCCAGTCCCTAATTACGTAGGTCCCTAGCCTCCCGGTTCTTGTCCCTAATTACATAGGTCGTTAGCCTCCCGGTTCTAGTCCCTAATTACATAGGTCCCTTGCCTCCCGGTTCTAGTCCCTAATTACAGAGGTCCCTTGCCTCCCGGTTCTAGTCCCTAATTACATAGGTCCCTAGCCTCCCGGTTCTTGTACCTAATTACATAGGTCGTTAGCCTCCCGGTTCCAGTCCCTAATTACATAGGTCCCTTTCCTCCCGGTTCCAGTCCCTAATTACGTAGGTCCCTAGCCTCCCGGTACTTGTTCCTAATTACATAGGTCGTTAGCCTCCCGGTTCTTGTCCCTAATTACATAGGTCGTTAGCCTCCCGGTTCTTGTCCCTAATTACGTAGGTCCCTATCCTCCCGGTTCTTGTCCCTAATTACATAGGTCGTTAGCCTCCCGGTTCTTGTCCCTAATTACGTAGGTCCCTATCCTCCCGGTTCCAGTCCCTAATTACATAGGTCCCTTGCCTCCCGGTTCCAGTCCCTAATTACGTAGGTCCCTAGCCTGCCGGTTCTTGTCCCTAATTACATAGGTCCCTTTCCTCCCGGTTCTAGTCCCTAATTACATAGGTCCCTTGCCTCCCTGTTCTAGTCCCTAATTACGTAGGTACCTAGCCTCCCGGTTCTAGTCCCTAATTACATAGGTCGTTAGCCTCCCGGTTCTAGTCCCTAATTACATAGGTCGTTAGCCTCCCGGTTCTTGTCCCTAATTACATAGGTCGTTAGCCTCCCGGTTCTTGTCCCTAATTACGTAGGTCCCTATCCTCCCGGTTCTTGTCCCTAATTACATAGGTCGTTAGCCTCCCGGTTCTTGTCCCTAATTACATAGGTCGTTAGCCTCCCGGTTCTAGTCCCTAATTACATAGGTCCCTATCCTCCCGGTTCCAGTCCCTAATTACGTAGGTCCCTAGCTTCCCGGTTGTAGTCACTAATTACATTGGTCCTTAGCCTCCCGGTTCTAGTCCCTAATTACGTAGGTCCCTAGCCTCCCAGTTCTATCCCCTAATTACATAGGTCCCTAGCCTCCTAGTTCTAGTCCCTAATTACATAGGTCCCTAGCCTCCCGGTTCTAGTCCCTAATTACATAGGTCCCTTGCCTCCCGGTTCTAGTCCCTAATTACATAGGTCCCTAGCCTCCCGGTTCTAGTCCCTAATTACATAGGTGCCTTGCCTCCCGGTTCTAGTCCCTAATTACATAGGTCCCTAGCCTCCCAGTTCTAGTCCCTAATTACATAGGTCCCTAGCCTCCCGGTTCTAGTCCCTAATTACATAGGTCCCTTGCCTCCCGGTTCTAGTCCCTAATTACATAGGTCCCTAGCCTCCCAGTTCTAGTCCCTAATTACATAGGTCCCTAGCCTCCCGGTTCTAGTGCCCAATTACCTAGGTCCCTAGCCTCCCGGTTCTAGTCCCTTATTACATAGGTCACTTGCCTCCCGGTTCTAGTCCCTAATTACGTAGGTCCCTATCCTCCCGGTTCTAGTCTCTAATTACATAGGTCGTTAGCCTCCCAGTTCTATCCCCTAATTACGTAGGTCCCTAGCCTCCCAGTTCTAGAACCTAATTACATAGGTCACTAGCCTCCCAGTTCTAGTCCCTAATTACATAGGTCCCTAGCCTCCCGGTTCTAGTCCCTAATTACATAGGTCCCTAGCCTCCAAGATCTATCCCCTAATTACGTAGGTCCCTAGCCTCCCAGTTCTAGAACCTAATTACATAGGTCCCTAGGCTCCCAGTTCTATCCCCTAATTACGTAGGTCCCTAGGCTCCCAGCTCTATCCCCTATTTACATAGGTCCCTAGCCTCCCGGTTCTAGCCCCTAATTACATAGGTCCCTAGCCTCCCAGTTCTATCCCCTAATTACGTAGGTCCCTAGGCTCCCAGTTCTAGTCCCTAATTACATAGGTCCCTAGCCTCCCGGTTCTAGTCCCTAATTACATAATTCCCTAGCCTCCCAGCTCTATCCCCTAATTACGTAGGTCCCTAGGCTCCCAGTTCTAGTCGCTAATTACATAGGCCCCTAGCCTCCCGGTTCCAGTCCCTAATTACATAGGCCACTGGCCTCCCGGTTCCAGCCCCTAATTACATAGGTCCAAAGCCTCCCGGTTCCAGTCCCTAATTACATAGGCATCTAGCCTCCCGGTTCCAGTACCTAACTACATAGGTCCCTAGCCTCCCGGTTCCAATCCCTAATTACATAGGCCCCTAGCCTTCCGGTTCCAGCCCCTAATTACATAGGCCCCTAGCCTCCCGGTTCCAGCCCCTAATTACATAGGCCCCTAGCCTCCCGGTTCCAGTCGCTAATTACATAGGTCCCTAGCCTCCCGGTTCCAGTCCCTAATTACATAGGCCCCTACCCTCCCGGTTCCAGCCCCTAATTACATAGGCCCCTAGCCTCCCGGTTCCAGCCCCTAATTACATAGGCCCCTAGCCTCCCGGTTCCAGCCCCTAATTACATAGGTCCCTAGCCTCCCGGTTGCAGTCCCTAATTACATAGGCCCCTAGCCTCCCGGTTCCAGTCCCTAATTACATAGGCCCCTAGCCTCCCGGTTCCAGTTCCTAATTACATAGGTCCAAAGCATCCCGGTTCCAGTCCCTAATTACATAGGTCCCTAGACTCCCGGTTCCAGTTCCTAACTACGTAGGTCCCTAGCCTCCCGGTTCCAGTCCCTAATTACATACGTCCCTAGCCTCCCGGTTCCAGTACCTAACTACGTAGGTCCCTAGCCTCCCGGTTCCAGTCCCTAATTACATAGGCCCTAGCCTCCCGGTTCCAGTACCTAACTACGTAGGTCTCTAGCCTCCCGGTTCCAATCCCTAATTACATAGGTCCCTAGCCTCCCGGTTCTAGTCCCTAATTACATAGATCCCTAGCCTCGCCGTTCCAGTCCCTAATTACGTAGGTCCCTAGCCTCCCGGTTGTAGTCGCAAATTGCATAGGTCTTTAGCCTCCCGGTTCTAGTCCATAATTACATAGGTCGTTAGCCTCTCGGATCTAGTCCCTAATTACATAGGTTCCTAGCCTTCCGGTTCTAGTCCGTAATTACATAGGACCCTAGCCTCCCGGTTCTAGTCCGTAATTACGTTGGGCCTTAGCCTCCCGGTTCTAGTCCCTAATTACATAGGTCCCCAGCCTCTCGGTTCCAGTCCCTAATTACATAGGTCCTTAGCCTCCCGGTTCTAGTCCCTAGTTACATAGGTCCTTAGCCTCCCGGTTCCAGTCCCAAATTACATAGGTCCCTAGCCTCCTGGTTCTAGTCCGTAATTACGTTGGGCCTTAGCCTCCCGGTTCCAGTCCCTAATTACGTAGGTCCCAAGCCTCCCGGTTCCAGTCCCTAATTACATTGGTCCTTAGCCTACCGGTTATAGTCCATAATTACATAGGTCCCTAGCCTCCCGGTTCTAGTCCCTAATTACATAGGTCCCCAGCCTCCCGGTTCTAGTCCCTAATTACATAGGTCCCTGGCCTCCCGGTTCCAGTCCCTAATTACGTAGGTCCCTAGCCTCCCGGTTCTAGTCCCTAATTACATGGGTCCCTAGCCTCTCGGTTCTAGTCCCTAATTACATAGGTCCCTAGCCTCCCGGGTCCAGTACCTAATTCATAGGTCCCTAGCCTCCCGGTTCCAGTCCCTAATTACGTAGGTCCCTAGCCTCCCGGTTCCAGTCCCTAATTACATAGGTCCCTAGCCTCCCGGTTCTTCTCCCTAATTACATAGGTCGTTAGCCTCGCGGATCTAGTCCCTAATTACGTAGGTCCCTATCCTCCCGGTTCCAGTCCCAAATTACATAGGTCCCTTGCCTCCCGGTTCTTGTCCCTAATTACATAGGTCATTAGCCTCGCGGATCTAGTCCCTAATTACGTAGGTCCCTGGACTCCCGGTTCCAGTCCCTAATTACATAGGTCCCTTGCCTCCCGGTTCTTGTCCCTAATTACATTGGTAGTTAGCCTCGCGGATCTAGTCCCTAATTACGTAGGTCCCTATCCTCCTGGTTCCAGTCCCTAATTACGTAGGTCCCTAGCCTCCCGGTTGTAGCCCTAATTACATTGGTCCTTAGCCTCCCGGTTCCAGTCCCTAATTACATTGGTCCCTTGCCTCCCGGTTCTAGTCCCTAATTACGTAGGTGCCTATCCTCCCGGTTCCAGTCCCTAGTTACGTAGGTCGTTAGCCTCCCGGTTCTAGTCCCTAATTACGTAGGTCCCTATCCTCCCGGTTCCAGTCCCTAATTACGTAGGTCCCTAGCCTCCCGGTTCTTGTCCCTAATTACATAGATCGTTAAACTCCCAGTTCTAGTCCCTAATTACATAGGTCCTTTGCCTCCCGGTTCCAGTCCCTAATTACGTAGGTCCCTAGCCTCCCGGTTCTTGTCCCTAATTACATAGGTCGTTAGCCTCCCGGTTCTAGTCCCTAATTACATAGGTCCCTTGCCTCCCGGTTCTAGTCCCTAATTACAGAGGTCCCTTGCCTCCCGGTTCTAGTCCCTAATTACATAGGTCCCTAGCCTCCCGGTTCTTGTACCTAATTACATAGGTCGTTAGCCTCCCGGTTCCAGTCCCTAATTACATAGGTCCCTTTCCTCCCGGTTCCAGTCCCTAATTACGTAGGTCCCTAGCCTCCCGGTACCTGTTCCTAATTACATAGGTCGTTAGCCTCCCGGTTCTTGTCCCTAATTACATAGGTCGTTAGCCTCCCGGTTCTTGTCCCTAATTACGTAGGTCCCTATCCTCCCGGTTCTTGTCCCTAATTACATAGGTCGTTAGCCTCCCGGTTCTTGTCCCTAATTACGTAGGTCCCTATCCTCCCGGTTCCAGTCCCTAATTACATAGGTCCCTTGCCTCCCGGTTCCAGTCCCTAATTACGTAGGTCCCTAGCCTGCCGGTTCTTGTCCCTAATTACATAGGTCCCTTGCCTCCCGGTTCTAGTCCCTAATTACATAGGTCCCTTGCCTCCCGGTTCTAGTCCCTAATTACGTAGGTACCTAGCCTCCCGGTTCTAGTCCCTAATTACATAGGTCGTTAGCCTCCCGGTTCTAGTCCCTAATTACATAGGTCGTTAGCCTCCCGGTTCTTGTCCCTAATTACATAGGTCGTTAGCCTCCCGGTTCTTGTCCCTAATTACGTAGGTCCCTATCCTCCCGGTTCTTGTCCCTAATTACATAGGTCGTTAGCCTCCCGGTTCTTGTCCCTAATTACATAGGTCGTTAGCCTCCCGGTTCTTGTCCCTAATTACATAGGTCGTTAGCCTCCCGGTTCTAGTCCCTAATTACATAGGTCGTTAGCCTCCCGGTTCCAGTCCCTAATTACAAAGGTCCCTTTCCTCCCGGTTCCAGTCCCTAATTACGTAGGTCCCTAGCCTCCCGGTTCTTGTCCCTAATTACATAGGTCGTTAGCCTCCCGGTTCTAGTCCCTAATTACGTAGGTCCCTATCCTCCCGGTTCTTGTCCCTAATTACATAGGTCGTTAGCCCCCAGTTCTATCCCCTAATTACGTAGGTCCCTATCCTCCCGGTTCTTGTCCCTAATTACATAGGTCCCTTGCCTCCCGGTTCCAGTCCCTAATTACGTAGGTCGTTAGCCGCCCGGTTCTTGTCCCTAATTACATAGGTCGTTAGCCTCCCGGTTCCAGTCCCTAATTACATAGGTCCCTTGCCTCCCGGTTCTTGTCCCTAATTACGTAGGTCCCTAGCCTCACGGTTCTTGTCCCTAATTACATAGGTCGTTGGACTCCCGGTTCTTGTCCCTAATTACATAGGTCCCTTGCCTCCCGGTTCTAGTCCCTAATTACGTAGGTCCCTAGCCTCCCGGTTCTTGTCCGTAATTGCATACGTCCCTATCCTCCCGGTTCTTGTCCCTAATTACATAGGTCGTTAGCCTCCTGGTTCCAGTCCCTAATTACATAGGTCCCTTTCCTTCTGGTTCTTGTCCCTAATTGCATACGTCCCTAGCCTCCCGGTTCTTGTGCCTAATTACATAGGTCGTTAGCCTCCCGGTTCTAGTCCCTAATTACGTAAGTCCCTAGCCTCCCGGTTCTTGTCCCTAATTGCATACGTCCCTATCCTCCCGGTTCTTGTCCCTAATTACATAGATCGTTAGCCTCCCGGTTCTAGTCCCTAATTACATAGGTCGTTAGCCTCCCGGTTCTAGTCCCTAATTACATAGGTCGTTAGCCTCCCGGTTCTTGTCCCTAATTACATAGGTCGTTAGCCTCCCGGTTCTAGTCCCTAATTACATAGGTCGTTAGCCTCCCGGTTCCAGTCCCTAATTACAAAGGTCCCTTTCCTCCCGGTTCCAGTCCCTAATTACGTAGGTCCCTAGCCTCCCGGTTCTTGTCCCTTATTACATAGGTCGTTAGCCTCCCGGTTCTAGTCCCTAATTACGTAGGTCCCTATCCTCCCGGTTCTTGTCCCTAATTACATAGGTCGTTAGCCCCCAGTTCTATCCCCTAATTACGTAGGTCCCTATCCTCCCGGTTCTTGTCCCTAATTACATAGGTCGTTAGCCTCCCGGTTCTAGTCCCTAATTACATAGGTCCCTATCCTCCCGGTTCTTGTCCCTAATTACATAGGACGTTAGCCTCCCGGTTCTAGTCCCTAATTACGTAGGTCCCTATCCTCCCGGTTCTTGTCCCTAATTACATAGGTCGTTAGCCTCCCGGTTCTTGTCCCTAATTACATAGGTCCCTATCCTCCAAGGTCTTGTCACTAATTACATAGCTCGTTAGCCTCCCGGTTCTAGTCCCTAATTACGTAGGTCCCTATCCTCCCGGTTCATATCCCTAATTACATAGGTCCCTATCCTCCCGGTTCTTGTCCCTAATTTCATAGGTCGTTAGCCTCCCGGTTCTAGTCCCTAATTACATAGGTCCCTATCCTCCCGGTTCTTGTCCCTAATTACATAGGTCCCTAGCCTCCCGGTTCTAGTCCCTAATTACGTAGGTCCCTATCCTCCCTGTTCTTGTCCCTAATTACATAGGTCGTTAGCCTCCCGGTTCTAGTCCCTAATTACATAGGTCCCTATCCTCCCGGTTCTTGTCCCTAATTACATAGGTCGTTAGCCTCCCTGTTCTAGTCCCTAATTACGTAGGTCCCTATCCTCCCGGTTCTTGTCCCTAATTACATAGGTCGTTAGCCTCCCGGTTCTTGTCCCTAATTACGTAGGTCCCTAGCCTCCCGGTTCCAGTCCCTAATTACATAGGTCCCTATCCTCCCGGTTCTTGTCCCTAATTACGTAGGTCCCTAGCCTCCCGGTTCTAGTCCCTAATTACGTAGGTCCCTTGCCTCCCGGTTCTAGTCCCTAATTACATAGGTCCCTATCCTCCTGGTTCTTGTCCCTAATTACATAGGTCCCTTGCCTCCCGGTACTTGTCCCTAATTACATAGGTCGTTAGCCTCCCGGTTCCAGTCCCTAATTACATAGGTCCCTTTCCTCTCGGTTCCAGTCCCTAATTACATAGGTCCCTTGCCCCCGGTTCTTGTCCCTAATTACATAGGTCGTTAGCCTCCCGGTTCTTGTCCCTAATTACATAGGTCCCTTGCCTCCCGGTTCTTGTCCCTAATTACATAGGTCCCTTGCCTCCCCGTTCTTGTCCCTAATTACATAGGTCGTTAGCCTCCCGGTTCCAGTCCCTAATTACATAGGTCCCTTTCCTCTCGGTTCCAGTCCCTAATTACATAGATCCCTTGCCTCCCGGTTCTTGTCCCTAATTACATAGGTCGTTAACCTCCCGGTTCTTTTCCCTAATTACATAGGTCCCTTGCCTCCCGGTTCTGGTCCCTAATTACATAGGTCCCTAGCCTCCCGATTCTAGTCCCTAATTACATAGGTCGTTAGACTCCCGGTTCTAGTCCCTAATTACATAGGTCCCTTGCCTCCCGGTTTTGGTCCCTAATTACATAGGTCCCTTGCCTCCCTGTTCTGGTCCCTAATTACATAGGTCCCTAGCCTCCCGGTTCTTGTCCCTAATTACATAGGTCCCTAGCCTCCCGGTTCTTGTCCCTAATGACATAGGTCGTTAGCCTCCCGGTTCTTGTCCCTAATTACATAGGTCCCTTGCCTCCCGGTTCTGGTCCCTAATTACATAGGTCCCTAGCCTCCCGGTTCTTGTCCCTAATTACATAGGTCGTTAGCCTCCCGGTTCTAGTCCCTAATTACATAGGTCTCTTGCCTCCCGGTTCTGGTCCCTAATTACATATGTCCCTTGCCTCCCGGTTCTGGTCCCTAATTACATAGGTCCCTAGCCTCCCGGTTCTTGTCCCTAATTACATAGGTCCCTGGCCTCCCGGTTCTTGTCCCTAATTACATAGGTCCTTAGCCTCCCGGTTCTTGTCCCTAATTACATAGGTCCCTTGCCTCCCGGTTCTGGTCCCTAATTACATAGGTCCCTAGCCTCCCGGTTCTTGTCCCTAATTACATAGGTCGTTAGCCTCCCGGTTCTAGTCCCTAATTACATAGGTCCCTTGCCTCCCGGTTCTTGTCCCTAATTACATAGGTCCCTTGCCTCCCGGTTCTTGTCCCTAATTACATAGGTCCCTTGCCTCCCGGTTCTTGTCCCTACTTACATAGGTCCCTAGCCTCCAAATTCTTGTCCCTAATTACATAGGTCGGTAGCCTCCCGGTTCTTGTCCCTAATTACATAGGTCCCTAGCCTCCCGGTTCCAATCCCTAATTACGTAGGTACCTAGCCTCCCGGTTGTAGTCCCTAATTACATTGGTCCTTAGCCTCATGGTTTCAGTCCCTAATTACATAGGTCCCTTGCCTCCCGGTTCTAGTCCCTAATTACATAGGTCGTTAGCCTCGCGGATCTAGTCCCTAATTACGTAGGTCCCTATCCTCCCGGTTCCAGTCCCTAATTACGTAGGTCCCTAGCCTCCCGGTTCTTGTCCCTAATTACATAGGTCGTTAGCCTCCCGGTTCTAGTCCCTAATTACATAGGTCCCTTGCCTTCCGGTTCTAGTCCCTAATTACATAGGTCCCTTGCCTCCCGGTTCTAGTCCCTAATTGCATAGGTCCCTAGCCTCCCGGTTCTTGTACCTAATTACATAGGTCGTAAGCCTCCCGGTTCAGGTCCCTAATTACATAGGTCCCTTTCCTCCCGGTTCCAGTCCCTAATTACGTAGGTCCCTAGCCTCCCGGTACTTGTTCCTAATTACATAGGTCCCTTGCCTCCCGGTTCTTGTCCCTAATTACATAGGTCGTTAGCCTCCCGGCTCTTGTCCCTAATTACGTAGGTCCCTATCCTCCCGGTTCTTGTCCCTAATTACATAGGTCGTTAGCCTCCCGGTTCTTGTCCCTAATTACGTAGGTCCCTATCCTCCCGGTTCCAGTCCCTAATTACATAGGTCCCTTGCCTCCCGGTTCCAGTCCCTAATTACGTAGGTCCCTAGCCTGCCGGTTCTTGTCCCTAATTACATAGGTCCCTTACCTCCCGGTTCTAGTCCCTAATTACATAGGTCCCTTGCCTCCCGGTTCTAGTCCCTAATTACGTAGGTCCCTAGCATCCCGGTTCTTGTCCCTAATTACATAGGTCCCTTGCCTCCCAGTTCTAGTCCCTAATTACATAGGTCCCTTGCCTCCCGGTTCTTGTCCCTAATTACGTACGTCCCTAGCCTCCCGGTTCTAGTCCCTATTTACGTAGGTCCCTATCCTCCCGGTTCTAGTCCCTAATTACATAGGTCCCTTGCCTCCCGGTTCCAGTCCCTAATTACGTAGGTCGTTAGCCGCCCGGTTCTTGTCCCTAATTACATAGGTCGTTAGCCTCCTGGTTCCAGTCCCTAATTACATAGGTCCCTTGCCTCCCGGTTCTTGTCCCTAATTACGTAGGTCCCTAGCCTCACGGTTCTTGTCCCTTATTACATAGGTCGTTAGACTCCCGGTTCTTGTCCCTAATTACATAGGTCCCTTGCCTCCCGGTTCTAGTCCCTAATTACGTAGGTCCCTAGCCTCCCGGTTCTTGTCCCTAATTGCATACGTCCCTATCCTCCCGGTTCTTGTCCCTAATTACATAGGTCGTTAGCCTCCCGGTTCCAGTCCCTAATTACATAGGTCCCTTTCCTCCCGGTTCTTGTCCCTAATTGCATACGTCCCTAGCCTCCCGGTTCTTGTGCCTAATTACATAGGTCGTTAGCCTCCCGGTTCTAGTCCCTAATTACGTAAGCCCCTAGCCTCCCGGTTCTTGTCCCTAATTGCATACGTCCCTATCCTCCCGGTTCTTGTCCCTAATTACATAGATCGTTAGCCTCCCGGTTCTAGTCTCTAATTACATAGGTCGTTAGCCTCCCGGTTCTAGTCCCTAATTACATAGGTCGTTAGCCTCCCAGTTCTTGTCTCTAATTACATAGGTCGTTAGCCTCCCGGTTCTAGTCCCTAATTACATAGGTCGTTAGCCTCCCGGTTCCAGTCCCTAATTACAAAGGTCCCTTTCCTCCCGGTTCCAGTCCCTAATTACGTAGGTCCCTAGCCTCCCGGTTCTTGTCCCTAATTACATAGGTCCCTTGCCTCCCGGTTCTAGTCCCTAATTACGTAGGTCCCTATCCTCCCGGTTCTTGTCCCTAATTACATAGGTCGTTAGCCCCCAGTTCTATCCCCTAATTACGTAGGTCCCTATCCTCCCGGTTCTTGTCCCTAATTACATAGGTCGTTAGCCTCCCGGTTCTAGTCCCAAATTCCATAGGTCCCTATCCTCCCGGTTCTTGTCCCTAATTACATAGGTCGTTAGCCTCCCGGTTCTAGTCCCTAATTACGTAGGTCCCTATCCTCCCGGTTCTTGTCCCTAATTACATAGGTCGTTAGCCTCCCGGTTCTAGTCCCTAATTACGTAGGTCCCTATCCTCCCGGTTCATATCCCTAATTACATAGGTCCCTATCCTCCCTGTTCTTGTCCCTAATTACATAGGTCGTTAGCCTCCCGGTTCTAGTCCCTAATTACATAGGTCCCTATCCTCCCGGTTCTTGTCCCTAATTACACAGGTCCCTAGCCTCCAAGTTCTAGTCCCAAATTACGTAGGTCCCTATCCTCCCGGTTCTTGTCCCTAATTACATAGGTCGTTAGCCTCCCGGTTCTAGTCCCTAATTACATAGGTCCCTATCCTCCCGGTTCTTGTCCCTAATTACATAGGTCGTTAGCCTCCCGGTTCTTGTCCCTAATTACGTAGGTCCCTAGCCTCCCGGTTCCAGTCCCTAATTACATAGGTCCCTATCCTCCCGGTTCTTGTCCCTAATTACGTTGGTCCCTAGCCTCCCGGTTCTAGTCCCTAATTACGTAGGTCCCTTGCCTCCCGGTTCTTGTCCCTAATTACACAGGTCCCTAGCCTCCCGGTTCTTGTCCCTAATTACATAGGTCCCTTGCCTCCCGGTACTTGTCCCTAATTACATAGGTCGTTAGCCTCCCGGTTCCAGTCCCTAATTACATAGGTCCCTTTCCTCTCGGTTCCAGTCCCTAATTACATAGGTCCCTTGCCTCCCGGTTCTTGTCCCTAATTACATAGGTCCCTTGCCTCCCCGTTCTTGTCCCTAATTACATAGGTCGTTAGCCTCCCGGTTCCAGTCCCTAATTACATAGGTCCCTTTCCTCTCGGTTCCAGTCCCTAATTACATAGGTCCCTTGCCTCCCGGTTCTTGTCCCTAATTACATAGGTCGTTAACCTCCCGGTTCTTTTCCCTAATTACATAGGTCCCTTGCCTCCCGGTTCTGGTCCCTAATTACATAGGTCCCTAGCCTCCCGGTTCTAGTCCCTAATTACATAGGTCGTTAGACTCCCGGTTCTAGTCCATAATTACATAGGTCCCTTGCCTCCCGGTTTTGGTCCCTAATTACATAGGTCCCTTGCCTCCCTGTTCTGGTCCCTAATTACATAGGTCCCTAGCCTCCCGGTCCTTGTCCCTAATTACATAGGTCCCTAGCCTCCCGGTTCTTGTCCCTAATTACATAGGTCGTTAGCCTCCCGGTTCTTGTCCCTAATTACATAGGCCCCTTGCCTCCCGGTTGTGGTCCCTAATTACATAGGTCCCTAGCCTCCCGGTTCTTGTCCCTAATTACATAGGTCCTTAGCCTCCCGGTTCTAGTCCCTAATTACATAGGTCTCTTGCCTCCCGGTTCTGGTCCCTAATTACATATGTCCCTTGCCTCCCGGTTCTGGTCCCTAATTACATAGGTCCCTAGCCTCCCGGTTCTTGTCCCTAATTACATAGGTCCCTGGCCTCCCGGTTCTTGTCCCTAATAACATAGGTCGTTAGCCTCCCGGTTCTTGTCCCTAATTACATAGGTCCCTTGCCTCCCGGTTCTGGTCCCTAATTACATAGGTCCCTAGCCTCCCGGTTCTTGTCCCTAATTACATAGGTCGTTAGCCTCCCGGTTCTAGTCCCTAATTACATAGGTCCCTTGCCTCCCGGTTCTTGTCCCTGATTACATAGGTCCCTTGCCTCCCGGTTCTTGTCCCTAATTACATAGGTCCCTTGCCTCCCGGTTTTTGTCCCTAATTACATAGGTCCCTAGCCTCCAAATTCTTGTCCCTAATTACATAGGTCGGTAGCCTCCCGGTTCTTGTCCCTAATTACATAGGTCCCTAGCCTCCCGGTTCCAATCCCTAATTACGTAGGTACCTAGCCTCCCGGTTGTATACCCTAATTACATTGGTCCTTAGCCTACCGGTTTCAGTCCCTAATTACATAGGTCCCTTGCCTCCCGGTTCTAGTCCCTAATTACATAGGTCGTTAGCCTCGCGGATCTAGTCCCTAATTCCGGAGGTCCCTATCCTCCCGGTTCCAGTCCCTAATTACGTAGGTCCCTAGCCTCCCGGTTGTAGTCCCTAATTACATTGGTCCTTAGCCTCCCGGTTCTAGTCCCTAATTACGTAGGTCCCTAGCCTCCCAGTTCTATCCCCTAATTACATAGGTCCGTAGCCTCCCAGTTCTAGTCCCTAAATACATAGGTTCCTAGCCTCCCGGTTCTAGTCCCTTATTACATAGGTCCCTTGCCTCCCGGTTCTAGTCCCTAATTACATAGGTCCCTAGCCTCCCGGTTCTAGTCCCGAATTACATAGGTCCCTTGCCTCACGGTTCTAGTCCCTAATTACATAGGTCCCTAGCCTTCCAGTTCTAGTCCCTAATTACATAGGTCCCTAGCCTCCCGGTTCTAGTCCCTAATTACATAGGTCCCTTGCCTCCCGGGGTCTAGTCCCTAATTACATAGGTCCCTAGCCTCCCAGTTCTAGTCCCTAATTACATAGGTCCCTAGCCTCCCGGTTCTAGTCCCTAATTACATAGGTCCCTAGCCTCCCGGTTCTAGTCCCTTATTACATAGGTCACTTAACTCCCGGTTCTAGTCCCTAATTACGTAAGTCCCTAGCCTCCCGGTTCTAGTCCCTAATTACATAGGTTGTTAGCCTCCCAGTTCTATCCCCTAATTACGTAGGTCCCTAGCCTCCCAGTTCTAGAACCTAATTACATAGGTCACTAGCCTCCCAGTTCTAGTCCCTAATTACATAGGTCCCTAGCCTCCCGGTTCTAGTCCCTAATTACGTAGGTCCCTAGCCTCCCAGTTCTAGAACCTAATTACATAGGTCCCTAGGCTCCCAGTTCTATCCCCTAATTACGTAGGTCCCTAGGCTCCCAGCTCTATCCCCTATTTACATAGGTCCCTAGCCTCCCGGTTCTAGCCCCTAATTACATAGCTCCCTAGCCTCCCAGTTCTATCCCCTAATTACGTAGGTCCCTAGGCTCCCAGTTCTAGTCCCTAATTACATAGCTCCCTAGCCTCCCGGTTCTAGTCCCTAATTACATAGGTCCCTAGCCTCCCAGCTCTATCCCCTAATTACGTAGGTCCCTAGGCTCCCAGTTCTAGTCGCTAATTACATAGGTCCCTAGCCTCCCGGTTCTAGTCCGTAATTACATAGGTCCCTAGCCTCCCAGTTCTATCACCTAATTACATAGGTCCCTAGCCTCACAGTTCTAGAACCTAATTTCATAGGTCCCTAGCCTCCCAGTTCTATCCCCTAATTACGTAGGTCCCTAGCCTCCCAGTTCTATCCCCTAATTACATAGGTCCCTAGCCTCCCAGTACTATCCCCTAATTACATAGGTCCCTAGCCTCCCAGTTCTATCCCCTAATTACATAGGTCCTTAGACTCCCAGTTCCAGTCCCTAGTTACATATGTCCCTATCATCCCGGTTCTAGTCCCTAATTACATAGGGCCCTAGCCTCCCAGTTCCAGTCCCTAATTACATAGAGCCCTAGTCTCCCGGTTCTAGTCCCTAGTTACATAGGTCCCTAGCCTCCCGGTTCTAGTCCCTAATTACATAGGTCCCTAGCCTCCCAGTTCTCTTCCCTAATTACGTAGGTCCCTAGGCTCCCAGTTCCAGTCCCTAATTACATAGGTCCCGAGCCTCCCGGTTCTAGTCCCTAATTACGAAGGTCCCTAGCCTCCCAGTTCTATCCCCTAATTACGTAGGTCCCTAGCCTCCCAGTTCTAGTGCCTAATTACATAGGTCCCTAGCCTCCCATTTCTATCCCCTAATTACATAGGTCCCTAGCCTCCCAGTTCTATCCCCTAATTACGTAGGTCCCTAGCCTCCCAATTCTAGTCTCTAAATACATAGGTCCCTAGCCTCCCAGTTCTAGTCCCTAATTACGTAGGTCCCTAGCCTCCCGGTTCTAGTCCCTAATTACATTTGGCCTTAGCCTCCCGGTTCTAGTCCCTAATTACATTGGTCCTTAGCCTCCCAGTTGTAGTCCCTAATTACGTAGGTCCCTAGCCTCCCAGTTCTAGTCCCTAATTACATAGGTCCCTAGCCTCCCAGTTCTAGTCCCTAATTACATAGGTCCCTAGCCTCCCGGTTCTAGTCCCTAATTACATAGGTCCCTAGCCTCCCGGTTCTAGTCCCTTATTACATAGGTCACTTGCCTCCCGGTTCTAGTCCCTAATTACGTAGGTCCCTAGCCTCCCGGTTCTAGTCCCTAATTACATAGGTCGTTAGCCTCCCAGTTCTATCCCCTAATTACGTAGGTCCCTAGCCTCCCAGTTCTAGAACCTAATTACATAGGTCCCTAGGCTCCCAGTTCTATCCCCTAATTACGTAGGTCCCTAGGCTCCCAGCTCTATCCCCTATTTACATAGGTCCCTAGCCTCCCGGTTCTAGCCCCTAATTACATAGCTCCCTAGCCTCCCAGTTCTATCCCCTAATTACGTAGGTCCCTAGGCTCCCAGTTCTAGTCCCTAATTACATAGCTCCCTAGACTCCCGGTTCTAGTCCCTAATTACATAGGTCCCTAGCCTCCCAGCTCTATCCCCTAATTACGTAGGTCCCTAGGCTCCCAGTTCTAGTCGCTATTTACATAGGTCCCTAGCCTCCCGGTTCTAGTCCGTAATTACATAGGTCCCTAGCCTCCCAGTTCTATCACCTAATTACATAGGTCCCTAGCCTCAGAGTTCTAGAACCTAATTTCATAGGTCCCTAGCCTCCCAGTTCTATCCCCTAATTACGTAGGTCCCTAGCCTCCCAGTTCTATCCCCTAATTACATAGGTCCCTAGCCTCCCAGTACTATCCCCTAATTACATAGGTCCCTAGCCTCCCAGTTCTATCCCCTAATTACATAGGTCCCTAGCCTCCCAGTTCTAGTCCCTAAAACATAGGTCCCTAGTTCCCAGTTCTTTCCCTAATTACATAGGTCCCTAGCCTCCCAGTTCTAGTCTCTAAATACATAGGGCCCTAGCCTCCCAATTCTAGTCCCTAATTACATAGGACCCTAACCTCCCAGTTCTAGTCCCAAATTACATGGGTCCCTAGCCTCCCGGTTATAGTCCCTAATTACATAGGTCCCTAGCCTGCCAGTTCTAGTCCCTAATTACATAGGTCCTTAGTCTCCCAGTTCTAGTCCCTAATTACGTAGGTCCCTAGCTTCCCAGTTCTATCCCCTAATTACGTAGGTCCCTAGCCTCCCAGTTCTAGTGCCTAATTACATAGGTCCCTAGCCTCCCATTTCAATCCCCTAATTACATAGGTCCCTAGCCTCCCAGTTCTATCCCCTAATTACGTAGGTCCCTAGCCTCCCAGTTCTAGTCTCTAAATACATAGGTCCTTAGCCTCCCAGTTCTAGTCCCTAATTACATAGGTCTCTAGCCTCCCGGTTCTAGTCCCAATTTACATAGGTCCCTAGCCTCCCAGTTCTAGTCCCTAATTACGTAGGTCCCTAGCCTCCCGGTTCTAGTCCCTAATTACATTTGTCCTTAGCCTCCCGGTTCTAGTCCCTAATTACATTGGTCCTTAGCCTCCCAGTTGTAGTCCCTTATTACGTAGGTCCCTAGCCTCCCAGTTCTAGTCCCTAATTACATAGGTCCTTAGCCTCCCAGTTCTAGTCCCTAATTACATAGGTCCTTAGCCTCCCAGTTCTAGTCCCTAATTACATAGGTCCCTAACCTCCCAGTTCTGGTCCCTAAATACATAAGTCCTTAGCCTCCCAGTTCTAGTCTCTAATTACATAGGTCCCTAGCCTCCCAGTTCTATCCCCTAATTACATAGGTCCCTAGCCTCCCAGTTCTAGTCCCTAAATACATAGGGCCCTAGCCACCCAGTTCCAGTCCCTAATTACATAGGGCCCTAACCTCCCGGTTCTTGTCCCTAATTACATAGGTCCCTAGCCTCCCAGTTCTAGTCCCTAATTACATAGGTCCCTAGGCTCTCGGTTCTAGTCCCTAATTACATAGGTACCTAGCCTCCCAGTTCTATCCCCTAATTACATAGGTCCCTAGCCTCCCAGTTCTAGTCCCTAATTACATAGGACCCTAACCTCCCAGTTCTAGTCCCTAATTACATAGATCCCTAGCCTCACAGTTCTAGTCCCTAATTACATAGGTCCCTAGCCTCCCAGTTCTAGTCCCTAATTACATAGGTCCCTAGCCTCCCAGTTCTAGTCCCTAATTACATAGGTCCCTAGCCTCCCAGTTCTATCCCCTAATTACAGAGGTCCCTAGCCTCCCAGTTCTAGTCCCTAATTACATAGGACCCTAACCTCCCAGTTCTAGTCCCTAATTACATGGGTCCCTAGGTTCCCGGTTCTAGTCCCTAATTACATAGGTCCCTAGCCTCCCAGTTCTAGTCTCTAAATACATAGGGCCCTAGCCTCCCAGTTCTAGTCCCTAATTACATAGGACCCTAACCTCCCAGTTCTAGTCCCAAATTACATGGGTCCCTAGCCTCCCGGTTATAGTCCCTAATTACATAGGTCCCTAGCCTGCCAGTTCTAGTCCCTAATTACATAGGTCCTTAGCCTCCCAGTTCTAGTCCCTAATTACATAGGTCCCTAGCCTCCCGGTTCTAGTCCCTATTTACATAGGGCCCTAGCCTCCCAGTTCCAGTCCCTAATTACATAGGGCTCTAGCCTCCCAGTTAAGTCCCTAATTACATAGGTCCCTAGCCTCCCGGTTCTAGTCCCTAATTCTATAGGTCCTTAGCCTCCCGGTTCTAGTCCCTAATTACATAGGGCCCTAGCCTCCCAGTTCCAGTCCCTAATTACATAGGTCCCTAGCCTCCTTGTTCTAGTCCCTAATTACATAGGTCCTTAGACTCCCGGTTCTAGTCCCTAATTACATAGGTCCTTAGCCTCCCGGTTCTAGTCCCTAATTACATAGGTCCCTAGCCTCCCAGTTCCAGTCCCTAATTACATAGGTCCCTAGCCTTCCGGTTCTAGTTCCTAATTACATAGGTCCTTAGACTCCCGGTTCCAGTCCCTAATTACCTAGCTCCTTAGCCCTCCGGTTCTAGTCCCTAATTACATAGGTCCCTAGCCTCCCAGTTCTAGTTCCTAATTACATAGGTCCTTAGACTCCCGGTTCCAGTCCCTAATTACCTAGCTCCTTAGCCCTCTGGTTCCAGTCCCTAATTACATAGGTCCCTAGCCTTCCGGTTCTATTTCCTAATTACATAGGTCCTTAGACTCCCAGTTCCAGTCCCTAGTTACATATGTCCCTATCATCCCGGTTCTAGTCCCTAATTACATAGGGCCCTAGCCTCCCAGTTCCAGTCCCTAATTACATAGAGCCCTAGTCTCCCGGTTCTAGTCCCTAGTTACATAGGTCCCTAGCCTCCCGGTTCTAGTCCCTAATTACATAAGTCCCTAGCTTCCCGGTTCCAGTCCCTAATTACATAGGTCCCTAGCCTCCCGGTTTTAGTCCCTAATTACGTAGTCCCCAAGCCTCCCGGTTCCAGTCCCTAATTACATAGGTCCCTAGCCTCCCGGTTCCAGTCCCTAATTACATAGGTCCCTAGCGTCCCGGTTCCAGTCCCTAATTACGTAGGTCCATAGCCTTCCGGTTCCAGTCCCGAATTACCTAGGTCCCTAGCCTCCCGGTTCCAGTCCCTAATTGCATAGGTGCCTAACCTCCCGGTTCCAGTCCCTAATTACATAGGTCCCAAGCCTCCCGGTTCCAGTCCCTAATTACATAGGTCCTTAGACTCCCGGTTCTAGTCCCTAATTACATAGGGCCCTAGCCTCCCAGTTCCAGTCCCTAATTACATAAGTCCTTAGACCCCCGGTTCCAGTCCCTAAATACATAACTCCTTAGCCTTCCGGTTCTAGTCCCTAATTACATAGGTCCCTAGCCTGCCGGTTCTAGTCCCTAATTACATAGGGCCCTACCCTCCCAGTTCCAGTCCCTAATTACATAGGGCCTTAGCCTCCCAGTTACAGTCCCTAATTACATAGGTCCCTAGGCTCCCGGTTCTAGTCCCTAATTACATAGGCCCCTAGCCTCCCGGTTCCAGGCCCTAATTTCAAAGGTCCCTAGCCTCCCGGTTTTAGTCCCTAATTACGTAGTCCCCAAGCCTTCCGGTTCCAGTCCCTAATTACATAGATACCTAGCCTCCCGTTTCCAGTCCCTAATTACATAGGTCCATAGCCTCCCGGTTCCAGCCCCTAATTACATAGGTCCCTAGCCTCCCGGTTCCAGTCCCTAATTGCATAGGTCCCTAGCCTCCCGGTTCCAGTCCCTAATTACATAGGTCCCAAGCCTCCCGGTTCAAGTGCCTAATTACATAGGGCCCTACCCTCCCAGCTCCAATTTCTAATTACATAGGTCCCTAGCCTCCCGGTTCCAGTCCCTAATTACATAGGTCCCAAGCCTCCCAGTTACAGTCCCTAATTACATAGGCCCTAGGCTCCCGGTTCCAGTCCCTAATTACATAGGTCCCTAGCCTCCCGGTTCCAGGCCCTAATTACATAGGACCCTAACCTCCTAGTTCTAGTCCCTAATTACATAGGTCCCTAGCCTCCCGGTTCTAGTCCCTAATTACATAGGTCCCTAGACTCCCAGTTCTATCCCCTAATTACGTAGGTCCCTAGCCTACCAGTTCTAGTCCCTAATTACATAGGGTCCTAGCCTCCCAGATCTATCCCCTAATTACACAGGTCCCTAGCCTCCCAGTTCTAGTCCCTAATTACATAGGTCCCTAGCCTCCCGGTTCTAGTCCCTAATTACATAGGTCCCAAGCCTCCCAGTTCTATCCCCTAATTACGTAGGTCCCTAGCCTCCCAGTTCTAGTCCCTAATTACATAGGTCCCTAGCCTCCCGGTTCTAGTCCCTAATTACGTAGGTCCCTAGCCTCCCAGTTCTATCCCCTAATTACGTAGGTCCCTAGCCTCCCAGTTGTAGTGCCTAATTACATAGGTCCCTAGCCTCCCAGTTCTATCCCCTAATTACATAGGTCCCGAGCCTCCCAGTTCTATCCCCTAATTACGTAGGTCCCTAGCCTCCCAGTTCTAGTCCCTAAATACATAGGTCCTTAGCCTCCCAGTTCTAGTCCCTAATTACATAGGTCTCTAGCCTCCCGGTTCTAGTCCCAATTTACATAGGTCCGTAGCCTCCCAGTTCTAGTCCCTAATTACGTAGGTCCCTAGCCTCCCGCTTCTAGTCCCTAATTACATTTGTCCTTAGCTTCCCGGTTCTAGTCCCTAATTACATTGGTCCTTAGCCTCCCACTTCTAGTCCCTAATTACGTAGGTCCCTAGCCTCCTAGTTCTAGTCCCTAATTACATAGGTCCTTAGCCTCCCAGTTCTAGTCCCTAAATACATAGGTCCTTAGCCTCCCAGTTCTAGTCCCTAATTACATAGGTCCCTAGCCTCCCAGTTCTATCCCCTAATTACATAGGCCCCTAGCCTCCCAGTTCTAGTCCCTAAATACATAGGGCCCTAGCCTCCCAGTTCTATCCCCTAATTACATAGGTCCCTAGCCTCCCAGTTCTAGTCCCTAATTACATAGGACCCTAACCTCCCAGTTCTAGTCCCTAATTACATAGGTCCCTAGCCTCACAGTTCTAGTCCCTAATTACATAGGTCCCTAGCCTCCCAGTTCTAGTCCCTAATTACATAGGTCCCTAGCCTCCCAGTTCTAGTCCCTAATTACATAGGTCCCTAGCCTCCCAGTTCTATCCCCTAATTACATAGGTCCCTAGCCTCCCAGTTCTAGTCCCTAATTACATAGGACCTTAACCTCCCAGTTCTAGTCCCTAATTACATGGGTCCCTAGGTTCCCGGTTCTAGCCCCTAATTACATAGGTCCCTAGCCTCCCACTTCTAGTCCCTAATTACATAGGGCCCTAGCCTCCCAGTTCTAGTCCCTAATTACATAGGACCCTAACCTACCAGTTCTAGTCCCTAATTACATAGGTCCCTAGCCTCCCGGTTCTAGTCCCTAATTACATAGGTCCCTAGCCTGCCAGTTCTAGTCCCTAATTACATAGGTCCTTAGCCTCCCAGTTCTAGTCCCTAATTACATAGGTCCCTAGCCTCCCGGTTCTAGTCCCTAATTACATAGGGCCCTAGCCTCCCTGTTCCAGTCCCTAATTACATAGGGCTCTAGCCTCCCAGTTAAGTCCCTAATTACATAGGTCCCTAGCCTCCCGGTACTAGTCCCTAATTGTATAGGTCCTTAGCCTCCCAGCTCCAGTCCCTAATTACATAGGTCCCTAGCCTCCTTGTTCTAGTCCCTAATTACATAGGTCCTTAGCCTCCCGGTTCTAGTGTTTAATTACATAGGTCCCTAGCGCCTTGTTCTAGTCCCTAATTACATAGGTCCTTAGCCTCCCAGTTCCAGTCCCTAATTACATAGGTCCCTAGCCTCCCGGTTCTAGGCCCTAATTACATAGGTCCTTAGCCTCCCGGTTCTAGTCCCTAATTACATAGGTCCCTAGCCTCCCAGTTCCAGTCCCTAATTACATAGGTCCCTAGCCTTCCGGTTCTAGTTCCCAATTACATAGGTCCTTAGACTCCCGGTTCCAGTCCCTAATTACCTAGCTCCTTAGTCCTCCGGTTCTAGTCCCTAATTACATAGGTCCCTAGCCTCCCAGTTCTAGTTCCTAATTACATAGGTCCTTAGATTCGCGGTTCCAGTCCCTAATTACCTAGCTCCTTAGCCCTCCGGTTCCAGTCCCTAATTACATAGGTCCCTAACCTTCCGGTTCTAGTTCCTAATTACATAGGTCCTTAGACTCCCAGTTCCAGTCCCTAATTACATATGTCGTTAGCCTCCCGGTTCTAGTCCCTAATTACATAGGGCCCTAGCCTCCCAGTTCTAGTCCCTAATTACATAGGGCCCTAGCCTCCCAGTTCCAGTCCCTAATTACATATGTCCCTAGCCTCCCGGTTCTAGTCCCTAATTACATAGAGCCCTAGCCTCCCGGTTCTAGTCCCTAATTACATAGGTCCCTAGCCTCCCGGTTCTAGTCCCTAATTACGCAAGTCCCTAGCCTCCCGGTTCCAGTCCCTAATTACATAGGTCCCTAGCCTCCCGGTTTTAGTCCCTAATTACGTAGTCCCCAAGCCTCCCGGTTCCAGTCCCTAATTACATAGGTCCCTAGCCTCCCGGTTCCAGTCCCTAATTACATAGGTCCCTAGCGTCCCGGTTCCAGTCCCTAATTACATAGGTCCATAGCCTTCCGGTTCCAGTCCCTAATTACATAGGTCCCTAGCGTCCCGGTTCCAGTCCCTAATTACATAGGTCCCTAGCCTCCCGGTTCCAGTCCCTAATTACATAGGTCCCTAGCCTCCCGGTTCCAGTCCCTAATTACATAGGTCCCTAGTCTCCCGGTTCCAGTCCCTAATTACATAGGTCCCTAGCCTCCCGGTTCCAGTCCCTAATTACATAGGTCCATAGCCTTCCGGTTCCAGTCCCTAATTACATAGGTCCCTAGCCTCCCGGTTCCAGTCCCTAATTACATAGGTCCCTAGCGTCCCGGTTCCAGTCCCTAATTACATAGGTCCATAGCCTTCCGGTTCCAGTCCCGAATTACCTAGGTCCCTAGCCTCCCGGTTTCCAGTCCCTAATTGCATAGGTCCCTAACCTCCCGGTTCCAGTCCCTAATTACATTGGTCCCAAGCCTCCCGGTTGCAGTCCCTAATTACATAGGTCCTTAGACTCCCGGTTCTAGTCCCTAATTACATAGGGCCCTAGCCTCCCAGTTCCAGTCCCTAATTACATAGGTCCTTAGACCCCCGGTTCCAGTCCCTAATTACATAGCTCCTTAGCCTTCCGGTTCTAGTCCCTAATTACATAGGTCCCTAGCCTCCCGGTTCTAGTCCCTAATTACATAGGGCCCTACCCTCCCAGTTCCAGTCCCTAATTACATAGGGCCTTAGCCTCCCAGTTACAGTCCCTAATTACATAGGTCCCTAGGCTCCCGGTTCTAGTCCCTAATTACATAGGTCCCTAGCCTCCCGTTACCAGGCCCTAATTTCATACGTCCCTAGCCTCCCGGTTTTAGTCCCTAATTACGTAGTCCCCAAGCCTCCCGGTTCCAGTCCCTAATTACATAGATACCTAGCCTCCCGTTTCCAGTCCCTAATTACATAGGGCCATAGCCTCCCGGTTCCAACCCCTAATTACATAGGTCCCTAGCCTCCCGGTTCCAGTCCCTTATTACATAGGTCCCAAGCCTCCCGGTTCCAACCCCTAATTACATAGGTCCCTAGCCTCCCGGTTCCAGTCCCTAATTGCATAGGTCCCTAGCCTCCCGGTTCCAGTCCCTTATTACATAGGTCCCAAGCCTCCCGGTTCCAGTCCCTAATTACATAGGGCCCTACCTTCCCAGCTCCAATTTCTAATTACATAGGTCCCTAGCCTCCCGGTTCCAGTCCCTAATTACATAGGTCCCAAGCCTCCCAGTTACAGTCCCTAATTACATAGGTCCCTAGGCTCCCGGTTCCAGTCCCTAATTACATAGGTCCCTAGCCTCCCGGTTCCAGGCCCTAATTTCATAGGTCCCTAGCCTCCCGGTTTTAGTCCCTAATTACGTAGTCCCCTAGCCTCCCGGTTCCAGTCCCTAATTACATAGGTCCATAGCCTCCCGGTTCCAGTCCCTAATTACATAGGTCCATAGCCTCCCGGATCCAGTCCCTAATTACATAGGTCCCTAGTCTCCCGGTTCCAGTCCCTAATTAGATAGGTCCCTAGACTCCCAGTTACAGTCCCTAATTACATAGGTCCCTAGCTTCCCGGTTCCAGTGCCTAATTACATAGGTCCCTAGCGTCCCGGTTCCAGTCCCTAATTACATAGGTCCTTAGACCCCCGGTTCCAGTCCCTAATTACATAGCTCCTTAGCCTTCCGGTTCTAGTCCCTAATTACATAGGTCCCTAGCCTCCCGGTTCTAGTCCCTAATTACATAGGTCCCTAGGCTCCCGGTTCCAGTCCCTAATTACATAGGTCCCTAGCGTCCCGGTTCCAGTCCCTAATTACATAGGTCCATAGCCTTCCGGTTCCAGTCCCGAATTACCTAGGTCCCTAGCCTCCCGGTTTCCAGTCCCTAATTGCATAGGTCCCTAACCTCCCGGTTCCAGTCCCTAATTACATTGGTCCCAAGCCTCCCGGTTGCAGTCCCTAATTACATAGGTCCTTAGACTCCCGGTTCTAGTCCCTAATTACATAGGGCCCTAGCCTCCCAGTTCCAGTCCCTAATTACATAGGTCCTTAGACCCCCGGTTCCAGTCCCTAATTACATAGCTCCTTAGCCTTCCGGTTCTAGTCCCTAATTACATAGGTCCCTAGCCTCCCGGTTCTAGTCCCTAATTACATAGGGCCCTACCCTCCCAGTTCCAGTCCCTAATTACATAGGGCCTTAGCCTCCCAGTTACAGTCCCTAATTACATAGGTCCCTAGGCTCCCGGTTCTAGTCCCTAATTACATAGGTCCCTAGCCTCCCGTTACCAGGCCCTAATTTCATACGTCCCTAGCCTCCCGGTTTTAGTCCCTAATTACGTAGTCCCCAAGCCTCCCGGTTCCAGTCCCTAATTACATAGATACCTAGCCTCCCGTTTCCAGTCCCTAATTACATAGGGCCATAGCCTCCCGGTTCCAACCCCTAATTACATAGGTCCCTAGCCTCCCGGTTCCAGTCCCTTATTACATAGGTCCCAAGCCTCCCGGTTCCAACCCCTAATTACATAGGTCCCTAGCCTCCCGGTTCCAGTCCCTAATTGCATAGGTCCCTAGCCTCCCGGTTCCAGTCCCTTATTACATAGGTCCCAAGCCTCCCGGTTCCAGTCCCTAATTACATAGGGCCCTACCTTCCCAGCTCCAATTTCTAATTACATAGGTCCCTAGCCTCCCGGTTCCAGTCCCTAATTACATAGGTCCCAAGCCTCCCAGTTACAGTCCCTAATTACATAGGTCCCTAGGCTCCCGGTTCCAGTCCCTAATTACATAGGTCCCTAGCCTCCCGGTTCCAGGCCCTAATTTCATAGGTCCCTAGCCTCCCGGTTTTAGTCCCTAATTACGTAGTCCCCTAGCCTCCCGGTTCCAGTCCCTAATTACATAGGTCCATAGCCTCCCGGTTCCAGTCCCTAATTACATAGGTCCATAGCCTCCCGGATCCAGTCCCTAATTACATAGGTCCCTAGTCTCCCGGTTCCAGTCCCTAATTAGATAGGTCCCTAGACTCCCAGTTACAGTCCCTAATTACATAGGTCCCTAGCTTCCCGGTTCCAGTGCCTAATTACATAGGTCCCTAGCGTCCCGGTTCCAGTCCCTAATTTAATAGGTCCCTAGCCTTCCACTTCCAGTCTGTAGTTACATAGGTCCCTAGCCTCCCGGTTCCAGTCCCTAATTACATAGGTCCCTAGCCTCCCAGTTCCAGTTCCTAATTGCATAGGTCCCTAGCCTCCCGGTTCTTGTCCCTAATTACGTAGGTCCCTAGCCTCACGGTTCTTGTCCCTAATTACATAGGTCGTTAGACTCCCGGTTCTTGTCCCTAATTACATAGGTCCCTTGCCTCCCGGTTCTAGTCCCTAATTACGTAGGTCCCTAGCCTCCCGGTTCTTGTCCCTAATTGCATACGTCCCTATCCTCCCGGTTCTTGTCCCTAATTACATAGGTCGTTAGCCTCCCGGTTCCAGTCCCTAATTACATAGGTCCCTTTCCTCCCGGTTCTTGTCCCTAATTGCATACGTCCCTAGCCTCCCGGTTCTTGTGCCTAATTACATAGGTCGTTAGCCTCCCGGTTCTAGTCCCTAATTACGTAAGTCCCTAGCCTCCCGGTTCTTGTCCCTAATTGCATACGTCCCTATCCTCCCGGTTCTTGTCCCTAATTACATAGATCGTTAGCCTCCCGGTTCTAGTCTCTAATTACATAGGTCGTTAGCCTCCCGGTTCTAGTCCCTAATTACATAGGTCGTTAGCCTCCCGGTTCTTGTCTCTAATTACATAGGTCGTTAGCCTCCCGGTTCTAGTCCCTAATTACATAGGTCGTTAGCCTCCCGGTTCCAGTCCCTAATTACAAAGGTCCCTTTCCTCCCGGTTCCAGTCCCTATTTACGTAGGTCCCTAGCCTCCCGGTTCTTGTCCCTAATTACATAGGTCCATTGCCTCCCGGTTCTAGTCCCTAATTACGTAGGTCCCTATCCTCCCGGTTCTTGTCCCTAATTACAGAGGTCGTTAGCCCCCAGTTCTATCCCCTAATTACGTAGGTCCCTATCCTCCCGGTTCTTGTCCCTAATTACATAGGTCGTTAGCCTCCCGGTTCTAGTCCCTAATTACATAGGTCCCTATCCTCCCGGTTCTTGTCCCTAATTACATAGGTCGTTAGCCTCCCGGTTGTAGTCCCTAATTACGTAGGTCCCTATCCTCCCGGTTCTTGTCCCTAATTACATAGGTCGTTAGCCTCCCGGTTCTAGTCCCTAATTATGTAGGTCCCTATCCTCCCGGTTCATATCCCTAATTACATAGGTCCCTATCCTCCCTGTTCTTGTCCCTAATTACATAGGTCGTTAGCCTCCCGGTTCTAGTCCCTAATTACATAGGTCCCTATCCTCCCGGTTCTTGTCCCTAATTACACAGGTCCCTAGCCTCCAAGTTCTAGTCCCAAATTACGTAGGTCCCTATCCTCCCGGTTCTTGTCCCTAATTACATAGGTCGTTAGCCTCCCGGTTCTAGTCCCTAATTACATAGGTCCCTATCCTCCCGGTTCTTGTCCCTAATTACATGGGTCGTTAGCCTCCCTGTTCTAGTCCCTAATTTCGTAGGTCCCTATCCTCCCGGTTCTTGTCCCTAATTACATAGGTCGTTAGCCTCCCGGTTCTTGTCCCTAATTACGTAGGTCCCTAGCCTCCCGGTTCCAGTCCCTAATTACATAGGTCCCTATCCTCCCGGTTCTTGTCCCTAATTACGTTGGTCCCTAGCCTCCCGGTTCTAGTCCCTAATTACGTAGGTCCCTTGCCTCCCGGTTCTTGTCCCTAATTACACAGGTCCCTAGCCTCCCGGTTCTTGTCCCTAATTACATAGGTCCCTTGCCTCCCGGTACTTGTCCCTAATTACATAGGTCGTTAGCCTCCCGGTTCCAGTCCCTAACTACATAGGTCCCTTTCCTCTCGGTTCCAGTCCCTAATTACATAGGTCCCTTGCCTCCCGGTTCTTGTCCCAAATTACATAGGTCGTTAGCCTCCCGGTTGTTGTCCCTAATTACATAGGTCCCTTGCCTCCCGGTTCTTGTCCCTAATTACATAGGTCCCTTGCCTCCCCGTTCTTGTCCCTAATTACATAGGTCGTTAGCCTCCCGGTTCCAGTCCCTAATTACATAGGTCCCTTTCCTCTCGGTTCCAGTCCCTAATTACATAGGTCCCTTGCCTCCCGGTTCTTGTCCCTAATTACATAGGTCGTTAACCTCCCGGTTCTTTTCCCTAATTACATAGGTCCCTTGCCTCCCGGTTCTGGTCCCTAATTACATAGGTCCCTAGCCTCCCGGTTCTAGTCCCTAATTACATAGGTCGTTAGACTCCCGGTTCTAGTCCCTAATTACATAGGTCCCTTGCCTCCCGGTTTTGGTCCCTAATTACATAGGTCCCTTGCCTCCCTGTTCTGGTCCCTAATTACATAGGTCCCTAGCCTCCCGGTTCTTGTCCCTAATTACATAGGTCCCTAGCCTCCCGGTTCTTGTCCCTAATTACATAGGTCGTTAGCCTGCCGGTTCTTGTCCCTAATTACATAGGCCCCTTGCCTCCCGGTTGTGGTCCCTAATTACATAGGTCCCTAGCCTCCCGGTTCTTGTCCCTAATTACATAGGTCCTTAGCCTCCCGGTTCTAGTCCCTAATTACATAGGTCTCTTGCCTCCCGGTTCTGGTGCCTAATTACATATGTCCCTTGCCTCCCGGTTCTGGTCCCTAATTACATAGGTCCCTAGCCTCCCGGTTCTTGTCCCTAATTACATAGGTCCCTGGCCTCCCGGTTCTTGTCCCTAATAACATAGGTCGTTAGCCTCCCGGTTCTTGTCCCTAATTACATAGGTCCCTTGCCTCCCGGTTCTGGTCCCTAATTACATAGGTCCCTAGCCTCCCGGTTCTTGTCCCTAATTACATAGGTCGTTAGCCTCCCAGTTCTAGTCCCTAATTACATAGGTCCCTTGCCTCCCGGTTCTTGTCCCTAATTACATAGGTCCCTTGCCTCCCGGTTCTTGTCCCTAATTACATAGGTCCCTTGCCTCCCGGTTTTTGTCCCTAATTACATAGGTCCCTAGCCTCCAAATTCTTGTCCCTAATTACATAGGTCGGTAGCCTCCCGGTTCTTGTCCCTAATTACATAGGTCCCTAGCCTCCCGGTTCCAATCCCTAATTACGTAGGTACCTAGCCTCCCGGTTGTAGACCCTAATTACATTGGTCCTTAGCCTCCCGGTTTCAGTCCCTAATTACATAGGTCCCTTGCCTCCCGGTTCTAGTCCCTAATTACATAGGTCGTTAGCCTCGCGGATCTAGTCCCTAATTCCGTAGGTCCCTATCCTCCCGGTTCCAGTCCCTAATTACGTAGGTCCCTAGCCTCCCGGTTGTAGTCCCTAATTACATTGGTCCTTAGCCTCCCGGTTCCAGTCCCTAATTACATAGGTCCCTAGCCTCCCTGTTCCTGTCCCTAATTACATAGGTTCCTAGCCTCCTGTTTTTCAATCCCTAATTGCATACGTCCCTAGCCTCCCGGTTCGAGTCCCTAATTACATAGGTCATTAGCCTCCCGACTCTAGTCGCTAATTACATAAGTCCTTAGTCTCCCAGTTCTAGTCCCTAATTACATAGGTCCTTATCCTTCCGGTTCTAGTCCCTAAGTACGTAGGTCCCTAGCCTCCCTGTTCCAGTCCCTATTTAAATAGGTCCTTAGCCTCCCGGTTCTAGTCCCTAATTACATAGGTCCTTAGACTCCCGGTTCCAGTCCGCATAGCCTCCTGGTTGCAGTCCCTAATTACATAGGTCCCTAGCCTCCCGGTTCCAGTCCCTAGTTACATAGGTCCATAGCCTCCCGGTCGAAGCAGGTGACAGTACCAGTTTGGTATTCATAATATTTGATGAAGCATTACATACTTCTAGCGGAAAATGATGCAGGAAGTTTTTTTTTTTTGGTCTTGATGATTAATAACAAAGAAACACGGCTCTAGTACCAAAAGAAAATGAACCTCTAATTTGAATTAGTAGTTGCTCCAGTTCGTTTAGCGTTACCGAGGGTGCCCCATGAGGAAGCGAACTGGCTCTCACCACAAAAGAATCCACGTATATCAGCTTCGTCATTGTTTCTTTATTTTCTGTAATTTACTCACAATGGATCCACATTTAGATGCTTCGCTATTTTGACATTTTAAACCTATATCACAAAGTAACATGTATTTTTGTCTTTAAAATAAGTGCTATTTTTTCTTTTAGATATTATTTCCATGTATTTCCAGGTTTGGCTCTATAAGAAATTGACTTCACGTACTGCATTCCTGAAATTTTTCTAGCTTTGAAATTTTGGACTTGCTGCATCATGAGTTTTAAGTGTGGATAAGACCTTTCCTGTTTTTATTTCTTGAGGAATTAATTGCAATTTTAGTATCCAGCTGCATTTGCTTGAGTACCTCAAGAAATCTATACAAATCTGGGCTGCAGGAGTAAGACTGGTTATTATATTTGTTGTGGAAGCTTTCGCAACTGTTGGTAGTTCTCTGTCTATTGCAACTTAATTCTGCCCACATGGTAGGGGGAAAGAGTGCATTTTCGTCTATGTAAGTTTCCACTAAATAGTCGCAAAAATCTGTAGTTTTTCCGAGACAGGCATCATTGCCATGAAGTCTTCAGCAAAACAGTCACCAACCATATCAGGAACTAGCACTGGCAAACCAAATATGTAGTTCAAAAATTTTCCGATTTTTTTATGGAATAGTAGTCATGTGCAAGTCCCAAATTTTGTATCTTTCGCCACCAGCTTTGTGTTAGATGAAATTTACATCCTTGGTTGTTAACATCAGTTCACACTTCTCTCCCAGCATTCATGATGCTTTCTTCAAAGTCAGAAAACATTGTTGATGGAGAGAATTTCTGACCTAGCTCATGACATTTATCAACAACTGTTGAAAATACCTGTTGATATGATGAAGTTTTCTTGTCCTTCAACAAAGAAAATGCCATTGGAATGCATTATCCATTAAAGAGCCCATGGATTGTAAATAGCTGTCAAAAAAAGGTTGTAGAATACTTGAAAGTTCCATCAACATATATTGTGTCACACTGACTGAGCACTCTGAGATTTACGGATTCACAAAATATTACGACGTTCTTCGTAGCATCATTGTCTAGCAACAGCTCGGCTCCATCTACAGTTTTAACATTTAATGTGTTGGCTTCTTGCCCTGGGCAATCAGTACTACTACTAATACTACTACTATAACTACTACTATAACTACTACTACTACTACTATAACTACTACTGATTGCCCAAGACCAGCAGCATGCTAGAGGAATGTGCAAAGTAATCACTTTTGCTATCTCCTCGTGGTATATGCTCGCCTTCCGAGAATGACAAGGATGGAAAACTCATATAAAATACGCAAGTGATGTCACATAACTCACCTATATATAATACCTATCGCTGCAACAAGCATTAGATCTGGCAGCATGGATGACTCATATGCACTCTCATTCACTCATTTCCTAGTAAACAGATCCGCTGCCGAAGCAGATCAACAGTTCAAGCTCCCCTGCCTTTCATACCCCTCTAGCCTTCTTGTCATGGGCATACAGTATCATTATTAAACGAAGTGTTGGTAATGATAAACACTACCTAAAATAAGTCGTTTTATAAAACTTCATCCTCACTTCCATATTTCTCCATTTTGTGCCCGGCTGTGTAGATCCGGCCTCTCCATTATCAGAGGCATATTGTCATTCCACCTATCAACTTTAACACGAAGTTAGCTGGTTCATATGAATGACAACACTTTTCTATACGCTTTAGTCCACTTCTTAATGTAACAATTAAGTTCAGAACATCGATTATCAACCTATTACGTAATTCTAATTCCATTATTCTTATTTGAAATTCTCCTCCACTCCTGCATTTGAATGGTAGAGACTTAACACAAATTGAATACCTGTGGAATCCTTAGCCCACTGTGACAGGTGTCTCCCTCACGTTCAGGAGGTCCCGAGTTCGTATTTCGGTCATGGGGAGTTATCTGGATAAGGTTTCTTCTGTGGTTTTCCCTTATCCTAAAAGAAGAATGTCGGGTAGCTCTGAGCTCTGTGGATCCTAGGTTCATTTGAGCATCATTTCATTAATTTCATTCATCGTCCGATATGACAACGTTGGAGGACGTAAATTTAAAAAAAAAAGAATACCCGTGGAATTCTTGTAAGTATCCACCTCAGCCCAAAAATTCATTGTATTACTGGTGTTGCGCTATTTTATGAAACTGATACTTCCCCACAGAGTAATAATGAATTCAATGAATTCAATTACGTCCAGATAGTTCAGCTAGCTCAGTAATCGATTCTTTTACAGACTTGAGAACCATGTGTACAGAGAATATTGTGACTTTGTGGATTCGTAAAATTAAAATACAAGTTTGCAGAAATTCAAAATGTTCTTTATTTCCGTAGAAAGACACTGTTTGTACACCACTTTGCAGCAAGCTGACGTAACATAAACCAACACAATGTCTCGTCACTTCTGCACAAGTAAATAAACAAAAGAGTTCACTTTCAAATCACAGCTGCAGGCGCACAATTATCGAGGCCAATTACGACTGTCCCCTGACAACTAACCGCGGCTTCCTTCTATATCTCCACTCGTTGCTCTAGAAATTAGTGGAATTTTCTGTAATAATTAAGAAAGTGAATTGTCCAGTCAGCTATCTTTATCTGTTTCGGCAAGCTTTTTATCTCCGCGGTGCACAATCTGTCCCTTTGTGTGCGCCGGCCGCGCCAGTCGCAACATTGCGACATGTTGGATTGGATTTTATCGGCAACCAGACTTTGTTTATTGTACCTATGCCCCAAGTGGTGCTTCCCCGGGAGGAAGGATGAGGTGAGAGGAGACGAGCAGACATGGCCCAAGGACTCATGACAGTGCAGAGGGCAGGGTACCTACAATTAACCAGTTGGAAGCTTCTCGGCAGGCTAGTAAAACCGGTTTCCCACCCACCGTCGCCCTGAAATGTCTCGGAGACCGGAAACCGTCCTATCTGAGGAAGAAGTGTTTGCCAGGAGCATATCATCCTGCCATGCAGCGCCAAGACGCCCGCCCACACTTCTACTCTGAAAGAGACCACCGGATGAGAAATGATAACGGAGGTGAAATGAAAGGACAGGAAATTCGGAGGATGTAGTTAACCCATCACATTCGCCTGGCGACCCAGCAAAACATAAAAAAACACGAGTCAAGTAGGCCGACCTCGGGAATCGAATCTGAACCTCCAGAATGCAGGCCACAGTCAAATCCCCTGAGCTACCCCGCTCTGTGAAAACACATTAACTGTTTTCAGGATGTGAATGTACTAAGAAGCCTAGTTCTTAGTTCTTTGAGTTTAATTTTTAAATCCATGCCTCGTTTACGAAGGAAATTTTCAGTGTCATGTTTGATTTTAATTTCTAAAATATTTGTTTTTCAAATTTCATATCCCATATATGGTTTGGAATCTACATACGAATAAATATCACCTGCAATAATAGGTATATACTTTTGCTCTGGGTATTTAAGTTTTCCTAGTTACTGAATGGATGAGATTTGTCAAATCCTGAATTAAAATTGTAGGATCAACATTCTCATGTACATGCTTAGGCTTTTACGATCGGCGTTAATCCAATAAAATGAATTTCCCAAGCTTGTGGGCCGTGGTCCGAAGAATGAAAATTCTCCTGACGTTCGCTCATGTTTCCGACGAGCATATTCAGATGTTGATTCTAGCTAGGTACTTGCTGGAATAAAAAAGAACAGTGGTTATTACGGTGGGAAAGGAAGATTTTGAGAAATATATTTGGAGCAATAAGGGACTTGGACGGATGGAGAATGAGGACTAACTTGGGAGTTACAGTGTCTATTTGGACAACCAAATATAGTAGTGAAAATTAAACAAGGAAGAATAAGGTGGATTAGCCATGTGCAGAGAATGCCGGAAACAAGTGTAGTTAAGAAGATATTCATAGGAAATCTGGATGGCAGAAGGAGAAGATGAAGACCCAGGAAAAGATGGGTAGATGATGTAGAAGATGACTTGAGAAAGTTGACGGTTAGAGGCTGGAGAAGGAAAGCAGAGGACCGAGTAGAATGGAAGAGAGTAGTTAGGGAAGCCATGGGCCTACATGGTATGTAGTGCCAACTATCATCATTATCATCATCATCATCACTTGCTGGAATCAAGTACCTAGTAGAATCATGCTCTGAATATGCTCGTTGGAGACATGAGCGAAACGTCAGGAGAATTTTCATCCCTCGGACCACGGCCCACAAGTTCGGGAAATTCATTCTATTGGATCAACATTCTCAGTTTAAAAAATGATTGTGTTTTGTACTTCTTTTACTATTGGTTTTAAATAATACAGATATAACTCATTCACATGATTGCAATGCATGTTCTGAGTATTTCTGCAGTAACGCAGTTTACTTCAGATTTGATAACCTGAAAGTGACGTTTCAGTTCCTCCCACCGTGATAATATTCTTGTAACAAGCGGTTCAACAGAAGTCATCTCGGGTGCAGGGCCGAAGCCTCCCGCGGTCAGAAAAATAGCCCCGAAGGCTCCCGGACCATTAAAGGTTCCTTAATTACATAGTCTCCAAGCCTCCCGGTTCCAGTCCCTAATAACATAGGCCCAAAGTCTCCCGGTCGAAACAAGCACAGTTCTAGTTTCGTGTTTGTAATATTTGATGAAGCATGACATACTTATAGTTGAAGATATTGCAGTTTCGCCTTTATGATTAATAACAAACAAAAAACGGCTATAGTACTAACAGAAAATGAACCACTAATGCTTAAATCTGAATTAGTGTTTGTTGTTCCAGTTCGTTTGCCGTTACCCAGGGTGCACAACGAGGAGGCGAACTGGCTCGCACACCAAAAGATTTCACATATATCAGCTTGTTCATTATTCATTTTCTGTAATTTACTCACAATGGATATGCATTTAGATGCTTTGTTATTTTGACATTCTAAACCTATATCATAAAGTAATATGTATTTTTCGTCTTTAAAATAAGCGGTATTTTTCCTTTTAGATTTTATTTCCATGTTGTATCTCCAGGTTTGATATTATAAGAAATGGATTTCACGTATTCCATTTTTGAAATTTTTTCCAGCTTTGAAATTTTCTACTTGCTGCATCATGATTTTCAAGTGTAGATAAGACCTTTCCTTTTTTATTTGTTCAGGAATTAATTGCAGTTTTAGTATTCAGCTGAATTTGCTTCGGTACTTAAAAACACTATACAGATCTGGGCTGCAGAAGTAAACTTATATAGTATCCAGCTGAATTTTCAAAAAATCTATACATATCTGGGCTGCAGGAGTAAAACTGATTGTTGTATTTGTTGTGGAAACTTTCGCAAGCGTTGGTAGTTCTGTCTATTGTAATTTAGTTCTGCCCACGTGGAAGGAGGAAAGAGTGCATTTTCGTCGGTGTAAATTTCCACTAAATAGTCGCAAAGCATCTGTAGTTTTTCCGATATATGCATCACTATAATGAAGTCTTAAGAACAACAGACACCAACCATATCAAGATCCAGGATTGGCAAACCAAATATGTAGTTCAGAAATTTTCCGATTTCATTTCTGGAATAGTAGTCATGTGCAAAGTTGCAAGTTTTTGTATCTTTCGCCACCAGCTTTGTGTTAGATGAAATTTACATCCTTGAATTTTAACATCAGTCCACACTTCTCTTCCAGCATTCATTATGCTATATAAAGTTCCACCAACATATATTGTGCCACACTGACCGAGTGTTCTGAGGTTTCCAGATTCACAAAATATTAAAACGTTCTTTGCAGCATCGTTCTGTAGCAAAAACTCGGCTCCATCTACAGTTTTCACATTTAATGTGCTCAGAACATCTATATTCGTGGGTAATTTTGGCAGAATTTTCCGCCTAGCTTTGTATATGGACTTACGTAAACTGTGGACGATTCCAGTGGTTTATTCTTCCGTGTTCTCTCTCTTCAGTTGCAGGTATATTAGTTTTGATGGTCTTACACATATATCTTCCGTAGCTTTTCTCTTTAGATTACCAAGTACTTTCTGTCCCTGAATTTTGTCACTAGGTGGTGCCGCGTGGTTATGGTCCTCTTGAATTCCGGGATATCTATTTTTTCGATGGAAAAGGTTTTAATAGAACTTTTGCAACTTTTAACATTGCACGTCCATCGCGCTACCCTACTTTTTAAACACTTCTGGAATACGAAAGTGTAACTGTTCCGAAGTAAAATTTTCCTTCCGGTGCTATTCACCTAAATTTCAGTCTCGTCGGAAAACATGTTAACTGTTGGCTGATTAAACATTTTTTTTCGGGATTGTTACCTGCTAGACTCCCGGGAGGCTTGGGGGTTGTTGACTGCTAAGCTTACCTGTGTGCGGGAGGCTTCGGTCCTGTATCCGTCATCTCGTTTCATAAGCAGCTGGAATTTTCAAGGGTTCATCTCCTTTATTTAAAGTTTTGTAAATGTCAGTTGTACGTTTTTCGAAATAAAAAGCCAACATTTCTTGGCAATACCTCTTCTATTACACGAAGGATTGCTAATTGCAACAAATGACGTACACAACGCTTCATGATCAGGTATGGCATGTTTAAATCGCGTTTCAGCCTCTCATACACATCATTGTTTATTCCTGTGTTTACGGAAGCATTGTCAACCCCCACCACAATCATATTTTTGGTTTAAGTTTGCGATACTCCAACAAAGCTTTTATTGAATTAACAATGGCTTCAGCTGTGCCAAATTCTAATTCCACCAAACCTAAAGACGTGCACACTATCTTTTGCATTGAGATGCTGAAATAGCGTCAGTGGGAAGCGTGCAATAAAGCGCTGGAAACGCCACCTTCCCAAGAAATACAGGAAGAAAAAGAAGAAAAAGAAGAAAATTCATGCCAAACAATATTTTATTTGCTGTGGATACATTTTCAAAATTTATTCGCGAACATCCACGGTGCTGTGGACAATTTGACAAGTGCTTAGATTCGAGTGACCAGTTCCGCGAGCTCATTCAGTACTTAACATTTCTGTATTTACGCATTCGTAACCTTGAATACCATGCTTCGTAGGTTTCCGGAAGCAATCACAACTCTTCGATAGTTAGGAAGCACTGACAGATTTTGTCACGTGAAGTCTCCGTAGCGGGTGAAGAAAAGCTTTTTTTATGTGGCGCTTCTAAATATAATTGTAAGTATATTTCAATAACATTAACAGTAGTTTTTTACGTATATCGGTATTTATTGGTGATAAATAGGAAATTCTTGTGAAGTTTTAAGTTATTATCAAAAGTGTGAATTGCATACTTTCTCCATTTTAGACCAACAGTTCACATGGTGTGGGCCAGCTCTTGGAAAAATTGGAACGTCTGATTGGAGAGGGAAAACGAGAATATGTCTGCTTGTAGTGTGAGCAGTCTTGCAAGGCAAGAAGGGCCTACAAGTGACTGTACAATAGAAAGAATACTGAAGAGCTGCTTTAGTTCTTTGAGTCATAATTCTCTCCTATTTTAATGGAAAGTATATTATTTGGAGCTTCCCTCGCTTTGAAGTTCACGCCTCGCCACTGAATAGCGTATACAAATTCCTGGTAATTTTGTAACCGATATATCTTTTGATTCCTGCAAAATTAAGCTGTATCCATTTTCACCAGCCTCTTGACGCAACATTTTTGAAAGCGTGGCACTAAAGGCTTACAATTCTTCTGCACTTAATGCTGTGTAACTGGAGGCTCTCTTTCACATTTGGTATCTCAAAATTTATCTCAAATTGTTACTTAATTCTGAAAAGTGATCTCACGAAAGAAATGAGCTGTGTTCAGCAGTGAACATACAGATTCCCCAATGCGCTGATTTATTAGCATTTGAGACTCAGTTTTAAATGGAAGCTGCCGTTGCCTAGAACGTTCTAAAGGATCCGAACATTTGCTGTCCTTTTGTGCTTCAACATGCTTTTTTAATCTCTGTCAATTTTGCATTAATTACGCACTTGCACGGGCCCAAATGACCTCGCTGTCGACGGGCCCTAAAACCTCACTCACTCACACACTCACTCACTCGCTCACTCACTCACTCACTCACTTATTCACTCACTTACTCACTTGCACTTGCAGTTGGTACAGTAGGTTCTTGTAGTGACATATTCAACAGAACGTTCCACTGCAGTAAATAATGCAATTGGGGATGTACGATGTACCATGTACCACGTGGCAATAAATGGAAGGTAACTGTTTAAGCTCATATGTAAATGTTTTGAAAGTTGAATTATGGTATTTATTCACCTCGTTCATTACTTGAATGAACAGTATGCGGAACAGTATGTACAGTAGTGGAAATTATGTTACTCTTATTGTCATTACCTTACATATCGAGAAGATAGTGTAAATATTCAAAATGTGCTCCATTAAGCTGTAGGCTGTGTTCATAATGATCACGCAGATTTTCCAACATATTCCGGAAGGTAGGTTGTTGCAGAATCCCGAAGAACGAGACGATCTTCTGACGTAATGCAGACACAGTTTTGGGTGGATCTGGACAATTGAAAATGTCTCCTTTAACATTCCCCGCACATAAGCATTAGGTGGTGTGAGATCGGTGGAATGTGGCGGGTAGGGGAACTCAGCCCCGCGGGAAATTACTCCTCCTGGAAAGATTTTTGCAGCATGGCCATAGAATTTCGAGTGGAGTGGCAGGTTGCTCCGTCTTGTTGGAACCACTTTCTGTTCATGTGCATGTTCCTGGCGCGACGAAAATTTCTTAGATCCTGAATAAACGGCTCGATCAGCATGTTCCTATAGCGTTCCTGGTTAACAATAAGAGGTGTACCATCATCATTCTCTATTAAATATGGACCTAGCACACCGTTTCCTGACACTGCACAGCAAATCGTCACACGCATACAATGTAGCGGTGTCTGGCCTCTCGAAACCAAGAAAGCGAGTTGTTTGGTGATTAATAAGACCGTCCAAATGAATGTGACTTTCGTCGGAGAACCACACATTGAACCAGAAATCTGGATCCTCGTACACCATGGCCAAAAATCGGCTACTATATTCCACCCTGACCTGCCTATTGTGCTCCGTCTATCGTTGCCCAATCTGTATTAGGTACGGAAATCCACCATGTCTTTAAACAATTGTCGAAGTGGCATATTGTTGATGTTTAATTTCAGGGATGTTCGCCGAAGACTTCGCTTTGGAGACTGCAACACCTGATTGAGGACACGTCCATGATTTTCATTTGTGGACACAGTTACTGATCTACCAGTCCTTCCCTTGTGTTGACGCAATACACTACCCGTACGACGAAATATTTTAACAACATATGTTGCAAGATGCCGGCTTATTGAGGTGTTCACGATACTGTTCCGCCACTAACTTTAAACTCGGCCCGCCTTGATAACCGTTACCGTACGAGCGAAAATAATACTCAACTATAAACACTTTTCCCTCGGTCACTTCCAATCACAGAGCACGACGTTTTTTACACAACTAACTATACATCATGGCGATGTGACAACACGCAGACGCTCAGGCGTGCGCTTGCGCAGTGCGCAAAAATGGTTACTGAAATAAGCGAAGATGTACGCAATGTAGTAACGAAGTTATTTTCACTCTCGCTTTACTGTTTCGTTCGCTCTAAAAGTACTCACTTTAAGACCAGATAGAATTTACATAAAGGACTAACTTTCGGGGAGGGGGGAGCATATCAGGAACCATCGTGGCTTTTAAGGAGCAACCTTGCCAACTCAATTACATCCTACAAACCCCACATCGTCTTATTAAGTGGGTAAATCCCAAACGGGCCAGGCATACGTAGAACACATCTTGGGACTCTGGCCCAAGAGCTTGAACTCACGACCTAAGAAACTAGAGTCTGTCACAGTAGTTGATATGATAAATGTTTAGGTGGCCACGCACATAAACTCCTATTTGTCTGTTCCAACTTCATAAATGTATAGACAAGTTCTTTTCCTCTCTCCTTCCAAAGCATATAGCTCCTGCTAAATTGTTTCATGCGGCTAATGGACAGACAGAACAAGGCGAGCAAACTCAGCTCACAAGTAGCATAACGAGGTCCGTCACAGCTCTTGCTTGCGGGTTTAACCACTTCAGTCATACAAGGCATTTTGTTTAGGAAGCGGCTCTCTTTATGAAGACGAAGTCTGACTAATAGACGACGCAGCTATCCTAATGTATACAGAAACAAGACCAACATTTGTTATTCCTGCTGCACACGTTTGCGTAAATTTATAATCGGAGAAGAGAGCAACGGTTACAAATGGACAGAAATTAACTACTGACTCAATAATGGTTACTAAAATAAGATAAGATATGATAGGATATAATTTTACGCAGAGAATACGGCACCTCGACCAGACTGATATTTTGTACCTATGCCACAAGGGGAGCATCACCAAGAGGAAGGATGAGGCGAGACGAAGCAGAGGGTGGCCGACCCGAGTAGTCACGGCAGTGCAAAGGGCAGCTTCCCACCATTTACCAGCTTGAAACTGCCCGACAGTCCAGTATAACCGGCATCCTTCCTACTGTGGCCTAGAAACAGTCCACAGACCGGCTTAAACACCGGAAGTCGCGCCCACAGCTGGGAATACTCCCGGCACGCTTGTGCAACCGGCATCCCTCTTAGCGTGGCCCTGAAAAATTCCACAGTCCATCTTGGAGACCAGAGGTCATCGCTAGAGCTGGCAATACTCCTAGCACTCTTGTACAATCGGCATCCCTCTTACCGTGGCCCTGAAATATTCCACAGCCAACTTGGTGACCAGAGGTCATCGCTAGAGCTGGGAATACTCCTAGTACTTTTGTACAACCGGCATCCCTCTTACCGTGACCCTGAAACATTCCACAGCCATCTTGGTGACCAGAGGTCATCGCTAGAGCTGGGGATACTCCTAGTACTTTTGTACAACCGGCATCCCTCTTACCGTGACCCTGAAATATTCCACAGCCATCTTGGTGACCAGAGGTCATCGCTAGAGCTGGGAATACTCCTAGCACTCTTGAACAAGCGGCATCCCTCTTACCGTGGCCCTGAAATATTCCACAGCCAACTTTGTGACCAGAGGTCATCGCTAGAGCTGGGAATACTCCTAGCACTCTTGAACAAGCGGCATCCCTCTTACCGTGGCCCTGAAATATTCCACAGCCAACTTGGTGACCAGAGGTCATCGCTAGAGCTGGGAATACTCCTAGTACTTTTGTACAACCGGCATCCCTCTTACCGTGACCCTGAAACATTCCACAGCCATCTTGGTGACCAGAGGTCATCGCTAGAGCTGGGAATACTCCTAGCACTCTTGAACAAGCGGCATCCCTCTTACCGTGGTTCTGAAGCATTTCACAGTCCATCTTGGAGACTAGAGGTCACCGCCAGAGCTCGAAATACTCACGGAATGCTTGTACACCCGGCATCCCTCATACCATGGTCCTGAAACATTCCACAGTCCTTCTTGGAGACCAGAAGCCGCCATGCCAGAGTTCGAAATACTCCCGGCAGGCTTGTACAGCCGGCATCCCTCATACCGTGGTCCTGATACATACCACAGTCCTTCTTAAAGACCAGAGGCCGCCATGCCAGAGCTCGGAATGCTCCCGGGAGGCTTGTACAGCCAGCATCCCTCCTACCGTGGTCCTGAAACATTCCACAGTCCGTCTTGGAGACTTGAGTTTGCCGCCAAAGCTCGGAATACTCCCGGGAGGCTTGTACAACCGGCATCCCTCCTACCATGTTACTGAAACATTCCACAGTCCGTCTTGGAGACCACAGAGTGGCCTTGAAACATTCCACAGTCCGTCTTGGAGACTTGAGTTTGCCGCCAGAGCTCGGAATACTCCCGGGAGGATTGTACAACCGGCATCCCTCCTACCGTGCCCTGAAACATTCCACAGTCAGTCTTGGAGACCAGAGGTCGCCGCCAGAGCTCAGAATACTCCCGTTACCCTTATATAACTTGCATCCCTCATACCGTAGTGCTGAAAAATTCCAGAGTCCGTCTTGGAGACCAGAGGTCGCCGCCAGAGCTCGGAATACTCCCGTTAAGCTTGTATAACCGGCATCTCTCTTACCGTGACCCTGAAACATTCCACAGCCATCTTGGTGACCAGAGGTCATCGCTAGAGCTGGGAATACTCCTAGCACTCTTGAACAAGCGGCATCCCTCTTACCGTGACCGTGAAACATTCCACAGTCCATCTTGGAGACCAGAGGTCGCCGCCAGAGCTGGGATTACTCACGGAATGCTTGTACAACCGGCATCCCTCATACCGTGGTTCTGAAGCATTTCGCAGTCCATCTTGGAGACTAGAGGTCACCGCCAGAGCTCGAAATACTCCCGGCAGGCTTGTACAACCGGCATCCCTCATACCGTGGTTCTGAAGCATTCCACAGTCCATCTTGGAGACTAGAGGTCACCGCCAGAGCTCGAAATATTCCCGGAAGGCTTGTACACCCGGCATCCCTCATACCATGGTCCTGAAACATTCCACAGTCCTTCTTGGAGACCAGAAGCCGTCATGCCAGAGTTCGAAATACTCCCGGCAGGCTTGTACAGCCGGCTTCCCTCATACCGTGGTCCTGATACATACCACAGTCCTTCTTAAAGACCAGAGGCCACCATGGCAGAGCTCGGAATGCTCCCGGGAGGCTTGTACAGCCGGCATCCCTCCTACCGTGGTCCTGAAACATTCCACAGTCCGTCTTGGAGACTTGAGTTTGCCGCCAAAGCTCGGAATACTCCCGGGAGGCTTGTACAACCGGCATCCCTCCTACCGTGGTACTGAAACATTCCACAGTCCGTCTTGGAGACCACAGAGTGGCCTTGAAACATTCCACAGTCCGTCTTGGAGACTTGAGTTTGCCGCCAGAGCTCGGAATACTCCCGGGAGGATTGTACAACCGGCATCCCTCCTACCGTGCCCTGAAACATTCCACAGTCCGTCTTGGAGACCAGAGGTCGCCGCCAGAGCTCGGAATACTCCCGTTACCCTTGTATAACTTGCATCCCTCATACCGTAGTGCTGAAAAATTCCAGAGTCCGTCTTGGAGACCAGAGGTCGCCGCCAGAGCTCGGAATACTCCCGTTAAGCTTGTATAACCGGCATCCCTCATACCGTGCTGCTGAAACATTCCACAGTCCATCTTGGAGACCAGAGGCTGGCCTTGAAACATTCCACAGTCCGTCTTGGAGACCAGAGGTCGCCGTCAGAGCTCGGAATGCTCCCGGGAGGCTTGTACAACCGGCATCCCTCCTACCGTGCCCTGAAACATTCCACAGTCCCTCTTGGAGACCAGAGGGCATCGCCAGAGCCCGGAATGCTCCCGGGAGGCTTGTACAACCGGCGTCCTTCCTACCGTGCCCTAAAACATTCCACAGTCCGTCTTGGAGACCAGAGTTCGCCGCCAGAGCTCGGAATGCTCCCGGCACGCTTGTACAACCGGCATCCCTCATACCGTGGTTCTGAAACATTCCACAGTCCGTCTTGGAGACCAGAGGTCGCCGCCAGACCTGGGAATACGCCCGGTACGCTTGTACAACCAGCGCCTCGCCGACCCCGTTTCTGAAACGGCCCATTAGGCCCTCATGGAGACAGGAGACAGCCATGCCAGAGCTCGGAATACTCCCGGCAGGCTTGTACAACCAAGATTCCTCCTACCGTGGTCCCGAAACAGTTCACTGTCTCGCTTGGAGACCGGAAGCCTCCTCCAGAGCTGGTACTGCCAGCAGGCTTGTACAACCGGCATCCTAGGCCGGCTTTGAACCCGGACACTGTCCCACCGGAGGAGGAGGGCGTTTACCAGGAGCATATCATTCTGCCATGCACCGCCGAGACACCCACTGACACCTCTACCCTGAAAGAGACCACCAGATGAGAGATGATATGAAATGATAATGGAGGTGAAATTGACGGGTAGAAAATTTCGGGGATATAATTAATCTACACAACATTCGTCTGACAAAGCGAGAAACCCCTGGAAAAGCCGATGAACCAGGTAGGCTGGACACGGGAATCGAGCTCGGCGCACAGAGAAACCGCCTGAGCCATCGCACTCGGTTGCAGTTACTAAAATAAATACATTGTAGCGATGCAAAAGTTATTTGGACATGAAGTAACTAGTTATCCAGTAACTGCCACAAAGTTTACTAATTCAGTGATGGTTACACACTGAGAGGTACAAAGGAAATGAGGACTATTGAATCAAAATTGTGACTTTGTGGGTTCGTAAAATTAAAAGTCCAGTTGCAGAAATTCCAAAATGCTCTTTATTACCGTAGAAACACACTTTGGTCAACCGTACAGTAACAGAATTACGTAACATATACCAATAGAGTCTGCAAAGATTTCACTTTCAAAACACAGCTGCACGAGTCCAATTCCGATTTTGATTCTCGCATTACGACTCGCGGCCTTCTTTATATCCCTCTACTCATATTTCTAGACGTCTGTGGAATGTTCTCTATTCACTGTTCCAGAAAGTACCAGACGATGCACGAACATTTCAATCATCTAACTTTAATTTATTTCGGCAAATCTTTTATCTCCGCGCTGCACTATCTGTCCTTTATCTCCGCTCTGCACTATCTGTCCCTTATCTCCGCGCTGCATTCTCTGCCCCTTTGTGTGCGTCGGCCGCCAATCGCGACAGTGGGTTCGTGTCAATATTGATGCGAAAGCAACAACAGAAAGTATATGGTCAATTAGTAGTGGATACACAAGTAAGGAGGACAGAAAATAACGAGTTACTCAGAAATGTGAGCAGAATGTAACAAACAATACAGCAACGGTTACAAAAATAACGGGTTTAGAAAGTAACCAGTTATTTGTTACTGAGTAATGGTTAGAAAAATAACACGGTTAGAAAGTAACTACATAGTTATTTGTTACTGAGTAGTGGTTGCAGAAATAACGGGAACAGAAAAAAACTACGCTATAACGGACCTACTTTATACCCACGACAAGAAGGTAAGAGACGAATGAAGCGAAGAGGGGTTTGAACTGTTTATCTGCTCTGTTAGTGGATCTGGTTATTACTCGACAGAGCGTTGAGGCGTATCGACCTTCAGGTGACCAGCGCTCTGATCGTCCCTTATCAGGTCTTATCTGGTCGATTAGAAGAGTGAAATATTAGTAAGCTGATGTACAGTAAGTTAAGAAACACAAATAAAGCGATTGGAAGCTGCGTGTGTCTATATAATATGTTTTCTAGCGCCTGCCGATGTATGACACATTACTGTCCAGAAGACATGATTATATCTCAACAGACTATACATACACTGGACTCACCGTTTATGTGCGATAAGCTGAGGTAAACATCTCTGTGTTGCGATACGTTTTCTCGCTTTGCCATGTAGTACTAGGAAATGAGCCTATGAGAGTGCATATGAGTCACCCATGTTCCCATATCTACTATTTGTCGCAGTAACTGTAGTGATAGGTATTATGCATGAGTGAGTTATGTGACAACAGTTGCGTATTTTAAACGAATCTAGCATCCTTGTCATACTGGGAAGGCATCGTTGGGACAGCAAAAGTGATTACGTTACACATTCCTCTAGCTTGCCTTCTTGTCGTGGGTCTACAGTAGCAGTTTGGCTTTGGGTAGCGTGAGAGATTCGCATTGGTGAGGTCACGGATTTATCTCCATTTATTCCGCGTTCTCGTGTTTCTTGGCGTGAGGTGGTATTCGGCAGATAGCGCGGATGCTTGTTCCAAGGAGACATCATTTCCCGAAGGCTCTTTTGTGATAATTAGCGCCCTTCATATATCGAACGTCGAAAGAAATAAGCGAAATGATGCTCAAATGAGCCTAAAGTCTATAGAACTTAGAGTTACCCGACATTCATCTTTCAGGATAAGGGAAAACACCAGAAAGAACCTTATCCAGATAACTTACTCTGACCAAAATTCGAACTTGGGACGTCTTGAACCTAAGGCAGACACGCTACTACCTACGCTACAGAGGCGGGCCCGAAGGCTGCTTGGTTGAACGGGTCTCTGGGGAGCTGCAGCATTGGGAGAGTGTAATTTCCACACGTCCCTGTGGTTCCTTCGCGAGGTCGCAGTGCGAGATGCTATACTAAGTAACAAGGACGGTACTTATTCAATAACCGTTACAAGGTAATTGGAACACTCACTGCGTAAGTACAGGCCCACTAACAAGTTACTCGAGAACGCTCTCGTTCTACTTGATGACAGAAATACTAAATTTGATTATTTCGCGTGCTTCCTCACCAACGCGATTCAATGCTTCCAAACAACAGCGAATACTATGATAGTTTGTTGAGGAGTATTGACCTTCAGCGACAAGCGGTGCATGCGCTTGTTATCTTGCTTACTAGAACAGTGAAATATTAGTAACCTGGCGTACAGTAAGTGACAAAACACAAATAGAGCACTTGATAGATGTGTGTCTGATAGAAAGGTTAACCAATTAATTATTATATACACAAAATAAATTACCGGGTGCGCCAGGGTAGCGCAGTGGTTTCGTTCGCGGCTCCCGTGCAAAGGGTCCCGAGTTCGATAGCCGGCTTTGGGATGATGATTTTAAGTCGGCTCTATCCACACCTTCACCTCTGTCTAGCACATGTCAAGTGACCCCTATGCCCAAAGAAGTCCGGAACCCACGGTAAAAGATGTAGGTCCTCTCGCCTCACCGTGATCTTCGCTATCACCCTGCCATTGTAGATAATGCCTCCACCTGAGAAATGGGTCCATCAACACGTAATGGGGCGAGGTTACCCCCTACGCCAAGGTTGCCATGTGGGGAGTGTTGGTAACCAACCAAGGTAATTTACCATTGCGGCCGCTAGTTTGTCGTTTGGCACAAAGGGATTTTGATTCCCCCTTCTTTCACCTAGTCACAAAATTCAATCACGTTATACGAGTTTTCTCGGGCCTGTCGATGTATGACACGTTGCTGTCCAGAAGACATGATTGCATCTGAACATGCATCGTCTCGCCACGTATGTGCGATAAGTTTGCGTAAACAACTGCGTTGTTACACACATTTTCTGATACGCTTCCACGCGTGGCCATGTAGTAGGTATAGGCCGATTCCTGTTACAAACATACGGAAATGAACAAAGAGAGAGACAGACATACTTTAACCGAACGCTCTTAGACAACTGATAAATGGTGGGAAATGCATGGATGTTTATAGAGGCAGTTACCTGTGGACATACGCCTCCTATAAGTTTACAAAGGTTCATTCTAGTTCGTGACATATTGTACATGCTCAATTTCTTCTCGGGCAGCAAGCCAGATGAAAAGACGACTATAAATCGACGTTTCATGAGTGTGCATCTCTCCCATCATCAGGATATTTATTAAATGTTATAACCACAAATGAAATACTGGATACAACACAAATATAAACAAAGATAAAACACTATCAAAATTCGCTTTACTGAACAAAAGAATGTTTTCATTAATTTAAATGCTAGGTCAGGAGATGGCGTGAGTATAGAAACTTAATTATGTCAAAGAACTTGATTATCAAGCTGTATTGATCTTTGCTTCTTAAATCGACGGATTTACTGAAAACCGTCTTTTGTTCAGTAATGCGAATTTTGATAGTGTTTTGTCTTTGTTTATATTTGTGTTATATCCAGTGTTTCATTTGTGGTTATAACATTTAATAAATATTCTGATGATGGGAGAGATGCATACTCCCGAAACGTTGATTTCTAATCGTCTTTTCATCTGGCTTGTTCCCCGAGAAGAAAGTGAGCATATTCGTCGCCAGGAAAGCTTCAGGTCTTATTTTAATATTGTACATGTTTTCATTTGATTGCTTATATTAAAAGAATGTTTACCTTGGTTGTGCCCAAAGAGTGTAGATTCCTTCATCGTCTTGGTAGCTGGAACTAAGAGGCCGTGTTTGGTTTCACATTTAAAGAGGTGACGATTTCCCCAGGTGCCATCGATGCCGCCATATGGTAAAGGATTGTCCTGGAAACGTGAAGATCTATTACTGAACTGGTAAATAAAACTATTAATACACAGTTCTGACAATATTGTATTAAGTACTACAACCCACTAAAGTTACGTAGTTCACAATTATTTTTATTGATTTTGGTTAACTCTAATTCCAAAACGTTCAAAATATAGGATAACACATTAAATATACAGTATAATTACACAGTTATTCATTTAAAACCTAACAGAGCACACGGAATTTCGCTTCTCCCAAAACCTTGCTGGATTCCCCCAATATCGGCTGCCGTTGTGCGTGGGGGCTAGTGGTCTGCACTCCATTCAACAAATATACCGGCCACCAACATGAACAGGCACTTAACTCTAGAGCAACGCATTGTCTTGTGCAAAAGTTATTACAAATGGGTATCATCAAGCCATGTCGCACAGAATATATTGAAACTTTCCCTGGTGAAGTGCCTCCTTCCAGATTTACAATTCACGAGATTGTGAAGAAATTCGAGACCACTGGTTCTGTGGCAAACAACATACGAAGATGTAAACGTACAGTGTACATGCTTAGGCTTTCACGGCCGGTGTTAATCCAATAGAATGTATTTACCGGGTTTGTGGGCCGTGGTCCAGAGGATGAACATTCTCCTGACGTTTCACTCATATCTCCGACGAGCATCTTCACAGAATTCTAGCTAGGTACTTGCTGGACTGATCAAGTACCATCAATCCAACAAGTACCTAGCTAGAATCCTCTAAAGGTGCTCGTCGGAGATATGAGCGAAACGTCAGGAGAATTTTCATCCTCTGGACCACGGCCCATAAGTCCGAGAAATACATTCTATTGGGTAAACAGAGGAAAAGTTAGACGTCATAGGCCCATGTTTAAAACCTTCACCAACCAAATGGATCCCAAAATTAGGACAACAGGAGGGACTTTCATAGTCTACCGCATTCAGAGCAACTAAATTATGAAAACTGAAACTATGTAAGTGAACAAGTGTCCATGTTTTAAAACAAGGTGAGATAGTATCACGAATCCATTATTGTTAATGGTTTTTGTCACTAAATGATGGTTTAGCTGATCCACTGCTTCTGTTTTTTTTTTCGATGAGGCGTGGTTCTATCTCAGTGGTTGTGCCAATACTCATAACAGTCGGTACTGGGCCTTTGAGTATCAACATCGCGTCCAAGAAATCCCTTATTAAGATCGGAAAGTTGTAGTGCGGTGTGCTGTTAGTGCTAGACACACAATCGGTCCAGTACTCTACGAGATGATGATGATGATGATAATGATGATGATGAACTTGTATTTAAGGGCGCTCAACTTCAAAGTCATCAGCGCCCATTAAAAACAATTGTGGCAGAAGACATGTATTAACCTAAAGACTACCTAAAAATATATCTATTAAAATAAACATTTAAAAGGGGAAAAACACTTAAAAAGGAACTTAACACAACAATTGAGAAAACACAATACAAATGTAAATATAATATATAATAATATATATTTGTTATATATAACAAATAATGGCAGAAGCCAACGATAAACTATGAAATAAAACATATATAAAATAACAGACTATAAAAACAAAAATGACTAATTCCTAAATTCAACTCTAGCGATGTAATGTACGATAGAACCTTTTCCACCGCAGAGTTACTGTCTACAGTGACCGGCAGCTGCAGAGACTCCCGCAGGTCTGCTAGGTGAATACACTCTAGCAGCACATGACGGACCGAGAGAGCCCGACCATACAACACGCAAATAGGAGCAAGGACCTTCTTCAACAGGTGACTGTGTGAGAAGTAGCAGTGCCCAATACGCAACCGAGCCAAACTTACTTCCTCCCGACGGGATAAACGACAGGAGGTCGTCCAGTTATCCAAAAGCTCTTTCACCCTTCTGAGCTTGTTATTACCAGAGCAGACCACTTATCACGCCAGCACGACAGTACCATTCTACGCACAAGCCCAAAGTCTTCCGCGGTGACGAAGGGGACGTTGTCACTCGGTTCTATGCTTGCCACCTTTGCTGCCGAATCCGCCAGTTCATTCCCATGCAAGCTCACGTGACCAGGAATCCATGCACACACCACGCTAACGCCAGAGGCGTGTAAAACTGGAATGCATCCTGTGGACGCTGCACAATATGGTGTTGGTTGTATAACTCATGAAGGCTCTGAAGTGCGCTTAGGGAATCACTTTGGATAAGACAATCACCCAACTTTCTTCGGCGAACATTTATAATGGCTCGGTATATTGCATAGAGCTCTGCACTATAAATGGAAGTACTGCAATGGAAACCGAATGTATAGGATTCGGCTTCATTGACATAAGCACATCCAACACCGGTAGCGCTTTTAGATCCATCTGTATAAATTAAAGTATGGTCTTTATAAATGATACAAACTCTAAGAAGGAACTGCGGATACTACAGGAGGGCGTCGTAGCCTTCCTGTGCACCGTCAACCCAAGATCTACGTGGGATCCTGCACGCAACCATGGAGGATACACCTTTTCGCCCTTAGGAAACATCCTAGGCATTTTAAATTTATGCCTCCCTAGAAGCTTACGGAACCGAAAACCTGGCGGCTTCGGATTTACACGTGTGTTCCTATAACGTCCGTCAATTAAGGTGTCTAAAAACGGTGCAAACGTCGGATGCGAAGGCATACTATTTAGACCACAGCCATAATTGCCAGGCAAAACCTCTCGGCGATATTGCAGAGGAGGTTCTGCTGCTTCGGCGTAGAGGCTCATTACTGGGCTAGTTGGAAATGCTCCAATAACTAAACGAAGTTCAGAGTTATGGACCGTGTCTAATTTCTTCAGCACAGATGGACGAGCTGATGAAAAAACGATGCACCCATAGTCCAGTTTGGATCGGATCAGTGTGCGATACAAACGAAGCAGCACTGAGCGAAACGCTCCCCACGATTTCTCACTAAGTACCCGCAGTATGTTAAGAGAACTCTCACATCGTGCTTTCAGCTGTGCTATAAGGGATGTCCAGCTAAGCTTCCTATCCAAAATTAGTCCAAGGAACCTCGTTTCATCTGAAAATGGTAAGACGTGCGGACTGAGTCGGAGTGAAGGTGGTAATCGACTCCTATTGTGACAGAAGTTGACAGAGACAGTTTTTTTCTGTAGAGAATTGGAATCCGATTTTAGTACTCCAATCGTGGAGATTGTCTAAACATTGCTGCAGACAGCGCTCCGTGAATGGAGTGCGTCGTGAATTGAAGCATACGGCGAAGTCATCTACGAACAAGCACAATGAAACTCCTCGAGGAACACATTTGGAGATAGAGTTGATGGCAATAGCAAATAGTGTAACGCTCAGCACCGATCCTTGAGGAATACCGTTCTCTTGGACAAAAATGTTCGAAAAGACTGAGCCAACCTTTACTCAGAAAACGCGGTCGCACATGAACTCCCCAAGGAAAACAGGTAGGCGCCCACGTACATTCCAGCTGTGCAAGGTGCGTAATAGACCTGCACGTATCATAAGCCTTCTCCAGATCGAAAAATATGCCGACGGTCTGACAGTTCTTCATGAAGCCGCTCATGATCTGTGTCGACATCAACACCAGATGGTCTTTTGTGGAACGGCGACGTCGGAGTCCACACTGAATGTTTCTCAGAAGGTTGTGAGTTTCCAGCCACCACACCAACCGCCCATTGATCATGCGTTCCATCACCTTGCACACGCAATTGGTGAGAGAAATAGCACGATAGCTGCAAGGCAGATGGCGGTCCTTCCCAGCTTTCAAAATGGATATGAAGGTGGCCTCCGGCCACTTCTCAGGAAAAGTGCCATCAACCCAGACACGATTATACAACTCCAGTAGGAACGCCTTCCCTTCGGGAGAAAGTTGTTGTAACAGTCGCACTTGGATGCCGTATGGTACTGGTGCAGATGGTCGCGAAGATGAAAGAGCTGTTCTAACTCTGCCATGGTGAAGAGGCGATTGTAGTCTTCAAGGTTTCTAGAGCAGAATTTGGAGAAACTCAGGCGAGTAAATATCTGAGCTAGACACTTTAGCGAACGCACTGCCGAAAGTATTAGCCTCATCGTGCTGGTCAACAACGGCACCTGTAGCGCTTTTAAGACCGGCGATTGGCATGTATGTGGATTTTCCGGCAACACGCCTTAACTTATCCCATACGACTGAGTTGAGTGAAAGATGACACGAAGTTGGTCCATGAAGTCTTTTTGCTATTCTTAATCACTTGTCTGGATTTTGCACGCATTTTCTTGTAGTCGATCAGATTATCGAGAGTAGGGCGCCGCTGGAAATTCCTAAGAGCGCGCCTTCGAGCCGGAATAGCAATCCGGCAATCATCTGTCCACCACGGGACAGGGGAACGACGGGCGTGCGTTATCTATCGCGGAATAGATTGTGCTGCTGCCGAAAGTATCGTCCCCGTGAAATGCTGAACTAGGTCGTCCAGAGAGTCATGGTCATTATAGTTGAAGACCGCCAATTGCTTGTAGACATTCCAGTGAGCACGATCAAAACGCCAGTTGGGCAGACGTGCTGAACACAGATCCCGTGCTAAGAGACTGATAAAACAGGGAAAGTGGTCACTAGAATGTAGGTCAAAGATGACATTCCATTCTAGGGAAACTGCTAGCTGTTGTGAACAGACTGCCAGATCAATGTGTGAAAAAGTGTTGAATGCATCGGATAAAAAGATGGGTTCTCCGGTGTTCAAGAGAACCAGGTTATTGGTATCTATAAAATTTGCGATTATTTTGCCTCTCGCACATGCTCATGGTGCACCCCATAGAGCATGGTGAGCATTTAGGTCTCCCACCAACAGATAAGGTGTTGGTAGCTGTTAGACCAGATGTTGTAAATCAGTAAGCGAGAGGTCAACGGAAGGTGGTAGATAAATGTTGCAAATAGCGTACTGTATGGATTAAAGTCTGATGCGTACAGCAACTGACTGGATGTCAGACTGTAAAGGTACAAATTCAACAAATATGTCATCTCTGAGGAGCATCATAGGGCCTCCATGCGCAGGAATAACTTCTTCAGGTACAACGTCGCACCTTAGTGGAGTATAGCCTATGACTTTGAAGTCGTCTAGAGGCCGCAACTTAGTCTCGTGTAGGCAAATGACGAGTGGTTCGTGTTTATTAGGCAACAATTCAAGCTCGGGTCTGCGTGTTCTGATTTCGCGTATGTTAGAATGCAGAATAGACATGGTAACAATGGGATAAAGTATTGATTTCCTTTAGCTTATTACGAGTTTAAAGGTGGCCGAATAAATTTACCCTTTTTCTTTGGTGTTGGGCTAACACCTTTATCGGGGGCTTTTTCCTGCCTCTTTTTCACTGCCGCTCTGGCAGTTTGGACAGGATCCTCCTGTTCCATCTCCTCCTCTGAGAAGGCACGTTTCCCGATGGAAAGCTTCGGTTCGAGAGCCTTGAACCGATTGGAAACGGAGATCGATGACGATAATCGCCGATCAAACCCCTCTCCGGAAGATTCGTCAGAAGACGATATTGGAGGAGATGGTCGCGGACTTTTCCGCCGGTTTATAGACTTGCTACAAGTATTTTTATCGTTGAGAAAGTCACTTCTTTCATACGCGGTCTTGAACTGTTTTGCTGGTGCATTATAAATTACTGGTTCAGAACTTCTTGAGGTCGATGGTCCTGGCGGTGATTTGGATGACAGCTTTCCATTACTGGATTCGCTAGGTGTTTACACTGCTACACTTACTGATGACTGTTGCTTTGTCTGTACTCTATGTGTTATTGTTTTTTCTGCAGTTATTGCTCCGTTTAAATCGCCAGTTTGGGTTGCGATTTCGTGTCTAGGTATTTGCTTAACTACAGTTGCGCTATAATTACCGGACCTAGTGACCGACGGCTGGCGAGTACGCAAGAGCTTCCGGGCTTCCGAGGACACCTTCTCTCTAACCCGGATCTCTTGGATCGCACGCTCCTCTATAAATCGGGGACATTCTCGTGAACTCGATGGATGTTCACCGCTGCAGTTAATGCATGCTGGAGGTGTTGTACATGCATCTTCATGCAAGACGCCTCCGCAGCTAACACAAGGAGGTACACCGTTACAAAAGTCACTTGTGTGACCAAAGCGCTGGAACTTATAGCATCTCAAGGGGTTAGGATTGTATGATCTCACTTCTATTGCTTCATACCCTGCCTTTTTCCTTTGTGGGAGGTCAATCCTATCAAAGGTTAGGAACAGAGTACGAGTAGGCACCAATTCTCCGCGCTCACGCCGTTGCACGCGATACACTGCCGTGACACATTGGTCTTTAAGGTTCTCCTGAATCTCTTCGTTGTACATACCGTCCAATGCACGGGTGTTTACCACACCTCGCGAAGAGGTCAGGGATGTATGCACCATAACGCTAATCGGATAGCTGCCTAGCATTGTAGCTTTCAATATCGCCGCTGCCTGGGTGACGCTTTGTGCTTCAACCAAGAGCGTACCATTTCTCGACATTAAACAGGACTTTACTGCACCAGATATTTCATCAAGACCCTTTTGAATAATAAAAGGTTTAACCGATGTAAAGTTCTTATCTTCCTCTGTACGTTTTACTACTAAGTAGTGAGGACCAAATGACTCGGCTACTTCTTTTACACTGCTCTTCAAAATGTTGTGCTTTTTTAAGGGTTGTCACAGCGACAATGTCCTCTGCCATATTAAACGTCTCCGATGGCGTGCTCACATCCTGGGCGCCACCCCGGCTTAGGTGAGAATCCTGGCCTAGACCTTGGTCACCTCAGGGTCTCACCTCCCACTAGAAAAACAGAGGGACCCAATCGCCTTCAGGAGTGTATCAGCTCATACAATGACCCCTCCCCGGGACTGACCTTTATCAGCAGTCCTACACAGTCCTACATGATATCCAGGGGCTGGGACTTACGCGTTACCCAGTCACCCCTGCGCATACCGCGCAACGTTATCCATCAGACGTGTGTTGAGGGAGTAGCGAATTCGGGGTCAAACACAGTTGTGGACCTAAGTTGCTTGGGCGTTTGGCATAAGCTCTCTCACCACTCAGAGGCACCCTGTCGAGAGAGAGATTTGGCTTGGGACCCCGGGATCGCCAATTCCCGTACTCACATAATGTGAGTCCCTGGGGGAGTACTCTACGAGCAGGATTAGGATTAGGATTTCACTACGGAGGGAATTCCGTACGTAGGCCATTTTGCTGGGCCCATTGTTCCTATGCCCCCAAGTGGGGCATCCCGGGAGGAAGGATGCGGCAAGAGGAGACAGAGCGTGGCCGACCCAAGGAGCCACGTCAGTGCAGAGGGGAGGGTCCATACAGTTTACTTCCGGCTCCGCCAACTGACATGTACGGTGTGCCTATACAATTCGCATGATGCCGGCGTGCCTGGTCGTTGGTGGTGAGTGCTAGAAAGATACGCCTCGCGTAGTGGCATTACCATTCTGCACTTGCGTTACCAAAAATAATTAAGGACACGATAGAGTGAATTAACAATTCAGAAACTATGTAATAATATATATTTAATATTTAACTATATTTAATATGTATCTGGTACTTATTATATTATAAGTAAAACAACCCAATGCCAATCCTACACAACCAAATCATCGCATATAAAAGGAATATTTTTAACTATAAGAACGAAACAGTACTTTGTGGCAATTAGCACAATTTTCATTCTGAAACAATTTAAAAATACAAAATAATATTTACTATACAGTGATAATATTACACAGAATTCTTCATATTAAACGAATACAAACGTTTCAATTAAGAAGTTTATGCATTCCTTACCTTCTGACATCTTTTAGTTTTCACAACATTCGCCACATCTGGAGACAATGAAACACAATCCTGAACCCTTAATGCACACTTCAAGTTATGAACACTGATGTTGGCTCTCTGAGAGTTTTTAATGCGTTTCATAGCTTAAGATAAGGATTCAAATACATAGGTCGAACCAATAATTGCAATCATAGATGAAGCACGCCTGTGTAAGCGAGGGAATCTTGATTTAGGGAATCTCCTGTAGAAATCTAGCAAACTTCCTGTGTTTCTGAAACTGTCAGCTATCTCAATGTCACATTTCAATGCGATAAGCTCCAGTTGAACATCTTTGGAAGTATCATCAATGTTCATACTAAATGGTGTAGCGAATAAATCAATATCCATTTTTGAGCCCGTGAGATCGTGAAAATTTCATCAAATGCACGGGAAAGCATTTGCAGATTTTCAAAATAACATCCCACTCCTAGGGAATCACAATCACAGATCACACTTTCCAACCTGGGAAAAGACAAGGACTACCATTTGACAGTTGACGTTCCCATAATGAGAGCATATTTTTAAAAGCTTCAATGGTACAAAACATATCTGTGATTAATTTGTTTTTCCCTTGAAGTGAAACATTCAAGGTATTCAAATGTTCACTTATATCGGCCATAAATGCAAGATCACATTTCACTTAACATTCGTGAGCTCTTTAATAGGTTATCCGCACATTTCCATGAACAAACGTATCTCACTCGACAGTTCAAAGAATTTGCTTGAAACTTTGCCTCGACAGAGTCACCTAACTGCTGTATGATATGGTAAATCTCCATACTCATGCTCCAGATCTTCCAAGAAGCTTTTAAGTTCTCTGTGTTTTAGACCGTGGGACCTAACTTTGTTTACAATCTTCACAATCAGACTCACTACGTTGTTTACATTCAGTGTTTTAGCACAAGTTTTCCTGATGAACTATACAATGAACGGCTGTTACTTCTTTTGCTAGTCTTTTTTTTTTTCAGGAGGGTCACAAATCCGTTTTGCGAACCAACCATAGCCATGTATTAACATATTTTAAAAATAGTAAATGTATTAAAATGTCACTGAAGGTTAAATCGTTTCAGCACTTGAAATTTCTCTGGCAAATTAAACAAATAGCACCATCGCTACATTCCATGAAGAAGTACTCAGCTTTCCATTTGGAATTGAAATAATGTGGCTGCGTGGATGCCCTTCGATTTAATGAGTGCCCTTCTATATCAAACTGACACTGAAGTACGAACAGCCACTGCTACGGAAGACAAACCGTCCGAAGCACGCATTGAGGCAACATGGTGCTTGTAGCCCAGCACATGCACCGCTGCAAGCGAGTTGGCTGTGGCCGGTTTACTTAGATTGAGACTTTCCCCGACAGGCCAGGACAACGGACAAGCTCCCCTACTACGGTACGGCAGTGAGCCCAGCAGCCGAGCCCCAAAGTTCCCTGGCTGGCGGTCCCGAAATGGTCCCAGCAGAGGCAAGGAGACCGGCAACCGACCTACCCGAGGAAGAAATAGTTTACCTCAGAGCATATCATCCCGCCATGCAAGGCTGTAAATGCAGAGGTACCGAAATGATATTTTCACCCCATTTTATAATGAACTGATCTTACGGGTGGTTTCAACAAGATTCTGACCGGCTCGGTAGCGCAGATGGTAGCGCGTCTGCCTCACGTTCAAGAGGTCCCGAGTTCGAATATCGGTTAGAGTGAGTTACTTGTTTAAGGTTTTTACGAGGTTTTCCCTTATTCTGAGAGACCAATGTCGGGTAACTCTAAGCTCCATGGACCCCGGACTCATTTGAGCATCATTTCACCCTTTCAATCATCGTCCGATGTGGCTTAATGTTGGAGGACGTAAATAACAACAACAAACATTTTGTTAATGCCCATACAGGAGAGGAGTCTATGAATAAAATTAGGGAAATGTGTGAACATATAGTGATTAGTGCTAGTGTATGGTCCTCCCACTCCCCTGATCGTTTACTTGAGGGGTAACCTGAAAGACAAAGTTTACGAGACAAATTCTCATATATCGGAACAACTAAAACAAAATATTAGAAACGAAACCGAAGACGTGACAGTGCGCCCACTTAATCGTGTGAATCAGAATGTGTTCTCCCAATATAATGCTTGTTTAGCCGAGGGTAGACGACACTTCCAGCATTATCTATAAGGTAAGAGCGTTATGCATGCTTTACTCGCGGAGTTTATGTAGGAGCAAAGTCGGCTGTGGCACAACTAATCGCACACATGTAAAACGCGGTTCGTCCGTTAGGTTTTAAATGAAGACTTCTGTACACGTATAAATAAAAATTCTGGCGACTTAGAACTCATTTTAAATGTGTAGGAGAAGATGTGTCTTAGTTTGTAACAGAGACATTAAAACTGTCAGCCGCAGCGAATACCTACCGTAAAAGAATTAAGTGTGAGTCGCCCCATTCCCCCGTTTTTGTTGTTTGCCGCGAGAGGAGCAAAACATGAAACAATGAAGGACATCATAACCCAAAATTACGTGTCTCATTGTTGTCTCACGCCGATGTTTTCCAGACGTTCCAAATGTATAGTGTTTAACGCCCGCTTTTACTACATACGGCACCGCAGGCGGTGACACTGATGATACATGAGATGAAGATGGAGCACCGGTGGAATGAGTTGGCGGGGGAAACCGGAGGTCTCGGAGAAAACCCACCCCAGCACCGTGTTGTCCACCACAAATCTCACTTTGCGGTCGTCTGGGATCGAACCCGGGCCGCCTTGGTGAGAGCTAAGCGGTCTAACCACTGAGCCACGGCGCGGCTCCAGACGTTCCATTTTTGCAAATCTAGAACATAGCATTTTGACAATGTTTCATTCCTTCGATTCCAGAGCAGGCGCGGCTCGTGCTTATGTGCTACAGCACAATAGTCAGTTTGCTGAAACAAATGCCTTAATGTTTTCTTTGCTTCTGTCAGATTTATACGCGCTAACAAGAAGCAAGGATAGCTGTCAGACACTACAGTAACAGGTGACTGTTATTTGTGCTACACCGAAGAGCTGTGTGTTTGCGGGAATGTTGTCCAATGAACGCACTTGACATAGCGGCGCATTGCTTTGAGACCACTTCTCTGAATGGTTGTTTTTGCTTGGGATTGTGCTACGGCCAAACGGAGCACTAAAGCTTCTGCTTCTTGCTGTAGTGTTTTCAGTGCCATCTGCAGTAGTTACAGTAAACTACTACCACTAGAAGTGCTCTTGCAGGCGGGAGTGAGGAATGCATGGCTTTCGTTATTTACAATATGAATTATTGGCTTACTGAAAACAGATGTGCAGTTCAAGTTATAGTGTTATGGTTGTTGGTATCACCACGTCTTTTGCGTGCACTAAAATGACTTCGGTGAGCAGCATAATCAGTTACCCTTTCTCTATAAGAATCCTGGACGAAAAAGTGCAAATGAAGCAATAGGGTAGGCTAACTCCAGAACTAATTATAACGCAGTGTGCAAAACGAGGGAGAAATAATTCCTAAACTAGTATTTTAACCCCAAAGTGTGTGAGTATAAGTGGGTATGTGGATGCTACGGAAGCAGTGCTCTGTTCTGCTTTCCATGCCTACTCTTAGGAAACAATGATGCTTGGAGCACAATGGGAGTGACACATATAGGTAACCTAAATGTGCTTATTAGTAAACATAAACAAAACGTAAAGCATGTAAATAATGTAGTAGATTTAAGTGCTTTAGGCATAATAAACATTGCGACACAGTTAAGTCGTGCATATCAGGAGGTAAGACTGAAACATAATCAGCAAGTTGAAAAAAGAAACAGACATGTGCTATGGCGTATAATTGATTGCATTATGTTGTCAATGGAGAAGAGCATTGCCTCTAAAATGGAGGATTTTAACACCAGAGTTATTGATAAGTTCTGAAATAGAAAGGAGCACAGCATAGGCTTCATACGTCGACATTAAGTAAGACCGTAAGTATTTTTTAACAATAGGTAGCTTTGTAGCACACTCCTAAGTGTATCCACCTGCCGCCACTGCTATGTTGTATAACAATTACATTTAATGTGGTATACTCACAGTACTTTCTCAATCCGTACTTCCAGTAAGACTTCGTTTTACATCTCCAAGTTTAAAGTGAATGTTGCGGAAGTTTCATCACCAGTTTCGACTTAGACACAAAAAGGATATTGTTAAATGTTAGCAATCGAGTCAGTTGATGCTGCCTCTCGAATTACAAAGTTATTCTTATGAACTTACAAGAATGAGATGAGCATTTTTAAGATATAAAGGAAATGGGAACTGAACTAGAAATATAAAAGGCTTCGAAAATCGCTAATTATGTAAATACGTATATGCAATTATCCTTTTGTTTCTTTTAGTTCATTAGATTCAGACGAGGCCTCAGGACACAAAAATTAAGAAATTGTTAAACAACATAATTTACGTAAAATTATTTCATGGCTAACGATTTTCCAGATATTCTTTGGTTCTAGTTTAAATTTCCAATGTTTTTATATTTTTAAAAAGCTACTCCTATTTCTGAACTTGCAAAAGCTCATATAAATAGCTTTGAAACTTGAAATCTAATCCGAAACTCTACAGCCCTATTCCCCATAAATGTTTCCTTCCAATTTGCAGCAGACAGACAAATAAACTTTTGTGGAACGGTTGGTCGTGAGTGTAACACGTTAGGTGAATTTGTTACATAGCAGACGATGCCTTAGTTATAGTAATTGTCTGCCAGAAGCGAAGTATCGCTTGTAGCTGTCCAGAGAGGGCTCTACTAGTAATATCTTTCACTGCGGAGGAATCATTGTATTTATTTACGAAATTGTGTAACACATTCTAACTATGTTACTTGTTTATAGCTTAGATTTAATTGTTCTTTATTCCCTGAAAAAGAACGGTAGCTGCAATGTATCTGGAGATAATATCGAGCAAACAATTAACTAAGCTTCAGAAAGAGAGCCTTCGAAATTAACTATATCTGTAGTTATTTCCCCAAACTGAATCATATGCCAAACCCAGGGTTCGTCACAACACAGAGCTACCCAGGGAAGCCTTTAGTGGAGCACGATATCCTGGACTCCACCGCGTACTCCAATACAGTACCCGAACTACGCAGCTGCAGTGACTAACACAGTCAGTCCAGCTCCAGTAGCAGACAAGGTGTCGGAAGAGCAACACCTGAAGCCACCGCAATCCTCTTTCTACACAGCTCCAACTGCAACATCCACACCGCCTTCCATGCCCCCACGGCCAGCCTCAACAAAGACAAGACAGCCTCCGGCGCCCAGACCACCTAGGGCAGAAAACCCGGAACCGCTGCGGCCTGCTCCTACCACCAATAAATCAACGTCTCATCCTACCATTCCAGATGAGGCGTTCCTCAACACCATGGGACAGATCCCCATTAACCTGCAACCTCTGTTTGCCGCATACCTGGCTGAGGCCCTGAGAACTCGCCCCTCCAAAGTTCATCCCTATACCATCTTTGTACATGCCGTCCTCAACTTCATGATTAATAATGGCTGTTAGAGGGGGAAATACTACAGATCTTCTATCCCTCAAAGTTTGCTACTGGAACGCTAATGGACTTAGACGGAAGTTGCACGAAACCTCCAACTTCGTAGCAGAGAAAGGGGTGCATATTCTACTTGTGCAGGAAACCCATCTGTCTGCGAATATCAAAGCTCGAATACCTGGCATGACGTGCTATCGCACAGACAGAGCAGATGGTTATGGTGGCACCGCAATCTATGTGCGCCGCAACATTGCCCATCACCCATTGGTCACCCCACAGACGCCCAACCTGGAGGCTACAGGTGTACAGGTGGACACAAACAGAGGGCCTCTTCATCTTTACTCCGTTTACATCCCTCCCGGCAAACCCATAGTTGCTGGCGAACTGGACCAACTGTTCACTTCCACTGCTGCCACCCTGGCTATGGGTGACTATAACGCCAAAAGTCCAGCCTGGAATTCCAACATCAGAAACGCGCGAGGAGTAACCTTGGACCACTACGTCAACAACAGATGCCTCGTGGTACTCTCACCCTCATCTCCCACAATTCACCATGGTGATCGCAGCCCGCCGGACTGGCTAGATATAGCCTTAGCTAAAAATGTCCGATACCATCCACGGCTTTTCACCCTTCCCGAACTATCTTCTGACCACTATCCTGTCCTCTTATTATTTCAATCTCGTCCAAATTTCAAGGCAAAACGCCTATTACCAAACTCCCGGCGCACCAACTGGGAGGAGTTCAGTGAGATAATGGCAGCAAATCCACCGGCCTTCAATAGATGTGAAACCACCAATGACGCTGACGCTGTGCTCATGAAAATTTCATCCAGCAACGCGGATGCAATTACCAGGGCTACACCACCTACCCGCAACACCCATGGCACAGTCCGGAAGCTCCCTCGCCACCTGCGCGATCTAATCGCAGCGAAAAATAAGGCTCGGCGTAAAGCACAGCACTCAGGTTGTCCCCTGGATCGCAGGGAGTATAATAGATTGAGGCGTAATCTGAAACTAGAGCTTCAAGAGCATGCCAATGCAGATTGGGAACGCCGGCTCTCTACCCTGGACACAGAAGACCAGTCTCTCTGGAGAATGTCCAAAGCTCTCTTACGCCTCCTGGCTCAGGACAAACCTCTTCGCCATGGTCACACCATAGCACAGTCTGCCAGAGAAAAAGTGGGACTGATGGCCACCTATCTGGAAACCACTTTCCATCCAGCTAACACCTGCAATCAGGACCACATCCAGCAAACTAACGAGGCAGTTAGGGCATACCTCTCCCGACCACATGATCACGAACAACCCCCACCTACAAACCTGACTGAACTGCAACAATGTCTATCCTCTGTCCAACCTTTCAAAGCAGCAAGCTACGACAACATTCCATACAAGGCGCTACAACAACTACCAAACTGCTGGAAGAAAGCCTTAGTCAATCTCTTCAATGATCTGCTACGACTGGCATACTTCCCGTCCATCTGGAAACATGCCAAGGTGATCACCCTCCCGAAACCAGGAAAGGATTCCTCCACTCCGGAGGGTTATCGGCCTATAAGCTTGCTCCCCAGCTTGAGCAAGATCTTCGAGAAAGTCATCCAATCTCGACTTAATGAATCATTGGAGACACTTGAGATTCTAAGACCAGAGCAGTTTGGTTTTAGGAGGCAACATTCCACAGTCCACCAACTTCTCCGCCTAGTGGATCACATCATCACTGGCTTCAACAACCGCCACTTCGTCGTAGCCCTGCTTCTCGATTTAACTCACGCCTTCGACTCTGTCTGGCATGCAGGCCTGCTCTATCGCCTTATACAATATAACATTCCTTCTCACCTTATTCACCTTATCAATACCTATCTCCATAACAGAACCTTCAGTGTCACTATTGAGGAAGTCACTTCTGACACCTTTCCAATTCACGCCGGTGTACCTCAAGGCAGTGTCCTTGGACCCGTTCTTTTCCTCATCTACATAAACACCCTGCCATCCTACCTCAGCTGCACGCTTTACCAGTTTGCGGACGACACTGCGATTGCCACCAGCTCTGTACGCCATGAACTTGCAGTGCGTAGACTACAAAAATATGCGGACCAACTAACAACCTGGTTCAACACCTGGCGGCTTAGTGTAAATCCCACAAAATCACAAGCCATCACCTTCACCAGGAGAAGGGAAGACAACGTCCCGGATCTACGCATTGCTGGCAGTTCTGTTCACTGGGCAACACAAGTAAAATATCTCGGCGTCATTCTTGACAACAGGCTCACATGGCAACCGCACATAGAATATGTGCACAACAAGATCTCCCGTAGGATGGCCCTACTCTATCCCCTCTATCATCGCAATTCCTGCATGTCCCTTCACAATAAACTCTTTCTCTATAAGCAAGTCCTTCGTCCCGCCAATACCTATGCTTGCCAAGTATGGGGCATTGCTGCAAAACGATACTTTAAAAGACTACAAGTCCTCCAAAACCGTTTCCTCAGGACATCGGTTAACGCTGGCTGGTATATTCCAAACGTGAATATTCACCGTGACACATCCATGCCCACCCTACGTGACTATATTCTCTCTCTATCACAAAAATTCTTCGACTCTCTCCCACAAAGCTTCAATACTCTCATACGAGGTCTCGGAGAGTATGACATTGACCCTGGCGAAAGCTACAAACGACCCAGACTTCTCCTCACCAACTGAAATCACCCAATCTTCAAATTTTACCAAACCATCCCCTTTCTCAATATCACACTCTATCTTATTATAAATAAAAAATTCACAAACACTATCCCACCATTCTACCACCACCTGCTATCAACCACCACCTTTCTACCAGCAAAGGACCTAGTCCTGGCACGGAAACAGTCAGGAAAGCACCGCCTGCAAGGCGGTCAACTTTCCAGCGACGCGTACCCGTGGAAACTGAAGCATGGTATATTGTTCATCCCACGTCGCACTCTCGTAGTATGAACTAGAAAAGTGGTTATGTTTGAATATGTATCCAGTTATATCAATAAACACAGTTCAGTTATAAACTATACAAGAATAGGCCACGGACAATTTATGTTCTCAAGGAATCCATTCGAACCGAAATAAGTAACATTGGCGAGTATACTCTCCGTAAAACTTCAGAGAATATGGTGAGACGAGTGCAAATATGTATAGATGCTGGTGGAGGACACTTCCAATATTTTCTCTGAGATGTAAATAGTGGAATGTAATCTCCCAGTTGTATATTATATTCTCCCAAAGTTGCACGTGTGTGCTATTATTGGTTCAAAAGTTACGGCCTATTGAAATGGTTCAGGTTTATATGGATCGCATTATATAACTGTAGTTAAGTGACAAAGAAAGTAAAAACGAGTAACTTAATCAGAAAGGGCAATGACTAAGAGCGTTCTATGTTATGTAATATGATCCAAGAATGAAAGAATGCCAACAGCCGACAACGGAAGCTGTATTACGTCATCAGTCGCGATAATACTGGAATGCAGCATTGGGGTCTGTTACAGTGAACGGGTTCGAATCAAATCAAAATGCAAACACCGCCGCGTGAAATAATACGCTCACGAAGTAGAAAATTAATGTTCATTGTGTGATTGTAAAGAAGAGAAACGTCAAGGTCTGATTATTTTGATAAAGAAAGCTATAAAAATGGCATTACTGTATGCCCATGATAAGATGGGTAGAGGAGTATGAAGGGCAGAGAAGCTTGAACTGTTTGTCTGCTCCGGTAGCGGATCTGTTTACTAGGAAATCAGTGAATGAGGGTGCATATGAGTCACCCAAGGTGCCAGATCGGTGTAATGTATAGGTGAGCTATGTGTATTTTAAACGAGCCTTCCATCGTTGTCATTCTCGGAAGGCGAGCATACAGCCTGAGGAGACAGCACATTTCTCTAGCTTGGCTTCTTGTCCTGGGCAATCAGTAATGGCAGTGGGGAAAGATGAACACATCGCCCACATTCAAAAAGTTCCGAACTCAATGGGTTGGAAAAATGTGTTGTGCACAAAAATTCTCTGGAGTTTTATGAACGTAGAAGAGAAATTCTATTAAAGAAAAGTTCATCTCTTGAAGGTAGGACACATTCTGGAGAATACTTAAAGATATGGGATATCGATTATGCAAGTGCAAAAATATACGTCGAGTTACGTACACTTCACCGAGCAGGGCTGTTTCGTCCGTGGCCCGCATTCGATTCCCGTTGCTGACCTACCTGACCCATGGGTTTTTCTGGGAATTTTCCAGGTGACCAGGCGAATTCTGGGTAGGTTAATTACATCCCCGAATGTCCTATTCCTCCAGTTCATCTCCATTATCATTTCACATCATGTCTAATCTGGTGGTCTTTTTCAGGGTAGAAGTGTTGGTGGGTGTCCCGGAGCTGCATGGCAGGATGATATGCTCCTTCGGTATGACGGTTTGCGGTCTTCGGGCATCCTAGTGGGCCATTTCAGGACCACTGTGGTTGGGGTTCCGCCTGTACTGACCTGCCGGGGAGTTTCCAAATGGTCAATAAGAGGGACCCTGTCGTATGCACTGTCATGACTCCTTGGGTCCACCGCCCTCTATCTCTCGCCTCATCCTTCCTCTCGGAGATGCCCCACTTGGGACATAGGTCAAGACTGGTCACGGTGCCAACTCCCCTCCGTAAGATTCTATCCTATCCTAAGTGCGCTGTGCTGATGTTTTGATGGTCAGATTGTACTGCACTACATTCCCGCCTTCTCTGACCTCTCTATACCGAGCCACGCTACAGTAGCAACCACCCATAACAAGTGCACTCATTCGTCAGACAACTAGTAGTTTACTTTTTTACCATGCACGCACATAGTGGGTAGATTAGGTAAACATTGCATTCTACCCAAAAATTCTATACCGGGGTTTCACAAAAAATACACGTTTTGAGACTCCCTAAATTAAAAAAATTACGTCCTCCAATGTTAAGTCTTATCGGTCTTATCGAAGTCTTATCATCTTATGGGTGAAATGATGCTCAAATAAGCCCAGGATCCATAAAGCTTAGAGTTAACCGATGTGTGTGTGTGTGTGTGTGTGTGTGTGTGTGTGTGTGTGTGTGTGTGTGTGTGTGTGTGTGTGTGTGTGTGTGTGTGTGTGTGTGAACAGCATCACCAAAAAATGAAAAGTCGGTTCCATTTCAAATTTGATATTTAAGTTCAGCAACTTCCAAGGATGTGACACAAACGATTTTCATTTAACAGGTTTCAAATGTTTTATTTTCTCAAAAATGATAACGAATTTGTTTAAAATACCACGAGTTTAAAATATATTTTATGGCAATTGAACTGTACATCTTGATTTTTCTGGGATTAGCCTCTGAAGTGTTGCTCTTCTTGATGAATTTTGCATAACTGGTAAATCGTAAGAGATATACAAGATCTTACTACAGAAAGATGTAGATCTTGAAACACACGTATTATGTCAAATATACATATTTTTTATACGTGTATAGGGGGCAGGGGAAGTAAACAATTTTCGAGATATTCTATTTTTTTTTCATAGGGAATGAAATTTTATAGCCATCACAGCCAACCTTGGTATCGTGGTGGTAGCGTGTCTGTGTCATGTTCAAGACGTCCCGAGTTCGAATCTCAGTTAGGGTGAGTTACCTGGATAAGATCTTTCCGGGACTTTTCCTTATCCTGAAAGATGAATGTCGGGTAACTCTAAGCTCCATGGACCCTGGGCTTATTTGAGCATCATTTCACCCATTCCATTCATCGTACGATAGGACTTAACGTTGGGGGATGTAAATTAAAAAAAAAAAAAACAGTCTTCACATAGAGACCAGCTCATTAAAGATTTTTCATTATCCCTTCAACCTACTGTATTCCCCTATTCCCACTGTACCTATAAGGGAATGTATAATTAAACCATGTCTACATATGCTTGTCTGTAACATGAAATAGATAGTAGAATAAGCCTTTTTATGAATAATATATACAAGAGTGAGTAGAAAAAGTCATGTGATTGGACATAATATTCTTTAGTAATTCAGTTAATCGAGATAAACATTTACAGAAAAAGTTTCATGTCATTTCGTTGTAGATGAGGATACAGGAGGTTGAAGTGATAAATAAATCTTTAACTCATCTATAAACAGTTCTTCTCTCTACTTATTAATTGAGATAAACTTTCCGTTACACATTTTGTCGTATGCAGTGGCTAACCGTGCAATTAAGTGCTGGAAGCGCCGCTTCCCCAAGAATTTCAGGTGGGGGGGGGGGGTGAAACCAAGAAAAACAGAAAATCCATGCCAAACAATATTCTGTTTTCAAAATTTATTCGCCAACATCCGCAGTACTGCGGACAATTTGACTGCTTAGATTCGATGACCATTCCGTGAGCTCATTCAATACAGTATTTACGCATTCGTAACCTTGAATACCATGCTTCGTAGGTTTCAGATTTTGTCACGTGAAGTCTCTATAGCGGGTGAAGCAATAACATTTTTGTGGCGCTTTTAAATACAAGTGTAAGTAATTTCAACAGCATTAGCAGTAGTACAGGTTGTATATAAATGAATATCGCGGTTTTAACTCTTTATAATATTTATTACATTCAACTTACAGTTATAAATTATATATCAATTGAAAAAGCAACTCAGTTTTGTTTGTTAGCACCAGTGCGCATGTGCGTGCAATATTTCTACCGTAATCCGCTAGATAGCGGTAGTAGCAAAGATGTCGACTTGTAAACAGAAAGCGTTTTGTGTTTTGCAGTTTGCAAAGACTGAATCTGTAGTTACTGTGCAACGTACGTTCCGCATTAAGTTCCGTTGTGGTCCTCCTAGTGATAATAACATTCGTAGATGGTATCATCAGTTTGAAGATACCGGCCAAGAGTAAGTGAAGAGACTGTTGAGCGAGTGAGAGGGTGGTTCACTCGTAGTCCAAAGAAATCAGTCCGGAAGGCTACTCGTGAATTACGAATTCCTGTGTCGACTGTTTGGAAAGTTGTAAGAAAACGCTTACGGCTACATCCTTACCGTTTGCAGCTATTACAGGTTCTAAAGCCGACAGACCACGCATTACGTGCCAACTTCGCAAACCACATGTTGTTTCATTACGAAAACGATTTTATGGATCGTATTGTCTTCAGTGATGAATCGACCATTCACCTTAGTAGAAATGTGGCCTTTCTTTTTTGCTGAACTTACTGTAACTGGCACTTCTTACCTTAATACAATAGAGCAATAGGTCTTCCCTCAGTTGGAAGAAAATGAGCAGAGAACTTCATTTTCCAGCAAGATGGTGCGCCACCTCCCTGGCATAACGAAGTACGCAATTGTTGAACGTTACTGTACTCGAGCGCTGGATAGGCCACAAGCGCCCCAATGACAAGGCTTGCTATGCATGACCTCCACGTTCTCCTGACCTAACGACATGCGATTTTTACCTTTGGGGCTTCATCAAGGATCCTGTGTACGTGCCTCGGCTACCAGCTTACCCCCTTGAATTAAGAACCCGGATTGAAGCAGCTGTTACCACAATTACTGAATACACACTTATCAACGTTAGGGAAGAACTCGGCTATAGACTTGATATGTGCCGTGTGACAAAGGGTAGTCACATTGGACATTTATAAGGTTCCTGGTAAAACTGTTTGAGTTGCTTTTTCATTTGACACATCATTTATAACTGTAAGTTGAATGTAATAAGTATTATAAAGAGTTGAAACCCCGATATTCATTCATATACACCCTTTATTTTACGTAGATTGGTGTTTAGAGGTGACAAATAGAAAATTCTTGTGAAGTTTTAAGTTTAGCAAAAGTGTGTTAATAGCGTACTTTCTCCATATTAGGCTAATATTTCATTCGGTGTAGGCCAGCTCTTGGAAAAATTAGAACGTCTGAGTGGGGAGGGGAAGCAGGAATATTTCTTGGTTGTGGATTGACCAGTCTTGCAATGCAAGAAGGGCCTCCTGTGACTGTACAAATGAAATGAAATGTGTAGTGTTTAATGCCCGCTTTTACTACATACGGCACCGCAGGCGATGACACTGATGATACATGAGATGAAGAGGGAGCACCGGTGGAATGAGATGGCGGGGAAACCGGAGATCCCGGAGAAAACCCGCCCCAGCGCCGTGTTGAGCGCAACAAATCTCACTTTGCGGTGACCTGGGATCGAACCCGGGCCGCCTTGGTGAGAGCCAAGCGGTCTAACCACTGAGCCACGGTGCGGCCTCTGTGACTGTACAGTAGAAAGAGTACTGCAGAATAGTTTTAGCTCTTTGAGTTATTCTCTCTTAGTTTAATGAAAATTATTATTTAGAGCTTCCCTCGCTTTGAAAGTCGCTTCGCCACTGGTCGTATGCTGTCAGATCCAAATAACGTAGCCGATAAACCCCCACATGCTTAGTTCGTAGATACTACGCTAAATAGGTAGTCAGAGTTTGTGATGGTTTTCAAACTCCTCTATCTGTATGAACACGAAAAAAAAAAAAGGAATTGTGTCTATCACAGTCATGCTTTTTAACATTCAAACCAGTAACCGTGAAAATGATGGGTGCTTGATATGTACACGTACCAAGCTACAGACTGCTATACAGAGCATGATGGCGACATTGATTCTAATATAATTACGTTTAATTGATGGACTGGCCCCAAGTCCTGGCGCTTTTTTTTAACTAAAAACACTGCGAGCAGAATAAAATGCTTTTGCAATGCATTTGATGTTATTCAATAGAGAATTATTCGCTCTACAAAATAGTGTGTGTAGTTGCTGTATGCTTATATGCTGATTGTTCTTTATAGATAAATAAAATGGAGTGTCAAGTCAACAAAATTTATTTTGCACACAAAACTTTCATTATAAAAAATACCAGGACTTATGGACCAGCTCATTACGTTGTTGAAAATATTTCTGTTTCTATTTAAAACTTAATAATCCTCTTAGCGTTATCTAGTTCAAGTATAATTTTAACTAATGAATTCATTCTGTTGTTTCCACTTGTATAACTTTTATTTTCCTATTTAAAATTAACAGCTGTTTTATAAATTGGTAAAATAAAAGAAACAAGCAAATGAAAGCAATCCAACAAAGAATTTGGAAATCTTAACAAATTGTTATTTGACATATAGAGAGTTTTGCACCTTTCACAGTGTACCAATTATACAAAAATTGTGATGGCTTTAACTTAAACCGACTATTAAAAAACTTATGCATAGTTATCCAGAAAAAAGAGAACTCAAAGGGATTTGTGATGCAAATTTCTAACATTGGAATTTTAATTAATATCATTATCCATTTTTTTTTTAGAAAATAAAAATAAGGAACATTGTTTCGTAAAATGGTAGTTTGAGGTGGAGGGATTTTAATGAAAACTTTGGTTTCGAAGATCCTCAGCTTCCAAGATTTTTTTCTTACTTATGCTGTTGACATGCAGAGCCTTTTCTAAAAATACTCGTAAATATTGTCACCGATCGCATTGTTTTGTTGGAGTTGCGACAAGCCAGTGCCGATCACGCGTGGGCAGGAAAGTAAGAGACAGTGGCGGGCAGTGCTGAGCGCCTGCCGAGAGAGAGAGAGGCAGAGTGATGTCTGCGTAGTTCCGTCTTTCGCCGCCGCGATCTTTCTCGTGAGGTCTACTGCATTCTAGAACAATGACTTGATGTATAGAAACCCCGCAAAGTGTAGAACGGCTGGCAGTTGTTAGATGAGTTGTGCAGTTGTGCAGTAATTGTGAGTGTGTAGACATTTGAACTGTACCGCAGCGAATTCTTTTGTTTAATTACGTGCAACTGAAGCATGAGACGACCTTGAAGGCGGTTGTTTGTCAATGTTACGTTATTTTGCTGCTTTCAGGATTAACGAAGCGTCTTTTTACTGCAAGAAAGAGTGTTTTAAATTTTTGAAAACAAGACTTTTGATTCTACCTACCCACGAAGTCACGATATTTTGGATAAAGGTGAGTAAAAAACTGTATTTTCTTTGTAATCTTGATATCTAAGTTTTGAGTGGCATACGATACTTGATTAACTTACTATGGGTAAATGGTAGAGGTCGCTATATGTTACTTTTGATATCCCATGTCATCGCAAGGAATCATATAGCACTTCAATATATGACGCCCAAACTAATAAAAAGAAGTATCTCGTGAATACACTATAAGTTATTTGAGTTACATTCTGTACTTTAAAGAACCTTCTCTATTTCGTTTACAATTGACAAGCTGTAAGAAATTATGCACAAGTCTTTTAAAATCAACAATACTTCACAAGTTATTCGCAGATAATTCAAGATGCACATTTTATTAGCCCTGTAAATATTTTAAACATATGGCATTATGATCAAAGACATTAAAATAATTTTTGAAAAAATGCAATGAAAACTTTGCATGCAAAATTTAATTTGATATGGGCTATTTTATTAGAAAATGGTGTGTCACATTCATAAAATATATTCAACTCAAATACGAAGTTTATTTAACCATTTTTTGTTTTTGAATTATGCTGCCACCCCCACACTCACTCTCTCTCTTTCTCTCTCTTTCTCACTCTCTAACACACTCATACATAAATGGACCTTTTTTTTATAAAAATGCTTTATTTTTATTTATTCAGGCAACCTCAAAACATTTATCTGTTATCAATTTTTTGAGTGGAATGCTATGATTATTTTACTTAAAATAGGCAACAAATGCACCTCTATTGCATCAGAACTTAAGGTAAAGCCCTCCACGGAGTTAAAAAATTGTAATACAGCTATAGGAGGTCCAGCGTGTGTGTGAAACAAACAGCAATCTGCGACCAAAGACTTCTGGCCATACAATTATGGACAGTTTTAAAGTATAGCATTGTTTGAGACGGGGGATTCCATAAAATTTTCTAATTTAAATGTCACATTTACCATTTACTCACATACTGATTTTATAATAGAAGGAAATACTTTTTGATCCAAGCTAAGCTTATGTAAAACATGTCTGTGGGATGCAAAACAAAACTAAATTAAGTTTCTTCAAATGAACATAGTATTCAGTGCCCACCTCAGTAGCGTATGTAGCAGCGTGTCTGCCTCACGTTCAAGAGGTCCCGAGTTCGAATCTCGGTCAGAGTGAATTACCTGGATAAGCTTTTTTCCGATGTTTTCCCGTATCCTGAAAGAGACCCTGGGCTCATTTGAGCAGCATGTCACCCATTTCATTCATCGTCCGATATGACTTAACGTTGAGGACGTAAAATTACAAAACAAAAAATAGTATTCAGTAAATAAGTATGAAGCTATAACGTTAAATAAGATAAAAGTAGATACGTAACTTCCACAGTGAAGTACTTCGAATAAAATAATTGATTTACTCTGTTTTAAGTGGATGTGGGGCGGTCATTTGGCCGGTATTAGTCGTGTGGCGTCTTCTCAGTTCAATGGTGGATTCCATTTGTAACATGACAACTTTGGAAATGATGAATGTTTGATTGGAACTGGGAGAATAAGCATTTCTTTCCACGATCGTAACGCACAGTGTTTGATATAAAAATAAATAAATAAACAAATAAATAAATAAGTAAATGAATGAATGAATGAATGAATGAATGAATGAATGAATGAATGAATGAATGAATGAATGGCCCATAACATCCCTTAAGGGCAAGTGCTTCCCACCCACTGGTGGTGTCAGCTCGGCCGTTTCTTACAGGGTGGGAAAATCCCTAAGAGATACCAGTTCTTTTTACTGGATGTTGTTAGTTAAAACTAATGTTTTATATGCCCTACTTATATTGAATACATTACGACTTTCACCATAAGGAGGCATTTTATGTGTCTCATGCTGAAATCTATAGCGAAGACAAAATGTCAGAGCATTATTCAGTGAGAAGAACTCTGTGTAAAATCAACCACTTTGAATAAAATGATGTCTCTATGTTAAAACTGTAAATCTAGTCAGAGCTCATGCACTGTGATACAGCTTCAAAGCTGTTTGACAATCTGTCACTAGGAATATTTGAATTCGCCATGTTACTGCCAGGAAAGATGGCTTAAGTAGAGGTAAAGTGTTGCAAGGAATGTAGAAGAAATTCACATTTACCTACAACTAAAGGGATTGCACTTCCGAAATTTAAAGATGATACTTTTTATTTGTGATTTGGCTTTTCTAAGCGATTTAACTCTTCACCTCAATGGACTTGATCTTAGTTTACAGGTTAAACATAACAGTTTTGTGCATTTATCAGATTGTCTAAAGGCGTCCATGCAGAAATTAAGAATGTGGCACAGGCAAATAGAACAGACCAAGCTATACCATTTCCATCTTTAAAATCGGCTATGAATGGTGTACTGCATAATACGAAACAATAAATAACTGATTTAGAGGGATCATTGGAAATGTTCTGAGTGAAATATCTATACGTAGAATAGCGTTTCGAGTGAACATCTTTAATGTGTTCTACGCTTAAATTCATCTATAACTAGACCGCGAACAAAATGCACACTAGCTGAGCGCAAGTGTTGTACACTCGCGGCTTGTGGAATTCTTTTCTCCTTTTTACCTTTGCCAGTAACTATTATTATTTTAAATTATCTGCATTTGTGGATGGAAAAGTGTTTAAAACCTTGTTCCCTGGATAGGAGGAGCTAAATTCTTCAATGAGTGAACGTGAAAGAGTGAAGAAGAAGGTAGAGGTGGAGGAGAGCAGTATGTTTGCTCTTTGGCACGCTCACCTGTTAGAGAAAGCTTTATAGATTATATAAAAATGGCAGAAGAAAAGATGGAAAGAGCTGAAAGTATGGAGAAACAGTATGACGTTCTAGCTGTAATAAATGAGTTAAATGGCATTATTGGAAACGATAATAAGATGTTACTAGGAAACAAACAAAAGTATATACAACACTCGCTAAGTGGAGGAAATGAAAGTAGAAAATGTGAAATTGAGGTCAGAAAATAAAATACTAAAGGAATTTAATTCCAAGAAGCAGGCATTGATTGACCTTTGCAGAAATAGTGTACAAACCAAAAGTCCAGCCAAGTATAGAAAAAGTACAAAGAACAATACAGAAACAAAGACTAACAATCTTTGTGTCGTCAGAAAAGGGGAAAACAACGAAAGAAGTAGAAGAAATCATCACTAAAAATCTCAAACCAGCACAGAGGATCCGGATTAGCCATTTGAAAACGACTGAAAGAAATGTGATAATTGAAACCAAGTCAGAGGAGAAGATGAATAAAATTCTAAAAAGTAAATGTTTATCTGATAAAGAACTTAAAATGGAGAAACCGAGGAAGAGTAATCCCCTAGTAATCATGTGCGATATAATGGCAGAAGAAAAGGAAGATAATCTCAAAAGGAACTTATATGAACAAAACTTTGACTACATGACTTGGGAAGAATTTGAAGGCAAAGTGAACTTTAAATTTAGGACCTGCCCTAGAAATAGATCAGTGGTAAATCATGTGCTAGAGTTTGATCCCCAAATGAGAACCGAAATGGTAAACAAAGGAAGAGTATTTAGGCTTTCAGTCAGTATCGGTAAAAGATTTTATTGTAGTGGCGAGATGTATGAAATGTCAGGATTTAGGACATATAGCCAAATTTTGTAAAAAAGAAGATAGTATATGTTATCATTGCGGAGAAACAGGACACAGCAGGAATGATTGTAAAATCAAAGAACAGTCTAAAGTTTGTATTACTTGTCATTTAAGGAAAAGGAAATGTGCAGGTAGAAAATGCGGAACGTTTAAGGTGTTTTGGGATAGATTAATAAGTCGAACCAACTATGGATAGAGTTACATTTAAAATAACGAAGGAACCGAAGAAGAATAAATGTCCAAGCAGAATAAAAAGAGATAGAATAAGAGCCCAAAACTATTTTAGAAATAAATACCTGAAAGGAAAGAAAGAAATTGCTAAGCAGACAGAAGGAGATATAAATGCTACACTCTCAGGACAAAGAGTTATAATCACTGCAAGAATACACGATGAACCAAATAAGAGTCTGTTACCGTTAGATAAGATAGAGAAACAAATTTTTAGGGTTAACAGAAAGACAATAGAGGTTAATTTTTATGAAATATTAGCTGATGAAAGTGTAACCGAAGAAGAGGAGGATTTGAAAAAGACGAAAAATAACAGCTTTAAAGAATTCCTAATTCGAAAAGTACAATTGCATGAAGACACGGTGAAGAATATAGATGCAATAAAAGAATAAAAAGATAATGGAATAGATCCCAAGGATTTTGAAGTTAAATTAAAATTAAGCAGATTAGAAGAAAGATATACTTTAATGGCGGCATTAAGACACATTGTTAGGATTATGCATCCATAAGGCGATAGCATAACGTTTCCAGTCCCCGATGCCATAGACCGCATGGAACTTCGAATAGTAAAACTTCCGACAGAGGTGGATCAATTACAGACTTTATTAAGTATGGCCTTTTCAAGGAGAAATGATGTTTTTGATATAGCCGAAATTTACAATAATTTTGTAAAGTGCTATGGAAAAGTGGCGTAGGATTTTCAACAAAGTTGGCCTAATTGTTATGTACATGTTAGACAGGATAAATTGACAAGACCTAATAAACATGTGTGTCCCTAAACCAAAACAATAGTAATAAATAATACGGGCAATGAAAGATTTTGTCAACGAGATGAGCCCAGGTAGAAAAGTAAATTGTCATCCAAGTATACATTTATACCAAGAACACCCAAAGAAATAAGGAAATGTGTATATGGACAGGAGTCTAAAAAGGCAACAGAGTCAACCAAAACAAATAATATTAAGATAAAAGTGGAGTGTAAAGAAAGAATAAGAAGAAGGGAGATAGATAGGGATCGTATAAGAGGATATTATGCTATGCAAACAGCGGAGGAACGTGAAAATATTACAAACGATAACTTACAAAATGCAAGACAACAGCTGTATTAGATTTGCACAAATAAACGCTCAAAATAGTAAAATAGTTATGATGGAAATCCAGAAACTTATAGAAGAATTAAAATTAGACGTAATTTGCATACAGGAACCCTATACGTTTAAAAGTAAATTTATGTATATGCCGATAAATGTAAGAGTAATATCTGAAGGACAACACCCAAAAGCAGCAATTATAATAGTTAACAAAGAACTCGTAGTTGCCAAAATTTCCCAACTATGTGAAGAACACATGATATGCATAGAAATGATATATAAGGGAGTTAGTAATATTGTCTGCAATCAATATTATCAGTATAAAGACAACATAGATGTACATTTGGAGAAAACAAAAACGGTACTTCTTATGTATACAAAGGAAAAGATAATTTTTACCATGGATGCCAATGCAAAATCAACCTTATGGAGAAGCAAAAATCCAGATAATAAGGGGAAACAATTGGAGGAATTAATACATATATACAACTTAATTGTTATAAATGAGCACAATGAGGTATATACCTTCAAAAATCGAGCTGGAGCAGAAGAAAATATAGACATAACCTTAACTAATTGAAATATATCAAAACACATTTTTAATTGGAGGGTTACAGAAAATCAAACGATAAGCGATCATAATGTTATCATTTTCGATTATGAGGTAATGCCAAACTCAGAATATGAATGTGTAAGGAAAGAGACAGGATATAACTTTAAAAAGGCAGATTGGGATAAGGTGCGGGAAGAATTTGATGTGCCAATTTTTTATAATACGATAGATATAAACAAAAAGGCCAAAATTATAACTAATAGATTTCAAGAAGTAATTAAGAAAGTTGTACCTAAAAAAGAAATGGTAAAAAAGTGAACGGCCTATGGAATGATACATTATATAAAATGCGAAGGAGGGTGAGGAAAGCCAGAAGAATTTACCAAAAATAGGTAGTATATTCAGAAAGGGACAGGAATGTAAATATCTATAGGAAAATAAAAGAAAATTATAAATTGGAGTTGGAAAATTCGAGGAAGAACTCATGGGATAATTATGTAGAGGAAAAACTGACTGATAATGTATGGGGTATTCCGTATAAGATCATCATGGAAAAAATACGAGAACCGGAATTTATTTCAACCCTGGTAAAAGAAGATGGAGAAAAAACGAAAATATGGAAAGAGTCAATTAATTTTTTACTAGAAAAGTTATTACCATGGGATAGGATAGAAGATGAGCAACATGTACACAAATATAAAAGACGCCTTTATGAAGAAGTATACTTGGGAGAAAGATTAGTATATCCATATGACATCACCGAAGTAAAAATCGCCATTAGGCAAGGAAAGAAAAATAGATCCCCAGGACCAGATGGAATAGTGTCAGAGGTAATTCAAAACTTGGCAGATAAATTATCACCAATATTAATCGAGCTGTTAAATGAGTGCCTATTTTTAGGAAATATCGCCTATGATGGAAGGAAGCTAAAGTAATCATTCTTAAGAAAGGGAAAGATAAGGACCTATCACAAGTAAAATCGTATAGGCCAATTTGCTTGCTTAATACTCTTGGAAAATTACAGGAACGACTTTTATAGAAACGCACCCTAGAATGTAGAATGATGATTGGTATGAGTGATAAGCAATTTGGTTTTAGAAAAAACAAATCAACAGAAGACGAAATAAACTATGCACTAAAACGAATAAACGCAAGTGAACAGAAACACTTGATAGGAGTTTTCTTTGATATTCAGGGAGCTTTCAATAACTTATGGTGGCCAGAACTTTTTAATACAATGAGAAATAAGGACTACCCAAAATATCTACATAACAGCATAAAAATTACTGTACGGATGGAAGAGTTTATCTCCAAACCACTTCAGGGAAAATAGACAGAGAAATTAATAAAGGTTGCCCACTGGGTTCCATTTTAGGGCCCTTATTTTGGGATACAATAACTAAACCGTTGTTAGAGGAAATTGGGAACATGCAAGAGGTATATGATATCATTGCTTACGCCGACGATTTTATGATTATGGTAGAAGCAAAGAACAGATTAGAACTAGAACAGAAATCAAAGCGGATGATTGAAGCCCTTGAACAGTGGTGTGTCAGAACCAAATTAAAATTAGTCCCACATAAATCGGCATATGTTATGTTTAAGGGAGAAGTCCAAAGAGACCATACTATCAAAATCTATAATGAAAATATAAAAAGACACAAAACGTTAAGTATTTAGGCATAGAATTATATGGAAAATTACTTTTAAACAACCATATGAAGTACGTAAGAGAAAAGGCAGTAAATGTCATTATGAAATTAGCGTGAATTGTACAAAAGAGCTATAGAATACCTTTTACAGCAACAAAAATATATCATATGAGCTTTGTAATTGGTATAATAGGATGTGGCGCGTGTACATGGGCACATAGGTTAAGGGTCAAATCCTGCGCAAATTTAATCCGAAAAACTCAGAGACAAATACTACTTCGCAGCAGCGGAGCTACAAAAACGACATCTACTTTGGCCCTACTAATAGTAGCGGGAACTTGACCTATTGACAATATCATTAGATTAAGGGGTGCAACTTATTGGCTAAAGAAGGAAGAATATGGGAATGCTTTTAAAATTATGGGAAATAGATGCAATACTAAGAAAGAAGTGAAAAATTATTTATTACAAGAATGGCAAGAATAGTGGGATAATGCACACGTAGGAAGAGGAGTACATGATTCATTTCCGGACATTAAAGAGAGGCTAAAATTGGAACATATAAAACCAAGAAAAGGATTTTTTTCATTTTGTTACAGGACATGGCCCATACAATGTATATTTAAAAAGAATAGGGAAGAATAACTCAGATTTATGTGAGTAATGTAACTGTTTAGATTCGCCTGAACATGTTATTTTTGAGTGCAATAAATATGAACTAGTAGAAGACGGTCGAAAGAAACTTCAAGGAAAATGATTATGGAACATCTTAAGAGATTCACAAGATTATGTACATTTAGAAAATATGTCTCAAATAATATCCGTTAAGGCGTTGGAGGAATATATGACCCGCGACAAAATATTTCAAGAAAGAAATGTAAGAACATTTCAATCTGTGAGAAAGGAATATAATTTAAGAGATCGTCGGAGGGAAATAGGACCAAGAGAAACTGAAGATACAGATTACCAGACTTGAAGACCTGATTTAAGACGCCAATTATGTAGATCAGAAAGAAGACAGAAAGACCATAGACTGAAAGAGAATACCAGGAGAGAGAAGATGTATATGGAGAGTATCAGAGCGGACAGATGCAACTGATTATGCAGAAGCAGAGAGATGACTACCCGGAAGTCTGGAACTGACGAACCAGCTCCATCTATTGATGCCAGTTCCTTTAGGAGATGGATACCAGTAGGAGGAAGCTTTGGATACCAGTTGCAGAAGAGGAAATTTTAAAACTGTAGGAAACAGTCTTTCGTAGCGTGTTATAAGAATTGAAGCTGTAGTAGAAATGTAGAGTTGATTTATATTGTTGAAGTAGAAGTAAAGTAGAAAAAAAGACTGTTTTAGATAGATAATATTTAAGTTTGCATAAGGCCTGGTATAGATTCCAGAAACCGGGCTATTAGATATGCAGATTTTTTTATTCTTTTATCTTTACCAACTTATACTACAGTTTTGTGCATTTAACAGATTGTGTAAAGGCGTCCATGCAGAAATTAAAAATGTGGCACAGACAAATGGAACAGAACAAGCTATACCATTTCCATTTTTAACATCGGTTATGAATGGTGTACTGCATAATACGAAACAATAATCTAAGGGATCATTGGAAATGATCTGAGTGACCAGTAACAGTGAATAAAACATGACCAGTGCAGCCCGCACGATGGAGGAGAGGCAATGTTATATTCACTCTTTGCATTTCTGCCGAATCACTGCGTTGTTCCTCAGGGTGTAAAGGAACTATGATTCTATCTATTTGTTGATCGATTGTGAGGTCATGTCTGAGGTAATTATTTTCTGTTAACTTTGAAAACCAAAACAGTATTTAAATATACGCATTTCGTGTGGTTTGTGCTCTGTCGCATGCAGGAAGGGAGGGATGGGAGTCACGTGATGCTTGGATGGCGAGAAGGGCAGAAGGCTGTCGTCGCGCATGCGCACACCGACTGCATTTTGTTTGCAGTTTGGAGTTGGACATTGAAGCATTAATATTTAAAGAGAAACCAGCAAGGATACCAATCGTGTATAATCATAACTACGCCGCTGTCTAACAATGTGCATTGTAAACAATTTCAATGAGCGTTTAGATAAATTGTGAGGTTAATGTTTGAGAATATAGTACAGCAACTATTTAAATGTCTTTAGCAGCATACGGGAAAAAACTAGCACTACATAACAACTATTTGATAATGAAACAAACACGGGTAATAACATATAGAACTGTGTAAGTCACCTTGAGGTTTGGCTAAGGTCAGTAACGTGGTAAGGCATTTCTCACAAAATGTTAATATGAGTTTAGCATTGTCGATTCGTCCACACTCATATTCTCTTGTGCAGGGGCGGCTCGTCCTTACGTTTTGCAGTGCTGCAGGACGCTCTTTTCTGTTTTATAAATTACACTGTAGAAATTTCAAAGGACAAAATAAATAACAATGCATTGTTATAAGTATAAGAAATCGAGTACATCCACAACCTGCGCAACTAATGGAATGCATCCGTGACGTCAAAGTGCTGAGAGCCAGCAAACTCGGCAATCAGTTTTTGCGCATGCGTACAACCTTCCCCTCTTGCCTCCCTGATGTCCCATGTTCCATAGATTTTCGCACAAGTGCGTGCTGCAGTTGGGTATTGCGCGGTGATCATTCGCTGCACCGTGAAGCAGGATCACCAACATTCTAGTTACAGCTGTAGAACTTGAATATGCGTTGAAAATCATTTAACATTTGCTTTATATTTTAGTTCTAGAAATTAATTCCATCTATGTAAACCGATCCAATACCTAATGGTATTGGTTAAACCGCAGGGCAGATTGTTTGTTTGTGATGTTGGCACAATACTCCATTCCCGCGACCATAACAAGAATCCCTCATAACAAGTGCATATGATTCGCATGCTCGCATTGTATCTAAGTATTCCTTTGTGAAACGTTATTCAGTGGCTATATCAGTTTATTTATTTTGTGTGAGAGTGTGAAACGTATTATAAATTAACTTTATTCAGTGTATGAGTAATTTACTATTATGAAAGCTTTAACAAATAAATAATGAACACGGTTAATGAACTTATGAATACTCCCTTTTCAAGGGGAGCATTAGAAGGGTTAGTATTAAAATGTTAGGATGACCAATACCCAATCTAAAAATTGAGCAAAAAGCGAAAGGAAGTAAAAATTCTGTTTATATTATGAAGAAACATCGGCGCATGGACTTCATTTTTCGAAACTTTGCTGTTATTTTCAACACGAGCCGCCACTGCTCTTGTGTTATTAACCTTCTCCGTGCTTTTTAAACTGAACCTTGCGATCGAAAATACACATTTAATTATACATCCCTTAAGAAATTTCATACAAAATCCGAATGACTGCCACTGTGGCCCATATCACCTGTTTGTCTAGGGTGATTGTAGGAATAAGGCATTTCGCACTTCCGGTGCTCATCTTGCCAGCCCTGCTTTATAATCTAATCAAAGGATGCTGATTGGAAGAAAAATCAATGCACGTAGCAGCAAATGATATGTCTAATTAAGTTCTAGACGTTCTCGGGCTTCGAGCCAGGTATAGTGATGTAGAGCCATCGACGTTTCGGGAGTGTGCATCGCTCCCATCATAAATGTGATGGATCATCCTGAATCGTCATCAACCTGATGATGGGAGCCATGCACACTCCCGAAATGTCGATGGCTCTACATCACTATACCTGGCTCGAAGCCCGAGAACGTCTAGAACATATACGTCGTCAGGAAAGCTTCAGATCATATTTCATGTCTAATTAACTTTCAAGCATAGTGATATTGATTATTGGGGTTCCAGGGTGGCTCAGTGACGTGAGGTTGCAATTTTAATTTGGCTTATTTGAAATATCGCCAAGGCCCAAAGTGGTTCGGTAAAAGCTGTAGGTCCTGTCGCTACATCACCAATCTCATTATCATACCCACTGCTTTCCTCCATCTAATAAAGGCATCCCATCATCGTTTGGTGGTACAAGCTTGCCCCAAAGTAACTAACCATAAAAGGAGCGTTGAAACAACATATTACTTGTCACAATTATGTAATGCTTTGAATGATTTTAAAATTAGTCATCCATAAATATTCGAGTCAGGGAGTAACGAGAGTATTTATGCTCAGTTTATTTCTCGGGCAGCAAGCCAGGTGAAAAGACGATTAGAAATCGACGTTTCCGGAGTGTTCATCCCTCCCATCATCAGGATGTTTATTAAATGTTATACCACAAATGAATCACTAGATATAGCACAAATATAAACAAAGACAAAACACTAGGAAAATTCGCATTATTGAACAAAAGACTGTCTTCAGTAAATTAAATGCCAGGTCAGGAGATGGCGTGAGTATAGAAAATTAATTGAGTCAAAGAAACGTAACTGCTTAACTTGATTATCAAGCTGTCTTGATCTGTGCTTCTTAAGTCGGCGCATTTCCATTTTTGAGGCCAGTTTCCAAGAGGAGCTGAACTGAAATCCAGCATCAGGATTAAGCGTGGTCATCTCGGAAGAAATGGCCAAAGCCTCCTTAATTCTCCGCTCCTAGTAACTGTTGCATATTGCCAAGATGGTCGTCTCCCGAAAGTTGGCTTTATGGTCGTTATCAAAACGAGCCAATTTTCAGGAGACAACCATCTTGGCAATATGCAACAGTTACTAGGAGCGAAGAATTAAGAAGGCTTTGGCCATTTCCTCCGAGAGGAGCACGCTTAATCGTGATGCTGGATTTCGGTTCAGCTCCTCTTGGAAACTTGCCTTAAAATGGAAATCCGCCGATTTAAGAAGCACATATCAATACAGCTTGATAATCAAGTTAAGTAGTTACGTTTCTTTGTCCCAATTAATTTTCTATACTCACGCCAACACCTGACCTGGCATTTAATTTACTGAAAACAGTCTTTTGTTCAATAATGCGAATTTTGATAGTGTTTTGTCTTTGTGTATTTTTGTGTTATATCCAGTGTTTCATTTGTGGTTATAACAATTAATAAAGATCCTGATGATGGGAGAGATGCACACTCCCGAAACGTCGATTTCTAATCGTCTTTTCACCTGGCTTGCTACCCAAGAACAACTTGAGCATATTCGTCGCCAGGAAAGCCTCAGGTCTTATTGAGAGTATTGATTAATAGAAGTTGAAAATCACGAATTGTTAGGACTATCTACGAATAACATATAGCAATAGAGCCCGTAAAATAAGATATTTATTTGAAATGCATACAATAAATAATAAATGACACTAAAAACTCGTCACTGCAGTAATGCTTTGTTAAGGACACATATTTACTAAACGTAAGTATGTACTTAATTTAATATAATTAAATTTCATTAACGCAATCAAGTTTAAGTCACGTGACGTTTCCATGAAATTATCATATGTAACAAATAATAGATACAATTTCTATAATCCATAGACTTATAAGGAAATGATTATATTAGTCTGTTTCTTTTTCATTAATTTAATAGTTTGCTGACTATATGCCAAAACAATGGTTCACAAATGTTACGTATTTAAAAACAACTATTTCAAGATGGCGGCCGCGCGAATACTTGAAGCGTGATGTTTCTTTCAGAATAATCTTTCTCTCTAGCAAGTAAGTATAAATGATCACAGTAACTACCGAAATTATTTTGTGGCTGCGCAGTCAACAATGGAACTTTTATCAACTCCATGCAAAATTGCAGTTCAGGTACTGGTTCAGCCCTCTATCAAATGCACATGCTACGACAAGCCTTTCCTGTTTGCAAATTTTGGAAATGGGAGTTCTAAATCAAAATGTTGAGTGTGTCATACTCACCAGTTCGAGACCCAAAGTCCAGCCGGGGCCCATTTCGGGGAGCCTCCCAATCCAGCGAACATAACCACTTTGTGGTACTCCACTACCACTGCCGAGCCACACCACTCGCTCCCCAATAAGAACAGGAGGTTGGAACAGTTTGGGGTCCATTGTATTCACATATTCACCTCGAAAAGTATATTATTCCGAAAAACGTTAAGAGTTTGTGGGAGTTCCCAGTCGTGGCCAACTCTGAACATGCTGCCCTGCTCTAAAAGTGTAACACAGTTGGCGAGCTTCCCAAAATTGTTAGTAATGATGCTACTGCTGTGGTGGATTTCTTTTATCACTGCATTGTAAGCTTGACCTCTTTGCCGAATTTCGGAGAGCTGCTCGACAGCGCTCAAACCAAAGGGGATGTTACTAGAATGTCGGTGCAATGCAATTATCTAAGTGTTTAATAAAGAGTAAGTACATAATCTAGAGCAGATGCAGTTGGCAGGCCTACAGAAACAAGATGCAGTCAGGTTCATCCTTCCCTCCCTCTCTTCCGCCACTTTTCAAGTGCAAAATATATATCAACTGTTTATTTACTGTTTAATTCTTCCCTCTTATGTACGAAACTTTCATCTGATAGCAGTCTTCATATACATAAAGTATATGTGTCTGAGTGTGTATGTGTCCGTGTCTGTATTTAACTTGAGGTCGCAATAAATGCAATATTTCAATTAGGAATACGTGTCATACATGAATTAAAAACAGAGGAAGATTTCAGCACTTTGGTAAAGTCAGGATTATTGTGTAAAAATCCCTGGGAGGAAAAGAAGAGGCAATGTTTCCGTACTTATTATTACACTCTTCTTCTTCTTATGCTTCTTCTTCTTATTTTTAATTTACGTTCTCCAACGTTAAGTAATATCGGACGATGAGTGGAGTGCATGGAATGATGCTCAAATGAGTCCAGGATCCATAGAGCTTAAAGTTACCCGACATTTTCTTTCAGGATAAGAGAAAACCCGGGAAAAATCTTTATCCAGGCAACTCCCCCTACCGAGATTCGTACTCGGGATATATTGAACGTGAGGCAGACACCCTATCATCCACACTACCGAGGCGGGCACACACTCCTTCATGACCAGTTTTGGGCAGAAGGAAAGTAAAGTCCTCTCCTCAAGCAAATGCCGCTCACTACCATCCACCGCGTCTAACATTCCAAGGAAATGGGCAATAGCAAAAAATTCGTGGTAGTTCAGTGACGTGTCGTTAATGTTACCTCTGTTGCTGCCGGCAATAGCAAATAAATTGAAGAAAGTGTATCCAAATTTTGCACTACTTTTTGTTCAAAGAATAATGGAAAGTCCTGCCACTTTCAGATTTCAATTACGTTAATTTGTGCCCGATGCACCAGGAACGGTCGGTGATAGATCTCCCGAGACTGGTCGTCTAACATCCTCCAGTTCTAAATAAATCGTTACGTTGTTAGTTGCGCTCATCGGCAAACTCGGAGCGTGTAGATTCATGTGGGAGGTCGGCGACCTTGCGAGGCAAACGAGACTTAAGTTATTTCTTTATAGAACGATTGTTGCCAGTGCAGTGAAACGGAAAACCTTGCCCTTTATTGTTAAATTCTTACCGTGTAACAGTAATATGGTGAATGATTTAATGTTAAAAGTACAATAGGCAGAATGACATCACAATTTGCAAGTAAACGTGACTTTGTGTTGATACAAATATGTTTCTGGGTGCACACAATTCCACGTTGTGGACGCCAATTTGAAGCAATAATTTAATGGCGAGCAAATAAGTCGGCGAGCAATGAGGTTTCTCTCAGGGTATGCGTGGATGTGTGTGAGAAGGAGATTTTAATAACACTGTAATGCCCGTTTCCAACTTATTTATTTACTGCTTCTTCTTTTCAAACATCGAAATGAAAGTTGCCGACCAAGGGTTACCAATCTCTGTTTAGAGTTACTGACTGCAGAATGTTTATTACTCGATAAATTTATTCGTTCCTCATATATATATATACATACGAACCGACAAATATTCCAGACAAACCCAGGGGACTGCCTTAATCGCCCTCACGCCTCAGACTGCTCTCATCGACCTGACGCCGAAGACCCTTCTGATGGCTTCCTAGCCACGAATTGCCCTGATCGGCTTCACGCCGAAGACGGTTTTTAACGATTTTTAAGCCACGGAGAGCTCTCCTCGGCTCCACGCCGAAGAACCTTGTGATCTGATCGGCCTCACGCCGAAGACTGTTCGAATGACCACAGCTGCGTGTGTGGGTGTATCACTTTCCCTTACTGAAAACTCCTTTTCAACTAAAGTCCCTTTGTGGCAGTTTTGTCGCCATTGTAAATGATCCAAAGAATTCCTCATTCATACAAGTCAAGTGAGCCCCTTTAGAAAACTGCTAAGGACGCTGTTTCTTACATTGCTTTTGTTATAACAACTTTCCCTACAACTCAACTGGCCTTGCCCTTGTCGTAACAAAGAACCAACATTCCTTCGACATCCATCATGATTCCTTACTTCTGGCAAACCTTAATTTCGGTATCAAATGCCCCCATGGATATTATTTTATTATCCCATAATGAAATAATATATATGTCTTGCCCGAATATAACGCAAAATATTAGACCTTTGTCAGCAACTTCCAATTCGTTTTACAATTTCTTTTCACGACGTTAATTTTACATGACATTTCCTAAAAATTATTCACATGGTTACATAACAATAGTTCATTTAAAATTCACCAACATTCTGATCTGCAGTTTTCAACTTTTAAATATTACTCGGAAAATGTTTCAATCTACATCATCTCTCTTTTTCTCCATCTGATCTACTTAAAATTAATTCATATTGTTGTTACACTTGAAACAATTCCTAAATATACACTCCCATGTTTAAACCAATTGTACATTAATAATATTAGATTTGTATACAACATTTCTGAATTCTTCTTCTGGATTCTATATAAATATTATTTTCAAAAGTCTTTCATTGTTCGGTTTTTCATTAATGATTTTTTCTTCACTTGTTTAGTTTTAAGTTTCACTGCACTGTCACTACACTGTTTATACTTAACCTTATAAATGTTACACTACACTTTTATACTTAACATATACATTTTACCAATTCTGTGTTTCTTCTCATTTTACAATCTATTATGGTATTTTTAAATACTTTAGCCTAAGTTCCCACCATTTACAAGAAAATTCATCCCACAACGTACTTCGAAAATACAAAGGAATTTTGCGGACTTTTCCATGTACAAAGGACTTATTTATTCTACATCCCCATGATTTTTCCATATCTAGCTTAGGTATTGTACATCGATATCTTGTCATATCTTTTCTACACATATTCTGCTGGAACTGTGCCCCTTGCTCGAAATATTTTAATATTTCTCTTTCGTTTCTCCCTCGATTTTGAATGCTTTTCAATGTTTCTTTTGTCACCATGATCTCTATTGCTACCTCATTCATTTGATTTGTGTTTTCCTCTACATACATTCCTCGTCTGTTTTCTATTTTCCCATTCTGATACTTCTAATCTACTCCTAGTTTCTTCTAACTCTTTTCTATCCTTTTCTCTTTTTTGTCTGATTTCTGTGCTATTTCCTCCATCTGTTTTCTGTTTTCACTATCTGACCTTTCATTAACTAGATTGAAAACTTCAGTTTCCTTTTTCACCGTGATCTCTATTGCTACCTCCTTCATTTCATTTGTGATTTCCTCCAAATTCCTCGTCAGTTTTCTATTTTCCCATTCTGATACTACCAATCTACTCCTAGTTTCTTCTAATTCTTTTCTATCCATTTCTCTTTCTTTGCCTAAGTTCTGTTCTATTTCCTCCCTCAGTTTTCTGTTTTCACTATCTGACCTTTCATTAACTACATTGAAAACTTCATTTTCAGCGTTCTGCGTCTCCTCACTAATATCTTTCCCTACATTGTCTGTTACCTGACCAGCTTCTTCTCCTACATTCTCTACTTCCTGACTAACTTTCCCGAAATTATCTTACGACTGTTGTTGATTGTCTAACTTCTTTCCTAGTTCTAATTGTCCTGCCTCTAACTTCTGACCACTATTTTCTATCTTTTATTCTATCTTTTTTAAACTTTGATTATTATCCTTCATCTCTTTTATTAAACTTTGCGTATTATCCTTCATCTCTTTTATAAAACTTTCACAGTCATTCCTCCACTCTTGTCTAAAACTTGCGAACCAATTTCTAAATTCCTCTAACGTAGTTATTTCAACTTTTACGTTATTTGGTACAGTTCTACCATACTCTGCTACTTCGACTACTTCCTGCCTACTGTTATTACTATAAACCTCCTGAACTTCCATTTTTAACAGCTTTTTTTTACTCAACACATTTTTTTCACTCCTCAAATCTATTCACAATAATCTATTAGATAATGTAACACTCTGTACCTTTGAATTTTTTACTAGCTCCTGATGTCGCTGAAGATGCCAGTCTCTCTTCTTTCCAGTATAACCGCTGTAGATCCGTTTGTTGTCGAACGTCCTCGTGTCGAACCTCCTTCTCCTGCTGAACCTCGTTGTCGGGTTGAAACTCCT
>CM060948.1:181921558-182111558 GCA_030765055.1 Mantis religiosa
CGAGCCATCTCGTGCATGTCGTGGAGGTGGTCCACTAGGTTCTCCACATCCCTCAAGAGTGGCCCCAAGTCTGCGTCCGCCAGCTGCTCCCTCCTCAGGCCTGCGCTATCCCAGCCATCCGCAGGCACTGCCGTGACTACTCGAACTGCTGCGGCACGCTCCTTCCCCTCCACTCTTGTGCATTGGCCGCACTCTTCTGGACAGGGTCTTCGGGACATAGCGTCCGCGTTACCGTGACTCTTCCCTCTGCGATGTTCCGAGATGAAGTCGTACTCCTGCTGCCTCTGGACCCCACCTGCTGTCTGGCCTTCCGGTCGCGCCGTCACTATCACTTCGCTCCTCGCGGGGACAACCACGTCTTCCCTCAAGACGACCCTGCCAATTCCAAGGCGCTCTTATGGTTGACGGAGTATAACCTCTTCTCCGTTGAGCCTCAGGACCTTCCTGCCGACGTCGACCGTCGCCTCGTGGCTCCTGAGGGCATCCAGTCCCAGAATCACCTCCTCAGCCACCTTAGCGACGAACACCCACAGACGCACGGCACTCCGTCCCAAGTTCAGCTCCAGCAGGGCCTCCTTCTGCACAGGCATGGTGTCGCCCGATGCTGTCACAAGCTCGTATGGTTGGCTTGGCTTCCTCGTCGACAAACCCTTCGCCACGTCAGGTCTGATGATGGTCATGGCCGCCCCGGTGTCCGCCAGCACGCGGCACGGCTTTCCTCTTACCCAGCCGTCCGCGATGAGGTTGTTATCCATCCGCCGGCTGACGGCGCGGATTGTCCCTCGAGGGGATGGTGGTTAATGGCGCCGACGTGCCCCTCTCCAAGACGGCCCTTACTCGTTTTCCGGCTACTCTTCCTGGTGTGGGCAGTCTCTCTGCAGGTGTCCGGGCTGTCCACACCCCCAACACAGGCCGCTAGGTGTTCGCCGGCATCCCTCAGCTGGTCTTCTGTCTCCGGCGTAGCGGACACTCCTCGTTCTCGACGTCGGGATAGATGCTACCTTGGCCGCCTCCATCCTTAATGCCGCTGTCAGCGCCTCGTGGATGGTTTTATATTCGCCGAGCATTAGGTGCTGACGAATTTCCGTGTCCCGTACCCCGTCGACAAAATTGTAGGCGACTTCCCGGGATACGAACTCCAGTGGCAGGTCAACCAAGGCCTTGCTAGCCAGCTGCTCGATCGCTATGGCGAACTCCTGCAGCGTCTCCCCCGGCTGCTGCTACCTTGCCTTTAGCTGGCTGCGGTATGCTACGGCTGAGCGGTGGTTACCGAAGCGATTCTCCAGGGCCTCCCAGATGTCCTTGGGCACCGCCGTCGTCTGCACCGCGTTTAGGATTTCCGCGGCCCGTCCCTGCAGGCTGGCTATTAACTGTGTGGCCTCCTCCTCCGGTGACCATCTGTTGTGCTTGGCCACTGTGTCGAACTGGTGGCGGAAGACCTCGAATGTTGACGCGCCGTCATATTTCGGATGTTTGACGCGCGCCGATGTTGTGTCGCGTCCCGGTGCGTCAGCCTTCAAATCCTTCAGTCTCCTGCCGACGACGTCCTCCACCATGGCGTTCAGGGACTTGACGCTGCTGTCGGCCTTTCCCTCCAGGTTGTTTACGCGGTTCGCGAGGTCTCGACGTCTTCAACCATTGCGTTCTGGGACTTGGCGTTATTGTCGGCCTTTTCCTCTAGGTCATTGAAGCGGTTCGCCAGGTCCTCGACGCGCTCGTCCACTTGGCCCATCCGCTTGCCCAGCTCCGTCACGTCATCCCTCACGCCGGCCAACTGTTCCTCAAATTTGGCGGCGAGGACCTCGTTCGCCTCCTTTATTTCCGTGGCCAGACTGTCGTTCGCTGCCTTCATTTCTGTGGTCAATTCGGACTTTATTTCTTTCAACTCTGCGGCCAGGTTGTTATTTGCCGCTTCTGTTTTTGTTGTTAACTCGTTCATCTTCGCGGCCAAGTTGTTATTTGCCGCTTCCGACTTCGCCGTTAATTCGTTCATCTTCTGCAAAAGCATTTCCAATGCCAATTCCATGGTCATAATGATCGGTGATGTTGTTATCCCGCTTCCTGACACCAGTTGTGACTTTGTGGGTTCGTGAAATAATAAAACGAGGTTACGAAACACAAAAACTACACTTTACCCTCCTCGAAATACACTGTTCAACATTACAAAATTGCTAGAACCTCAAACTGTTTATTTTACCAACTCTACTCTCAACTGTCTGTCGCTACCGGTAACGATTGGTTCCAAAGTTTTCCGAATCTCCACCGGCTTCAGCTTCACGGGCCTACCGCCAGGGCGACAATATATATATATATATATATATATATATATATATATATATATATATATATATATATATATACAGGGTGTCCATAAATGAATATCGGGGTTTTAACGCTTTATAACATTATAACATTATAACATTATAACATTAATTTTATTAAACTTACAGTAATGAAATATATGTCACATGAAAGAGCAACTCAAACAGTTTTATATACGAGCTTACTGTAAGTTTAATAAAATTAATGTTATAAAGCGTTAAAACCCCGATATTCATTTATGGACACCCGGTACTATATATATATATAGTCCGGAGACGTCATTTACGACTAGCCAAAGTCAGATGGCAGGGAGAGAAAGAGACAGATAGTGTTGAAGTCACGCCTACTCATGTGACTTCTTGGTGTTCGCTGAGGGAGTGGCACTCATCACTCAACGCAGGACCAGCACAGACTTCAACCATGGGGAAGAAGAAGAAGAAGAGCCGGGCAACAGCACAACCTCCAGCGCAGCATTCTCCAGCCAGCTCTCGGGGTTCATCTCCTGCCTCTTTGCCTTCACCAGCAGATGAGGGGGAGCCACTCGCAGAGCGTGCCGGGAGATTTTGGGCCAAAGCCTCCACAGAGAGGCCAGCACCGCAGCCACCCACTCCTCTCGGCCCCCTCAGACCAGCTCAGCCAGCCATCGCAGTCTCGCACCCAGCTGTGACTTCTGCAGTGGCACCAGGAAGGCGGTCTCCAACCGCAAACACAACTGCTGCCACCAGTCGCTAGCCAACCTACGCCACCGCAGCCACCTTCTCAGTCGCTGAGCCAGCCAGGCCCACACAGAGTACGGCCAAACCCACATCAGCAGAAGGCCTGGCAGCTCCCTTCAGCGCAGTCATCCATGGAGCACCCAGGAATTTGCCCACCTGGTTCATCCTAAACGCTGCTCAACTTCGGTGGGCCAGGCCCTTGGAGCCGCCCGCATTCACACACCCCACGGAGCTTCGCAACTTGTCCTGCTTCAGCTCGCCGACGTTAGGGATTACGAAGCAGCCTTGGTGACGGGTCTGCCCTTGATAGGGCAGCTCCTGTGAGTCGAGGCTTCAAGAGCGGTTCGTCATTTACCATGTCGCCATTGCTGCTGCTACGGGCACTCCGCCGTTAGCTGCACTGCCCGACCAAGATGTCACTACTGTGGCGCACCAACACTTACCAAGCAGTGTAACCAGCACGACCTGCGCCGCCATCGCCGGTACTGCGCTACCTGCGGTGGCTTCGGCCACTACACCGGGTAAGCACAGTGCCCTAGCTACCCACGCAGCGGCACCACTACTGCCCGGGAAATCTAGGCAGTACAACCTACAAAAGGCACTACACCAAGACGACTCACTGCTGCCTCCTGCACACCCATGCAGGAGTTGGTGCAGACACTTCGTGACGAGGTAAGAGGCCTCCCCCAATGACTTGACTCCATGGAGAACAAGGTTTCCGCCGCAGCCAACAACTCCAACCCCATGCGTGAAGACCTACAGGATCTTCTCTCAAAGGTGCTTAACCTGGGTCCTCGCCTTGGGAACCTGGAGGAGCTACTAAACACCAAATTAATGGCAATCTCAACACACATCATCAATCTTCCACGGAACTTCTCACCAATCATCACAAAGCAGCACAGGACAAAATTTCTACAGTTACACAGCAGTTCACGGTACTTCAGGAACAAGTCACCGAAATCATCAAGAACACATCACAGCACCAGCAACTTCTGATCAAGATTGAGTCCAACATCGGAAATACTTCAAACAAACAGAAGGACGTACTAGAATTACTGGACCTAATACATAAAAAACAAGTAGCACTACAGTTTGCAATCGCAAACGCCTCATTTGACTCCGAAACATTCCACCAGGTTTTCACTCAACTATACAGCAGCATGGAACTCCTACAATCTAGAATGACAGGCGCCCTATTGGATACATCAGACACACCCCAGAGACCTTGACGCCGCTAGGCGTCAATGCCCCCACCCCTAAGCACCGCAGATGCGCAAAGATTACAATTTAATAAATATTCTTCAACCTTCTTCTATCCTTACCTTAAACCTTTTCACACCCACATCACTTCACAGGCTATAGTCAGGGCCTTGTGTCATGGTCCATAGCCTGGTAAGCCAACCAGACCTGCGCTTTTTCCCAAGCACAGTAGCATCAACGACAACTGACGGAGGTGCTTTTGCGGGACTCCGCCACTTACCTGATCTTCTCCCATGTATATATTCATTTCTTTTTCTTATTTAACCGTTTTTATTGTTTCAGTTTATTTTACTGTCTGTTTTCTATATTTTCACACATATACACTTAAGTACCCTTGCCCAAGCAGGAACTCGAACCCGCGGCGGAACGCTAGAGATAGACGCTCTAGCGACTATGGCTGCGATGGCCGGCTAAGCGTTATTGTGTAGTTTGCTGATTCTTTTCTCTATTCCCATTTTCCACTTCCACTCTACTTGTGCCCCAAGCACTTCTACACTGCACTTTTCACATATTGCACTCGTTATCATTGTCTTTTTGTCTCACCTGATAATGAGGTAACGTTACAGGACATAAATTATATTTAAAAAGAATTACATGAGAGACCTTAAAATGTATACTTCCGGTAATATTTCAACATAGAATTTTTGGGTGGAATGCAATACTTACTGTGTACGTGGTAGGTAAAATACATAAAAATACACATCCATCAGAAACTCTCCGATTACAGTTTTATTTTAGGAGAAGGTGTCGTCTCACTTTTTATTCTTCTTTCATTGTAAGTTAAATGTCTTTTAGTTCAGACAGATCGTTCGTAGTCGAGCTGGGTAAGTTGTGGCTGATATTCACCCTCAGGACGACGAGAAAACCCCAGTAAAATCATGCATCGCCATAGTATTTCCCCAAAGCTCTGTTGATAGTGTAGGTCCAGCTTTATTTGTTCAATGCGTTATGCTGGTTAGTCTTGACCTCAATACATGTCCATGGGCGTTGGAGAAGCTATATGCGCGAAAATTGAGAAGGTTAATGAACAGAGTGTGTGTGCAATTTGGTGCTTTTACTACTGGATGTGCTAGTTTAGAATAAACATGATATCAACATCCTTGGGGTTTTAATTACTGCTTCTCAACATGGTGGTAGTTGCTCGATATCATTCGATCTCAATCTCAATACATACTCATTACTAGGGAGAGGATTTATATGCACTAAAAATGTATGAAATAGGCAGGCAAAAAGGCACTAAAATGGGCAAACTAGGCACTTAAATAGGCACTAAAATTTGATAAGTAAGCACTTAGAAATACACAATTTTAGTAAAATGGCTCCTAAAATGCTCTATAACAAAATGACAATCATCGCAACATATGCTGCAATAAATTATTTTGTGACTCCCTAGGCGAAATAGTCTGCATTTATTCCAAATTTCATAAATGACCCCACAGCAAGTTAAAATAACAGATATTGTCGTACAATTAAAATACATATCGTATAAATCCACTGCCCTAAGTAAGAACCATAATGTGCAGAAAGGTGTGGAGTAATTAACTATGTCAAAAACAAAAACATAGGTGGGGGGCTTATGTAATGGTGAAAATTGAAATATCTGAAGCTCTTGGTACATCTGCTTCAAATTTATACCATTTATTTTTGTGATCAATCAAGAATGGAATAATACCAACTTCAGCTTTCTAGTTACAACTGTTTTCGAGGAATTAACTGTTTATGTCTAAATTACAGGCGATTTTCAAAATGTCCCACATATTGTATAAGTTTTTGCACCCATTTTAACCTATTAATGACCTGTACCTGCGTGAAATATTTGTCTTCGCCATATCAACGAAGGGAAAAAATAATCATACCTATTTAACAATTTTTATTTTCCTAAGCGTTTTCAGTAAGAAGTAAGCATTATAATCAACAAAAACACAACAAATGTAAATGGGTACGCTTAACATGCAGTCGCTCTTACAGGCATGTTTAGAATTTCATACAGATTAATAAAAAACTGCATTCTGTAGAACATTTTGAAGTTAGGAAAATGTAGAACATATGGAATCTGAGAACTCTGATGTTAAAATTACGTAATAGCAGTTACGATACAGGTTTTGGGTTATTTAAATAGTCATGTGACGTTTTCTGTAGAGCCGCTAGAAAAAATCTTTATGTTATTGAAGTATGTCTATATTAATTTTATGAAAAAAAAATACTAAATTTGGTATTGTAAGTTTTGGGCCAATTTGCACAGATGTGTCTCCTTAATAAACCCCTTTTTGCTTACCCAATGTGCAGCATTAAGAAATTTCTCTTCCCCGAAAACTTCACGTTGAAACCCACAAATGCAAAAGCTGTTGTCACAAATTACTAGCAGAAGAAATTGGCTTAAAAGGCAGTTTTAGGCACTAATAAGCAGAATAGGCACAGACGTATGAAATAGGCATTTATAGGCACTATAAAACTAAGAAATTAGGCTAATAATTGTAGGAAGCGTGCTTATAACTTAAAAGCCTACGTTTCTAAACAAAGGAATAAAATAGCAAATAGGGCAAAATCCGCTCCCTAGTCATTTACTCATTACAACTAGTGAGAAGAATGTTTTCTTCTCTATCAACTATAATATTGTGATAAATAAATGCAAACCAGAGGAAACAAAGCTACAACAAATTCTGAAATGTCAAGTGAATTTACGTATAGATAAATATGGAGACGGAATGGATTGAGAGCTGTGTTTTCCTATTTCATTGCATAGTTCGCTGATGTGCAATAGAAATAGAACAGGCCACAGTAACTATGGAAGATTCTAGCACATTTTAATGCAACAGTTGGGATTTACATACATCACCTTCCTTCAGGCAGCTGTCCACTTCCAAAATATTGTCGTGAACCCATTGTTGCGGCCGGCGTGCACAAAGGGACAGATAGTGCATCGCGGAGATAAAAAGCTTGCCGAAACAGATAAAGATAGATGACTGGGAGGTTCGTCGATCTAGTGCCGTCTTGATTGTTAGAGAACATACCACAAATTTCTAGGACAATGAGTGGAGCTATAAAAGAGACCCCGGATCGCCAGTTGAATCAGTCGTAATCGGAACTTGACAATCGTGCGCGTGCAGCTGTATTTTGTAAGTGAACTCTTTTGTTTGTGTTCGAAGATTGTATTTGTGTATGTTACGCAATTGTGCTACTCTAAGAGTTAACGAAAGTGTGTTTGTGCGGAAATAAAGAGCATCTTGGAATTTCTGCAAACTGAACTTTTAATTCTACGAACCCACAAAGTCACAATATTGACAATGACCTCTGTGCTGACATTTGCAATTGATCCTTTTATACTGATCCTACTTGCCTAAAAAGGTTTAGACAGACCAGGGATGCTCAAGTGAAAGCAAGAGAGGGGAAGTGGAAATTATCTCCCTCCACCCGCTACAGCAGAATGGCCGACTTACTCGTTGGTTAGTGAGTTCCAGTGACTGCAATGCGGTGAAATTCTTACGTACAAGAAAACAAAGGTGGACAGTCATCAGCCTCTAAGCACTAGGCCTGTCAATCTTTGTCTTGGTCATTGGTGAGGGGAGATAAAATGTGTAATGGAAGCGAGCACGTACTCTACGGTTGAACACCCGAGATAGACCGCAGAGAACGTCTGATGGGTAATCATTAGACATAGGAACTTTAGGTACAGGGTGTATATAAATGAATATCGGGGTTTTAACTCTTTATAATATCTATGACATTCAACTTAGAGTTATAAATGATAAGTCAAATGAAAAAGCAACTCAAATAGTTTTACCTAGAACCTTATAAATGTTCAATGTGACTACCCTTTGTCACACGGCACATATCAAGTCTTTAGCCGAGTTCTTCCCTAACGTTGATAAGTGTGTATTCAGTAATTGTAGTAACAGCTGCTTCAAACCGGTTTCTTAATTCATGGAGATCAGCTGGTAGCGGAGGCACGTACACACGATCCTTGATGAAGCCCCAAAGGTAAAAATCTCATGGCGTTAGGTCAGGAGAACGTGTAGGCCATGCATAGCAAGCCCTGTCATTGGGGCCCTTGCGGCCTATCCAGCGCTTGGGTACAGTGATGTTCAACCAATCGCGTACTTCGTTATGCCAGTGAGGTGGCGCACCATCATGCTGGAAAATGAAGTTCTTTGGCTCACTTTCTTCCAACTGAGGGAAGAGTCATTGCTCTATTATATCAAGGTAAGAAGTGCCAGTTACAGCAGGGTCACCAAAAAAAGATCACATGCCCACTAAAGTGAAAGGTCGATTCATCACTGAAGACAATACGATCCATAAAATCGTCATCATCATGAAACAACAACATGTCGTTTGCGAAGAAAGGACGTAGCCATAACCTTTTCTTACAACTTTCCAAACATTCGACACAGAAACTTGTAATTCACGAGTAGCCTTCGACTGATTTCTTTGGGCTACGAGTGAACCACCCTCTCACTCGCTCAACAGTCTCTTCACTTAATCTTGGTCGTCTCGTGCTCTTCCCTTTACAAAGGCAGCCGGTATCTTCAAACTGATGATACCATCTACGAATGTTATTATCAATAGGAGGATCACAACCGAACTTAATGCGGAACGCACGTTGTACAGTAACTACAGATTCAGTCTTTGCAAACTGCAAACACAAAACGCTTACTGTTTACTGGTCACCATCTTTGCTACTACCGCTGTCAAGCGGATTACGGCAGAAACATTGCACGCACATGCGCACTGGTGCTAACAAACAAAACTGTTTGAGTTGCCTTTTCATTTGACATATCATTTATAACTGTAAGTTGAATGTAATAAATATTATAAAGAGCTAAAACCCCGATATTCATTTATGTACACCTGTATTTAAGAGAAATTCCTTGGATTGTTGTAGGAAGAGCTTGTAGCAAACCAAACCCAACCTATCCCCTTTGGCTTTGGAGACAGCACTATGATTGGCTTTTTACCTCTTTGTCTCCCATATTTGTAGTGCAAAGGTTTGAGGGTAGAGAACTTGAATCCGAACTTCTATACCCAGTCGTCATGTATTTGTGGAAACGGGTCGGTTTTTTTTCCTCGGTGTCAATTTAAATGGAAGATTCTACCTTTTAGAGAAATCGGCTTTTAAGGAATGCTAATCACTTACCGTACTAATGGAGCTGTTGCATGAACAATTAAAAAAAGACACACATACATAAAATACAATACGCATAAGTAAACCTATACACACCCAAACGCACACGTACACACTAGTAGAGTTAAATCTACTGAACCGAGCGGAATGGCTCGGCGGTTTCGTCTGGGGTCTGCATTTGGGAGGCCTGGGTGAGATTCCCGTCGCTGACCACCCTGAACTATGGGTTTTTCAAGGGTTTTCTCGGGTTATTTACGGCCCAAGAATTTCCGACCCTTCAATTTCATCTCCGTTATCATTTCACATCATCTCTCATCTTGTGGTCTCTTTCAGGACAGAAGTATTGGCAAGTGTCTCGGCGCTGAATGGCAGGATGATAGTGTTCCCCTGTCTTCGGAAGACACAATAAGACCGGCTGGTAGGAAAGACAAATAGCGTTAAAGCCACGCCTACGCCAATGAGCTAGCACCTGCAGAGGAATGACGGGATGGGGAGAGGGGAAGCTATGGTGTGGGCTGGACCTTTTCTTTCCCTTTCTCCGCCCACCTGGAAAGACCGTGAAGCTCTCATATGACTTCGCCCTGTGTGGAGAAGCTTCCAGAACCGCTTATCCACGTATAAATTGGAGTGAATGCGTGCAGAGTTTATAGAGTTTTACGGCAAAGTGCCGGGTAGTGAGTGCAGTGTGGACCTGCGACAGACGAACTGGTGGATTGTAATTGTGTTTGTTACGTAATTCTGCTGTGATCTGCAAGTGTACCAAGTGTATTTCTACGGAAATAAAGAACGTTTTGAATTTCTGCAAACTTGATTTTTAATTCTTCGAACCCACAAAGTCACAACATGCTCTGATTGAAACACTTCCTCCTTCAGTAGTACGGAGTCTCTAAGGCGACGTGGTGGGACGTTTTTGGACTACGGCGGGTAGAATGCCGGTTCTGCTGGCTGCCTGGGGAGTATTCAACGGCTAAATAGTAGGTACCCTGCCCTCTGCACTGACGTATATCCTTGGGTAGGCCGCCCTGGCTCCTCTCGCCTCATTCGTCCTCTCGGGGATGCCCTTCTTGGGGCTTAGGTATAATAAATCACATGTTTCGGTGCCGAATTCCCTCCCTAATTAGTAATCCTAATCCTAGGTCTATTGATCTAGGAAGTCATGCAATACGTGATCCTTGCAGGGAAGTGGACATCTACAACTCGTCGACTCCCCGTAATTTTATTGTAGCGATCCCTTTAATTCTTTAAGAAATTTATATGTACTGTCCATTAGGGGTTTCTTGGAGGATCCCGGCAAACAGCTAATATCCTCAGCTCAGCATTGGATGCAGTCCTCAAAGTCATCGTCGATTTAGAGTTATTTTCTTTCATTGATGAAATTGTACAGAAGCGAGCATATGTTTTCCGATGCGGGCAAGACTGGCCTACGTGAGGGAGGCGGGTTTCTTATCAGTTAGTTGCGCCAGGTGATTCACTTTCCTTATACCTGACCAGCGATTTCGGCGCACAGGTATTTAAGCCTCAATGCAAAATAAAAACAATTTTGCCACATGAACCGTAGGTGGTTTTATATAACTCTCTACTATCAACCTTGTATCTATCGATCATTTTTAATAACGTTATTTCCTCTCTCTCGCACACCACACCTACACCTTTTAATCTCCCTTTCTTCTTTTTAAACACATTTCCTATACTCAAAGTTTTATCTTTATCTGGAATGAAATAATTCTACCATTCATAGGTTAGCGATACTATAATGTTAAACTGCGTGGTATTTAAAATTAATATCTAAAATTATTGTTTAAAATTTATATCTTGTTCCGAAAATAAATATATTATTTTTGTCACAGTTCTAAAGAACAGCTTATATGAATATACTACGACAATTAATATAGCCACCAAATTGAAAGCTTTATATATATATTAAACTTTTAAAGACCATCGAAATAAATAAAATAACTATTTTGTTTGATAATGATCACGATAGCGTCAACGGCATGTCAGAGGTTTCACGAATGAGTTCTTTAAATGTCAGTAAAACTGATATGATGCATTTCAGGTTTAGCTACACGTAGAAACCATCGAACTAGATCGGGCTTGAACTCGCAACCTTTGGATCAGAATGCCAGCATCTAAATTAATTTGATTAGGTTTTATAATGATGATGGTGCTGGTGTTTTATTTTTAATTTACGTCCTCCAACGTTAAGTCTTACCGGACGATGAATGGAATGGGTGAAATGATGCTCAAATGAGCCCAGAGTCCATAGAGCTTAGAGTTACCCGACATTCGTCTTTTGGGATAATGGAAAACCCCGGAAAAACCTTATCCAGGTAACTCACCCTGATCGACATTCGAACTCGGGACCTCTTGAACGTGAGGCAGACACGCTAGCACCACGCTACCGAGGCGGGCGATGATGGTAATGATGATGATGATGATGATGATGATGATGATGATGATGATGATGATGATGATGATGATGATGATGATGATGATGATGATGATGATGATGATGATGATGATGATGATGATGATGATGATGATGATGATGATGATGATGATGATGATGATGATGATGATGATGATGATGATGATGATGATGATGATGATGATGATGAGAAAGAAAACCTGAAATGTTAAATAAGAGTGTAACGCTAATCTACAATGCAGCTATAACATAATTAAACATTTAAACAAGAAATAGTTTACGTATTTGAAGCATATATAGTTCAAAGCAGTGTGCAGAAATTATCTGCTCCAGAGGCTGTGAACATTACAGCATTTCAGGTAACAAATAAACACAAAGATCTCGAAAATTCAACTGTCATGTAGATGTCGTTGCCGAAACCGGTCAATTTAATACGTTAGTGTTAGCACTTTCTTCGTTCAAGTATTTTAGAGAAATAATGTAGATTTACTTCAAGAATGTTTTAAAAGTTCCGTCTTCCAGTGAACTTGTGTTAATGGGCAATAGGACTGTCACTCTGGTTAAATGGACATGTGCTCGATGCACTCTGCGATTGATAGTTACCTTCTGGGGGGTCAAAGGTCACATTTGCATTTTATATGTGTGTGTGTGTCTGTGTGTGTGTGTGTGTGTGTGTGTGTGTGTGTGTGTGTGTGTGTGTGTGTGTGTGTGTGTGTGTGTGTGTATGTATAAGAGCGGAAGGTTTGCATTTGATTTAAAAACGACAAAGAGTATCCTTGTATCGTGCATAGAGTGAATAAGATTAGAGAAGAGTGCCTTTAACCTCCGAAGTCACTCGGGGCCGTAATGTTGGCATGTGGGAAGCAGGTCTTGCTACCGCACAAATAGCTAATTCTGTGGGAAGAGGGCTTGACTCCGTTCTTAACTGGATCCGGCTGTTCCAGGAAGAGGGAGAAGAAGGATTAAAAATCCGGAAGATCCAGGGTTACCTCTCCGGATATGGATGCAGCCATAGTGCAGAATTCCAGAGAGAATCCGTTCCGCCCTTCTACGTCAATCGTAATACATATGGGACTTCAGATAACGCCTTCGACTGCTAGAAGGCGTCTTCATGCTGCAGGGATCCACACTAGGAAGCCAGCTCGAAAAGAGAACCTCACAGAAGCACATCAAGCTGCTCGTGTGGGATTTGCTCTCCAGTTCCTTCCAATGCCTCAGACATTCTGGGACACTGTGGTATGGACGGACGAGAAAGTGTTCTCATCCGACGAAGAGGGAAGAATGATACTTTGGCGTCCAGACAAGACACGCTACAACCCAGAGCCAGTAGTGACCACAGTAAGAAGCGGCAGGATTAGCATCGCTTTCTGGGGCGGGATGTCTGTCTCTTCCTAAGAGGCTCAATACTCTTTTAGATGTAAATGGTTGGTGCACAGGGTATTAAGCCATTAATCGTTTGTTCCCTATCCCGTATTATACCATACATGTTCAACTTATTATTTCCATCCTTTCCTTTCTTCATATGCACATAGGCATCGATTTAGAAATTGGTTTCAGCTTTACCTTTATATTAATTATTTTAAATGAAAATTATACTTTATTTTCTGTCTCAATAATTATTATCAAGCATAAAATAAATTCAATTCTACAGTAAAATTAAGATTTAAGCATTGCACTTATCAGACAAAGAATTCGACATTCAATTGGAACCTCATATAACACAATGTATAATTTACTACAGAGTGTTGTCTTCTTCTTCTTCTTCTTCTTCTTCTTCTTCTTCTTCTTCTTCTTCTTCTTCTTCTTCTTCTTCTTCTTCTTCTTCTTCTTCTTCTTCTTCTTCTTCTTCTTCTTCTTCTTCTTCTTCTTCTTCTTCTTCTTCTTCTTCTTCTTCTTCTTCTTCTTCTTCTTCTTCTTCTTCTTCTTCTTCTTCTTCTTCTTCTTCTTCTTCTTCTTCTTCTTCTTCTTCTTCTTCTTCTTCTTCTTCTTCTTCTTCTTCTTCTTCTTCTTCTTCTTCTTCTTCTTCTTCTTCTTCTTCTTCTTCTTCTTCTTCTTCTTCTTCTTCTTCTTCTTCTTCTTCTTCTTCTTCTTCTTCTTCTTCTTCTTCTTCTTCTTCTTCTTCTTCTTCTTCTTCTTCTTCTTCTTCTTCTTCTTCTTCTTCTTCTTCTTATTATTATTATTATTATTATTATTATTATTATTATTATTATTATTATTATTATTATTATTATTATTATTATTATTATTATTATTATTATTATTATTATTATTATTATTATTATTATTATTATTATTATTATTGTTACCATTATTATTGTTGTTATTATTATTGTCATTGTCATTATCATCATCATCATGGTCATCATCGTCATCATCATCGTTATCATCATCATTGTTACCATCATCATCATCATTACTATTATTATCAATATTATTATCATAATCATTATCATTGCTATTGTTATTGTTATTATTATTGTTATTATGATTATTATTATCATTATCATCATTATTATTATCATCATTATTATCATCGTTATTGTTAGCATTATTATTATTATTATTATTATTATTATTATTATTATTATTATTATTATTATTATTATTATTATTATTATTATTATTATTATTATTATTATTATTATTATTATTATTATTATTATTATTATTATTATTATTATTATTATTATTATTATTATTATTATTATTATTATTATTATTATTATTATTATTATTATTATTATTATTATTATTATTATTATTATTATTATTATTATTATTATTATTATTATTATTATTATTATTATTATTATTATTATTATTATTATTATTATTATTATTATTATTATTATTATTATTATTATTATTATTATTATTATTATTCGTATTGTTATTATTCTTATTGTTATTATTCTTATTATTGTTATTGTTATTATTGTTATTATTATTATTATTATTATTATTATTATTATTATTATTATTATTATTATTATTATTATTATTATTATTATTATTATTATTATTATTATTATTATTATTATTATTATTATTATTATTATTATTATTATTATTATTACTGTTACTAGTGTTACTATTACTATTATTATCATCATTATCATCGTCGTCGTTATCGTCATCATTATTATTATCTATTATCATCATTGTTATCAATATCATTACCATTATCGTTGTAGTTATCGTTATTGTTATGGCTGGGTAGAGTGGGAAAATAGAATGCAGAAGAGGAATTTGGAGGAAACCACAAGTGAAGTGAATGAGATAGCAATAGAGATCATGGCGACAAAAGAAACATTGAAAAGCATCCAAAATCGAGGGAGAAACGAAAGAGAAATATTAAAATATTTCGGGCAAGGGGCACAGTTCCATCAGAATATGTGTAAGAAAGATAGGAAAAGATATCGATGTACAATAGCTAAGCTAGATAAGCAAAAATCATTGGGATGTAGAATAAACGGAAAAGTCCGCCAATACTTTTGTATTTTCTAAGTATGTTGTGGGATGATGAATTCCTTGTAAATGGTGGGAACTCAAGCTGAGGTATCTAATATTACCATAACAAGTTGTAAAATGAGAAGAAACCCAAACTTGTAAAATGTATAGGTTAAGTATTAACAGTGTTGTGCAACATTTATAGGTTCAGTATAAACCGTGCAGTGAAGGTGAAGTGAAATTTGAAAAACTAAACAAGTGATAAAAGAAAGGAAAATAAGAAAAATCAGAACACTGAAAGAGAGCCAAGAGCGTGAACAAGTCGTCCGGGTGCTCCCGGACGGTGGACAGAGCGCCACGGTACCTAGCCGCTGAGCGGATTTACCCGTGCGGTCTTATAGAATTGGTCTTATCTCCAAAGCTTAGATGTCCTTGTTAACTGATGGACCTGGTTCGACCTCTGCTAGTGCTCCTGGCGGCGGGATGAGCTTCCAGGTAGGAGGCCAGTGCCCTATGCCGCCACGCTAGGAGCGGCCTGCGTTGCAGAGTCCGTCCATTGTGGCGGGGCCAGGAGCGAGAGGTCGGGTATTTAGGGACCATTTAGATTATGGTTCGCATTTAGGTCATACAGGGAGACCTGACTTCCGTGGGTCAGCCGACAGGCCAAATCCAGCCCTAGTGTGGCCGGGACAGGGTGTAGTACTGAAGGGATGAGAGGCTAGTCTCACCACTCAAGGGCGTCCTTGGGGATGCGGTAGCTCTTTTTCCTTCTGGGCACACGGTGGTCATATTGCCCTAGTGTGTTAACTAGGTGGTTGGGATGGGATGCAATTCTGGCATACAATGTGCGTGAGCGTTCACGCACAATGTCTTCAACGTGAGGTATGCCAGAACGGGTGTGTAGGATGTGTGATGGAAACATACGTTCCGTATCGTAGATCATCCTAAGAGCCCTGTTCTGCACGGCTTGCAGTCTGCGGATGGTGGTACGAGCCACCGATCCCCAGACCTCGCGTTCGTACAGGATGAGTGGCGGGATGATCGCACGATACACCCGTAGTTTCAGGCGAGTGGGCATGATCAATCGGAATATGGGGTACAACTGCCTGAGTGCTGCATGGCCGAGGCTGATTTTTTCACGGACATGTGGGTTGAAGGTGAGGCCGCGGTCCAGTCGGACACCCAGGTATTTGGCAGATCGGACCCAAGGGATCCTTCTCTGTCTCAACCGCAGGTCTCCTTCCGGGCGCCAGCGGAGGACCTTTCCCAGCAGAAGGGCAGAGCTCTTCTGTGGGCTGATGGCCATCCTCCACCTTTCACTCCATGTGCCGATGGCTCGGAGTGATCGTTGCAGCGGAGGGAGGCAGTAGCGGATGTTTCTTTTTCTGTGCCAAGATGAGGACGTCGTCAGCATATTGGCACAGAACAGTGCGAGGCTCTGTTGGGAAGTCAGACATGTAGGTAGCAAAGAGTAACGGCGACAGTATACTGCCTTCCGGGACTCCCGCCGCTATGGGTCTGACGGAGGAGAGTTTATCTTCGACCCGCACCCTGAAGGTTCGATCCCGGAGAAAACTACTGATCAGGATGTGGTATGGGAGGGGAGGGAAGTATTTATTGGTAAATTTGTTCGATTATCTACTTCAAGTAAACGAATATTACGAGGATTTAATTCATTTTGAGGGATTATATAAGAATCAAGTTCTGCTTCCTTGAGCTTTTACAGCACGTTTGAAAATGATATTTATATAGAATCCTCGATAACTATTCGGAAATGTTGTATGAGTAAAAGAAAAAAAATCAAAATAAGAACATTGAAAGACTTTTGAAAAGAATGTTTATATAGAATCCGGAAGAAAAATTCAGAAATGTTGTATTTAAAAAAGAGTATTATTAATGTACAATGGTTTAAACATAGAACTGTATATTTATGTATTGTTCTAAGTGTAGCATCTTATGAATTAATTGTAAGTTGATGAGACGGAGAGAGAGAGAGGGAGAGCGAGAGAGAGAGAGAAAGAGATGATGATGATGATGATGATGATGATGATGATGATGATGATGATGATGATGATGATGATGATGATGATGATGATGATGATGATGATGATGATGATGATGTAGATTAAAGTGCTTTTATTGAGTGGTATTTAAAAGTTGAAATGACTAATCAGAGTATTGATGAATGTTAAATAAGCTATTGTTATGTAACCATGTAAATCATTTTTATGAAATGTCTATCTATGTATTATACAAAATTAACGTTGTGAAAGGAAATTGTAAAACAAATTGGAAGTTGCTGACAAATGGTCTAATATTTTACGTTGGATTCGGGCAAGACACACACAGACACACACGCACACACACACATACACACACACACACACACATATATATATATATATATATATATATATATATATTATTTTATTGTGGGATAATAAAATAATATCTATGGGGGCATTTGATACCGAAATTAAAGGATTGAAATATGTAAAGAATCATGATGGATTTCAAAGGAATTTTGGTTCTTTGTTACAACACGTGCAGGGGCAGTTGAGCCGAATAGCAGTTGGGGTGAATAGTTGTTTTAATAAAAGAAACGTAAGAAACAGTGTCCTTAGCAGAGTTCTAAAGGGTAGTATTTGACTTTGTTTGAATATGGTATTCTTCGGTCCCTTAATAATGGCATGACAAAATAGTCACAAAGGAAATCTTTGGTTGAATAAAGGGCTTCGAGTAAGTGAAAGTTACACACACCCACGCGCAGCTGTGGAGGACATTCAGTTGGTGGCTTGGTGCCGATTAGGGCTGTCCTCTTCTTCTGTCTTGGGCAAGGCGGACCAGAAGCGATGAGAGAAGATATTTGTCGGTTCACATGTACGTGAAGAACGAATTAAGTTTTATGGAGTAATAAGCATTTCACATACAGTAACTCTAAACAGCGATATATTGGTAACCCTTGGTCGGCAACTTCTAGTTTAATGTAATAATAAAAGAAGCACTCATTAAACCAGTTTGAAACGGGCATTACAGTGTCATTAAAACCATCCTTCTCATACATATCCACGCATACCCTGAAATAAACCTCATTGCTCAACTCTGAGCTACCCATATTATTGTACAAACTGTCCCGACAAAGTGGAACTGCTGTGCGCCACCCATAGCTGCATCACAGAGTAAGCCAGCCTCGGTAGCGTGTCTGCCTCACGTTCAAGAGGTCCCGAGTTTGAATCTCGGTCAGGGCGAGTTACCTGGATTATGTTTTTTACGGTTTTTTCCCCTTATCCTGAAAACGAATGTCGGATAACTCTAAGCTCTATGGACCCTGGGCTCATTTGAGCATCATTTCACCCATTCCATTCATCGTACGATATGACTTAATGTTGGAGGACGTAAATTACAACAAAAAATCACAGAGTAAGGAAGGAAGACAGAAAGAAAGAAAGAAAGAAGAAGGAAGGAAGGAAGGAAAGAAAGAAAGTAGCCCATGGCGTAACAGCTGCACCAGAGCAGGCCAGAGTCGGTCAGCCCAATAGGCGGCCTCACGCCCACACACGCAAGGCGGAGGTGGGCGATCATCCAACCGATACGGGGACGAAATGTGGTTTACCATCACGGCACTCCCAGTCGGAATGTCTTTCCAGACCAAGTTTCGCTACCTAGCTTAGTTCCTCAATTTCCTTAGGATGCTGAGTGGGCACCGGTCCTATATGCGGTCTTATATCCGCAACCCCCAGATCCTAGCAGGGGTGGGATTGAAACCGGGCCCTTTGCGTGGCAGGGGACCAAAGCACAACATTCTAACCCAGTACACCATGGTGCAGGGCACATATGCATGTACCTTCATATAATTACATTCTACCCAAATGAAAACAATTATGTAAACATTTATTCCTATAAGCATGAAGCGGATATAGACATAAGCTTTTATTAGAATAGTTCGTAAGTAATAAACGTTGGTAAGTAGAAAGAGCTATGAAAATACAACACCTTTTTTCTTGTCTTGCAAGGAATGGAACATGATAACGAAATTTTCTTTCTTTCGTAATGCAAAACAAACAGAGCTACGAGTTGAGAGCAACATTTTCATTTGTTTTCTCCAGTTGAGCTCTTCATCTATTTGAATTTAAAAGACATTTTACACCGGATAATTTAATTATGGTGTAATTACTGTATCTGATTTTTAATTCATGTATGTGTTTATGCTTTGTTTGAAATTGAAAATTGTTTTATTTAATTATAATTAAATTATAGTTTATTTGCTATAAACCAGTTTTTTGTTCCATTTATATCCCGCCTTTAACTGCAGTGGTCATATCGGCGGCCGTTCTCCTTTGGGACATATCGATGATGTTAAACTCGTATACGTTGGGTTGCTTGTACCTTGTATTTTAATCATTAGATCACACACACTTTCACGCTCTCATTCGTACTTCCAGACTCTTAAGAAGATGGGGAATCACTTTGGTTGGAGAAAAATCCCCACCCCCAGCCGGGAATCGAATCTGGGACCCCTTGCACTGCAGGCAGGTGCTAAATATAAACCAATTGTTGAGTTATTCATATGTTTAATTGACAGAATCCTTCAGTTGTGTTTTGTGCTGGTTACACAATTTCTTATGCGTTCAAAAATATAAAGGACTGAATACAATAATATGGACTACTGCATGGGTGATTTTCATTATTATAGCAGGATCAAGGTTGACCAGTTCCTACTTCCACTGTTAGTACTTATTCCTCCTAGGGCTCGGAGTGCTGTTGGCAACATGTGTGATGTCAGTTTTAGTATCTCAAAATAAATGCAAGCCGAAGACTACCGTTGAAACCCGAACGTTGCACGAACCAGCGATCACAGCAAGCAGTTGAAAGCTGTACTGCACTGTAAACATTGGATTAGTCAACAAAACAAAGCGAATATATGTGATTGTCGTCTATCTGAAACAGCGAGTGTATAATTGTTTTAAAAAAGGAAGAGTGTGTAGATTATCGAGTATCATGTATAGTGTAGAGGACTACAGTGACTTCTGATATAAGCCATAGAGACTGTTTCTGAAATTGAATAGTTAAGTTCGACCTTCAGGAAGGCGTTACCTTAGGACTTTTGGATTATAGCTGGAAGCATCTAAATTCCTTTTTTCTTTTTCGAAGTAATCCTCATTATTCGATTACTTTGTAATGTGCTCAGGCAAGAAAGTGCAAAAAGTGCAATCAGAAGTTTGGCTAATGATTCCTGGTTTGAACATAGTGCACTGGAGGCGAAAAGCATTTTTTCGACAACCATATAAAATGTTCAAAAACTTTTCAGAAAAAATATTGAAAAGAAACTTTAATTGCTCAAGTAACTAAATCCTAGTTTTGAAGTACAAAGCAATACGAATTACATTTTAAAATTTTTTATGAGTTTTTGACATCTCCATAGAGTTATTGGTCTTTTGAAGTCTTTTGAAGCTAATCTGTCAGTTGTAGCTACATGTTATATTTTTAATTTGCTGCTATCATCATGAAGCTTTTAGAAAGTACCCGCTTTGAAGCAATCAACAGTGCTCTGTCTATCAAAACTGGGGACAGCAAAATATTTGGAAGGTACCACAATTTTTACTATTATAAACATAATTACTTAAAATAGAAAACTCAGTAATGGCTGTTGGTAAAATAAAATGCATGAGTAGAATATCACATTCTCAAAGATCTAAGGTTCATACCTAACCTTGTCATGAAAGGAAATAATAGCATTGGTTCATTTTGTATATATACAGAGTAAATAGCGTCAAAAGAGAGGCTTGCACAAAGTGAATTACTAGAATTTTCAATTAGCAAAATATAAAGAATTAACATGCACATACCACAGTACTGTATCATTTGCAGGGAAAGGAAGGTGGAGATTACAAACTGCATCTTTCAGATCATGATATAGATCATGGTATAGATATCTGACCAATTGATTAGGTATAGGATTTTTAAATCTAAAGGTCATCACTATCATTCACAAAGATACCTGGCATTTTTAACTATTTGGTTTAAAGTTTTAAATACTACATAAAATGAGCCAGTGCTAGTTTAGTATGACTGGAACACTGCCCAGAGGCATTCTCCTTACTTGGCCTGAAATATACTGTTGGTAAAATAAATTGCATGAGTAGAATACAAAGATCTAAGATTCTAGCATATTTACCAATCTAGTCATGATAGGAAATAATAGCATTATTTCATGCTCACCTACCAACTCCTTTGTTTATGCTATTTGTTGGTGTCACAGCTACCAACATGAGGCTAACAAGCACTGCCATCCATACATGAATAATGAGTGATTTATGATCAAATACAATCCGTAATCAAGGTATTTGAGGGCCATAAGCTGCAAAGCATAGCGAAGAGGTGGTTTTGATAAGAAGAGGATGAGATGGCAAAGCGTAGCTGGAACATCAGTCTAGTTAAATGCAAATGATCTAAGAGGGGGGGGGGGAGCCAAAATTCAATACCATGTAATACACTTTTAACTGAAGAAATCGTAAAATCATCCCAAACTACTGTTGGGGAGAAATTTCCTTGTGATTGACAGTTGGTAGGTGCATTAAGGGCTTGCAGGGGCTCGTCAGGTCGCCGACCAGTCAGGTAGTGAGAATGCATTGTCGTCAGAGGCATAGTGTCATCCACGTTGCAACATCTTTGGTTCCTGCAGAAATTTACCAATGTTTTCACATGTATGTACAGATCGTTTCTTTGCTGCAAGCATTTCACTGAAGCCAAATATTGGTTAGTGTTATGCACAGTGATACCATAAGGATTTAATAATTCTAAATGTATTTAGAATTTTATCTTGCATACATTAGTGTTATTTGCATCCTAGAATGGATGGGCAGCGAGTAAATGTGGCAACAGTGCACCGAGCCAAACCGTGGCAGCAGCAACATCAATCACTGGGTAATTTCTCACCAAGAATAGCAGATTTCATTCCTTCCCTTCGGTTAGTACTCTTATCTCTGTATGTACAGTGTCACCTCCAGGAATATTTTGCTGCCTTCATGGCATAATTGTGCTATAAAAGAAAACGAGCTAAATAGGGCAGGTGGGTCGTTTCAGGATTCCGAAGTGGCAACTTCTGCCTACGTAATTCCTAAAGTAATTTTATTCATTTTACCACTTTACTCACTTTCCTCACACATAATTTTGTCTGGCCAAATATTGGAGAGAGAGAGAGAGAGAGAGAGAGAGGGGGGGGGGGAAGGAGGAGGAACACAGTGGAAAATAGTGTTATACATAATTTCACAACCTTTCAGATAGTAAACTGATAGAGTAGAGTGCATATATATTTATTTATTCAAAGTCCCAAATTTTAAATATTGACCCCAAGGAAGTAGTGTAGCCCCTGTGGTTAATTTTTGCCTTGTGATATGTAAGGTACTTTTGACATAGTGGCCTTCACTATTGTCGTATGTTAGAAAACAGAGGCATGCACAGTTTTCATCGTCATCTTGATAAATAAGATGCACCTTTCTTCTCTCTAGCATACTTGTCTAAAGATCAGAATAGATATCTGGCAATTTCTGTGCCAGATGATTTGAATTGGCAGTTGAACATTCAGCTTTAAAAGTTCATGTTATATATTCCTATACATTTATAAAAGTGATACATTTTCAATAGAGTTTTCTGAATACAAAAAAATAGGGAATACAAAAAAATGTTCCTCATGCTCGTTCTAACCTTAAAAATAATACAAGCCTGAGATGTCAAATCTATGTACAATTAAAATTACTTTAGAATTCTGACAGCTGTCATGAAGCATATGGTGGAGTTGTGCCAGAGAAAGTGACATTGCCACTTATGAAAGCCTGGGCACATGCAATGGTTAGAAGAGAGCACTGAAACTATCTAAATCAACTGTTGATATGTATATTTCTAACTCATGGGATAGTTTTGAACAATACTCTGTTAAGGCAATGCTGCAAATGTTAGTAGAGTTTAAATTTTTTTTCATAATGCTTCTGCCTTAGTGTGTTTCCTAGAAAGCCGGGATTAAGCATAAGCAAGGGAAACCTAATATACTTTTGGCATTAAACGTAATAGATTATTGAATGAATTACCTAAACACACAAATAATAGAATAGTTTTTAGAACGTCTGTTTACTCTGTATGCCATATTAGATTAGCAAGCACAAAACTGAAAGCCTTTTCAAAACTAACGAATTCAGAACATGCATTTTAACTTGAAGTATAGTTATTGTAGATTTAACACACAAGTTACATTTCTAAAAGCTTAGAATTTTCAGCTGTGCATTGCCTTAAGAAAGATAGCACTAACTGTTCCCTCTCTTCCACTCCCTCCAAAATATTCACACTGCACACACATTTCCCTTTCTTGTCTTTGTAGAGCAAATCTCTGTCGTACATTTGAATATTCTTTCTTGGGGGAGCGATTTCTTAATCTATCTTGTTTTTTTAGTGGTGCTGGTAGTTTGAGACATTGTTTTCTTATGCTAATAACACTAAAACTGATGACCTATGGAATATTAATACACTAATGAAATGACTAAATAAGTAACAAAGAAACCAGCTTTTATAAAAGTTAAACTATAACCAAACAATTAAGTATGCTTAATCATAATCATAACTTTATTCATCATTAAGCTTACGAGAAGCAATAGGTTTTGAAAACAAGTATTTACAATCGAGATGTGTAATAAATACGACTCATCTATAAATTAATAAGTATTTACAAATTTATATACAAGTTTTTACAAAATTTACAGATGTGCTTACTTAGCATAATCTAAAAGAATTCTGTAGAAACAAGTTGTGTGTACATATTTACATTTCTTCTACTCTAACTAGTCACAAAAAGTTAACAGTATAGGTTATTAAGTTATATACAACCTTATGGGTTAGGGAACATTATAATTTAATAATGATATTGATAATCTGTTTACTATTATCTTAACAATATATTTATGTAAATTCAGAGGCATGAATATTAAGATCTAGGTATTAGATTGCGCACAGTAAAGAGAATGAAACAAGCAACATTTACACTTTACATGACATGTGCGTCAGTGTGACATTAGAACTCAGACAAGGGGGTGAAGGGGAAATGGCTTGCCTAATTGGTTGAAGATATGTGGCACAGCCTAAAAGAGGTATGGTCACTACCATTGCCAAAGAAACTCTTGCTTCCTTAACCTTCGAAGGAACTCAGGATCCTAAAGTAATTTAAATTTGACCGTAGGTAACCCTGGTACTGCCTCATATGCTTTCTGAAAACACACACTGTGTATTAATCACTAACTGAGCAAATAAGTTTCACTTTTCATTAAAAGCAACCCATTAAATGAAAGGCATTCCCTCATGTACAATTTATTAAAGAATTTAGTAATATAAATCGTACATCCATATGTTCTTATATGTGAGCCAAGGTATGAAGCCCAACCAAATTTGTTTTACCAAACTTTTATAAATGCTGATGACTGCTTTTGCTTTGACATTGTTTAGATAAGGGAATGGAAGATCTGTTTTATTGCTGTAATAAATTAATAACTGTGAATGTTCTGTTTTGAAAAGCTGAAAATAGGAATATTATTTTAATTTATACAGCTTGCTATTTACAATATTTTTATCTACAATACATACATATTCCTTAATCTAGTTATATAAATTATGGTGCCATTTCCCTTATTAACCTTGCTAACTCAGCCCGCTTGGCTCTCAGGTCTTTTAGCCTTGCTGAGTAGCGTAGTCATCTTTCTATCCTCTACTCTAACTTGCTTAACACTTTTTTTCTGAATTGTATCTGACCATTATATAGTACCTTTTTTGGGTGGAGGGGATAGTGTTTAATGCTTGTTCTTACTGCATACTATGCCCAATAATAATGAACAAAGAGATCCCTGGTAAATTGGTGTAAGGATGTGTAGCAGTGGAGGATGGGCTGCACAAGCCAGAAAAGTGATAGCTAATGGCAGGGCAGCAATATCAGGGGTAAGAGTATGTAAACATAAACTGGAGATGTCAGTTAGATGGTTAGAAAGAATGTATGTATGGGGCACATTAGAGATAGGTACACAATTAGACCAAATGTACGGATTGTTTTGCAAAGAATTACTAGGGCTACCAAAATCGGCACCAAGAGAGGTGGCATTACTAGAGCTAGGTAATACAAAAAGGAGGGGAATAATAATAGAAAGTGTATTGAAATTCTGGTGTAAGTGTATTAAAGGGCAGAAAGGGGAATTATTGAATCTGTGCATGAAGCAACAGAAAAGCATTAAGAACACAAACAGTTGGTGGTCGGAATTGGAAAGAATGATATTGAAGATAGGCATGGGAGATCTATGAAGAGCAGAGGAGATAAATTATAGCGGTTTTTGGAAGGAAGTGAGAACTAGAGTACAAGACATAGATAGACATGAGTTATGGGAAAATATAGAAGAAAAGAAATCTTTGAAATTTTATAAGCAATTAAAGACAGAATGGGATAGGGAAAAATATATAGCTCAATGTGGCAAAACTGGAACAGAAGACATAACATGGTTGAGAGTAGGAATATTATACTTAAAAGGGTTGAGAAGTAATGAGGCAGGGATATGTGAATTTTGTGGAGATGAAGAGAGCACTGTTCACTATCTGATAAAATGTAAGGAGCTAACAAATTACAGGAGAAAAATATGGGATAAGAAATGGGACAGTGGAAGTAAAGAGATATTGGCGGTACGCATGCTAATGGGGATGGGAGAAATGAAAATAGATGTATAGGAGATTTCTTTTATAGGATAAGAGAAAAGTGGATTAGGGTAAAAGAAGCGAAGATTACAATAAAATTCTTGCTCATAGAAGCGCCCTGGTTCGGTCTCTAGGAGACTACGACGCTGCGAGATGCCGCTTCAGGCGTTACCGGGTACCCCGTATGGCTTGCAGGCATCCGAGATAACAAAGGAGTTAATCCTTACAGCAGCACAAGCTAAATTCCAAAACTCCAAAGAGCTGTTTGGCTACAAAATTTACCCCACTTTAGAATAATAAAACACCAGGGTGTAAACAAAAAAGTGGTTTGGCATCCTGTACAAAATTAAAGAGGAGCAAAAAGCTACCTCAATAAATTTCCTCAACAAAAAATATCACATCATCCTGTAAATATCACAATTATCAACCTGCGGTCAGACCCAAAACCTGGGTGGGTACGCAGCAAAAACCTTCTGGCTGTTAACAGCCTGTCAGTATACGACTTGGACTTGGAAGCGAAGATCAAGAAGAAATGACACCAAGCTGCTTAGGAAAACCAAAGGCTTATAGCCAGGGGACGTGAGTCAGCAAGTAAATCTTAGGGTCAGCAATTTTATGTATTTGTACAGGATGTATAATACAGCATATTCAATGTTAAATTTTATTGTACTGAATTTGTAATGGATACTGTACAAATAAATATCAAATGTCAAATACTGCATACTGCACCATAAACAGTGGACACTGAAGATACCCCCCCCTTTTTTTTTTTAATTAACTGGCATGCTCTCTTGCTTAAGAATTTTATATCTCTTATTACATGATACACAAAATAAATTTATAGAGTAAGAATGTTCTATTGAAAGATTTACAATATTCTGATTATTCCTATTCTAAATTCTTTTGCTTGCTTCCTAATACATTGTGTAGGGTAAGTTGATATTTGTATGCTTTAGTTTATGTTTGTAAAGTTAATGGATTCACAAAATTAACAAAGTATTTAAAATGTGTGTTCATAAGTTCCTCTTTGATACGGGCAACTCACATCCTCTACTTTGTATTTTTCTGGTCATGTCCTTTCATTGTTAGTCCACAATTTTACATCGGAATATGTGATCTGTCATTTGGTCCTCTTTTTGGCATTTGCATATTGGACTATCCAGTAAAGCAAATTTGTGGCAGTATGATCTAAGCTGACCATATTCTGTGATCATTGCTTGAATTCTTGGCATTAGGACAGTTTTCCTCTTAACTCACTTCTCATGGATGAGAAGAGTTCTTTAGTTATTGCTCCTTTCCTTGATGTTGTCCATTGTTGTTGCTGTGCAGCAAGTCCAGTTTCTTTCTGCCTAATTATTAGAATTTCTTCTGGTGTTTTTTTGTAATTTATTTCCTCCAATGTTAAGTCCTATCGGACGATGAATGAAATGGGTGAAATCATGCTGAGATGTGTCCAGGATCCATGGAGCTTAGAGCTACCCGGCATTCGTCTTTCAGGATAAGGGAAAACCCCGGAAAAATCTTATCCAGGTAACTCACCCTGCCCCAAGATTCGAACTTGGGACCTCTTGAACGTGAGGCAGACAGGCTACCGAGACGGGCTTATGTTTTATCATATCTTATTTCATGAAGATATTGAACACACCTGGAAGGTAAATCAGGAAGGAAACGTGCCTGGCCTTTACCAGTAATGAAGATTGAGGAAAAGTTTCAATTAGCGAAGAATGAACTGAGATTTGAATTGCAGAACTCCCATTCACAATTATGTAGAAAATGAGGTAGTTACAGTGAAGCAATAAGTATTATACAAATATAACTATTTGTAACAAAAAACTTCACTTACCTTAAGAAAAATGATGTCAATTTTTCTTATTAGTTGAATTAGTTGAAGTTGAAATCGATTTCACGAACCCTTGTTCTCATTGTCAGTCAAAAACACATTCATCATTAAGGAAGTTATTATGTTATTATGTTTTTTCAGTATTACCGAAATCTGAAAATGAAACAAACTTGAGAACAGAATCAACTGCTGGTGTTTAAAAATTCATTAGATGAATGAATTCATCAACTTCAACTAATAAGAAAAATTTACATCATTTTTCTTAAGATAAGTGAAGTTTTTTTTGTTGTTACAAATAGTTATATTTGTATAATCCCATTCACAAGTTTGTACCTAAATGACCTCGACCACCCATATTGCAGGAGTCCTTTGTGTTGCTAATTGTTAAATTTAATTGATGTGCTACTAATCACAGTGCCCATGCAGCAATATCTTTCTTGATTCCACTCAGTTGCCATAATTTCATATGCATATGAATTGTTCTTTCACACTAGCCATGTGCAGGACAAGGTTTGGAAAGGTAGAGTCAGACTGAAAAATTCAATGCCATAGACAGGATTTAAACCATGGATCTCTCAGTGATCTTCTGGTTGCTCTATCCATTTATCTACCATGACAACATGCCAGCACATTTCTAATACTAATATTTAAGTGCATTGTACTATATAATACATTAAAATCTTCATTAGAGAGACATGAACAGCTAGTAACAATTGGAGGGAAGCTGTTGAGCATCTCTGAGGTGAACATTGCTGTTCCACAGGGCTCAGTACTGGGGCCTCTGTTTTTTATAATGATAAATGATGTATCAAAATATTATCCCTGCCATGCAGTTTTTATGCTGGTGATGCATTCTTTCTTAATGTGGATAAAGACTTAAAGTTGCAGACACAATCAGTTAATAAAATCTTGTAGCAAGCTCAGTCTTGATTTAGAAGACTTCTATATGAATGTCAGCAAATTGTAAAACTTAAATCTTTGATTTAAAATCTATAAATGCTGATTGTGGTAGCATGAAACTTCTTGTTATTTTAATTGATAAACAACAATCCTGGAACCCTGTTACTAATTTAGTGTATAGTAGGGCCCAGATTTGTACGAGGGCTGTGCCAAATATTTTTGGGATCCCTTAAACCGGAAGTCTGGCAACACTAGGATTATTTTAGTTTGAAAGAGGAATGCTTTTGGCCCTGGGGGTACGCATGACAATTTCCCCATCACAGGATTTCACATAACACTGTAAAGTCAGTAAGGTGCAGGCATTGTAGAGTCAGACGTAGTGCCAGGTGGATCTTTTGTGCAAATCATTGCACAATTTATGAGTACAAAAAGCAATAAAATGCAGAAGAATGCTACTCTTCTTTAGTATATGTTTTTGGTGAGCCTTTACCTTATAGAAACAAGATTACATTACACATGTTTGTTATTGGTTGCACAATGGTTCTTGAATACTAAAATATTTAAATGACAGATTTGATGCAAGTCCCTTACATGTTTTCACAGGTTTTCAATGGCCGCAATATCTCATTGCAATGACTTCACCCTCTCAAGTATCATTGGATTGTGTAATTATGCTTTGCTATTCAGGAAAGTCATACAGTATCTATGTAGCAAATTAAGTACAGTAGCTCACGAAAAGTTTTTCAGTTACACAAAACATAACACGGAGTTCAACAATTTTGTCTTTAATCATATTTTATTTCTTCTTTATTGAGTCATTGTCACTGTCATCCTCATCACTACTTTCTATTCCATTGTCTTCATTTATAATGTTTTGAATTCTTTCTTCCATTAGTGCATCTTTTTCCACTACTCCTCTTCTATTTTATCCACATGATGACATAGCTTTCCCCATTCCATTTGTTCCAGTTTGCTCAAATTGTTTGCAGCACATTTCAACGTATTTCATTTTAAAGTTTACATTTCTGCAAGCAACACACTGTTTGCCATCTGCCCATACTAATTCTATAGGATTCAGATTTGCATGTTCTGTAGGAAGCCTTAAGGTTGCATGGTTATATTCTGAATTATTTGGTCACTAAAAATGTTCTAAGTTGGCTTTTTGGCATACAATTTTCATCAAAGGGGATATTGTGATTTTGTAACAAGAAAGCATGCCTCTACTTAAAGAACACGAAGATGAAGGTTTATCTACTTGTGTGTTAGATAAGGGACATTGTCTCTTAATAGCAACGAGTTAGGTGGTACATTTGGAATTAACGTGTGTAGCCATTTAATATAATTTTCAGTATTCATTTCTTTGTAAAAACTCTACAGTTTTCTGTTGTGATTTATAAATAGGCAGGGAATGGGTATGAATCCAAACTTTCCATTTGCATGAACAATTTTAAGTTTCTCTCCTTTTGATATCATGACATAATACGTGTCATCAGACCAAGACCAACTCGGGGACCGGAGCTGGCATTTATGGGTCTAAGATGAGGCTATTGTACTCACTGGGGGCGGGGGGGTTATTCTACAGTATTCCAGGCCGAAATATATGCTATATTGGCCTGTGTTTATCATATCTTAGGGATGCCCTGGCTGCATGGTCGGATTAGTGTCTGGTCTGACAGCCAGGCTGCCCCAAAGGCACTATGTGCTAGCACAACAAGATCTAGGTTGGTACGAGAGTGCCAAGAGACCTTGAATGTTCTCTGTTCTTGCTGACCAGTACAGCTGTGCTGGGTTCCTGGGCATGCTGGGATCAGAGGAAATGAACTAGCTGATAGGCTAGCCAGGGAGGGCTTGGCCAACACATTTATTGGTCCAGAACCTGTCCTTGGTATTACACCAAGAAGGGCCAGATGTGAGATCCTTGATTGGGTATCACTTAACATGGCACTTCACAGCATACTCTTACCACAGCTAGGCAGGCTCAGTCTATGATCAAGGGACCTAGCAAGAACAGCAGGATTCTGCTAACCTTCAATTGGGGACAACTTAGAAGTGCTGTTGGCCTGTTGACAGGGCACAACACCCTAAAGAGATACCTGCATGTGATGAAGCTTAGTGCAGATTTCACATGCAGGAAGTGTGGTGGAGAGGATGAGTTCTCTACATATTTTGTGTGAATATGAAGCACTTGCTGCACTTAAGCACTTTATTCTGGGCTCAGACAAACTGAGACCAGATGATATAAGGAGTGCTCATCCAAGACTTATCCTGTCCTTTTTGGAGGCCACAGGATTTGAATAAACACTATAGTAAGAGGGGCACACTGGGCCCAATATGCGGCCTATGTGCAGGGACCAAAATGGCTCAACCCATTTATTTTTATTCATTCATTCATTCACTGTCATCAGACCATGTTTTAGGAACTATGTGGCTGCAATTCTTTGCAAACTATTCAGGGCCCTTCAGCTCTATTTTTGAATAGCTTTTTTCCAAGAGTTCCAAAACTCATTCCTTTCTCTTCATGGTTTTACTTTTGTTGCAAAATTCTGCAAATAAATTACAGGAGTCATTATCACAACACTGATATATGTATGATAGTATCACAGTACTTTACAGTCTACTGTACTCAGGTGCAGACGATTCACACAGCATATTGCATCAAGTGACATGCGACAAGTTTGCTGGAAACGGCGAGTGGGAAGGAAACAGAATAGAAAGAAGGTTAGACCTGGGCTCACTGACTGTTCAAGTGTTCTAGAATCATTGCACAATTTATAAACCTGGTTATGCAAGAATACAATATACTGAGCTCAGCATTGTTTGTACCTTGTTATTACAACTGGATCACACAAAAGTAATTGGGTTTGCAAATTAAAACTGCCAGAAGTGAAATCAAGTATGTGAACATTTGCATCATTGCATACTAGAATTTAAAAGCACTTAGCACTGATGAGAAAATACATTTTGCCAGCCTTGTGTCAAATATATTCCCAGGTAATGCAATATTTGTCAGGAATTAAGCACTTAGCAGCTGTATCGTGCTTTACCAAGGCAATTTCTTAGAGGAGAGTCAACATCATCCTCTTCTTTTGGCATTCCAAAACATTCAGAATTTTATTCAGATTTCTGAAAGCATTTCTTTCAGCGGACATCCCTCTCCATAAGGTGAACAATTTAGAACTTGCAATGTTTATTAAATATACAAATATAAATCCTTCTGATGAGTCAGCACTACAGAAAAATTATGAGCTATATGCTTTCTAATGTTTTGTTCTAAAGTATTTTAGTGCATAAAAATCTGGGCCATAGTAAGTTATCATATATGTATTTCTCTTAGCCAACTTAAAAATAGCAGTGCCAAAAGATTCTGTTTGAACGGTCTATTTTTCATTCTTTTAATCAGTATTTATATATGGGTTAATGCTATGGGGCAGTAATCCAAATATAACAGCGGTATTAAAGTTTCAGAAAAAGTTATTAAGAATTATGACAACATCAAATAAACTCAATGCTTTGTTTATAGATTTAGAAATTCCTACTGCTATTAATTTATATGTTTATGACATGCTGGTCCAAATGAAAGATAATTTTCATACCTATGATGTAATCGGGGATATACATATATAAACAAAATACATTTAGTAAGAATAAAGTATGCTGTATCACAGGATGCAGAAGACCTTAAAGCATTACAAGGTAGTACGCACAGAAATTTTGAGTTCATATCCATCAAAAATAATTACCAGAAATATTCAACTCCTTTAAGTTAGATTGTGTCTAAATGGTTAATAGAACATCCACTATTCAGCATACAGGAATTTGATTCAGAAAGTAAATGTGATATGTGAATACAGTAGAACCTTGTTTACCCAGATCTACTGGGACCAGGGCCGATCCGAGTTAACAAAAATCCAGGTTATCCAGAGAACAAATGGCAAATGATAAAAAAAAAAAAAAAAAAAAAGAGCAGCATCACCAAAATATGTTTGATGGAGTTTGGAAATTACTATCGACACACTTTCACCTAAAAGCACACACATTGTATGTACAGATGTATTTTTAGACGTGGCATATGACATACTGTTGTGCAGTAGTTTATGGTTGAGTCCACTTGTTTATTTGTAATAAAAGGGGGTGTCAGGTTAGTCATCAGTCACCCAAGCCACTAGCTTTATCAGCAATCTGCTGGTGAAAGTAGAGATCTTACCCCCACCATTGATTCACATGATGTCACTTGCACACATTTGAGCAAGGTCATGCGCCACGTCTAAAAATACATCTGTACTGTAATAACCTATATATTTGCACTGTACACAATATAGCTACAGACTAGTCAGTAGTAAAACAAAGGCAGTGAGCTTCTGCTGTCTCAGTTTAGTGTATTGCTTATGAGCAGTATGATCTCGCATCCAGTTTAACATTAGAAGTTCATTTGGCAGTGCTGCAGCTTGACTCAAAATAAAGCATCAGTTTCTCTGTTTGCTACTGCTTGTGTGTGGTTCATAACCACAGCTATAACTAGACCGCGAACAAAATGCAGTTAGAGGCATGGCTTACCAACACTGTATAGCTTTCCCCCTCTACCATCATTTTAGATTGCCTCTCCTCCATCGCGCGGGCGGCACTGGTCATGTTTCACTCGCTTTCGCATTCACTCTTTGCATTTTATGCCGAATCACTGCGTCATTCATCAGGGTTTAAAGAAACTATCATTCTATTTGTTGATCGATGTCCAAGGTAATTTTCTGTTAACTTTGAAAATCAAAACAGTATTAAAATACACGCGTTTTGTGTGGTTTGCACTCTGTCGCATGCAGGAAGGGAGGGGTGGGAGTCACGTGATGCTTGGATGCCGAGAAGGGGAGAAGGCTCTCCTCACGTATGCGCACACCAACTAAATTTTGTTTGCGGTCTACCTGTAGTTCATCAACACTGTCTGAATCTGAATACTCTTTATTTTAATTTTTAGTTACACTGCATGACATAATAATGCCTTCCTCTGTAATTAGTTTATAACCTCCATCATTGTCGATTTGCTACAAGTTGTCTATGTCTTCTTCATAAACATTGGAACAGCCATCAATGTTTTTAAAAATGTGTATAAAATCTCCTTCCACAATTCCCCCCTTCAATCTTGTTTTTTGGCAAATCACACACACCAGGTCAAAACTTTTTCCATGACTTTATCAAAGTTTCTCTTACAGCCTGGTCCCAAGCAGGTATGGTGAGTGCAGGGAATTTGCCCGCTGCAAGAGAATTTGAGTATTGTACCAACCAAGAAAAGCAATTGTCTGTAAACAAGTCTTCATTTACTACGCTAAATAACTTTAATCTTTTTTCCACTGGTCTGGGTTAAGAATGTCCGGCTCAATGAGGTTACTGTACTGTTCATTAGGTTGCAAATTCAAACTGGAGTTAACACTGTGAAGTAGTGCAATAACTAAAAAATTATATATAAGTTGATTGAGACACTCTACTTCACATACCTCAGGTTTCTTATTGCAGTCCGAGCAATTAATTCTGTAAATGCCGGACTACGTTTCCAGAGGAATTTTGTCTGCTTTTGGGTTTATAATGAGGTTTCTAATATTGAATTTGTTCATGAATAGGTTGAACAGGAATGAGCCACTTCAAAATTCATTTTACCACAGCATTCCCATACATCTTTAAAACCTAGGTCAAATATGTGGATGATATATTTGCAAAAGTCAACAGAAAACACAGCACTGATGCCTTAAAACTATTAAATTTACAGGAACCCACCATCAATTTCACAATGGAAATTGAATCTAACAATATGCTTCCTTTTCTGGACCTAAAAGTAATAAAAGATAATAGCAAGCTAAAATTTGTATTTATAGGAAAGAGACACATGCAGGCAACTACATCAAAACCAACAGTTTCAACCCAAGACCTCACAAACATAGTCATTCACAGACTGATAAATGTACTGATGGATGAAAAGGAATACATGACCGAATATGCCAAAATAATAGAAAGAGTGATGACAAAGAGTTTCAGCAAAAAATTGGTGGACAAGAAAATAAAAAGGTTAATTAGACAAAAACATATACAAATATAATAATTTGTAACATAAAAACTTCACTTATACGAAATGATGAAAGTTTTCTTATAAAACAACAAGGTTGTTTAAGGCTCTGGCTGAGGATGTGAATAAAATTTTCATGAAATTGCGATCCTAATCAATTTATAAGAAAACTTTCATAATTTCTTATATAAGATAAGTGAAGTTTTTAAGTTACAAATTATTATATTAGTATATATTTGTTTGCTTCACTGTTAATAGCATCATATTTTACGTATTTATTAGACAAAAACAGTTAAATGAGACCATCACCCTGGCACCAGTAAACAAATTCAATATCAGAAACATCATTATAAACCCCAAAACTGCAGTAAGATACTGGAAAGACTCATAAGATTCATTGGAAAGACAAAACATAACTTTGGAACCAGATTAAAAGAACACTTTAGGTACACCAAGCAAAAAGAAACTGATAAATCTGTAGTAGTAGCACATTTATGGGATCATTACAACATTGAGCAGAAGATCCAACGATCAAAACCAGTTTACAATAATCATGAATTAAACATCTGGGAGAACATTTATATGAAGAAATTCTAAACACATTTAATGAATTTGGACATTCCATTGGAAGAAAATATTTTACTCAGTTTTTTTTGTTTTTTAATTTACGTCCTCCAACATTAAGTCATATCGGACGATTAATGGAATGGGTGAAATGATGCTCAAATTAGTCCGGGGTCCATAGAGCTTAGAGTTACCCGACATTCGTCTTTAAGGATAAGGGAAAACCTCGGAAAAAACCTTATCCAGGTAACTCACCCTGACCGAGATTCGAACTCGGGACTTCTTGAACGTGAGGCAGGCATGCTACCACCACACTACCGAGGCAGGCACTCAGCCTTATTGAATTGCTGCCAGATATCTCCTCTCTGGATAACCATCATCAGTTTGAACACCAAAGTTCTAGCCAGTAGACAACTTCTTAATAATGAATTAAAAAACTATTTGTAGTTGGTTTTTTCAGTTGATTTTGACATCACTGTTATTAAATTCCTCCAGTCATGCATAATTCTTAATAATACCTTCAAGTGGAGGCAAAATATCTTTAAAGAAAATTGAGGTATGTGAAGTGTGTTGTCGATTTATTCATAAGTTTTCATTACTGTTCATTAGGTTCATCTGGGTGGCTCAACCGGCTAGGAGCTGGCCTATAGATCCCAAGGTCGTGGATTCAAATATCGCCAAGTGATAAAGTGATCGCCAAGTTTTAAAAGCAAGCCAAAGTGTGCTTAAAAGCATCGCCAATGTCAGTAGATTTACTGACATGTAAATGATCTTCTGCAGGATGAAATTCCAGCACACTGGCATCAATGATATGATCTGGCAATTAAAATATCATTAACAAGCAGAATATTTATTTATTGAATGCCCAGCACAAGAAAGCAAGGCACAGGAATGTGTAATGTAATCACTTTTGCTGTGTATATTCTCACCTTCTGGATGCTAGGTTCGTGTAAAATACACAAGTGTTGTCACATAACTTGCCCATGCATAATACCTATCACTGCAGTTACTGAAACGAGCATTAGATCTGGCAATATGGGTGACTCATATGTACTCTCATTCCTCATTTCGTAGTAAACAGATCTGCTACTGGGGCAGATAAACGGTTCAACCTCCTCTCCCCTTCATTCCTCTATTGCCTTTTTGTGGTGGGCAGACAGTAGTTTGCTGTTATAAGACATAAGTTGTAGTTCATAAGATTTCTCTTTTGACTTATCATTATTATTTATTTATTTTAATGTTCTTTGCCATTTTAAATGTTAATGGATCTCTGTTGTAGGATTGAAAGCTATTCTTGCAAGATGGTGGGAAATGAGAAACAGCTGTACAAGAGATTCAATTCTGAGCAGGGTGTAACTCCTCATGATCTCCAGGCTCTCTCGCCACCACAAACAGTATCAGGAGTCTCACCTGGTTGTCCTTACAGGTAAGTTCTTAGTAACTCCTTTCTTTGGAAGTAGCCTTCATTGTTCTTCATTGTTAAAGAGCATTGGATTGTATTCTTTATTTGATTTTGTTTACTAAAAGTTGGGCTTAAATGTTACAGTCGCAGTATTTCTGGAGATGAAGATGGTCCATTGTGTGATACTATCAGTCGGAAAACCCTGTTTTACCTCATTGCTACACTTAATGCAGCTTTCCATCCTGATTATGATTTCTCAAATGCCAAGAGTCACGAGTTCAGCAAAGAGCCCAGCCTTCAGGTTTGCGAATGTTTTATTTATAGTTTACATTAGAGCTGCTGAAGTAATAATGGGTGTATCAAATGAGTCTCTGTAGTGTGCTCGGACATATATGGGTGGTTAAGTTGGTAGCAAAGGTACAGAGAAAGAGCATTGGCCTTCGAGGAGGTAGAGACTGTCCTTCCTTCCTCCTACCACATGAATACCACAGTGAGAAGGGTGCTTTTGTGAAGTGAAGTTAATATTGTGTCTTATATTTGTGAAGTGAAGTCAATATGTTGACCATCGCTAACCTAACTGCGTGAGTGAGTAAGCTTTATTCTTCACTAGCACAGATTTTGTACCTTACTGTTATAAATATACAGCACTAACTAGCACAAGTTATGCATTTTATAAGATGAACGAAAGAAAAGTATCTTTACTTTCACTGCTCATAAGTTAAAAACATAAAACTTGAATAATTTTTAATAAAACATAAGGGCCAATTTCTATTGCATTTAACAGTGAAAGCAAACACCTACTGTTTACCTTCTCTACTATGTAAAATAAGTAGGGGGAGTATTGCATTCCATCTAAAAATTCAATATTTTGATTTGACCCAAAATAAATGTTTCAGCACCCATTGAATCTAAAATTACATTTTTAGAAAAAGGTGCATGTGCATGCAAACAGTAGAAGTCAAAAACAAAAGGTTGGTTAAATACCAAACTTGGTATAAGAGCCGTAGATGCAAACGATGATTTGCGAAACATGTCCTCAAAATAGGTACGAAAGTGAAGCAGATGTGTAATAAATACGACTCATCTAAAAATTAATAAAGCCAAACTTGGTATTTAAGTTCAGCATCTTGCAGGGATGAATATTTTCAAGAAAATTGCCACAGCCTAAGATACCGTTTGAATGGAATATGGTGTGTGTCTAATGCCCAGAATTTGTTAATAAAAATTAATAAAATCATTCATTTGATAATAAAAATTTGTTATAAAAATCATAAAATTTTATTTTTTTATTGTATTTGTTATAATAAATCATAAAAATTTGTTAAAATCATTCTGTTTCTTGCTTTCCAGTATTTAATGATCATCTTGATTTTTGAGACTTTGACATACAGTTGGGTGATCAGTGTTCATTAAGTCATCTTAACTACATAAAAAGCACTGCAGCAAAGTCATTAATCAAATCTTGCACAAATATCTACTCAGACAATCATGCCCTGTGATTAATCTGAGCATTGCCACAGATGATTTTCTTGGTAGATATTGTTTTAAGTTTATTTTGGAGATATTTCCAATTAAGTTTTTCAAAGGAAATAAGATATTTATTATAATTGGCTATGAAAATGTTTTAATTAATCTTTTAGCTGTTTCATTGGGGATATTTTGTTTTGTTGTTTGAGCAATTTTGGAACCTTTTTTGGCCAACATATCTACTTGTTTATTCCTGGAAATTCCACGGGGGATGGAATCTATTGGAAAATTAAACACTTATTTAAACTTTTGAGATGTTTAATCATATTATGAATTTCACTTATTTTTTCCATTTTAGGGCAGTAAGTTGGAATAGTAGCTTCAATAACTAATTTTGAATATGATAAGAAAACTCTGTTGCAAAGCTTATTTGTCCTTAGAGTTTGTAAGGAAGTATAAATTACATCAATTTCTCCATCAAAGCTTGTGAAATAATTTCCAACATACTTATAGGGGTACCTAGGGTACTCTGCACCTGATTATTGGCATACTGGTCCCACATAGAGCAGAGAGGATGCCATCAAACTCCCAAGTGCATACAGGCATACAGTTGTGAGCATAGAAATAGTTCCCTTGTAAGCTGAACAATCACGTGAGTTCCAATACACACCCTTTGACCAAAAAAAAAAAAAAAAAAAAAAAAAAAAAAAAAAAAAAAAAAAAAAGCTACAGAAACAAAGTTTGATTCGGAAAACATCAGAAGCATTCGCTGACACTATGTTCACAATATGTATTTTGGAAAGGTAGAGTCAGACTGAAAAGTTCAATGGTTTGAATTCCGGCTATGGTATTGAATTTTTCATCTGTCTTTCTATACTTTGGCCTACGCATGGCTAGTGTGGAAGAACAATTAATTTTTCCAATATACGCCTTGATACCACTCTGGTTTCATTTCAAAGCTATGCAATAGATAGGGAGATGCTTTACAGCTTAGCCATGTTCATGGTAGCTGAGCAATAAAACGCATTTGTCTTGTAAGTGGGCCAACATGAGTTCAAATCCTTAATGTGCATGTTTTTTTTATTGTTACTTTAATAGCAATGCTTTGTTTTTCTTGCAGAAAATAAATAATAATTTAAACACATTCATTTATAAAAATACAAATAACATATTCTTGTCATTTTCAAAATAAATGCAATGTTATTAGAAAATTGCCTTAATATTGGTTGTGTAAACACTCGGGTTACATTGGGTTACTATACTATACTATAGTGCATATTGATGTTGTACTGGGTTGAATGGGTTACATTTAATGTAATTGTCAACATGTGTTGCTTTTCTGTATATTCCGAATTGTAATCCTGTTGGTGTTCTAATGATTTTCAAATCTAGAAAAGGTGGCCATTCATACTGCTCTACTTCAATGGTGAAAACTATGGATTTTTCTTGTAGGTTTAGCAACTTTATAGCATCCTCGAGTTCGACCATTTCCATTCAACCCAGTACAACATCAATATGCAGTATTCCATAGTTTGGTTCACAGATTAATCAACATTCCGCTAACAAAAACAGAATATGAACAGGAGTACACTCACATACACCAGGTTGCCGAATTGAACAACTATAACAATAATTTCATCAAAAAAATGATCTACAGACACAAAAGATACAAAAACCTAAAGGACATTACTACATTAAAAAAACTAGAAAACCCAAACACCAGATATGCCAAATTTACATTTCATCCAAAATACTTCAAAAAATTTGAAAAGATATTTAAGAGCTTCAACATAAAATTAGCCCCTCAGAACAAACACAACATCCGCAACTTACTAAACCACCCTTTAAAAAATAGCACACCGACAACTCAATTATTAGGCATTTACCAAATGAGCTGCCAGAATTGTGACAAGATATACATTGGTAAGACCAAAAGGAGTCTAGGAACAAGAATGAAAGAACACTTCAGAAATATTAAATTCATACACATGGACAAGTTGGCCGTAGCACATCACTTTTGGTCTGAGAATCACAACATAAAACAAGAAATAGAACTGATCAAACAGGCAAAGAAACCTCTGGAACTACAAATTTGGGAAAACATATTTATTACAAAGAAACAGGACCTCTTGATGAATTTTGAGATTCCCGCCGTAGATGATGTCATCAAACTTACCAGGACATTAGTTGGCAGCATGACACCAAGCCAGATGCACACACTGGATGCATCATCAGTCAACCACAGAACTAACGATAGGGAAGAGGTTCCCTGAAACTAGTCTTCATCAAAAAAACCTGTAAGTGGAGAAAAGTATATACAAGGTTGATTCATTTGCCTACTTTTAGTAACAATGGCGCTCCACTTTCTGAAATACTTCTTTTTATTCTATATAAGTACAAAAGTTTATGCAACACACACAACACAAGGTTGTGAATAAGGGGCCACCAATGTCACAAGTTTTTATTGTCATTGACAAAAGTGCTTATAAGGCCTAATTTTCCACATGGATAATAAAATATCAATGTATGTACTTAAATGTAAGTCATTATTTTAAACCTAGGGTTGCCCAAATTATAAAATAATATGCAAATGAGTTATTTGAGGTCCTACATTTTGACATATTTTTCATAATTCATCTCAGATATTTTGAAATTTGTGGTACTTTTCAAAACAGAGTTACGAATATAGGGCAGTACCATATTTGGATATATGCTGTACTAAGTGAATATGCAAAAACAGCTGGAAAAATTCAAATACACTGCAGTCACCACTTACATCCATAGAAACTTCAGGGTTGTCCCTGTTACAAGTTATGAACTTGAGCATTAAAATTTCCCCTATTTCACTGGAACAAAGCAGGGTGTGTGCAGGATCAGTTCTATGGCTGTGTTGATTCTACCTGTGGCTCATTTTCACCAGAATTAGATAGATCATCATCATGAAGGTAAATATCAGTGTAAGAATCTCTGGACTCTGATTACTGCAAAACGTCTGACAGTATTTAGCCTCAAAATTTTCTAATAGTTAATCATTGTGAACAACATATTGTGCATCTCCTGAAGAAATCATTGTTCACTGCTTTTTTTTTTTTAGTGCTCTGATTACTTCACTGGAGTCACGTGATTAGCAGCATCTAGAACATACGAAAATCTGGTGCACCAGCTTGATTTCTTTTCCTTCAGATGGATACAATCATGCAGATAGATGTTTGATAAGTACCAGCATGCATACACACTTCCAATCCTTTTATGCTTAAAATTCTGCAGCTTTTACTTCTTCAAAGTTTTAATTGAGATAACTTGAATATAACATGGCTAGAATTCTTTTCTGTGATTGAGTTATCTCTACCATAGCTGTATTTTGTTATTGCTTGATCCTTTAAATTATTTTCTGTTATTTTTAATTTTGACATAGGCAGAAGAAAGATGGAATGGTGAATCTACTTCATCATCAACTAGTAATTCTAGTTTTTTAGGGCAGCCCTGTACTTTCTGTGCTAATCATGTAGTGTAACATAGTTTTCAGCTGAATTTAAGTAAATGTTGGATTCAGAATGTTCACTTACCTGTTCTTTCTCGTAGCTTCCTGCTTAGCTAAACCTGCTCCCATGAAACCTTAGTTATCTCATTCCAATTGTTACAGCTAATGAAGGCTCAATGGCATTGTTACATTACAAAGAGACTTTACAAATAAGGACTGTATTTACTTGATATTTACTGTGTTTTGCATTTTATAATTCAGTCCTTGTTTCATCAAAGTTTGTATATAAATAAAAAGGATCCAAACATTCTTTTATAAAGCAAATTTAAACTGATGGCAGATTCAGATACCTCTGTTAATCTGAGAGTCAATTTAGGATTTCAGTGGCCATAGATGAAAGGTTGAAAGCAAAATACTTACTGTTACTCTTAATGAGTATGGACTGTGATACAGTGAAGCACAAAATTAATATAATTTTGAATCGAATTAGTATTCCATGCTCCATATATTGCTAGTATTTACTTAGAACGTGTATCATTAGAACCTTCCTAGTATCCTCAGTTGACAGCAGTCAACATTAGCTGAGGATGTTATAAAGGTCCTAACGAATTGCATTCTAGGTAAACACTGGCAATATATGGAGCGTGGACTACTAATTTGACTCAAAATTTTATTAATTCACTTACTGTTAATTGAGTATTATATTCATAATTATCTTTTGCAAGACATCAATTCATTGTGTATATTCAAATATGCATCTTGTATTTCTCCCAACCTTTGGGTTAAGAGAATGCCAAAGTAAACACAATTTCACTTTTGCAGTGGGTGATGAACACTATTGATAGCAACTTGAGTGCCACTGCTGGAGAGCAGTTTCGAGGTATGAGAACACAACTCTGGGCAGCTGTGGATGATGAAATATCAATGAATGAGTGCGACATCTACAGGTGAGTTATTGAATAAAATTTCTTTTTATTCAACTCAAATTACAACTAAGCTTTTGTACAGCCTTTCTAGTAATATTTCTTTCTTAAATGTTTAACTTTGTGTAGGTGAGTCTTCCACCAAAGACCCCCCAGAGCTTACACCTAAGTCTTGCGGTTACACATTAAATCCACTGACTTAATCCTTTTCAGTCGTTGAATTACACTCTTGCTAAACACATCCTGCATTTCTTTATTTTCATAGTTTTGCACTCGTAAACGATGTTTCACTGCGAACTTTCTAATTTCTTCTCTGACACTGTCAATCTTGAGATCTCTGTGTATGTGATCATTTCGCACATACCATGGTGCATTGACTATTGATCTTAAACCTTTATTTTAGAATGTCTGTATATGCTTTGTGTTAGTCAATTTGGAGCAGCCCAATAGCTGTATCCCATAAGTCCAGACTGGCTTTAACACCTGCTTCTATATTAATAGCTTATTATAGCATGTCAAGTTCAGAATTCCTGCCAATGAGCCAGTTAAGTTTCTTATATTTAATATTTAACTCTTTTGTTTTAGTTTCTATATGCTCTCCAGTTTAACTTACAGTCTAGGGTCATTCCTAAGTGCTTCACTTTCTGCACTTGAGGAATAGTTTCGTTGGTTATTTTTATTGGCAGTGACTTTATTCTCTTATTCGTAAAATTAATATGTACAGATTTAGATTCATTTGATTTTACATGCCATTTCTTTGTCCACTGACTTTATTGACAGCTTTCTGGAGCTTCTGTGTAGATTCCTCTACTGTATGTCCTACTGCTAATATTCCTGTATCGTCCGCAAAGCTAGCCATAGTTACATCATCTTGATATGGGATATCCCTAGTGAATAATAGGTATAATATTGGACTCAAGACACTTCCTTGAGGTACTCCAGCAGCTATATTCCTTAGTCCTGAGTATTCATTTCCATATTTAACTCTGAAATATCTCCCTTCTATTTAGGATTTCAATATTTGATAAAACTGGTCAGGAAGATCACGTTGGAGCTTAAAGATTAAACCTTTGTGCCATACTTTATCAAATGCTTTAGCCACATCTAAGAACACTCCAGAGCAGATTTGCTGTTCTTCAAAAGTTCTCTCTATAATATCAACTATACAATGTACTTGATCGATTGTAGAGTGTGTGTTTCTAAACCCAAACTGGTGATCTGGTATTGATTTGCTTTCATCTATTATAGGTTTTAACTGCTTTAGCAATAACCTTTCAAATAACTTAGCAAGTTGAGGTAGAAGTGAAATCGGTCTATATGATTCCTTTACGTTAGGATTTTTCCCAGGTTTGAGGATCATTAATACTTCCGCTACCTTCCATTGGCTTGGGACATATTTAAGTCTTAGTGCTGCATTAATCATGTGTAACAACTTGAAAAGAGCTTTTTCTGGTAATTCCTTGAGAATCTGCCCAGTGATTAAATCATATCCTGGTGCTTTTTTAGCATTTATATTCTGCTGTATTTTCCATTTTGGTTCTTTAAGTTTCACGCGCCTAAGTTCTTTACCTTTCCTTTTCTTACCTTGTTTTGTAACCTCTTCAGACGTTTGTCTGGGTAAGGGTTGAAAAATCTCTTCAAGATGATTGGCAAAGAGTTCTGCTTCATCCTTATCACTTCTTGCCCATGCTTCATCTCCCTTTTTTATTGGTGGAATTACATTAGGTCTTTTGATACTCCTTGTTGCCTTCCATAAGGAGTAATCAGTAGCTTTATCAGCTGTTAGTCCTTTCATATATATAGTGACTGATTTATTTTTTATTCTACTGATTAATTTCATTATTTTACTACAGGTTTTATTTAAGTGCTTTTTATCTTCAGGTGCCCTTGTCCTCTGCCACTTTTTCCACAGTTCTCTTTTTTCCCAGATTAACTCTTATTCCATAGGGTAGACAATATCATTTGCATTAAAAGGAATGTAGCTCTGCTTCCAACTGTTGAGGTGTTTTTAAAGGAACATTAAGTTCAATAGAACTCTGTAAATCTTTTTAAAACCCCTCCCAGTTAGTATTGAATAAAATGAATGTTATTCAGTGATCCCTTAAAAGGACTAAATCCTATACAGTCAAACCTCAGTTTATTATTTTCCAAGGGACAGGTAAAATAAGCTATGGTACAGGAAAACAGTTGAGACAGGAAGTACGTAAATTATGTACAATCATACTCGGACAAATGTGGAAATGAATGAATAAATGAATAGAGGTCTGAGAGGAGTACTATATATGCATGATAAGAAGAGCGATCAGGTTCCAAATCCTCATTCGGTAAGTTTCGTTTAACTCCGTAAACATAGATGACAATCTCAGAAACTATTTGTAGTTGGTTTATTAATACTCGTCACTTACTTGTTTATATTAATGAGAGACTAGTTTCAAAGGCATTCGCCTCCATTTTCAATCTCTTTCCAACTGGCATCTGTTGTTGTGTGCTCTCTCTCTGGTGGTGGATCTATGAACTTCTTTGTCAAATTATCTACTGGTGGGATTTCAAAGTTCATTACGCGATCCTTATTTTTCCATATTAATATGTTCTCCCATGTTGTCAAATTTATTTTGGTTTATCACTCCTTTTAATAATTTTGGATTTGGATCAATGTCATGGTTTTCATTCCAAAAATGAAATGCTACTGCTGACTTATCTTCTTGTTTCAATCTGATGTTTCTAAAGTGCTCTTTGACTCTGGTTTTTAGATTTCTTTTAGTTTGACCTATGTAGCACTTTTCACAATTCTTACAACTTATCTGTTATATTCCAGATCTGTTAACTGATGGGATTTCATCTTTTGTTTTTGAATTTAGCAATTTTAAAATTGAGTGTCTATTAGTAGGTGCCAAGGTGATATTTTGTTCCTTGAAGATCTTTTTAAATTTATTTAATGTTTTTGGGTGATATGTGAATGAACGGAATATGCTGTTGCTTTCTTTTTCTTTTGTAAATGAGGTTGCTTCCTTAATGGTTTTCTTTAGTTTAGCTTTTCTAATTTTCTTCAACACCAAACTTTTGTTGTATCCATTTTCTTCTGCTATGTGTAGTATTGCTTTTTGTTATTTGAAATATTTTTCTTTTTCCATGGGTATGTTGACTAGTCTGTGTGTAAGGCTGTTTATTATTGCATGTTTATGTGTAATTGGGTTGTGGCTATTATTTTTAATGTAATTTTCTGAATGTGTTGGTGTCCTGTAAATTCCAAATTTTATTTTTGTGTCATTCCTGATTATATTTAGATCCAAGAAAGAGAGTAGTCCATTGATTTCCTTTTCTATAGTGCATTTTATAGTCCTTTCTTGCAAATTGAGTAATTTTAATGCATCTTCTAAATAAGCAGATGTGTAATAAATACGACTCATCTAAAAATTAATAATACATCTTCTAAATGTTTATTCGGTACAATTGCAAAGATGTCGTCAACATATCTATACCAAACTTTGAAGATCAATGGGAAGGAATTTTTAATTTGTGTTTCAAATGCACTCATAAATAAGTTAGCCAAAAAAGGTGAAAGTGGATTGCCCATTGATAACCCTGATTGCTGCTTGTAGTGTTTTCCATTAAAGCTGAAGAAGTTTTGTTCAATGCATATTTTTGTTAGAGAAATGTATTCTTCTGCTTCTCTTGTAGTTAGCCACTTTTTTAACCACTTCGCTGATAGTCATTTAAACCCTGCATGGCCGAGAACGGATACCCAATAAACAGAACAAGACATTTAAATTGTTAAATGCTGCAAAAATGCTTCATAAATAATTATTCGTATCTTTCGTATTTACTAAGTTATTTTAGCAAAACAAAAACTGGTTTAAAGGCCATTAAAGGCAGTATACATCTACGGTATCATTAAAATAGAGACTATATTAATAAATCGTTGAAATTTCGGTAATTTGTATCACTGTAAAGAAAGCCATTCTTTGCATTGAACGCGCCTAATGCTGAGTATTTTTGTTTTACAAACTATATGTGTATATCAGCTGAATAAATGAAGTGTTGGGTTCAAGGTTTATAGGTTTCAGTTTATGCTACCATGTAATAACTGTATATGTTGCGTTACACAAGCTGGAAAGAAAACTCCGTCAGCATCTTGCTAATTGCACAGTCGAAGTTTATGGTAGCTGATGTAACTGTTTTCTTCGCTCAGTTCATATAGTAATTTTGACTGTGTCAGAGTTTCAAGCGACTTCTTCAGCTAAAACACATTTGAAATAGTTTCCTCAGTGCTAATCATGGCTTCAACTAGTAATGCAGCAAAAAAATTAACTAGTGTAGGAAGAGTGCGGGCCTCTGATATTACTTCAGAAAATGTGGAAGACTTTTTGCTGTTAGACAGTGATTTGGACATTGATGGCAAGTTTTCAGATTTTAAGGGGGGTGTTGATATAGGTAGCAGTGAGGAGGAAAATGACTCATTTCTGACAGGTGTTCGTGAAGAATCAACATTATGGAGGTGTCAAAATAATTCTAACACAAATAGACATACGTTCACAAGCACAGGCTCTGGTGTACAACCGCATACTCAGCTAAGTTCTGACAGCCAACCAATTGACATTTTCACAAAATGTTTTACTACTGACTTACTGTGGACAGAAGTAACAATAAATGAGATTTACAGACCACTTGGTCTAATTATGCTCATGGGTGTTATTCGTAAACCTACACTAGACATGTACTGGTCTACAGATGACATGCTAGCTACCCCATTTTTTGGGAAATACATGTCAAATAACAGGTTTACTTCCATTCTGCGCTTCCTTCATTTCACCTGTATAGAAAATGTGAATGATAAACTATACAAAATCAGACCAGCTTTTGATTACATTATTTCAAAATTCAAAGAAACTTATGTGCCTAGTGAAAAGATCACTGTTGATGAAAGCCTGATGCTTTGGAAGGGCCGATTAGGTTGGAAACAATACATCAAAACAAAGATGGCCAGATTTGGCATAAAGAGTTTTGGTGTGTGTGAAAGTAAAACAGGACATCTTTACAATAGCTGCATATACACTGGCCAAGGGACTGATAACACTGGACAAAAAGATTTGGGGTTATCTGGTTCCATAGCACCTGATGGAATCTGTACTTGATCAGGGTAGGACTGTATATTTAGATAATTGGTACAGTTCCCCTAAATTATTCAGGGCCTTACACAAAAGAAAAACAAATGCAATTGGAACAGTACGCTCAAATCATATTGGTTTGCCAAAAGATGTGAATATAAAGGCTCTAAGAAGAGGAGAAATGCAGGTGCATCAGCTCCCACCCTTGACCTATGTTGTTTGGCAAGACAGGAGGGTTGTTACAGCATTATCCAATTGCAGCTCTAAGATTTTGATGATTAATACTGGAAAAATTGATGCTCATAACAACATGTCAATTTTCAAGCCCGATATTATCCAGGAATACAATATGCATATGGGTGGAGTGGATCTAGTAGATCAGGTATTACACGCATATCCCTGTTTGCGAAAAACAATCAAATGGTATAAAAAAATATTTTTACACCTGCTGGATATAACCATATACAATTGTTTAGTAATTTGGAGAGCTCTAAACCCATGGAATCAATAGCTTGCAGCCTAATTGAGCAGTATAAAATTCAGAGACCTCTCCATACTGGGGGTAAAAAATCCACCATCCATCCTTCAGACTTGAAGGAAAACATTTTCCTAAAAGGGTACCACCCACAGCAAAAAAGTCGCGTCCCTTTAGAAAATGTCTGGTGTGCCGCAAGAAAATTGTCCGAAAGGAAACTAGTATGATTTGCCGTGAATGTGGAGATGTGCCCTTGTGTGTTTATCCTTGTTTTGAGGTGTATCATTCAAGAAGAAACTTTTAAAGGCAAGCTTTTACTTCTTATAGAATTTATTTAAATTTACTGTAAAACATAAGGTTTAAAAGAATTATCATTAAATACGCATTAAATGCATGTATGCACAGGACATCTATACACGTCCATATCGGTTTGGGGGCCTTTTAACTTGGACGTCATATGACGTCCATATCGGTGAAAGGGTTAATAGAGTCTGTAATTTTTCTGTTTGTATGCTTGGAAATAAAGATGTGCCTTCGAAACTAGTCTCTCATTAATATAAACAAGTAAGTGACGAGTATTAATAAACCAACTACAAATAGTTTCTGAGATTAATTTTAACGTCACTGTTACTAAATTCCTCCAAACACATATAGATGACAACTTTGAAATTTGAAATGCACTATACTGACGTCTAGTGGCTAATACGCTAAGCTTTATCATGTCCGCCATATTTCGTTTTGATCAATTTCAAGGTTAATTGGCTAACCAGTTTACAACAATCATATGTTAGAATTAGGAGTTAAGTTCGTCCTTGGCAACATATACATCTTATGAGACACATCAAAATGTATAAATACAGTATATACGTAAAGTCAAATTGATTACATACAATATACACAGTAAGCAGCTTTTCTATGGTTTCATGTGGTATTTGCATAGACTAATTTACTACAAGAAATCTCATAATATAAATATTACAGGTTTGTGAATGTACTATGCTCATTTACATGGTTATAGTTCTAAAAATTCATTAACCGTGTAAAAACAGTGTGCATGCAAACATTTCTTAACCATATTCTTAAAGCGTTTTAATGATGCAGCTTGTTTAAATGAATTTGGAAGTTTATTATATAACATTATCCCTTTGTAGTTAAAGCTTCCTTCATAAAGGCTCGTTTGGTGTGCTTGAATTGCCAGTTTATCCTTGTTACAAGTGTGGTTGTAATGTACATCAGCATTTACTTGAAAATAATTTGTGGATGTTATGGCTCTCAAAAGGGGACACATTATTCGTCTACCTCCGTATAACTGTGATCTGAATGCAATTGAACTAAGGAATGTTTTCAGAGGATGCAACGTTACTTGTGATATCTTTGCTTATCTTACACACTATTTTGCTGAACTGTGTTTTTAAAGGTTGACCACACTGCAGATTCAAAAGAGTGTTAGCTCTCGCTTCTTCCCCTCTGCCTGCACCATAAATTCAGCGCTCAATTTATCTTGCGCGCACTGTATGCATGTCTGTTTCTCACAGCACCTTCAATACCAATGGCATATGTTTGTTGCTGGTTTTATCCATGTCCATCATTTTCTCTCTTAACCAAATGGCCTTAAACATTAATGGTCTTGACTATTAATAATTGGAAGTTTTTGAACAGTGAGATTACTCACATTAAATGAACATTGACTATCTCACTTTAAAAAAAATTAGAACATGTTTTGGGAACATTCGCTCCCATCCTCAACTAATAACCAACTAGTTAATGTAAAGGGTCTTTCAACAAGAGTGTCCTATCTTTAACACGTGATAGCTGCCATTGTTATTGAGATACAACAGTAATTTTTTTCATGTGGTTACAGTTTTTATTGACATATAGCTATGTAATGTTAAAGCATTCAGCAACACATAGAAATTGTGAAAATTTATTATCAAAATGGATCATCTGTTTACCAAACCTTCTGTGTATTGCGAGGAAGTATATGGTTTGCATAATCTTATAAGGGACTTTTAACTGTATTGGAACACCACAGTGAAGCGAAATAATTATTAATTTTTAGATGAGTCGTATTTATTACACATCTGCTTCACTTTCGTACCTATTTTGAGGACATGTTTCGCAAATCATCGTTTGCATCTTCTGCTCTTATGCGACTAAAGCTTGCCACCATCAAAAGTCTCACACACAGATTAGTAAATCTACCCCTCAGCCAGCAAGAATATCAAAACAAATACCATCAAATCTTAAAAACTGCAATTAAAAATGGATATGGAAAAAACCTTGTAGATAAAAAACTAAAATCATTCAAACTTCAAAAGAGATTAAAACAGATCACATCTCTCACACCAATAAAACAAGAAATTAGATTTGCTAAATTTACTTACCACCCCTGGGCCACACAGATGTGTAAAAAATACGACTCATCTAATATTTAATAATTTTTCGCTTCACTGTGGTGTTCCAATACAGTTAAATCTCGATATCATGTAATGAATTTTGAAATACTGGCAGTCGATTCTGTTTTCAAATTTGTTTTATTTTCAGATTTTGGTAGTACTAACAAGAACATATTAACATCTAGCATTTGTAATGATGACGACAGCTTTGTTGTTTCCGGCTGAGGATGTGGAAGAAATTTCCATGAAATGGCGATCCCGGACAATTTATAAGAAAAGTGTCATCATTTCTTATAAGATAAGTGAAGTTTTAAGTTACAAATTGTTATATTTGTATATATTTATTTGCTTCACTGTTAATAGCTTCATATTTTACATATTTAAATACTTCCCTGTTTGTTTCTCTTACATTCTTTATCTGTATGAGGAAATGAGCACGCCAGTCAACAATGTCTGCTCTCTCCAGCAATAACACACATTTATTTTGCACTTTCTTCCACACAAAGCCCATCGATTTTAAAACTTTACGAAGAGAGGTCACGCCCAATCACCACTGTATTTTTTCTCCCAAGACTGGAATTAGCTTATTTATTGTAGGAACCACTTTCTGCACTGTGTAGAAATCCTCAATTCTATCTCGAATGACCTGCTTATCAAATTCATCAATCTGCAGATTTCCTCGAACCCTGGTTCTAAGGAAAAGGAAAAAATACTTTGATAATGGAGGGAAATAGAAAGTGATGTAGAAATATACAAAGGGCTCAGAGCAAGGGAGAAAGAAAGATAAAAGAGCAAGATATAAAGAAAAGAAGGAAGGCAAAAAGGAAAGGTTTGAAGGGAAAAGAAGAAAGAAAGAAAACATCACTATTAGTTATTATGATACAGAGATCACAGCCTTACCTGATTTTTCTGGCGTTTTCGGGGATTCATTGGGATGAGATGCACAAAATGATTTAATATGCCTGACAGTGCTGACGCTTTTTCCTGTGTAAGCAGCAGCTCGTTCTATGGATTTGCTGAGTGGGAACATGAGCTGGTTGTTATCCTTTTCAATTTTGCAACTTTTGCTGTTATTTTTTGGCCATCACTATGCACGACTATACATGCATGTTTCTGAGTTGGAGTTCATTGCTCGGAAGGTACATATGATGGATGAGGTTGGTGTGTCCTCAGCCATAATTACAAACTGGTTAAGCTATAGTAATTAATCTCGAACTTGCATAAGACGAATGCACACAGAAAACAAAGAGCACACATAAAAGCTTAGCATATTAGCCACTAGATGTCAGACTGTACTAGTATAGCGCATTACCGAATGAGGACTTATGAGCCAAATGCTCAACTTATCGTGCACATATAGTAAGTGGTAAACTTCAAGACCTACAAGTGCTGGATTGGAATCAAATAAGCATAAAACAAAGGAAATGAGAATTAATAATAGAATTCATTCTGCTCTTATGTTAGAAGCATAAGAAATAAAAAGTACAAATGAATTTGCATATCTGGACAGTATTATCTTTATAAATGGCGGTTTGAATGATGATGTTAGTGCCAGAATAAAGAAAGCTAGATATGCCTTTATACAAATGACATCAATCTGTCTGTCAAAGCAAATTTCCTTAAAGCTTATATTAAGATTATTTGAATCAAATGTTAAATCAGTGTTACTATATGGTTGTGAAACTTGGAAGGCAACCAAGCAAATTGGATGGAAATTTCAAGTCTTTGTAAACTGTTGCCTGAGAAATATCATGTGGGTATCTGGTGGCTGGAAGTTATAACCAACAAAGAATTATGGAAAAGAGCAGATCAGCACAAATTCTTTAAAGAAACTAAATTTAGAAAGTGGAAATGGATCAGGCATATATTGAGGATAGAAAATGACATCACAAAAATGGTATTTGATTGGAACCTCCAGGAACTGAGTAGATTTGGAGGAAGACATAAGGCAACATGATATAATACGTTCAGAGATCAAGCAAAACAGGCAGGGAAAAATAGGTATGAGATTAAGCATTGACAAGCAATAGAGTTTGATGGCGTGCTATTATCAAGGCCCTATGCTTCCTGCGGATTGACCAGGACTACCACCACCACCACCACCACCACCACCACCACCACCACCACCACCACCACCACCACCACCACCACCACCACCACCACCACCACCACCACCACCACCACCACCACCACCACCACCACCACCGCCGCCGCCGCCGCCGCCGCCGCCGCCACCACCACGGCCACCACCACCACGACCACGACCACGACCAGTACTACTAGTACTACTACTAGTACTACTACTAGTACTAGTACTATGATATTATTTTGTAAGTCAACCTTCTCAGACAGCAACACAACCAACTGAATTTTCAATATGGAAAAACATCCAAAACAGGGATCGAATTATTAACTTTGATCTCCCATTGTTGGATAAGCTTAGCAAGTTTATAACATCACCACCAGAAACCTCCACCATTAAGAGTGCACGGGACTACACAACTACAGCATCTAGTCAGTGTTAGCTGAGGATGGGAATGAATGTTCATGAAACATGTTCCTTTCTAAAAAGTAACTGAAGTAGTGTAAACATAATCAATGTTCATTTAATTACTGTATGAATTTCACACTCTGGCCGGTTTGGGCTGTTCCAAAAGTATTGGTGACTTCATGTTAGATATAATCACTTCTTCAGTTATTGCAATTTGAAAGTATTTGTTCAAGAATTGAATTTGTTTAGGACTGAAATTTTTAAATGTTGGAAAATTATACTTTGAGGAACAGTGAATATGGGGAGGGCTGTTCAATAAAGAATGATCATGACTTTTTTTACAGTCATAATTTTTTGCACTAAAATTCAATCTTATTATATTGTCATGGCAACATGCATAAAAGTTTTGGCACAAATAAGAAAACAGTCGGCTGGTAAAGTTTCATGGTAATAATAAGCCTTGCTAAGCAGTTAATGATAGCGCGGCTATTGTAAACAAGTGCCGGCAAGCAAAGATAACTGAGGTAAAGGACTTGCCAGCATAGATTAAGCTATGCTTCTGGAATGTGATAGAATATTTGGTTTCTTTATTCTTCCGGAAATTTCTGGACTGATAGAGATTGTTCGGGTTCTGGTTTATTTTAGAACAATCTAGAATTACGTATTTAAGGACGTGACGGCTCGCAAAGTGAGTAGTTGTTAAGCAGTGTTGTGAACGAGAGACAGCTGGAAGTGTTATTGTAACGAGAGCTAATGATGTAATCTGCTGTCACTGTTTGTTATTGTGTTCGACCTTGGTAGACTGAGGGTAACGTAACGTAATGCTGCTGTAATCTATAAGAGTATTTCTACAAAAATAAAGGAAATTTTAATTTCTGCAACTCGGCCTTTTAATTCTATGAACCCACAAAGTCACAAGTGGTGTCAGGAAGTGGGACAATGGCCATGGAATCGGCATTGGAAAAGATTTTACAGAAAATGGAAGAAATGAAGGTGGCTAACGACAACATCACTGAGAAGATAGAACAAATGAAGGCCGAATTAACAACGAAGATGGAAACGGCAAACAACAACCTGGCCGCGGAACTGAAGGAAATGAGAACGGCGAACGATAGCCTGGCCGAGAAGACGACCAAATTGACCACGGAGATGAAAGTGGCAAACGAGACCCTCGACGCAAAGTTTGAAGAGCAGTTGACCGGCGTGAGGGATGAGTCACGGAGCTGGGCAAGCGGATGGGTCAAGTTGACGAGTGCATCGAAGACCTGGTGAGCCGAGTAAACGAGCTGGAGGGAAAGGCCGACAGCAGCACAAAGTCCCTGAACGCCATGGTGGAGGACGCCGTCGGCAGGAGGTTAAAGGATTTAAAGGTTGACGCGCCGGGACGCGACACAACATTGCGCGCGTCAAACCTCCTAAATATGACGACGCAACAACTTTCGAAGTCTTCCGCCGTCAATTCGACACGGTGGCCAAACACAACAAGTGGTTACCAGAAGAAGAGGCCGCACAGCTAATAGCTGGTCTCCAGGGATGGGCCACAGAAGTCCTGAACCCGGTCCAGACAGTGGTGGCGCCCAAGGACATCTGGGAGGCCCTGGAGAATCGCGTTGGAAACCACCACTTAGCCGCAGCGTACCGCAGCCACTTAAAGGCAAGATCACAGCAGCCAGGGGAGACGCTGCAGGAGTTCGTCCTGACAGTTGAGCAACTGGCTAGCAAGGCTATAGTCGACCTCCTACCAGAGTTCGTATCCCGGGAAGCCGCCTACACATTCGTTGACGGGGTACGAGACATGGAGATTCGTCAGCGGCTAATGCTCGGCGATTATAAAACCATCCACGAGGCGCTGATGGCAGCATTAAGGATGGAGGCACCAAGGTGACAGCTATCCCGATGTCGAGAACGAGGAGTGTCCGCTACACCGGAGACAGAAGACCAGCCGAGGGACGCCGGCGAAGACCTAGTGGTCACCTGGAGAGAGACTGCCCACACCAGGAAGAGCAGCCAGAAAACGAGTAAGGGCCGTCGTGGAGAGGGTCACGTCGGCGCCATCACCACCATCCCCTCGAGTGACACTGTGCGCCGTCTGTCGGCTTATGGATGACAGCCTCATCGCGGACGGTTGGGTGAGAGGGAAGCCGTGCCGCGTGCTGGTAGACACTGGGGCGGCCGTCACCGTCATCAGACCTGACGTGGCCTAGGGTTTGCCGACGAGGAAACCGAGCCGACCATACCAGCTTGTAACGGCGTCGGGCGACACCTTGCCTGTGGAGAAGGAGGCCCTATTGAAGTTGACCTTGGAACAGAGTGTCGTGCGTCAATGGGAGTTCGTCGCGAAGGTGGCTGAGGAGGTGATACTGGATTGGATGCCCTCAGGTGCCACGAGGCGACGGTCGATGTCGGCAGGAAGGTCCTGTGGCTCAATGGAGAAGTGGTGAACCATGGAATCTGCAGGGTCATCCTGAAGGAAGACGTGGTGGTCCCCGCGAGAAGCGAGGTGGTGGTGACGGCGCGACTGGAAGGCCAGCTGACGAAGAACATGATGCTGGACCAGATGACGCCTGTGCACAGACTCTCTGTAGCCAGGGCATTATTGCCGTGCTGAGAGGAGGTACCAGTGAGGCTGCTCAACCTGGCAGACACCGATCACGACGTCCAGGCTGGAACGGAGCTGGGGACGTGCGAGCCCGTGGTCAGCGTAACCGCAATCGACAAAACACAGGAGCCGGTGCCGACGCAACATCTGAAATGACGCAAAGAAATTGATGAAATTCTCACGTTTAAACTACGTGGTTTGATTCTGTAATTGTGGTAACGTGCAGAGACATCTTGTGGATGTTTGTGGAAGCTACTGAACTTGTCCGCTATCATTTTCTATATATTATTTCCCACTTACTACTTTTGAAAGTAAACAAACATTTCCACTGACATGTAGTGTTTGTGAAATATGGTTCACATGCAGGTGAAAGCTGTGGATAGCAGCTTATATTAAATTATTATTGTTAAGAATAGGAATAAATCCTGATTTAACAATGTATTGCGTTCTTGTTGCAACAGTTAGGTTAGGAGTACAGTGGCTATTTCGAAGCAAAATATAATGATATATGTGGTTTTCTAGCCGTAAAAATAATTATACTAGAATGCTCTGCTTGAGGTAAATGTTAAGTGAAAACATATTATAGCCCAAGAGTTATCAGTGATTCTAGTAGGTCACCTTTTGATGTAAATAGAAGAATGGTTGATATATTTCTGGGCATTTGTAAGGGTCATATTTCTATGCAGAAGTTTTGTATGACCATGGGTGTGAATTGCATGAACTATTCTACATAGAATTTCCATTTCATAGACAAAAATAAAGAGATTAGTTAGTCAAAGTATAAACTTGAAAGAAGCGTAGGGACAGTGAAGCACAAATTAGTACAAAAGTGAATCGAGAATATATTGACACATTGCTTCACTCACATTGTTTATTCACAGGACATGTTTCGAGAGCTCTTGCTCCTATCCTCTAGTACTATTCTACAGGAAAGTTGCATTAAAGGAGAAGCACAGAATGCTAATGAAAGTTTCCATGGAGTAAATGTGACAAAGAAGTTTTTGTATTAAGTAAGAAATTGCAAATTGCAGTGATTGCAGCTGTTAGTGAATTTAATATGGGTTATAAAGATAGACTTAAAGTTAAGGCAATAGCTGCAGCAAGCAAAGTAAGTTCAGTTAGCAGGAAAATTAGCAGTATTAGGGATAGGTGAAAGCTAAAACAAAGTTCTCAGAGTTCATTGAGCAAATATAAATCTGCCAAGCAGCAGTTAAGGGTGGCTAAATTAAAAGAAGAAGAGGAGAATAAACTAGCTGAGTGGTCTTCATATAGTGCAAGAGGGTTTAGAAACATAGAGAAAAAATGTTGTTTATAGTTAGAGCTTCTAACTAGATTTTTCTTCATGTCCAACTTTTAGCATTTTTAATACTCCTTACAGTCGTGACACTAAAGTTTTCAATGAATTCCTTCAAGTTTTGCATATATGTATATTCCTAGATAAGTTTTCAATAAAAATTGGTATCAGTATGGCTGTATATGAAAAAATTAATAATGATTGGTGTTGAAAAAAGAAAACTGACGAAACTTCAAGAAAATTCTATCATATTCCTTAAATTTTCTTCTCCAGAACCATTAGACATGGGCAAATGAGTATATACATACATAGTTTTGTAACTATTATCTAAAGGAACCAGAATCCAAAGTTCCAATCATTTAAAACAAAAATTGTAGAGAATGTAATATGTTTCCCAATGTAAAGAAATTGCAGCAAACAATTAAATTATCATTTTTTTGGTAAAAACTATTTTAGATAGAAAAATTATAATAAATGGGCCAAAGGTAACCAAATTAAAGAGAAAGAAGGTAATAAGATAGCTGTAGGGCCTGCATATGATGCATGGAGTTTTCAAAGTAAAGAAAGTAGTGTAATTTCAATCTAAATCTTTAAATTCATTTTTCTCCACTTTCAATTTTTGAACATTTTTGTATCTTCAAAATGCTCCAACTTCTGCAATTCTAAACGAATTTGTATTAAACTTTGCATACATATTCCTAAATAAATGTTTAATAAAAGTTGGTATTTTTGTTTATTTAAATTAAATAGTTTATTTATTATTGAATTTTAAATCTCAAAATTGCAAAAAAAAATTAAGAAAAATTTAATATATTCACACATAAAAATTTTTTTCTCCAAAAATACTTGATACACACTTTAAAAGTATAGCAACTTTTATAACTGATGTACAGAGAAACCTGAATCTAAAATTTAAAGTTTCTAAAAGAAAAACTGTATGACCTGGGACTTTTTATATAACATACAAAAATCATACTATAAAAAGCACTAAATATTTTAAAAAAAAAAAACTATTTAAGATAGAAATATGAATTTTGAAAGCTTAACTAGATTCCCTATACCCCACCTAATGACAAAATTTCAAGCAGTTCTGATGTAAACTCTGGATTTTAGCATTTTTCACAGATGCCTCCCCTTAATTGGAGAATTTTATGTCAGGATGACACGTCCATGGTAGCTCAATGGGTAAGTGCGACTGAACGAAAACCAGGAGGTCCGTGGCTCAAATCCCGGCCAGGGCATTGAATTTTTCAGGTTGATTCTATCAAGACAAAGAATGTCTGTATCTTCACAAAATAAGATCTCTTGACATTTTTGTGAACTTCACTGCCAAATCTCATGGTCTAATAAGTACATAAAATGTTTAACATGTTGAAGGTTAGCCTGCTAGTGAACATATAATTAGCAATGCAATGGTAATGTAATTTATCTAGGTTTCAATGAAATTGTTTTGAAATGTTACAGCTATAACCCAGACCTGTCATCAGATCCATTTGGTGAGGATGGATGCTTGTGGTCCTTCAACTACTTTTTCTATAACAAGAGACTGAAGCGCATCGTATTCTTCACTTGCAGAGCCATAAAGTAAGTGCAGACTGAAATAATGTATGATAGATGCATGCTTGGATTCTTCAGGCTAATTACTCAATCATTGTGGAAGGTGGATGGGCAGGAACAAAGTACAATAATTTTGCTATAGAGAAAAAATGTTACTAAAATAATAAAAAGAATTATTTTGAGTTTTGGATTTTTAAAAACAGCTTCAAATTTAAAGGGAAGTGCGTAACTGAGTGGTCAGGCTGCTTGCCTCTCACCAAGGCATCCTTGGTTTGATCCCAGCCCAAATGTGGTATTTGTGGTGCACAAAGTGGTGTCTGCACAGGTTTTGTCCAGGTTCTCCAATTTCCCTCACTATTCATTCTATCAACCATAATCACTTTAATTTTCATTTTCAGCATAATTTCATATCTTTTTTCTCAGTCTCATACCGGACTTTGGACTGATCACCCATCTGATCCAGGGTCTGTCTGCTACTCGACAGGCTTCTGACCACATGCGCTGACTTATAAGTCCTGGGGAATGTAATTCTTTAAATCCTTCATACAAAGAGAATAAATAGAGAAAGAAGAAGCTTTACATTTAGATAACGAGTAAACTTTTTAACATACATCCTTGGTGCCCAGTCTGTGGTGTAGGGGTAGCATATGTGACCTTACATTCAGGAGGTCCCAAGTTCAAATGTTGTGTAGAATTTATAGGTTTTTTACAGAGTTTTCCCAGAGCTTGAATATCAGGTACCTTTAATTTCTATGGATCCCACGCTCATTTGAGCATAATTTCACCCATTTTATTCACTCGTTCTGCAATATTACCTAATAAATTAATAGCTTTTGGTTGTGTTTAATGTTTATGTTGTGGTTTAATTCCAAGTACAATTATGATAGCCACCTGATAACCTTAATTGTACCATATTTCTCTCTATATAATGACATCCCTTTTTTAAAATCTAAATTAGGCATATTATAATAAAAGAAGAAATAGGACATTAATTTAATTTGTTATACCAACTTTTAAAAGAGCATAACATATTACTCACCTACAGTAACTAGGAAAATACTGTATTCCACCCAGAATTTTGTTGCTGAGATTGATCAGAAATACACATTTTGAGACTCTGAATAAATAAAAACAGAACATTTGAAAGTAATGAGTCGGTAATTCAAACACAAACATCACTTAAATTATCCTTACTTGGACATGTTTTAGAGAACGGTTTGTCCCCATAGTCAGCAGTTATTCGACTGGTTGGATCCGTGGTTTCCTGAAGTGAGCTGGTTGTCTGTGGTGTCATTTAAGTGATGTTTGTGTTTGAATTACCGACTCATTACTTTCAATTGTTAAATACATCACTGTTTCTAACCTTTTGCTTCAAATAACAAAAACAGAACAGTTTTAATTCCTCTACTCAGGAGAATTATAGTATTCCATCCAAAAATTTGTTTTCAGGATTTCAGAGTAAATGTGTTTTAAGGTCCAGTGAACCCAAAATTAGTATTTTTAACAAATGGTGTGCAGATCGTATTTGCATCCCTCCTGTTGTTGAGACATATCGTCATCCATACCTAATTCGTTTCCATGTCGATCATTCCCAAGATCGTGTTGTCCTCTACAAAGCGCCCACGATGAAACTTGCGTCGTCCTATTTTGCATTCGTCGATTTGAACAACATGACCAGGACTGCCAATTTTCCCCTGTGCAGTATACTTGGTGTTATTTGACATCATGCACAATTTGCGCCAGTAGCCGAACCAGTCCGATACAGTCCGTGAGCTCATACACGTGTCTCCTACAGAGCACTCCATTATCGTCATGTCGTGGGATTGTTTATGTGCAAAGCAGTGCATGAGTAACAAAATTTGACCAGGCGATAACTTAGCCTGCTCAAACCATGTTCCTTTACACATGGACTGTATTACCTATGTCTGGGGCATTTTTGCAGAAGTTGGCTACAAGTTTTACATCTTTCTCATGTTGGCTGCAATGTGAGAACTGGCTGGTCGCCTGCTTGCGCATGCGTATGTGTGCACCTTTGGACTTAGAAAATATTCTCGTGTTGCACAAAAGAAAGTTTCTCCGAATTACCTTTTTGCACCAAATTTCAATAAATGGTACAAGAATTCAGATTGTGCAAATAAATTAAAAACACAATTTGGAGTTATGCAAGAAGTTAATGAACCTGAAAAAAGATTAGAAACACCAAAACAAAGAGAAAATCTTATTAATTGCATCACCCCTACTGAGATTATTGCAATTGAACCTCAGTTAAATCTAATGCATGAACTCAAAAAAAAAAAAAAAATTAATCCTGTCATAGCTAAAACTCTTACACTAGAAACTCTAATTCTAAAATATCCAACTCAAGAATGGACACATATATACACAGATGGTTCCCTCTCTGATACCAATGATGGAGCTGGAGCAGGTGGTATATGCCAGTTCTTTTCCTTTTATAGAAATGTAGGAGGAAATACCACAAATTTTGATGGAGAAGTAGAAGCTGTTTATTTATCACTGCAAAACATATTTCCTTGGCTACATAAATGCAAAAACATAGTTATTCTTTCAGACTCACAGGCTTGCTGTACAAGCAATAACAACACTTCCTAAAATGGAAAAAATTAAAGAAATACAAAAGATGATTCAACATATTGGTAAACTAGGAGAACAAATTGTATTAGAATGGATTCCATCTCATTTTGGAGTAGATGGAAATGAAAAATCAGATGTTTTGGCAAAGAAAGGAACCAAAATTAAACAAAAAACTATTATAAAATTTTCTTATGAATCATTCAAATGCATTGTTAAAAGAGAAATAGATAAAAACTGTGTGTATATATATATAAAATAATGCAAGAAAATAAAAACTCAAAATAGCTACAAATTGCACAAAACCCTAAAATAATTCCAAAACTATCAAGAAAATCAGCTGTTGCCATCTGTCGTCTCATAACTGGACATGATTGAATAATTGAATAATTTATAGAATTGGACTTTCAAGCTCACCATACTGCCTACTGTGTACCATCATACCAAGCTTTGCCCGCCTCGGTAGCGTGGTGGTAGCATGTCTGCCTCACGTTCAAGAGGTCCCGAGTTCGAATCTCGGTCAGGGTGAGTTACCTGGATAAGGTGTTTTCCGGGGTTTTCCCTTATCCTGAAAGACTAATGTCGGGTAACTCTAAGCTCTATGGACCCCGGGCTCATTTGAGCATCATTTCACCCATTCCATTCATCGTCCGATATGACTTAACGTTGGAGGATGTAAATTACAACAACAACAAAAAAAAAACCAAGCTTTGAAGATGTTCCCTGACATTTGTATTTGATATATAAAGCTTTTACCAAACAAACTGGTGTTATGGGGGATTATACTTATTTGCTCTTTTCTTCGAGTATCATGATTATTGTTTTTGTATTAGTGGAGTATAAATGGATATTTAATTTAACAAAGGTTACTATTTCTTGGATATACAAACAAGGTAGAGGCAATATTTTTAATTCTTGAAAAAGTCATACATTGTCACCAAATACTGGGAAGCTAGAAGGAGAATGACTTGGTTGTCAATTCCTGAGCATTAGACACACGCACCCACCCACCTCCACTCCCACACACACACACACACACACAATTATGCAATAAGTCAACTGAGATACTATAAATCCTTTCATCTAAGTGTTGAAAACAGTGTTGTTGTATAAATTATATTAATTGGGAGTCGATTAATAAATTTAAAAGTAAGTGCTGTTTAAAAGTAGTAGTCACTTTAAAAGTAAGTGTTGTTTTGTGTTATTAATCGACTCCCAATTAATTTAATGAGATACTATACTTCACATACTTCAATTTTCTTTCAACTCGTTTTGTCTCCACTTGATGACATTATCAAGAAGAGTCAACAACTTCTTGATAATGCCTAGAGGGATCACTAAGCAATAGACAACGTCAGAAAACTATATACAACAGCGATAATGTAAAAGAAGCTAAGCTAATTAAAATTCTTATTGTCAAACAAAATATAACCATACAGATAAGTCAACATGAACTTTAAACATCAAATACCTTAGCCTATATACGGCTAGTGTGAAGAAATGATTAATTTCCATCAATTAACAAAAAAAAAAAAAAAAAAACAATTAATTTGAATATAAATACATGTTCAGTACAAACTGACATAATAGACTTAAAAACTTGCTGGTCAAACATACAAAATAAAGAAAATGGCCACAATAATCATTGGTAAAATACAATAGGAATAATAATACTAAGCTGTCGAATCCAGAAACCATGTCACCCTGCAATGGATTCCAGCCCATTTTGGACTTTTAGGTAATGAACATGCTGACCAACTAGCAAAAAAAGGTGCAATTCAAAATATAAAACCCGTAAGACAAACTGAAATTAATAAACAATTAAACAACATTAAGCTACATTTTAAAAGACAGCAGAGACTTGATGAAGAAGATAAACTAAAAGACAAGGATTATAAGAACATTGGAGACAAAACTGACATACAAAAACTACCAAGAAAAACTGCAGTGGCCCTATTTTGGAATGGAAACTGGCCATGATTGTCTTGCAGAACACCTTTATAAAATACACTGCATACCTACACCCAAATGTACTATCTGTAAAGAGGATGTCATCATGAACAAACACCATTTGGACAAATGTATTGGTCTCAAATGTGAGAACCTACAGGCTTTATATTGGGAAGCTAGGGGGAAAACCATGCAAATCAACTAATCCCCAGTGCCATTAGTCGTCAACAACAACAACAACATAATAATAATAATAATAATAATAATAACAACAACAACAACAACAACAACAACAACAACAATAATAATAATAATAATAATAATAATAATAATAATAATAATAATAATAATAATAATAATAATAATAATAATAATAATAATAATAATAATAATAATATTTATTGAGGTACTAAGCTTTTACAATTTTGTTGGACTGCCCTCTGATTTGGCCCAGGCCACTGCTACACAGGACATTCCATAAGTATATTTACAGACGTGTTACAATATGTTATTACAGAATAGTCACTTATTATTCCTTCTCTCTTTTTACAGTCCATACCCACTTGTTTTTAACCTTACTTAAAAACTGACCTATGTTTTTATAATTTTTACTTAAAACCTTGATTAAACTGATTCTCCTATTCATTTTTGATATTTGACATTCTTTCCTCCAAATCTCTGTTTCCTTACAATCAAACAGTATATGCTCTATATCCTCTTTGTCCCCACACAGTGGGCACTCGTCTTGCGGGTATCCATTTCTTTGACCTCTTAATCTCCATATCCCTGCTCTTATCCATGCCAACCCCTTTCTTTCTTCACTGTTAGTGCTATCTATATGCCTCTTCCTCCCCCAGCTATTTTTCATTGGAATATAGAAAACAAGTGATCTCTTCTCTGCTATTTGACTAAACAGTTTCTGGATCTCCATGTCTTCAAATCTTATTCTAGCCCCTTTCCAAAAACCTTTATAATTAGTTTCTCTCTTTCTCCAAATATCACCCATACCATTATCTTCCAAATTATTTTGTAAATTACTTACCCATCCTTTATCTGATGAACTTAGTTCTTGATACTTCAAGCATTGTTTCAGTATATTCCCCTCCTCTAAATTCAATATCCTATACCAATATTTTAGTGCCCTTTCTATAACTAACCCTTTTCTTGGAACTCTCCCCATTTCAATTAGAGCTACTTCATTTGCAGTTGATATTGGCAGCCCTAGAACTTCCTTACAAAACCCCCTGTGTACATAATCTAAAACTTCCCATCCCTTTTCCAGCCCCCACATCTCAATACCATATAGCATTCGTGCCTCAACCACCGAATTATATACCCTTTCTAACCATTTCATTTCCATTTCAGGTGTTTTATACAAACATCCTCTTACAGCTGCCATTGCTGCTTTCCCTTTTGCCAGTGCGCATTTCTTTTGCTTCTCCCATTTCCCTCTTGCATCAATTTTCATTCCTAAGTAATTACATTCACGTACTACTTTATATTCTATTCCCTCTTTGTACCACTTCTCATGTTTACTCAGTTTAGTACCTTTTTTAAAAACTACAATTTGGGTTTTAGCTCTATTCACCTTTAGGCCCCAAGCTGCACAATATTTATCTATTTCTTGTAAAGATATTTTTAACCCATTCACAGTAATAGCACCAATCACCAAGTCATCAACAAACAATAATCCAGGGATTTGTATATTATTAATTACCGCAAGAAATTATTATTATTGCTTATATTTTTCAATATTTTATACAAAATGTGTTCTCTTTGTATAACCCTTTTAGGATGGTTACCATTTTGTTACTAACCCCCTTCATTAATAATTTATACCACAGCAAATTCATCTCTATTCGATCAAAAGCTTTCTCGAGATCAATAAAGGCCATATATATTTTACCTTTTTTATATCTTAAATACTTGTCCACTAGTGTTTTTGTAATAAAGACATTGTCCACTGTTCTCCTCCTTTTTACTTTCCAGTAGTTCACTGTAGTGGTATTTACTTTGCAAATACACTTCCTTAGAATAAGGATCTCCTGTTTCCCTCCACTTTACCAATTTTTCCTTTACTATGTTTTTAATCACCCTACATTCCTCGTCAAACCAGCCATTACTAGTGTTAGAGTATCCTTTATTTGTCATTTTCATCCCCTCTTCTGCCCAAGGCATAATAAAACTCCGAATACTAATTGCGTTTTCAATTTCATAATGATTTAAACTATGCATTATGCCCTGCTGGCATATTTTCCCTATATCTGATTCTAATGTGTACTCAAATTTTGCTTTGTCTTCTTCCTTCCATTTGTATCTTACTAATTCCCTTTTTATTGCAGTAGTCTCTGCAAGTTGTTCATTGGTTGCTCTCTGAGCTTTAATACCTATGTCTACTACTAATGGAAAATGCCCACTTTTAGTGCTTATATTAGCAACTTTAAAATTACTCACCATATGACTTATATTGCACGACCACAGCACATAGTCTATTACGCTATGATCATTTGCATTTATAAAAGTAAATTCACCAAGCTCATCTTCTCCATATTTTCCATTAAGAATGTCCAAAGCATTTTGCTCACAGAAATTAATGAGTTTTTCACTACCCCTTTCTATCATCTTATCCTTGCTATGCCTAATATTCACATTTTTCCCACTTATATTGTTATCTTCCCACCAATCTATAGAGCTAACATCACTTTCTCCAATTCTTATATTTAGATCTACTATATTATCTCAATGTACATATATTTTTCCCTTAACTTCTCTATATCTTTATCGAGGAGATAAAACAGTTCTGGATTATGAAACTGTGAAAAAGCTGGAGGGTTATATATTATTGCAATACATATAATACTATCCACTATCGCTTTATCTTCCATTATAATCCAAAGCACTTCCTTACAGCTAGACCATGTTTCTTTTATTGTTGTACTCAATTTGTTCTTGATAAAAAACCCTAGCCCTCCTGATGGTCTCCCCCTCTTTGCATACATTTCCCCTTTTCTTCCTAAGTAATTAAAATTCATTAATTTGATTTCTTCATCTTTTAACCACTTCTCTACCACTGCTAGGTAATCCAAATTAACTAATATATGCTGTATGGAACCTGTGCTGATTTTATTTTTTAACCCTTCACAATTCCAAAACCCTAGCTTCTTTATTATTTGCTATTGTGAACCTGTTCTCCCCCTGGACCATGCAAACTGTTCAAGTGTTTTCTTGCTTCTCAGCTTTATTCCTTCACTACCCGTCACCTGTTTATCTAGAACCAGGATACTGCCATGAGACGATGTTACAATTTGGTTATCTTCCCCTCCCGCCACTCTTGCATCCGTCCTTCGACCTTGGGTGGTTGCCTCTCCCTCCTCCTTACTGCTACCAATCGGCTGTTTCAGCTTCGTTTCCCTCTCCCCGCTAGACCACGTGATGCTTCCAGCTCCTCCTTGCTCGGTGATACATATTTTTTCTTTGATGCTGCCGTCTCTCTCTCGTGTCTTGCTGACGTCACCTCTCTTGTTTTGTCATCTCTTGCTGGCTCATTTCTTTTATCTTTCACTTCTCCCTGCGATGACGGATCATCTGACGTGACTAGTGGCGTCATGGCTTCTGTTGACGTCGCTACTGCTTTATCCTGCCGCTCTTTGTCCCACACGTGTCCAGATCTTGGTGAACTCGAAGTTGTTGCGTTGGCGATAATTTCCTGCGTATGGTGTAATTTTTGCTGATTTGTTTTCTCTTGCATTGTCCCGTTGCACCATACATCTCTCTTGCCCGTAGAAGTAGCATTGATATCTTCAATCCATAGTTGTAAGTTTCGTATATATGCTCTCTTCCCTGCAGCTCTCGCCTCCATCATTCACCGGATTAAGTTCTTTTTTGTGATTCTTTGCGTTGGTGTTAGGTCTTTGTTTATAAATATATTGCTCCCTTTCAGCATTTTTGCTCTGCCCAATATTTCATGAATTAATTTTATTGTTGAGAACTGAACAATGATTGGTCTTTTTCCTTTTTGTTTTCCTATGCGATAGGCGTCGATAATCTCCCATCCATGTATCTCTAATTCTAATTTATCTTTCAATATTTGAGATATTTCATGCACTGGCCAAAAACCTCTTCTTTCCTTCATGCCTATAAATACCAAATTAAATCTTCTTCTCCTCTCATCTGCTCTTTCCATTTTTATTCTCATTTCTTCCATGTCTGCCCGAATCCTTTGAATTTCTCTACCAACTTCATCTTTAATTTCCTTCGCTATCTTATCCAGATTAGTAGTTACCCTTTGCTCCATACCATCCATTTTGCTGATTTTCTCCACCAGTTCTGCTAGAATTCCCTGTATTTCCTCTGGGCCCGGGTTTTGCTCAATTCCAGCTATCAGTAGCATCATTAGAATTATGATTATCAATAGTAATCCCTCCATCTTACTGCCTTCCATTCCTTTTTTTTTTTTTTTTTTTTGTTTTTTGTTTTGGAATAATATTTGCCTGAAGAGTCCAATTCTTGCTCTGTAGACTGTGATTCCTACACCCATTGCTGGTTGAGTCACTTTTGTTCTCACACCTCAGGAGCTCACTGTCACACGTCCTCCTCCTTCCACTGCTCACTTAGCACTCAACATAATACTAAACTGTTAAAATACAACACAAAAACTAGTGAAAATAAAGTAAAATACATAAACAATTGAAATTAATTAAGATTAGGTATTATTTTCAAAGTATTCTCGAACAGAATAATATGGGTTAGCAAGCAATCTGTTAAAAAGTCTGTCTTTAAATCTGTTGTAAGATAATTGAATTAAATTGGCTGTTAAGGTACTACACAACTTTATACCCAATACTTCAAAGCTATTCTGTGATTTGGATAATCCGTGATGTGGTATATCAATTAAATTGTATTGTACTTATTTCGTCCTTTGGAACATAATACATATGTTATAGGACACGTCAGTTCAAGATACAAAGAATATATATGTTATAGGACATGTCAGTTCAAGATACAAAGATAAATATATAAAAAGTTACATAAGACTAAAAACTGTAACAGATACAGGATCCAACAAAAGTCTAAAGTAGAAAAGGAAATAAAAACAAAATATATAAAGACTATAGAGAAATGCTATATAAAAGTAATTGTTCACAAATGTGGAGTTTACTCTATTTCATGATTTAGGAAATCCTCTACACTATAAAAGTTTCTCTCCATTAAGAAATTAAATAGAGCCTTTTTGAATTTTGGTTTGGACTTAATATTCTTTATACTCTGTGGTAGTTTATTGAATAAATGTAGACCAGCATATGTGAAGCTACTTTCATACAATTTGGTTCTATGCGAATTGATAAATAGATTATTCTTTGCTCTAGTATCATGTGTATTATGAACTTCTGCATTTGCTTTGAATGAATTTAGGGTTTCTTTCATGTAGTTAAGTGTTTCATATATAGCCATAATCCGTATTACTTTCTTTTGCATCCTAAAAACCTCAATGCTATCTTTTGAATTTCCCCAGAAGATTATCCCATATGTTAATAGACTATGAATGTATGCAAAATATACCATTCTGTTCACTTGACATAAATTTTATTGACCGTACTAAGAAGCACATTTTACTAAGTCTGTTAGTGAGGCTATCAATATGCATTTCCCAACTTAAGTTCTCATCTAGTAACAAACCCAGAAAGTTGTTTATTTTGTTATTTCTAGTGTTATAACTACGTACATCCTGTCTATTATTGATGGGTAGATAACTTTTCCTTTATATAAATGAGTACAATATAAATATACAAGTTTAATACAGTCATTATTCTCAATTTAATGAAAAGTGGCTTGCAGGGTGCCAACTTGTCTGATTCTGTCATGATATGGATAATCTTTTTTTGCAATACGAGGATATACTATTAATATGAGAGCTATTAGCCCAGAGTAAAAGTCTATGTGTGATAATGCTTTGGAAAACAGCAAAATATGCAGATCTGATAAATCTGTCAGATACACTTCTAATCAGAAAAATGGCTCTAGAGAGCTAAGCACTAATAAAGTTAATGCGAGGTACCCAAGATAGTTTATCATCCATCATTATACCTAAATACTTCAGTTCTTTAGACATATTAGATACAGGTATATCTGTTAAACTAAATATGAGCTGCTGCGTTTTCTTTTCATGCAGCAGAAATTTTTATCGGTTGTCAGTAGACCTTGCTTTGAACTGTATTTGTCTTACATTACCATTCAATGTATGAGTTGAATACGTAAAATATGAAGCTATTAACAGTGAAGCAAACAAATATATACAAATATAATAATTTGTAACTTAAAAACTTCACTTATCTTATAAGAAATGATGGCTGTTTTCTTAAAAATTGATTAGGATCGTGATTTCGTCATTATTTTATTCACATCATCAGCTACAGCCATCAACAATCTCCTAGCTGATGATGCTGAATGGTGGTGGTGGTGGTGGCGGCGGCGGCGGCGGTGGTGGTGGTGGCGGTGGTGGTGGTGGCGGTGGTGGTGGTGGCGGTGGCGGCGGCGGTGGTGGCGGCGGCGGCGGCAGTGATTTTTTGTAATTTATGTCCTCCAACGTTAAGTCATATCGCACGATGAATGGAATGGGTGAAATGATGCTCACATGAGCCCAGGGTCCATAGAGCTTAGAGTCACCTGACATTCGTCTTTTAGGATAAGGGAAACCCCTGGAACAAACCTTATCTAGGTAACTCAACCTGACCGAGATTTGAACTTGGGACTTCTTGAACGTGAGGCAGACACGCTGCCACCACGCTACCGAAGCGGGCATGTTGATGATGATGATGATGATGACGATGACGATGACGACGATGATGATGATGTGAATAAACTATTCACGAAATCACAATCCTAATCAATTTATAAGAAAACATCCATCATTTCTTATAAGATAAGTGAAGTTTTTAAGTTACAAATTATTATATTTGTATATATTTAAGAGTTGAATTTCATTATAAACTTGTATTTTTGCATGCCATCATCTTTATTTGCATTATTTGACCTATCTTCCTGGCAATTATTATGACGTTTACTGCAGGTTTCCACCTGGTGTGAGAACAACACCTATGGTGCTGAAAGCATTAGCCAATTAGGGGAAAGGGAAAGGTAATGGTATACTGTGGGATTCATGTCAGCGGGGCAAGATTACTTGAAACAAAACTTAAGTCCAGCATGTTCCAAGGAAGCAGCAATAAAATTTTCCAGAAAATCGTCCCACCTAAACTAACCTTCACAAGTAAAATGTTTTGAAAATTTTTATTTTTAAAATACCTTATATTTAAAGGAGGACAACTAAAAATTCATATGCATATTTTATTTAACCCTTTCACCGATATGGACGTCATATGACGTCAAAGTTAAAATGCCCCAAACCGATATATACGTGTATAGACATCCTGCGCATACATGCATTTAATGCTCATTTAATGCCAATTATTTTAATCTTCCTATTTTACAATAAATTTAAATTAGTTGTATAAGGGATGTAAACGTACCCTTAAAGGTTTCTTTTTGAATTGTACACCTCCAAACCTGGATAAACACCCAAGGGCACATCTGCAGATTCAGACCAAATAATATTGGTTTCCCTGCGGACTTCTTTTTCGCAACACACTAGACATTTTCGAAATGGTTGTGACTTTTTTGGTTGTCGGTGGTGTCCTTTTAGGAAAGTGTTTTCTCTCAAGTATTGAGGGGTGATGTGGTGAATTTCTTACCCCCCAGTATAAAGAGGCCTCTGAGTATTATAGTACTCAATTAGGTTACGAGCTATTTATATGCGCAAGTACAGGTAGGTGAATGTCTTGCATGAATTTATGAAAATTACTAAACAATTGTGTATGGTTACATCCAGTGGTATAACAATCCTTTTTTTTTTTTTTTTTTTTTTTTTTTTTTTTTTTTTTTTTTTTTTTTTTTTTACCATTTAGCTGTTTTTCGTAAAGAGGGATAGCTAGTAATAGCTGATCCACATCACCCATATTTGACCCGCCGTTTCACCAAATAGTGGAGTTGCTAACATGCCATCTGTAGACCAGTACACGTCTAATGTAGGCTTACAAAATATAACATGTGCACTGTCCACTTCTGAATTCTCCTCTTAGCCCTAAATTGCCTTTAGAGGTCAGGGCTTCTTTCATCCTACTCACTTGTACCTACATTTGTTTCCGTGACAATGAGAGACACTAAGTCAGCTATGACTTTTTCGACTCTTGGTCAGGGTGAGTTACCTGGATAAGGTTTTTCCGGGGTTTTCCCTTATCCTTAAAGATGAATGTCAAGTAGCTCTAAGCTCCATGGATCCTGGACACATTTGAGCATCATTTCACCCATTCCATTCATTGTCTGATATGACTTAACGTTGGAGGACGTAAAATTACAAAAAAAAAAAAAAAAAAAAAAGAGCTATAACTTTTTTGTGTGAAAATGTCAGTTGGTTCGATGTCAGAAGTTAGCTTAAACCAGAAAATGTTTATTTGCCTATATGTCTATTTGTGTTAGAGTTATTTTGACCACTTCGCAGAGCTGATTCTTCACAGACACCTGAAGGAAGCGGGTCATTCACTTCCTCACTGCTACCTATATCCTAAACATCTCCTTCATAATCACACAACAAATCTTCCAGATTTTCTACAGTAATATCAGAAGCCCGTATACATCATACGCAAGCTAATTTATTTGCTACATTACCGGGATAAGCCATAATTAACATTGAAATTTAACAATTTCAAATGTGCCATTCATTTGGCTCTTTATAGCTATAAGAAATCTTTCTGAACACAGAGAGAGTATAAATAACTAAAATACTGAGCAAAAACAGCTGCATAAGGCTACCAGAGACTTTGTAATAACAGATCTGTAGTAACAGAGGCTGACAGCATGTGTGTGTGTAACGCAACATATAGTCATATGATTATCGCTTGGAATGGCATAAACTAAAAGCTAAAACCTTGAACCAGAGAAGTTGCTTGCGTAGCTATGCATACATACATTCGTTCGTGTACACACAAAACAAGATGATTCAAATATTAGGCACGTTCGGCGCAAAGAATGGCTTTTGCTATAGTGAAACAAAGTAGTGAAATTTCAATGATTTATTAATGTTACTGTAGATGTATACTGCCTTTAATGGGTTTTAAACCAGTTTTTGTTTTGTTTAAATAACTTAATAAATACGGAAGATACGGAATTGTATTTATGATGCATTTTTACAGCATTTAACAATTTAAATGTCTTGTTCTGTTTATTGGGTATCCGTTTCCGGCCCCTGAAGGGTTTAAATGGCCATTGGCTTAGCGGTTAATATGCTACAATATGCTATGTTTTTTGTGAATGGTATAACATGAATAAAACGATCACCTTTTATGAATGCTATGGTATAGAAGGGATTGTATAAAAATGTAATGGATAGTCAGGCATACAATGTTTTACTGTAATCTGCTTAAAGACTATTGAAGGGTGTCTCTGTTAAATGCCTATGCATAATTTTCTTTGTATGAATTTATTTTTCAGCCCAATTTATCCATTGGATTCTGGCTTTGGGAGTGACTTTACAATGGATGAAGATGATGAATAGTGAACTCAGTGGAGGTAAGCCTTATCTCATCAAAGTGATATGTAGCAGTTTTAAGATCATTCTATAGTGAAAGGCTATATTAATCTGCTTCTGCTAATAATACTGGCCCATTCATTAGGCTCTTTCCTATACTCCATGTGTAATTGTTCATAATTTTGTATTCTTATTAACACATTCTGATCTGGGCCGTATTTTGACAATTTTGCCTCCTGACTGAGTGTTTTAGGAGTTTTTAAAAAATTGTAACTCCCGAACTGTTTGAGATAATTCACTGCTCCTTTTTTTTATTAATGACGTTTAAACTAAATAACGAATGTAAACACAATATTTTTAGATGTTACATAAAAATTTGAAAAAATAAAAATTAAATAGTGATTTTATAAAAAAAAAAAAGTCATACAAGCAAATTTATAAGAACAAATAACATTTAAGCTCTTCTTCGTATTTATAGGAGGTAACTAATTATATTTTAAACTAAAAAGAAGGAATATATGGCAAATTTCAGTATGGATTTAATAATTGTAATCTTGATTTTGTATTTCCATTTGTTGATGTAAAAGGAAATAAATTACTATTACTATTACTATTACATATCATCCCAGAGCTACACACCTTTTCCAAAAAGTCTTCAAAGAGCACAATATTACTTTGGCCCCACAGAACAAATTTAGTGTACAACACCTTTTGAAATCACATTATACAAAGGAGATACCCACAGACAAAAAATCAGGTGTGTACCGATAAACTGCAAAGGCTGTGACAACTTTTACATTGGAAAAACAAAAAAGAACTTGAACATTAGACTTAAAGAGCATTTTAGGAACATCAGGAACAAAGAAATAGATAAATTGGCGGTAGTGTACCATTTTTGGAAGGAGAATCATGATATAGAACGAAAAAAGTGTCCAAGGTCCAGCTGCATTAACCACATGGGAAAAAAATCTTCATAAAGAAATATGAAAGAAAATTGTTACTACCTTTGAAGAAAACCCAAACTTCAAGTTCATCAAGATACCGACAGAGACGCACCTATCGCCTCCAGTGAGTTCACCAAACCAACATCCATTAATAGACAACATCTGATGATGTTAGGAAGATCCTAACGAAACGTGTTCTAGGTAAATACTAGCAATAAGTGGAGCATTGAGCATTAGTTTGACTCAAAATTGTATTATAAATTAAATTATATTTGTTGACCAATCCTCTTCATATTGAGGTAGATTCTTATTAGCATGATTTTCATGGCTCACTTCGTTTTCCCTATTAGTTTGATGTTCCTTTGTAAATGAAAATATTGAAGAAATATATTACATATTTTCTTGAACAGAAAATAATCGTGTAAGAAAATGTGCAAAAGCATTACATCTATAATTTACTAGTAATAACTTCACATTATCAATAAAATACAATGAAGAAAATTCAGTAAACTACAATTTAATTGCCTTCAGAATAAATTTCACTCTCAAAATATTCATTAAAGTCTCTTCACATCCTGAATCATTGAAATAAATGTCAAGTATTTCTTCTTCGGTAAGATTATGCTTGCATGAGTTAGCCATCTTTGAACCATGTATGCATGTCATGCAGGTTTTCAAACAAAATACACTTTCATCTGTTTTCCTGATCTCATCTGACATCTAGTGTATTCTTTTGTTAACTAAAACATGGGGCTACATAATATCACAAATGAAATGTGAGCATAGGCCATCGTAAATTTTCTGTGTATGTTTAGCGAGCATAGCCCGCAGTCAGACTGGAAAGTGTTAATGCTTCAAACTCTTCCTTACAGCATATTTTTGTGGAGGTGGTGGTTGGAAAGAACTGCATATTCTGCACAGTCTGAGAAAAGTGTAATGTTTTAAAAGCATACTGAAGAAATATTGTAAGTGATAAAGTGAGATTTCTTTACTTCAAAGGTAATGGGACCAAAAATATCAAATTCGAATTTCACAACTGAAAATTCATAAAGACACAAATAACATACATACTTGAGATACCAACATTATGCGAAAAGTACTAGGTATACACAATCCAGTGTTTGCTTTCATGTTTTATTTTCAGTTTCTGAATGCATATGTCTGTGTAGACATCTTAGATCTTTAATAAGAGTTTGAATTTGAATGGGGTTACTTAAAAGCTGACCACTAGGACCTGTAAGATTTATTGTGCTCCCCAACTGTTTACATCCTCAGTTAAGTAATCTGTTGTTTGTGATGAACTGACCCAGTCTACCGACTGAGGCTTGAGATAGTTATTTTATCTTCGGAAAACAATAGCCAAGAAAGTTAGCTCTTTGATGAGCCAATGCAGGGCATTCATATAACAGATGAGTAACAGACTTGTCTCCTTGAAAGCATGTAGTGTATGTGTAGGTTGTTCTTTAGGACACAGTGTCCAGTAATGAAACCTGTTGCCCATTAAAGCTGTCTCCTACAAAATCTCAGCAGATAATCGGCCCTGCTTTTATCCAGGTTTACAATGAGCTCCTTTGATTGCCTGCAACCCTTAGTGGAGTTCCAGTTTCCATAAGAGATACAAGCAGTATGGTGAAATTCAAATAATTTAGGGAAATTAAATATATTATTATTTATATACAAATATAATAATTTGTAACTTAAAACTTCACTTATCTTATAAGAAGTGATGATAATTCTTATAAATTCTCCAGGATCGCGATTTCATGTATATTCATACACATCTTCAGCTGGAAAAACAAAGCTGTTGCCATAGTTACTAAACATTAGACGTTGATATGTTCTTATTAGTACTACCAAAATCTGAAAATAAAACAAATTTAAAAACAGAATCAACTGCCGGTATTTCAAAATTCATTACGTGATGTTTGTTTTTTAAAATAAGTATCTTTTCCCAAACCATTAAATCTATTGGACCATTTAATTGTTTTAATAATTTAACTTCTGTATTTATTTCATGGTTAAATGACCAAAAATGATCTGCTACGGCTGATTTATCAGTTTGTTTATACTTAATGTTACACAAATGTTCTTTCGTTCTGATTTCTAAATTACGTTTTGTCTTTCCAATATAAACTTTATCACAATCGAAACAATTATACTGATAAATACCAGATGTTTTATTATTAGGAATTTTATCTTTTATAGAGAAATGTAATCAATTTTTAATACTATATTTATTTTGAGGAACTAAAGTTATACCAAACTCTTTAAAAAAATTTGAAAATGTTTATTAACCCAAGGATGGTAAGTAAATTTTTTAAAATTATAATCGTCTTTTACTTTTTTATGGGTAGAAATATCATTAACAGTTTTTTGATATTTGATAAAAGTCTTTATTAAAACCATTAATTAAAGCAGTATTAATAATATGTTTATATTCTTTTTTAAATTCAACTTTATTCAGGGGTATATTTATTAATCTATAAATCAAACTATTGAAAACAGCAAATTTATGTGAAAAAGGGTTAAAACTTTTATTTTTTATGTAATTATTAATAGAGTAGACTTCCTATAAATACCAAAGTTTAATTTATTATTTCTTATTATCTTTAGCTGAAGATGTGTATGAATATATACTCCTCCACAGGAGAGTAAGTCTCCTAGGGATGAGATGCAGGTGGGTTGGCAAAGTTTCCCACACCCTCCCTGGACAGGTTTATGACACCCCATGTCAGTACAGTTACAGACCATTCAAAAACATTGTAACGGCTTCTACTTTTGTGAATGAATATTCTCGGTTTTAATGTACATAGTGAATAGGGCACATGTTTTTTTAACGGTCTGCTCTTTGTGCAGTAGGTGTTCTCTGCCACACACATTCGCTGTCCTTGTCCCACAGCACATTCCTTACAGGGACCTTCTTTGCGTTGCTATACTATACATGAAATCGCGATCCTGGAGAATTTATAAGAATTATCATAATTTCTTATAAGATAAGTGAAGTTTTAAGTTATAAATTATTATATTTGTATATATTTGTTTGCTTCACTGTTAATAGCTTCATATTTTATGTATTTATAAAATTATTATTTGAAAAAACTATTTTTAGTCAGTTTTTTTAACACTTCAATACTTACATGTTTATATTATTGAGGGACTAGTTTTGGAAGGTGTTGCATCCATTTTCAACTCGAAGTTCTGACTATCATCTGTTGTCATCTGCTCTCTTACCTCTTATGGTGGAACTATGAACTTCTTTATCAAATTATCGACTGGTGAGATTTCAAAGTCCATTACTTGATCCTTATTTTTCTATATTAATATGTTCTCCCACATCAGTTTGTTTTGGATTGTAGGTTTCTTTTATTTTGACCTATGTAACATTTTTCACAATCCTTACAACTTATTTGGTAAGTATAATAAAATTATTGTGTTGGTATGGTCACTTGGTGAGATTTTGTATTTGATAAGACTAAAGCATTCGTTATATGATTCCTTATCAAGAGTTTTTCATGCTACAGTATAATCACTTCTCAATGTTTATTTCTCTCAATTTATGTATGCTATAATACTGTAGTCACTAACTACAACTCAAGGCATGCAATATAATGACAAAATGTGCATAAATTCCCAGAGGTGTTCAAAAGTTGTTGACAGAGTAAAGTGAAGAAAAATTATGCTGTTGTTTTGAATAAACAATTGACTTTTAACTTAGAGACTAGCACAAGTATTTGAAACCTAGCATTGTTTTGAAGTAACCAAACTTTAAACAATATAAAAATCTGTGTTTGAAACTGGAGTACATTGAATGCTTCAAAATACATGTTATTTCTATTAACCAAGTTTGAATTAACATGATTTTACTCTAAGTAGAAGGCAAACTCTAATTCCCAGAATTTGGAAATGTGGATCCTACTTTTCTAGCTGATACTTGCTGAACCTCATTAGTCATGAAAATGTATGCTTAATGCTTTAATGATTTTTACTTATTTATTAGAAAGTGAACACACTTCATTGTGAAATTTCTTCTATTTTGAGTTGAAATACAGAGGACAGGAATTAATGAGTGAAGGGTACTTAGAGTATTGCTAAAGCTGCTACTGTTTGCTAATGCAAAGAAAGTCCCTGAGAGGAATGTGTCACCCTTCTTCAGTGCAACAAGGATAGCCAATATGTGTGACAGATAATGCATACTACACAAGTAGAACCTGTAAAAAACATATGCTCTATGCACTCAGTACACTAAAACCAGGAATATTCATTCACAAAATATTTTTGAATGGGCTGTAACTGAACTGACCTGTCATAAAACTATCAGGTGTGGTATCAGAACCATGTCTAACCCCCTTTGTGCCTCATTCCCTGGGACTTTCTTTGCTGTGGCAAACTGTAGAAGAGTCAGCCCATTATTTTATTCACTTAATATACCTGATGTTTCGTTTATATATTTAGCTCCAAAAAGAGTATATTAATAGGAGTATACTGATTTTGTTTTAAAATAGGAAATTTGTTTTCTGGCAATATGATAGTCTAGTGTAGTTGTCTTATGGCTGGGCTAAGGACCATTTTTATGCATGCTCCCAAGTGCTGCAGTGAAAGCAAACCATGCATACAGGCCATCCATAGCCCAGCCATAAAATGACTATTGTTAATTGATGGAAATTAATCATTTCTTCATACTAGCCGTATATAGGCTAAGATTTTAAGATAGTCGATGAAAAATTCAATGCCATGGCCGGGATTTGAACCACAGATCTCCTGGTGTCCGTCCAGTTGCTCTAACCCATTGAGCTATTTGAAGTAACAGAATTAGCACTTATTCATTGATAAAATTACTTAGAATTGTAATATTATATTGTTTATGTATAAAGACTAAAATTGAGTCATACCTTTTACAACTTGTAACTTCACTCATGTCCTTTTACAAAATCAGGAATGTTTTCGAAACTGTTGCAGTTTCATCCTCAGCTGATTATGTTAAATAATCTCTTAAAAAAACACGATCCCACCAGAACAAAAATCAGGCATATATAGGATAAATTGTGAAGACTGTGACAAATTTTATATTGGTTTGACAAAGAAAAATTTAAAAACTAGATTAACAGAACACCGTAGGAACATAAAATATAAACAAACAGAAAAATCGGCAGTTGCTTTTCATTTCTGTAATGATAACCACCACATCGGAGGGGAGATCAAACTACTATAACCATTGTCAACAAAACTTGAATTTACAACATGGGGAAAGATTTTTATTATTAAAAACATTCCACATATTCTAAATTTTGATGCGACATCAGTGAGTGGTCTACTGAACTTATATAAAGAATCTTCCGAGATAGGGAGCCAATTACAAGAGATCCAGACAACAATCAACTGTGATGAATTGCTAAATCAGCTGAGGATGAAACTGTAACAGTTTCGAAAACATTCCAGATTTTGTAAAAGGACGTGAGTGAAGTTACAAGTTTTAAAAGGTATGACTCAATTTTAGTCTTTATTCATGGAATTAGCTTCACTATTAACAATGCTTTCATTTATAACTATTCATATTATATTGTTTGTTTTTATTGGTTTACAGGAACCCACATCTGAAGCAGAAATGAATCAAACAGCATCTAAGTTAAATAAAATATTTTAGGATGTTAAGATTATTCCTGCACTTTTTGAATAAGTTTTTGTTACTTAAGTAAGAAATGGACTTTATACAAAGATTTGTTCTTGCACTTCAGACAATATGCACTGTGGTCAATAACTGTATAAAGCAGAGTCATTAAATTACAGTTATATTAGAAAGTGACAGCTTTCTGAACTTAGAATAGTATAGACAAATTTTAAAATAGATAGGATAATCAAAACCCCTTTATAGGAGTTAATGTTTGAAATAGAATGAGTATATGTTGTACTTTGTTGTTCCAGTGCAAATGAGTGTTAATTTTACTTGTAACTGTCAATCACCATTGCATTGCCAGGTTTGAAGTAGCAGCACTCTTGTAAGAATGCATCCAAGAAAAGTGCTTTTTTATGAGAAAAGGTTCCATTTATCATAACTATTTTATTTTATTACACATCAATGAATTCACTTTGTACATATTCACTAATAACATTAATGAATGTAATTTTTTATTAAAACTTTCTCCTGGTAGTATTTCTCATTCAGATTTTTTTTTTTTTTTTTTTTTTTTTTTTTAAATCTCTTAAGAAGCATATTGTAACAAAGTTTTGTGGGGCTGAAGTTTCTAATGTGATATTTATTCTTTCACTACAGAAAAGGTTTATTGTACATACTTATAAGTTTTCAGTCCATAACATATATGTTTATAACCTACATTATTTTGATAATGATTGAAAAATCTATGCTAAACATTCCACTTGTCAGAATTAGCATAGCTGCATTAATTATAATGATTGAACTTACAGAGTCAACCACACTTTTAATCAGTTACAATTTTTTAATATGAACCCTCAGTGGAAAATTTTAATAGTGAAAGAAGAAGTAAATGCAAATATTTACTTTTTCATAATAGTCTGCTTTAAGGTGAGAAGGTACTTCACTGGGGTTTAAAACTCACTTCTTTTATTTTTACATTTTAGTATAGTGTCATCCCTCAAGATTATAGTTAAAAAGTTCATTGGAGCAATATTTTATAGCTAATTTGATAATTATATTAGTGGGTGTTAAGTTTTTGCCACGCCCCTTTTCGTAAGCTTTCAGAAACTCAATGATAACTTATGTAATACTGAACAGATATTTCTGAACTAAACCTTGTTTTGTAAGGGACCTTTCAAGCTTTCTGCTAGTACCACTGTAACTCCAGTGATGCTAGTTTTTCTTTTGTCTTTGGCTGTGTATGTGAACAGTTATTTGTTCTGAATAATATTTTGTATTAGTTATTGGTGAATATATGATATGGGTAGGCCAAAAACATTTGGAAAGAGAAAGTTTACAGGCAATGGTTTTACTAAAAACAGAACAGTAAATGTTGAAAATATAAATATAAGAGACAATGAAACCACATGTAATATTGAGGTTAGTAGGCCCAGTTCACACAATACATGTGCTAATCATGATAGTAGTCATATACAGAAGTTGATGAGCTGCGAGTCCTGAAATCAGATAAAGCGGTTGAAGAACTGGCCAAGAAGGCAAGAAAAATGAAGAGGAAATTGAAAAGAACAAGTGAGAATACAGAAGGTCAAGACTATGCAGCAGGAATGTTCTGATTCATGTAATCAGTATATAAACTTTAAAGCTGTTTTTCGCGGTTTCACATTTTTTCAGGTTCCAGTACACTTTTTTAAAAAACTAATCAACCAAAACATAGGAATTTTTGTGTGTGTATTAAGCAGACCTATAAGAATAATAATAAGAAGGTACTTTTCTCTGAGATTCATACATAATACTTGTTTTAAAAAATTAAATGATCTGAAATTTCAGTTTTTATATATATATATATATACACAAAAACTAAAAAATTATAACAATTTATCAGTACAACATTTTCAAATAATAGTAGGTATTGTTTCTGAAATACTTCTTTTTATTCTATATAATAGTAGGTATTATTAAAAATAAAGGTTTTAAGAACATGCCTGAAAATTTTCATGTACGTATCAATAATAATTGCTTAGTAATGTGCACCCAAAAATCATGGAAATAGCATTGTGGAGATAGGCAGTACCTTCTGACCTTAAAGATTGCAGTGCTTAGAACAAATATAACAAAAATAATGTATGAAGACTAAAATTAAGTCATACCTTTTAAAACTTGTAACTTCACTCACATCCTTTTACAAAATCAGGAACTTGAACTTACAACATGGGAAAAAGATTTTATTAGAAACATTCCACATATTCTAAATTTTGATGTGCCATCAGTGAGTGGTCTACTGAACTCATGTAAAGAATCTTCCAAGAGAGGCAGCCAATTACAAGAGATCCAGACAACAACCAACTGTGATGAGTTGCTAATCAGCTGATGATGAGACTGTAAGTCTCGAAAACGTTCCTGATTTTGTAAAAGGACGTGAGTGAAGTTACAGGTTTTAAAAGGTATGACTCAATTTTAGTCTTTATACATGACATTAGCTTCACTATTAACAACGCTTTTATTTATAACTATTCAAATAACACAAATAAACTGAAATTCCCAAAGCAATCTAAGTTTTGTGCACCAAAATGAAGTTGTTATGTCTACGTAACAATTTATGTTATTCGTAGACTTAATGTAGAGTTATTGAGAATGTTTGTAAATTTAAATGTGAGGAGAGTTTAATGCTAACAGAAATTTAAAAGTGTTGATGGTATGTACAGCAATAACGGCTATTTCTGATCATGGTGCAATTAGCTGCACATTTCACTTAATAGGCTTTCAACATTATTGGTGCCTTTTTCCCCTTATTTTCCTGAGCTGATGGTTCACTTTGTAAGTTCAAACATTTTACACTTGTAAGTTTTCAAAATAATTGTTGTATCTTAAGTGTTGAAGTATGCAAGAAAAAGTACAGTAAAACCCCACTTATCTGAAACAGTTGAGAATGAAGATAATTTCAGATAACACCTAACTAGTTTCTTTAAAATTCTATAAGTTTTTATCTATTTTGATGAAATGTTTACCATTTATTTTTAACGATCACGTAAGACATTATAGAACCTTTTGACTTTTAATTTTTGAAAATTAGGAAGCTTTGTGGCTGAGTGGTTAAACTGTTTGCTTCTCATCATGGTGGTCCATTTGATCCCATGGGATCAAATAGACTTTTTGAAAACTGAAGGGCAAAAAGTATTTCTAGTTGATTTTTAAAGTTGTTAACTGTTATATTTAATTGGGAGAAACTTTTTCTGTGCAACGCGAGAATATTTTCTAAGTCCAAAGATGCACGTATATGCGTGTGCAAGCAGACGACCAGTCGGTTCTCGCGTTGCAGCCAACATGAGAAAGATATGTATAACTTGTAGCGAACCTCTGCAAAAATGCCCCGGACATACGTGACACAGTCCGTGTGCAAAGGAACATAGTTTGAGCAGGCTAAGTTATCCCCCTGTCAGATTTTGTTACTCATGCACTGCTTTGCACATAAACAATCCTACGTCACGACGATAATGGAGTGCTCCGTAGGAAAAACATGTATGAGCTCACGGACTGTATTGGACTGGCTGGGCTACTGCCGTGAAGTGTGCATGATGTCAAATGACACCAAGTATACTGCAAGGGAGAAAATTGGTGGTCCCGGCCATGTCGTTAAAATCGACGAATGCAAAATAGGACAATGCAAGTTTCATCGTGGGCGTGTCATAGAAGGCAACTTGATCCTGGGGATCGACGTGGGAACGAATGAGGTGCGGATGACGATATGCCCCAACAACAGAAGGGATGCAAATACGCTCTACAGTCTAATTGCAGAGCATGTAGAGTTCACCAGCACCATTCACACCGATGCCTGGCGGGGATAATATGGGTTGATGGCTGGAGGGTTTGCTGTGCACCTAGGAGTGAATCATTCAGTGCACTTTGTCGACCCAGTGACAAATGTGCACACAAACACTAAATAAAGAAAATAGAAATACAGTAAAAACAAATGCTTCAAAATAGCAGAACAAATTAAAAATGAAAAGAAAATTAATTTTAGTATTCAAATCATAAAAGTCCTTAAAAAGAAACTAGTTATTTATACTAAAGCAGTCAAGGGAAATAAACTAGTAATTTTGGAAAAAGTTGAAACCAACCCATTAAAGTACTGCATTGAAACCACAAATAAAACTCTAAAAGAGAGCAAACTAATTAACGAAAAGAATTTCACAAAATTAAAGTCGATAATCCAGCATTACCAAGAGCATATGGGCTGCCAAAAATTCACAAAACAGGAAAACGCATGAGACCTATCACTACTAGTATAAAGGCTTCCACATATAATTTGACCAAATGGTAACTAAACAAATTCAATAGTTTCCCAAAATTTGAAAGTGGAAATTTAAAAAACTCTTTAGATCTGGTAGAAGAAAATCAAAGATATAAATTTGGACAAAAATGACAGACTGGTTTCATTTGATGTCACATCTTTTTTTCCAAGCATTCCAACAGAAAAATTACAGACTTTATTAAAAAAAATGGCTAACTACAATAGAAATGGAAGCAATAGAAGCAGAAGAATACATTTCTCTAACAAAAAATATGCATTGAACAAAACTTCTTCAGCTTTAATGGAAAACACTACAAGCAGAAATCAGGTTTATCAATGGGCAACCCAATCTCACCTTTTTTGGCTAACTTATTTATGAGTGCATTTGAAACACAAATTAAAAAAAAAAAAAAAAAAAACTTCCCATTGATCTTCAAAGTTTGGTATAGATATGTTGGCGACATGTTTGCAATAGTGCCGAATAAACATTTAGATGATGCATTAAAATTACTCAATCTGCAAGAAAGGACTATCAAATTCACAATAGAAAAGAAAATCAATGAACAACTCTTTCTTGGATTTAAATATAATCAGGAATAACACAAAAATAAAATTTAGAATTTACAGGAAACCAACACATTCAGAAAATTACATAAAAAATAATAGCTACAACCCAATTATACATAAGCAATAAACAGCCTTACGCACAGACTAATCAACATACCCATGGATAAAGAAGAGTAAGTCAAAGAACAAAAAGCCATACTACACATAGCAGAAGAAAATGAAACAACAAAAGTCTGGTGTTTAAGAAAATTAGAAAAGCTAAACTAAAGAAAATCATTAAGGAACCAACCACATTTACAAAAGAAAAAGAAAGCAAATACATATTTAGTTCATTCACATATCACCTAAACTCATTTAATAAATGTATAAAAAGATCTTTAAGGAACAAAATATAATCTTGGCACCTACTAATGGACATTCAATTTTAAAATTGCTAAATTCAAAAACAAAAGATGAAATTCCATCAGTTAACAGATCCAGAATGTACAAAATAAGTTGTAAAAATTGTGAAAAATGCTACATAGGTCAAACAAAAAGAAATCTAAAAACCAGAGTCAAAGAGCACTTTAGAAATATCAGATTGAAACAAGAAGAAAAGTCAGCAGTAGCATTTCATTTTTGGAATGAAAATTATGAAATTGATCCAAATCCAAAATTATTAAAAGGAGTGATAAACCAAAATAAATTGACAACATGGGAAAACATATTCATATGGAAAAATAAGGACCGTGTAATGAACTTTGAAATCCCCCAGTAGATAATTTGACAAAGAAGTTCATAGTTTCACCACCAGAGAGAGGAGAGCAGACAACAACAGATGCTAGTTGGAGAGAGGTTGAAAATGGAGGCAGTAGCCTTTGAAACCAGTACCTCAATAATATAAGAAAAGTAACCGACTACAAATAGTTTTAGGATTAATTTTGACGTCACTGTTACTAAATTCCTCCAAACACACATAATTTTTATGATTATGTTAGACAAATTATTCTCTACCTTCCTCATGGATTACATTTTCAAAAATCTGAAATTTTGTTTTAGCCAAATAGTATTTATTAGATGTGGATTCAGTTGGCGCTCGGCACACACCACTTACAGGGAAAGCAATCAGACATCATCGCAGGACTCTGATTGGTTGTTGGCCTAGTAGCATTCAAGGACAAACATCATCCCATGTTAAACACGCGTAATAATAAAATATCTTGAATTGGAAAGTAAATTCCATGCTAATGCCAGAATTTAATCATGGTTCTGCAGCCATCCAAGCCAATCCATTACTGCTCAAACTCCTTGACAAGAGATCCATACACACACTAAACCTCATCTGATTTAAGTGAACTTGGGCAATCTAAAGTGTTAGAAATATTGTCGCCAGGTCATTGTTGATTGGAGACAGCGCAGGTAACAAGATCGAAGAGACGGCAGTGCAGTGTGGAGATGGAGGCTTGCCAAGATGGTGGGCAGGAACAAACGGATTTGGCAAGAGTTCGCCTTTATTCTAGCCGGTCTCGATTGTTTGAGAAATTTCTGGTGTGTTAAAAATCAATAAAAAGGCAGCCTGCCTGAAAAGAAACAGTCAGTCGGTAGTTGAACGCGTGCGGTTAAGCAGCTGTGTTGGTTGACCTGTATGTTACATTGTGTATGCGAACAGTGTATTGCTACGGAAATAAAGTGCAATTTTTTTTTTTGTTTGTAACCTGGACTTTTTATTTCACGAACCCACAAAGTCACAACTGGTGTCACGGAGCGGGATATTACGGCCAACGAATCGGCATTTGAAAAGATTTTGGAGAAGATGAACGAATTATCTGCGAAGACGGAAGCTGCAAACAACAACTTGGCCACGACAATGACCGCAAGGATGGCCGAATTGACCATGGAGATGAAGGTGGCGAACGAGGCTCTCGCCGCCAAATTTGAAGAATAGTTGGCCGGCGTAAGGGATGACATGACGAAGCTGGGCAAGCGGATGGGTCAAGTGGACGAGCGCGTCGAGGACCTTGCTGACCGCGTAAACAACCTGGAGGGAAAGGCCGACAGCAGCACAAAGTCCCTGAACGCCGAAGATGCTTTCCAGCACCTGAAGGAGACCCTGTGCAGTGCTCCAATTTTGGTTTTCCCACAACCGAGTGGCGCCTTCATTGTGGACACCGACGCCAGCGACCATTGCATTGGAGGTGTCCTATCGCAGATCCAGGACGGCCATGAGCGGGTGATAGTCTACTACAGCAAGACGCTATCCAAGGCAGAGAAGAACTACTGCGTCACCCGACGAGAGTTACTTGCGGTAGTAAAGACCTTGGAGCACTTCCACAGGTACCTGTACGGTCAGCCAGCCCACCTGAGAACTGACCATTCTGCTCTAACCTGGCTATTGAGCTTTAAGAACCTGGAAGGCCAGACAGTATGTTGGGTTCAGAGGCTGCAGGAGTACGACTTCACCTCGGAACATCGCAGAGGGAAGAGCCACGGTAACGCAGACGCTATGTCCCGAAGACCCTGTCCAGAGGAGTGAGGCCAATGCACAAGAGTGGAAGAGAAGGATCATGCCACAGCAGTCCGAGTAGTCACGGCAGTGCCTGCGGATGGCTGGGATAGCGCAGGCCTGAGGAGGGAGCAGCTGGCGGATGCAGACTTGGGGCCACTCTTGAGGGAAGTGGAGGCAGGGACAAGACCAACCTGGAAGGATATCGCACCAAGGAGCGCCACCTACAAGTCGTACTGGGCCCAATAGGACTCGTTGAAGATCAGAGAGGGCATGCTGTTCCGGGTATGGGAATCGCCCGATGGGAAGACGCAGAGAGAACAGTTGGTACTTTCCCGGAATAAGGTCCCGGAAGTCTTGGAGGAAGTGCACGCCGGTACTTCAGGAGGACACCTGGGAGCGAACCAAACAATTGACAAACTACGGCAGCGCTACTACTGGCTGAGGCTCTGAGCAGACGCTGAGAGATGGTGCCATCAGTGTCACATGTGCGCTCTAGTCTCGGCCCCCAGACTAGGAGCCGGGGTCGCATGCAGCAGTACAACGTCGGAGTGCCATTCGAACGGATCGCCGTTGACATTGCTGGACCGTTCCCAATATCCGACCGAGGCAACAAGTACCTGATGGTGGTCGTGGAATACTTCACTAAGTGGCCGGAGGTGTATTCCATCCCGAACCAAGAGGCAAGGACAATCACAGACTGCCGCGTGGAGCAAGTGTTCTGCCGATTTGGGGTAACGTTAGAGCTGCACAGTGACCAAGGCACCAATTTTGAGTCCAACCTGATGAAGGTGGCATTAGAGAGACGAGGTTAACAAGACCCGCACAACACCTCTACATCCCCAGTTGGATGGCATGGTCGAAAGGTACATCAAGACCTTAGAGGAACACTTGAGGAAGGTCGTGGCCAGCCATCAGCAAGACTGGGACGTCAAGGTGCCATTGTTCTTGCTGGCCTACCGCTCGTCAACACACGACACCACATTAAGCCAGCTTAATGTTCGGCCGAGAGTTACGCCTCCCTTGTGATCTGGCTTTTGGAAGCCCCCCGGATGCAAAACAGCTAGCAACCGAGTATGTGCAGAATCTGGTGGACCATCTCCACGACATGCATGAGATGGCTCGTCAGAACATCCAGAAGGCGAGCAACCGCATAAAGACCCGATACCACAGGCAAGCCAACAGCCAAGGGTTCCAGCAGGGTGGCCTAGTCTGGTTGTATCGCCCTACCCGGACCAAGGGACGATGCCCGAAGCTCCAGCAACCATGGCAAGGACCTTAGCGGTGGTGAAGAGGATTAACGACGTGGTCTACCGCATCCAGAAGGTGCCCCTAGGAAAGATGTTGGTGGTACACCTGGATCGCCTGGCCCGCTATGATGGTGCTGTTTGGGACGACCAGCCTTAAGGGGGGAGCAGTGTTGCCAGGTCATTTTTGATTGGAGGCAGTGCGTGTAACAAGATCGAAGAGACGGCAGTGCAGTGTGGAGATGGAGGCTTGCCAAGATGGTGGGCGGGAACAGACGGATTTGGCAAGAGTTCGCCTTTGTTCTAGCCGGTCTCGATTGTTTGAGAAATTTCTGGTGTGTTAGAAATCGTTAAAAAGGCAGCCTGCCTGAAAAGAGACAGTCAGTCGGTAATTGAACGCGTGCGGTTAAGCAGCTGTGTTGGTTGACGTGTATGTTACATTGTGTATGTGAACAGTGTATTGCTACGGAAATAAAGTGCAATATTTTGTGTTTGTAACCTGGACTTTTTATTTCACGAACCCATAAAGTCACAATATTATATTTTTATAATGCATCAAAAATTTTACAAACAACAGATATGTGCAAAGAAAACATTATTTTGAACTTGGTACAGCTTTAAAGAAATCGGTTAATTTGGCTTGTCACATTTCTTGCATTAAGTGCACACAACTCATTTTGCACACTTAGTACTTTTTCACTACAGCTTTTTGCACTAGGTGACACCTACACACATTGCACTTAAACACTGCACTGATTTTAGGTATTTCAAGATTTGTGTCATCTTCCCCATTGGTGTCATTCGATCACCATGTTTTTGGCAGACATCAGCAATAATAATAGTTTGATATGATATTTGATATTTATTTATATGTACAGTTTCCATTACAGTTTCAGTACAACAAAATTTAACATTGACCATGCTGTACCTCCTGTACAAATACATGAAAATTACTGACCCTAAGATTTACTTGCTGATTCAGGTCCCCTGGCTATAAGCCTTTGGTTTTCCTGAGCAGCTTGAATATTATATATTGCAAGTAGGGGTGGGAGAGTTCGGATAAAGGGTGTTCTACTGTACTGCATATTTATTAAGAATGCAAGAATTGTTGCTATATTTAAGTTGAATGAACAATTAGTTAAAGATGTATGTTTCTCTAGTTTAAAGGAACAGATTGACATGTTTGTAATATAGTGTTTCTGCTATACTGCAAGCATATCTACTTGTGCTATCAGAACTGAAACAAGTATTATATGATTTATTCTAGATCCAAGTATATATAATATTAACTCTATATACAGAAGCTTTAAGGTATTTGTCTTTTACCAGTTATGTTTGGTTATTTATATGGATGGGACGATACCACATTTTCTTGATTGCCTCAATGCCAATACTGATTTCTGAGCACCATTCTACTTGATAAGGCTAATTGAATTGTTAATTGAATCATGTTCTTATTACTAGTTTTCTGGTATAAATGCATATAGCCAATTTGATTACATGCATTTATACACAAAAAACAAGAATTACTAATTAACACATTATGCATAATATAAAATGCATTCATTAAAAATCATTATCGAGATTGAGAAATAATGGCAACACCTTATCACTACTACATTGTTTATTGAATTAAGGTAATTGCAAAATAGGAATGAACATAAGGCGAGGCTAGGTGTGGAAATACAAATTACAGAGTTATTTTGTTGTTCTCATGTCATAAGAGATATTTTTTCTGAGGGTGACCGTCCAAACCCCATGTTTGTAGCACATTTAGTTTCGAAGATAGGGAAAGATAAGATGTCTGACTACAAAGAAAAGAATCAGTAACGGTCTATGAAGAAAAACAGACACTTGCTGATGCATTTTGTAACTTGCATTGAGTAAAGTGGTGACCTTTTAAGAGTGCAGGCATGCCTTTCATAGTTAGCAAATATGTCGCTTATCAAGCCCTCTGTGCCTAGTAGTGACTGTGAGACAACTCTTAAGATTTTACATAAGCAGGCTAGAAATATTATTTTTCATGTGTCAAAGACATTTTCAAAAGTACAAATTTTGCTCAGAATCGAGAATTAACGGCACAAGCTTGTCATGTGAATGCTCATTCTGTGACAAACATCGGTAAAGAAGGCAAAAAGTTCACCAAATTAGGAGAAGTTTCCATATTTAGGTATCCAGGAAAATATTGAGCATATTTTGAAGTTAGAAAATTATCACACTAAAGATGATTTAAAACATTTAAGGGATGCTTCTCCACAAAGAAGGGATATTAAGCAAATAAGCATTTTCCATTTAAATATACAGAGCCTTAGAAATAATAAAGAAAGTTTAGAAATTTTATTGCAAGATCTTAATAAAGTAGATGTGCAGAGTCTTACAGAGCATTGGTTAAAGAAAGAAGAAATGGGTTGTTATAGCAAATTTTACATTAACAAGTAGTTTCTGTAGAACAGAATTTATGTATTTATGTAAAATCTGGTATTAATTTTCAGAATGTTAAAAAATTTGAATACTTAAATGTGGAGTAGCATTTCGAAGTTAGTATTGTAAACTTGAATTTATAAAGTTGTAATAATTTGTGTGTATAGAAATCCTGGTAGTGAATTGCAAATATTACTTCAAAATTTGGAAATCATTCTGGAATATTACAAATTGAAAGCTCAAGTTATATTAACTGGTGATTTTAATATCAATTTTATAAAAGACAGTAACAAAAAGAAAATGCTTGCAAATTTGTTAAATATATATGGCCTACAAGCCATAGTAAATGAGCCTACCAGCATTCAAAATAGTGCTAAAACTGCAATAGACCATATAATCCTAAACACATATGCATTTCAGTATACTTCATTAGTGCTTGAAACAGGCTTTCCAGATCATTTTGGGTAACTAGCTCTATTAGAATTCAAATTTGAGAAGATTAATGAAACTATAACTAATAAAAAAGTATTCAAAGCAGTTAGGAAATCAATGATACAAATGTTGATTATTTTAACTTCTTGTTGTCAGAGGAACAGTAGGATGATGTGTACAAATTAAATGATGTAAACCGTGCATATGAGGAATTTTTACGGACTATCACTCACTACTTTAATGTAGCTATTCCCCTTAAAAAAGTAAATCTAAATAGTAGAAGAGCAAGTAAAGACTGGATTACTCAAGGAATACTAAATTCAAGTAAGAGACTTAAATTCTTAAATAAGTATGTTAAAGAGAATGCCACAACTCATGATTTCAGGGTGTTCCTACAAAATTATAAGAAAATATATAACAAATAATTTACTGCGGCCAATAGACTCTTACAAGAGCATTTGACACTGTCAATTATCTCTATACAGTTAAAATACAAAATGATTAAAATACGTAAGTTATTTACAAAATATAGAGTAGTTTACAAAAGTATATGAGATATTTACAAAGATCAAAATGCCTAAATTACATACAAACCTTAAGCAGGCAAAAAGATTATCAATAAACAAGCGAAAAAGCTAATAAATCCAAGTCTATTTGGGACATTATTAAAAGAGAGACAGGCAAACGTAATGAATTGTACAAAATCAATTCAATTAAATACAATGGTGAACTGATTTTTTAAGCTAATAAAGTTGTGAATTCTTTTAATACCTATTTTAATGAAATAAATAATTATTCTAAGCTTAGCCAAAGGAATAAAATAGAGGAATTTAAAAATTTACCATATTTTCCCTTTTCCTTATTTCTTTGGCCAACAGATATTAATGAAATTAACTCAGTAATAAAGAGCCTTCAAAATAAAATAAACCTTGTGGGGTTGATCAGTTTTCCAGTCGTATAATAAAGAAATGTGGTGTGCATATTAGCAAACCTTTAACTTACTTAATAAATCTTTCATTTAATACAGGAAAATTTCTAGACAACTTAAAAATTTCAAAAATAAAACCACTATTTAAAAAGGAACACGGAAAGAGGTAGAAAAATTACAGACCAATTTCTCTACTATCAACTTTTTCTAAGATTATCGAAAGAATTAATGTTGTTGTTGTTGTTGTTTACTAATGGCACTGGGGATTAGTTGATTTGCATCATTTTCCCCCTAGCTTCCCAATACAAAGCCTGTAGGTTCCCACATTTGAGACCAATACATTTGTCCAAATGGTGTTTGTTCATGATGACATCCTCTTTACAGATAGTACATTTGGGTGTAGGTATGCAGTGTATTTTATAAAGGTGTTCTGCAAGACAATCATTGCCAGTTTCCATTCTAAATAGGGCCACTGCAGTTTTTCTTGGTAGTTTTTATATGTCAGTTTTGTCTCCAATGTTCTTATAATCCTTGTCTTTTAGTTTATCTTCTTCATCAAGTCTCTGCTGTCTTTTAAAATGTAGCTTAATGTTGTTTAATTGTTTATTAATTTCAGTTTGTCTTACGGGTTTTATATTTTGAATTGCACCTTTTTTTGCTAGTTGGTCAGCATGTTAATTACCTAAAAGTCCAACATGGGCTGGAATCCATTGCAGGGTGACATGGTTTCTGGATTCGACAGCTTTAATTAAACTTCCTATTTCTTTGATGTTTCTTGTTGTTTTGTTTTTATAATTTACAATGCCATCTATGGCTGATTTTGAATCTGTTGAGATAACTATGTTTTGCTTTATGTACTGTCTGTACAGGAGATTCTGCAGTGCTGCTTTTATGGCTGTTCTCCATCATAATGGTTTGAAGTTTCGTCTAGTGTTAGATACTGTGCAAAATGTTTGCAGTATACTCCTGCACCAGCATCTTGTTTGTTAATAAAGGAACCATCTGTATATATTCGGAGCCATTCTTTTTCTGGCTATCTTTCATTTTCTGTGGCTATTGCTATTGCTCTCATTTCATCTGGTAAATTGTTTTGCTTATGTATTGTATATAACAGGTCATTCTTATAATGTATGTCAATATATTCTGTTGGGCTTGTTTCCTCTATTGTTGTTATATTTGTTGTTATTATGTTCTTGTGTTTTGAGCTATTGATGTATGTTCTGAAGCTTGTTTGGGTTTTTAGATTGCTTATATTATCTGCTGTGTGATACCACCTATGTCTATTTTTGTAAACTAGCTGTTTTTGTGCTAGGGTAATTGCCTTTAGTTCATGTTCCAGTTCTATGGCCATATTTTTTGTGAAGCTCTGTAGTATGGCAATTGGTGTTGTTTTCACAGCTCCTGTTATTATTCTTAGTGAATTGTTTTGTGAGGTTTCTATTTTCCTTTTGAGTTTCTTGCTTTCTGTTGCCAACAGTTCTCCTCCAAATAGTAAGTTGGGTTTTATGTATGTTTTATATGTGTTATTAAGGAGGTCCATATTTCCACCCCATTTTTTTCCTGCTAGGCGTTTAAGATGTTGATCTTACTTGTTACATTGTTTACATGTTCTTTCATTGATAGTTGCGGTCTAGTTCTATTCCTAGATATGTTGTTGTGGATGCTTCTTGTAAATTTTTCTTATTGATTTGCAGACATATATTTTCTGTTTTGTGTTGCAGTGTGAACAGTTGATATTGGGTTATAATGTTTATAAGGTTAATGTCTTTCTTTAATAAACATAATTTATGGATAGACCAGCAACATGGTTTTCGGAAAGATAGATCGACTGATACTGCTATTATGCAATTTCTAGAAGTATATACTACAATATAGGTAGTAAAAGTAAACTTTGTATTGGGCTATGTTTAGATTTGTCTAAAGCTTTTGACCTGGTCAATTATGATATATTATTATCCAAATTAAATTCATATGGCATCAGAGGGACTGTAAACAACTGGTTTGCCTCATATTTAAAAGATAGAAAACAGATAGTGGAATTAAAATTTTTAGATTCAAAGACTAATACAGTTTATGATGAACATTCTGAAATGAAAATTATAAAATGTGGGGTCCCTCAGGGTTCCATCTTGGACCCCTTCTATTTTTAGTTTATATTATTATTTTTTTTTCTTTTTGTAATTTACGTCCTTATGAATTATGGTATCGTCTTTTGGGGTAATTCAAATATGTCGGAAAAGGTTTTTCGAATGCAAAAAAGAGCCATAAGAATAATGAACCAACCTGCACATGTGAGCTGTAGAGTGTATGGTCACCCGAACCCAAAAAGTCACAGTATTTTAAGGAACTGAAAATTATAACCCTGCCATGTTTATACATATACAAAGTTCTTTTACATTTAAAAGCTAGTTTAAATTGCTTTAAAATATATGCAATGACACACCAGCATGATACAAGAAACAGTTCAAACCTACTAGCAATTAGTCATAATACCACGTTATACAAACATTCCTTCACTTATAGTGGTACCCAACTGTACAATAAGTTACCTCTTTATTTAAAACAGATTGATAACCAAAAGATTTTTAAATTGAAACTACATAAACTTTTAAGTGAAGCATGTTTTTATTCTATTCAAGTGTATTTGGAAAGTTAGTTATATTATTATATTTTGTCATTTACTCTTATACATGTTTTTTGTAGTTTCTGTATTTAAATTTTGTAAATATTTTTGTTTTGACGTGTCCACAATCTTGTATGGAGATTGAGAAAAGTATGCATTTTCAAACCTCAAATTTGCATTAGTTAAACTATTCTATTTGTTTCTTTTCACATTAAATGAGACAGTTTCAGGAAGGAGAATTGAATGACTAATATATTTGCTGTTCTAACCAATTAGTATTGCCAATAAATAGAAAAACCTGTTTTTCTCATAAACGCATTTTTTGCATCTGTCGAGTTTTGAAAAAACACTCCTCAATTTTAAGTAACAGTGTTAACAAGGACGTTCTGATGAAGGTTTATTATGCTCATATTTAAAGTTTTAAAATAACTATGCACCATACATTGATGGCCAACCCATTGTATTCTATAAATTACTTTTATAATGTGGCTTGGTAAGTTTTAATTTATGACGTTGCTATACTGTAAAGTTTACGGCAATAAAGGCTATCCATCTATCTAAATACACATTTATATCTTCTGTATTTATTAAGTATTTTAATGAAACAAAAATTGGTTTAAAGTACATTACAGGCAGTATATAATTATGGCATCATTAAAGTAGAGACTATATTCACAAATTGTTGAAATGTCACTATTTTGTTTCATTGTAACAAACACCATTCTTTTGTTGAACCATCTGAGTCATGTTTTGTGTGCATATGAATGATAGCTGTGTAAGTGAACTGTTCTCTGGTTCGAGGTTTTAAGGTTCAGTTTATGCTACCACGTGATAATCATTGTATATGTTGTCACACACATGCTGAAATATTAAGCGAACTTCTCTGTCAGAATCTGTATGTACATCTAAGATCACTTGCTTGGTGGATTCGGTGAGACAAAGACAGGCATATCTTCCATCTCTGTCGTGTCGTCCGCTTGCTGTGAAACTGATGCCAAGAGAGTAGGATCACTGTATTGGCTGAACCCATGTTCGTTCTTATTTTGTAGCTACTCTAGTGATAATAAGCACTGAACGGAGTCTGGGAACCTCTGAGGTGAGAATTCTGTTCAAATTAGTACTGGCTTTAGGCGCAATGGTTTCCCCAATTCTATTATATATATGCAAATTTGGCACATTAATACATTTTTATAAGCAAATAGAATAAATATTTTTAAAACTGTTATGTATTAAAATTTGAATTGTTGCAGTGGTTAAACTGGCACTAAGATTGCATGTCATATACCTTCCATACATGGAATTGGTTTGAGCAAAGAAAATTGCTGATATTGCATTTACCAATTTAACCACTGACTCTGTGTGAAAAAGCACCTAAGTTACCAGGTGATTTAGTAGTTTAAGATTAGAATCTCCACTGTCTGGAGAGTACAAAATGAAAATACAAATATTTTATTTTTTTAATGTTAACATTGTAGAATGTGGCATGTATTAAGTAGAGTTTAAGATTCATGATACTTTAATTATATGTTGTTGCATAGTTAATGTACAAACAACTGTGTTTGAGTGACTCATATACTTAACAATTGAACTTCTTTTATCTTTACTTTTTCTCTTGTGAGCATTGATTTAATTATTCATGTTAATACTTTCCTCACTGTATAAAGCATATTTATTTCCACTGCTTCTGTAAATATTAAGCAGAGAGATGTTCTCTTGTTTTTGTGTCTTTTTTATCTATAGATTAAACAATTGTTTTGTCACCAAGTTACTTTGTTTATTCATTTTTTCTTCAACTTTTGCCCTCACTCAGATGAAATAGATTTTTTACTTTTTCTACCAAGTGCACAGAGGTAGAGAAAATATTGCATAAAACTAAAAAATTTGATACCAAAATTCTACTGGAAAATACGTGTTTTGAGTCCCTTTGAATTTTTTAGAAAATGGTCAAGCTGTGTGAGGGGCCTACAGCACAACCCAAAAACAAAGTCAGTTAAATAACAAACTTGCTATTCAAATTCACCATCTTTCAAGGATGCGACTTGATTTTGAAGAAAATCTCCCTTACATCAAACTACCCTTTCCAGGGAAATTTTGTTGAAAATGTTTATTTTCTCAAAAGTAGCTATAACAGTTTTCATTAAAATACCATAATTTTAAGATATTTTCATAACAACTGGAGTCCTCTTCATTCTGGTTGACGTTTGCATAACATAATCTATTCGCTGTTAGAATAAAGTATTCCTCCACATTCCACACTGGGCCCCGCCTCTAGTATGCCATTATTTAATGTAACATGTGCACTTGCACAAGTAAACAAATACTGTCATCTGAGTTCAACTGCTAATTTTTTTGTTACATCAACCAGTGCTTGTGGAAAATTTGAGAGCCATTGTTTTTACTCTTCGTATTACAAATTTGTCGCACACCTGGGTTTGGTACACGTGGAAGGTCGCAACTCAGAAGTTTAGAGAATTACTATATTTTACATTGGTACAAATAACTGTTCTAAGTAAGTGATTGGTAGGTGTTCTTTATTACCTTATTTTTCCATGAAAACTATTACGGGAGATTAGCCGAGCACAATAAGTATGTTAGGCTACTGAGACATTACAATTTTGTTACCTGGGAGGATATCAGACGAGTTGAGCTGTCTTGATACCCATCAGTCTGGCCTGAAAGGTTCTAACTAACTTGAAAAATGGACCTGCATTTTTATATACTCCTAATTATTATGCACTTATCATTTCACACGTAACATGGGGCGTCTGCTACCCTGTGCTATCAGACGAAGCCATTGAGAGAGAGAGAGAGAGAGAGAGTGAGAGAGAGAGAGAGAGCGGGGCAGAAGTTACAATGACTTAAATAGAGTTCTTAACACCTACGCGTAACTATCACGCTATTGTGTCTATCTTCTAGATATAGAGGTTATTGCCCTAATTTCATCCAGTGGCTACAAAGCTAAAAGATGACATCTTGCAAAACCATGAGAAGTTACTTTCTTAGTGTTACTCAGAAAAATGTAAGTTCCATGGAAAATCCTACAGGAAAAGAAGAGGCTCCTTCCTGGTGTAAATTGTCATTTCACAATTAATCATAATTAGAGCTTTTTATATAGATTATATTCTGCATATTAAATTTAGCTATTAGGTATTTCAATTATTGATCAATCCAGCTCAGTCGTGACAATGTTATTTCTATATTATAAATAAACTTCGGATTTTAGGTAAAAACCTTTTTTAATCCTTAAACGATAACTTCATAAGAACTTGCAGATACACCTTTCAAACGAAACCATACCTAAAATTACAGTTTTTATAGCACTTAAAAATGCATATTTTGACAATAAAGCCTAATTTTACCTGTTATGCACGTTTAATCTCTGTTAGGGTAAAACATCCATTATTTTCCAAAAATTCAATCCATTCTTTTTCCAAAACTATATGTTTTGAATTTCAAAACTTTTTTGTTTGTACTAATATTTAACTACACTATACATGTAACTTTCATGGTCAGTCTGAGGGTTGCCCTTATATAACCTTTTGAGCGGTGGCTACAGTGTACAATAACTGAGTCTGTTCCCAGAAAAAGAGAAAGCGAACTTTGTCACCCTCCTACTTGGTGCATCTTCAGATATTGACACACTGCTTCACTCACACTGTTTTTTCACAGGACATGTTTCAAGAGCTTTTGCTCTTATCATCAGCTGGAACTCGACTCAAATGTATTATATTATAACCACAATGATATTATAAAACACATAAAACACATGATATTAAATGAGCAGGTCATTGTGTCGTTTTCTTTTTAGTCTTCTATTTTGTGGTTGTGGAGGAGAGTGTAGGAAAATGTCTTGTAGCAGTGGATTTGGATGATTGGCAGGAGTTTGGTGTAGTCTGGTGTAGCTTGTCCTGATGACAGCCATCACTTCTGGTATGTTCAGGTCCCTGTGAAGTGTGGTGTTGCTAACATACCTTGGGGCACCTGTGATCAATCTTATGTTTCTGTTTTGGATTACTTGGAGTCTTTTTACTTGTGATGCTGCAGCAGAGCCCCACATGGAGCAACCATATTGCCAAATAGGTTTGATAAGTGTGTTGTATAGAATGCATTTATATGGCATTGCAAGAGGCAATTTTGACTGCATTATGTGTTTGATTTGTTTGATTTGGTGTCTTAGTCTTGACAGAAGATGTGTGATATGGAGATTCCAGGTTAGTTTTCTGTCCAGTATGAGGCCAAGGTAAATGACTGACTGAGAGGTGGGTATAGCGATTTCTCCAAGAACTATTTGCAATTTCTGTGGATTCATCACCACTTTCCAGTAAGAACACCATTTTGTGATTTCAGCGCAGAAGTTATTTAATTTTTCAGCTGCTGATTCACAACTGCCTGTACTAAGGATTGCAACATCATCAACAAAATGTGCAATGGTTAGTTGAGCGTGTTGAGGAAAGTCAGAGGTATACATTGTATAAAGAAGTGGGCCTGGAATACTTCCTTGTGGAACACCAGAGAAGATTGGTTGTGATCTGGATTGTACATTTTGATATTTTACTAAAAAGATAAGTTATGCAGTTAGGATGCTATTATTCTGAAATATGTATCGGAGACAATCCCTGATCTTCAGTAGTAACTCATGCCACACTTTATCAAAAGCTTTCTCTGTGTCAAGGAACAGACCTAGGCATACTTGCTTTTCTTCATATGTGTCCATAATTGTGTCAACAATTCGGTGAAGTTGCTGTGGACAGGAGTGCAATGGCTTAAATCCAAATTGAGTGGATGGTATGATTTTGAAGTGGTTGAAACACTTTAATGCTCATTGGATTCCTGGACAGTGCATCTTACATTTAGATGGTCATACATCACATAAAAGTTTGCCAGCACTTCAATTTTGTAAAGCAAATAACATAAGTATGATATGTCTGCCTAGCCATACAACTTATTGCTTATAGCTGTTAGATCATTTTTTAAACCACTTAAATCTTACTGCGACAATGTAAGCATAAATTTTGTACACAACACAAAGGGAGAAAGGAAGATCAACAAAATCACTTATGGGAGACTTTTCAAGACAGCATGGATGAAAGCAGCAACACCAGTAAATGCTGAAAGTGTATTTTGCCCTAAAGGCATCTATCCAGTTAATGAAAATGCAGTAGCTGAACATGAATTTTTGCCGTCTGGTTCTCGGTCACACCATGAAAATCCACTTTCTGAAAGAGGACCTGAACCTGAGTTACCTCAAGTGAATCAAATTCAGGAAGAGAATCAGCTTCTGTATCCTTTGGTGTTATTCCACAAGCTGTTGCCATCCCCAGACAGAAGACTCCAAAACGTTCTAGCAGAAAGCAAACTGCCGTTCTTCTGACTTCTCCAGAAAATATTCTGGAGACCTCAGAAAGATTTCAAAAGAAAAGAAAACTGTTTCCTCACCAACTAAAATCAGGTGAGTTATTAATAACCGACTAAATAAACACTATCCTTCATAGAATCATCTGGAACCGATGAAGGTGAAGATAATGATACATCTTGTGAACTCTGCAGGGTAAAATACAGTGAACCCATATCCGTCAAACTTGGTGACTGGATTCAGTGTCACGGAAAGGGAAAAGAATGATATCATAAGAGATTTTTTGGTGCAGTGGATAAAAAGAAGTTTATTTGTGCGAAATGTGTTGTTCTCAAATGATATTTTAATCATATCTACTGACCCTATTTGCCTATCTTCATCCAATTCATCCTACTTGAGGAAGGCGAATAGGGTTATGAAGCACTATAATCAAATTAATTTTATATACAGTAGATCATGGTCTACAAGCTTGGGAATTTGTTCAATTAGTATTTCAAAATAAAATATGTGTTTACATCAAAAGCTTTTAAAAAGTCTAAGAAAATGGACATTACCTTTTTACTGTTATTATAATTGCATTTGTGATAAGTAGGGCCTGGATTTTGATGAAAAGTCATCTTTTTTGTGAGTAGTCATAGACAATGCTTATTGGAAATTAAGTGCATTCTGGAACAAATACATTAGATATATATGGTTTTTATAGGTCAACAAAATGCAATTTTTCCACATTTTTATAATAAAGTAATTTTTTAACATTTAAATGCATTTTCCAGTCATTTTCTTTCTTTTTCACGAATTTATAGGACATTTTCACCTGTAGCCCGCATTTGGGAGGCTCGGGTTCAGTTCCCATGGTGGACCTGACCCTGACCCATGGCCTTTTTGTGGGATTTTAAAATAATCTGTGATTAAAAGTTCATTTATATATTTTATATGAAATAGTAACTTTGTAAGTGTGGTAAACATGTAATTAACACAGGTCAGCATCCTAACAGTGCTGGTGAATTTATGACACATCAGTTCGAGGAATTGCCGATTACATCATGCAATACGTGTGGATTGCATCTACAGAATATCATTTGCAAGCTCTTCAAAACGTGGAAAAAAAGATAAGCGTCTCAGTTACTGTTAAAAGAAACGGCTTCAACATCAAGTAACAAGTCACCTTCCTTTTATAAATAATTATATGAAGTGTTTGTTAGTGCAAATATTCCGCTAGGAAAATTAATTCCAAATTACGAGGTTTTCTTGAACGTCACACTGGTCATACAATTCCTAATGAATCAACTTTGCGTAAAAGTTACCTACAAAAATGTTATGAAGACACATTAAACTGAATACGTGAATGTGTGAATGGGGAAAAAGAATATGTATCAATTGATGAGACAACCGATTCAAAGGGGCGTTATGTGGCCAATGGTACGCTAGAAGCTACTAGTGCCGGACAAATGTTTCTTCTAACCTCAGAGGTTATGGAAGCTGTTAACTACTGTCAGATATGCAAACTGTTCGATAAATCCATGTGTTTATTGTGGCCTAGTAGAATACAGCATGACGTGTTCCTCTTCCTGATAGATGCGGCGCCTTACATGGTAAAGGTGGCAAAATCGATCCAATTATTTTACAGTAAGATGGTGCAAGTTACGTGTTTGGCCCATGCTTTTCATCGAATTGCGGAGCAGGTTAGATTAACATTTCCAGAAGTAGATACACTAATTTCCACAGTAAAGAATATATTTTCGAAAGCGCCAACCCAAACTATGTATTTCAAAGATAAAGCCCCTAATATAGCTTTGCCCCCGGCACCAATTTTAACATGCTGGGGTACATGGTTAACTGCAATGTGACAATTTTCAAATAGTGAGAGAAGTCGTGAGTAGGGATAGGGTAGATTCTAAGGCAACTGAGAGCGCACAGGATCTGTTTTCTGATACTCAAATCCAAGGCAAATTAGCTTTCATTAAATCAAATTTTACATTTTTGACGGATACCATACCCCGCCTTAAAGAAAGTGGCATGACACTGGATAAGTCAATTGAGTTACTGAGGATTGCGGAAGAGAGGATACAGAATGTAAAAGGTGAGATTTAGGGCAAAATTAGACAAACTGAAATTTGTGTTGGATAAAAATAAAGGATACCAAACAGTTTGTCAGATTGCCAATATCTATCAGGAGAAAACTTCAGAACTGATATTTTTGAGTAGGATTTAACAGGCATTGACATAGTGTTTTTCAAATATGTACCTATAACATCTGTGGAAGAGGAGAGAAATTTCTCAAAGTATAAAGCAGTTTTAGCTGACAACCGCCGTTCCTTTACTTTTGATAACTTGAAGATGACCATGGTGGTGTACCACAACACTAAGTAAGGTATGTTTTGGCTAATGGGTACAGTAACTTATTGTTTCATATTTTATAAAATTGAAAATGTGATGAATTTTGAATTTATTTATTATTTAGTAGCAACAATTGCATTATTTACTGAGAAAGTTAATTTTAAAATGTGGTTATTCAAACCATATTCATTATTTGTCTGTGACTGTTATTAATTTATTATTATGAAAGAAATTGTTGATTTTTAAAGGTCATTTTTTTACATTTTATGTGCATTTTGTTTATATTTTAAGGCCATTTTGTAGCTCATTTTTAGAGAATTTTTAAGTGAACAACTTCCGGGCCCTAGTGATAAGTGTTTGCTTCTGAACAGCAAATTGCCTCACTCAGATATATTCAGACTTTAACATAAGTTTGAATTTATTTAGATTTTTTGCTAATGTTACAGGTGAATATGTTTTACAATACTAGAGAAAACCAAACTCCAAGAATCCAAATTTTATTGAGCAACAGGCCTTCCAAACTGTGATATGAAAAATATTTCCACGCCGCCTCTTTTGGGGCACTTTGGAGCTAACTCTCAGAATTTTAAATGGGATCATTACATTTTTCTTTTACATTTTGATTCCCCTCAATAAACTAAACAACTCTTGTTAAAACCTTTTTCTTTTCCTAAAATGAACTGTTGAGCTGTTATAGGATGTTAAGCAAGTCAATAAATTACTATTAAATTACTTTATTACATGCTTAAGGTACCCTCCATTAACATCTAAACACTTAGTGACTTTTTAGAAAGGTTTTCTGTTACTGTTAACAACATACAATAGAGTCTAATATGCAACAAGCTTCACATACTCAGAATTTCATATTCTTGTTGGTTGTGAGAGCTATTAACATGACTTGTTTTATGTATCTCCACAAAAAGTAGTGCAAGTGTTGAAAAACTATTTGTAGTTGGTTTTTAACACTTTGTCGCTATCAACCTTGAGTAGACCTTGGAAGTTGAAAATGTACACAAAAGAATTAAACAAAAACCATACACAACATTAAAACCAGAAACCAATTCAGATTCCCTTCCAAAACTAGTCCCTCAATAATATAAAAATGTAAGTGATTAAGTGTTAAAATCCAACTACAAATAGTTTTTCCAATTAATTTTGATGTCACTGTTACTAAATTCCTCCAATCACACATAGTCAAAGTGTGTTATGCAGGGTGAAGAAGGAGGCCCTGTGATAGGTCAAACCTGTCCAATTTATCCATCACCAAATATCTCCATTAATTGTTGATATATACTTATTGCAAAATGTGATGGTGCAGCATTCTGTGTCTTCATATCTAACTGCCTTATTTCTAGGTTTTGAAGAATCATAGTAAAGAATCAACCTGACAAACTAACTACATATAGTATTGTATTTGGAGAGTTCAGTTGGCTTTAAAATCTAAATACAGTAAAACCTCATTAACCCAGACCAGTTTTGAAAAACAAAATTATGTTTTGAAGTAATGAGTTGGTAATTCAAACACAAACATCACTTAAATTATCCTTACTTGGACATGTTTCGGAGAACGGTTTGTCCCCATCGTCAGCAGTTATCCGACTGGTTGGATCCGTGGTTTCCTGAAGTGAGCTGGTTATCTCTTTGGAAGTTTATCTCACAGTCAACAGATGCCACCACAGACAACCAGCTCACTTCAGGAAACCACGGATCCAACCAGTCGGATAACTGCTGATGATGGGGACAAACCGTTCTCCGAAACATGTCCAAGTAAGGATAATTTAAGTGATGTTTGTGTTTGAATTACCGACTCATTACTTTCAAATGTTAAATACATCACTGTATCTAACCTTTTGCTTCAAATAAAATTATGTTACCAATCATGAAAATGCACCAAATATAAAACAATTAAAGCCAGCCAGTAATACAGCCAAACTCGATGTTTAGGAAAAGTTTCTAATTATAAAAAACAAACAGTATACTTTAAATTTCGAATTGCCACCTGAAAACTCTCTTTGGAAGTTCATCTCACAGACAGATCCACCACAGGCAACCAGCTCACTTCAGGAAACCATGGATCCAACCAGTCCGATAACTGCTGACGATGGGGACAAACTGTTTTCCGAAACATGTCCAAGTAAGGATAATTTAAGTGATGTTTGTGTTTGAATTACTGACTCATTACTTTCAAACATAAAATTATATTGTTTATCATAGTAAATGAAGAATTGTTTTACAGACGATAAATTGCTTTTCTCAGTAGGTATACTACCTGAATTCTTTGCACTCGCCCCACCTGCTTGAGACCAGGTTGGAAGAGAAACTTTGATGGTCATGCGAAGAGTTGTGGCCTTGTATATGTGACTCGACAGAAAATAATTTGAAGAAGAAAAAATAAGTGTGGAACAAGATTTTATAGAAATGTTTAAAAATATCAATGGCTGTTCTGATGTTGATAAAGAAGACATTCTCAATAGGTTGCAAATCGACAATAACGGAGGTTATAAACCGATTACAGAGGAAGACATTATTCCATCATGCAGTATTACTGAAAATGAAGAGTATTCAGATTCAGACAGTGTTGATGAACCATCTGTGGTTATGATCCATGCACCGGCAGTAACACACATAGAGATATTGATGCTTTATTTCAAGAGTCAAGCCGAAACATTGCCAAATGAACTTCTAGTGTTAAAGCAGATGCAAGATTGTGCTGCTTGTAAGCAATACACTAAACTGAGACAGCAGAAGTTCACTGCCTTTTTTACTACCCACTAGTTTGTAGCTGCATTGTGTACTGTGCAAATACATCAGCTATTACAGTACATATAGTGTATATGTTTTTAGGTCAAAGTGTGACAATAGTAATTTCTAAACTCCATTAAAAATATTTTGATGATTTTGTTCATGTTTTTTCATTGTTTTTCCATCATTCTCTAGATAAGCCAAATTTTTGTTAACTTGGATTCACCCTGGTCCCAGTTGATCCGGGTAAACAGGGTTCTACTGTACTCGTGTGCTGTCTTCAACAGTTAATTTTCTCCCCGAGTCCATAAACTGTACTAACTCAATGAAAACATCCCATAAAATAGCTCAATTCATTTTAGAAAAAAAAAATGTTTTAATAAAGGTTATTTAGTTTATTGCAGTGAACCAGAACATAAAAGTATAACGGTTCCATTTAAAATTCTGAGGATAGGCCTCTGTACCCTATAATAAGTCTGTGGAAGGAAGTATTTTCCGTATCAGAATTTGACATTCTTGGGATTTGTCTTTTTTCTATTCACTTAAGAGATATTCATCTGTAACACTATGGGGACAATCCAGTGTGATGGACTTTACAATTAATTATTTTAAACAGAGGATACCTTCGTTAAGTGATGTATACTATCTCAAACAATATGTTTCTAATATTTAACTAGATACCTCATCCAAACCAGTAGTGCTCCTGCTTTCAGTATTATATTTTTTTCTTTAATTCAGATATTCTCATAGAAAGTATTAGAATTGGAATTTTTATTCACTAATTGATATACAATAAGCATGTATAGCTTTATTAACTTTAAAGAGAGTCGATTAAAGACACTAGACAACACTTACTTTTAAATTTTTCCGGAACTAGTTTCAGAGGCTTTGCCTCTATCATCGGCCGGCTCTCGACTGATTCTCGTTGGTGTAGCTGACGATACCTTGTCACAGGTCTCCTCTGGTGGCGGCTCAAGGAACTTGCTGAACAAATCCTTCTGGGGGATGTCGAAATTGAATACTTTGTTCCTATTTTTTGAAATGAAGATTTGTTCCCATGTGGATAGTTCTTGTTTTCCTGATGTATGTTTCAGTAGTTTTGGTTCTGGATTTATGTTGTGGTTTTTTTCCCAAAAATGTGTGGCAACTGCTGATTTTTCTAATTTTTTATATTTTATGTTTCTAAAGTGTTCCTTTGCTCTTGTTTCTAAATTTCTTTTTGTTTTTCCAATATAAATTTGACTACAGTCATTGCATTCAATTTGATATATACCAGATTTTTTGTTTGATGGAATGGCATCTTTGATGTTTGAGCAAATTAGGTTTTTTAAGGAGAAATGGTTGACTGGTGCTAGTTGAATATTTTGTTTTTTGAAGACTTTTTTGAAGTTTTGAGAAAGGTTTTAAAATTAGAAATTAACCAGCAATACAAAAATTTGGATGAGATAGAATTAAAACTTTACAAAATTCATTCAGTTTTAACGAAAGCGCTGGGAAACGTGATGTGGGAAAACTTTGAACATAATTATTTGGCAATCCTAAGCAAGAAAATGAAAGAAAAGACATTACGACTTAAACACAAATTGGCCAATCTGTGCAACATGTCCTCACACAGAAATACCGGGAAAAAGTTTAAAAACATCCGGAACATCAACGTATGTCGATCAGCAATCGTCACACACGCTAAATTCAATAGGGAAATAAGTTGCGTAAACGAAAAATCGAGCACGCAAATTTTTGAAAACGTAGTAAACCTATCTAAACAAAATTTCTCCACAAAAGAATTGGACCTTTTAAATAATGGATTAAAAACATGCGTCAGTTTCTCAAACAAAATTGAAGATTACATTGCAGATATCAACATTTCGACACAAATTCTACCAGTATCCATACAAAATTCAGTAAAAAGCCATTGTGAAAATATTTTGGAGGAAATAGAGAACAGATCCTTTCAGAAGAGAAAACATAATGCTATCCATTCTTTGAAACAGAAAAACGTTATTTACACAAAGGCAGACAAAGGCAACAAGATAGTCATAATGGAAAAATCAGATTATATTGAAAAAATGGAAAAAATGCTAACTGACAACGAATATGAAACCATTAACAAAAATCCTCTAAAAACTTGCATACAGTCATATGAAAAAACAATAGCAAAATCAAGCATAATACCAAACAAATATGCAGTTAAACCGGATAACCCAACCTTACCTAGACTTTATGGCTTACCCAAAATACACAAACCATCCATAACAATGAGACCTATAGTTAGCAGTATAAATTCACCAACATACAAACTTGCAAAGTGGCTAACAAACAAATTCAATTCATTTCCAAAATTCGACAGCCTAAGCATCAAAAACACCTATGAACTTATAGAACACATTAAGGATACTGAACTAAAAGAAGAGGACACACTAGTCTCATTTGATGTTAAATCACTGTTTCCCAGCATACCAGTTAATCAACTCCCACCGTTGATAGAAAAATGGCTTAAATCACTTGGAATGGCATCATCTGAAATTTCAGACTACATTGAACTAACCAAATTATGCATAGAACAAAATTTCTTCCAGTTTCAAACAAAATATTATCACCAAACTTCAGGGTTAGCAATGGGCAACCCACTATCACCCTTCCTGGCCGATCTGTACATGAGTGCATTAGAAATAAGGATCAACAAAGGTTTCCCTTGGATGTTCAAACTCTGGCAACGATATGTAGATGACATCTTTGCAATAGTACCAAAAAAACACATCAGTGATGCACTAAAACTTTTAAATATCCAAGAAAAAAGCATCAAATTCACTGTAGAAATAGAAAAAGACGAGCATTTACCATTTTTGGATCTAAAAATAATGAGGAATAAAAACAGACTAAACTTTGGCATTTACAGAAAACCAACACAGACAGACAACTACATAAAAGCTAATGGCTACAACCCAAGATCCCACAAACAGGCAATCTTCAATAGTTTAGCACACAGACTGGTAAACATCCCTCTCACAGCAGAAGAATACAAAACAGAATACAACAAAATAATTGAAATAGCACAAAAAAATAACTTTCCCAAATCATTAGTGGACAAAAAAGTGAGCTTAGCAAAAAAGAAGAAGCTACTAAAGGAAACCACAACTCTCTCATCTACAGAAACTAATTTGATTTTCAAAAAATTCACTTACCATCCATGGGCCTTTGATAAATTCAAAAAAGTCTTCAAAAAACAAAATATTCAACTAGCACCAGTCAACCATTTCTCCTTAAAAAACCTAATTTGCTCAAACATCAAAGATGCCATTCCATCAAACAAAAAATCTGGTATATATCAAATTGAATGCAATGACTGTAGTCAAATTTATATTGGAAAAACAAAAAGAAATTTAGAAACAAGAGCAAAGGAACACTTTAGAAACATAAAATATAAAAAATTAGAAAAATCAGCAGTTGCCACACATTTTTGGGAAAAAAACCACAACATAAATCCAGAACCAAAACTACTGAAACATACATCAGGAAAACAAGAACTATCCACATGGGAACAAATCTTCATTTCAAAAAATAGGAACAAAGTATTCAATTTCGACATCCCCCAGAAGGATTTGTTCAGCAAGTTCCTTGAGCCGCCACCAGAGGAGACCTGTGACAAGGTATCGTCAGCTACACCAACGAGAATCAGTCGAGAGCCGGCCGATGATAGAGGCAAAGCCTCTGAAACTAGTTCCGGAAAAATTTAAAAGTAAGTGTTGTCTAGTGTCTTTAATCGACTCTCTTTAAAGTTAATTTATCATAACAACACTGTTTTCAACACTTCCAAGAAAGTAAATGTATAGCTTTGTCAATCTTACACAATATTATTTACAGTTTGAATTCCAGAAAATCATTTGCATTATAGACTTTATTTTTTAACAAGAGTTGCTTGACTTTTTTCTTGAACATTTTGCCTGAGAATGCTTTGAAAGATTTGAGTATCTTGTTGTAAAAAATTACTCCTTTGTGGGAAATACTGTTGAATGTTCCGGTCAATTGTTGATAGTGTAGATGTATGAGTTCAGTTGCATGGGTATTATGAGCATGACAGTCTTTATTTTTTTTTTTTTAAACAATGCATACTATTCTGAATAAAAGATAGAGTTTCTAGCATTTATGTACATGGCAGTGGCAATATGTTAAGTTTGTCAAAATTGGTTAAATTGAAAAAGCTATTTGTAGTCGGTTTTTAACATTTCATCACTTACATTTTTATATTATTGAGGGACTAATTTTGGAAGCTGTTGCATCCATTTTCAATGTCGATCCTACTATTGTCTGTTGTTGTCTGCTCTCTTCCCTCTGGCGATGGAACTATGAACTTCTTTGTCAAATTATCCACTGGTGGGATTTTTCATTACTCAGTCCTTATTTTTCCGTATAAATATGTTTTCCCATTAATACATAAAATATGAAGCTATTGACAGTGAAACAAACAAAATATACAAATATAATAATTTGTAACTTAAAACTTCACTTACCTTATAAGAAATGATGAAAGTTTTCTTATAAATTGATCAAAATTGCGATTTCATGAAAAAATCTGTTCAACTGTTGGCTGATGATGTGAGATTTTTTCAGGAAATCACGATCTTGATCAATTTATAAGAAAACTTTCATCATTTCTTATAAGATAAGTGAAGTTTTAAGTTATAAATTATTATATTTGTATATATGTTCTCCCATGTAGTCCGTTTGTTTTGGGATAGCACCCCTTTTAATAATTTTGTATTTGGATCAAACTCATGGTTTTCATTCCAAAAATGAAATGCTACTGCTGGCTTATCTTCTTGTTTCATTTTGATGTTTCTAAAGTGCTCTTTGACTTTGGTGTTTAGGTTTCTTTTAGTTTGACCTATGTAGCATTTTTCACAATTCTTACAACTCATTTGGTATATTCCGAAACTGTTAATTGATGGGATTTCACTGTTGTCTTTGAATATAGTAATTTTAATACTGAGTATCTATTTGTAGGTGCCAAGATGATATTTTATTACTTAAAGATCTTTTTGAATTTATTAAATGTTTTGAGTGTAATTTGAATGCAAGAATGTGCTGTTACTTTCTTTTTCTTTAGTGAATGTGGTTGCTTCCTTAATGATTTTCTTTAGTTAAGCCTTCTTAATTTTCTTTAACACTAGACTTTTGTTGTATCCATTTTCTTCTCTATGTGCAGTATGGCTTTTTGTTTCTTGTAGTATTCTGCTTTATCCATGGGTATGTTGACTAGTCTGTGTGTAAGACTGTTTATTATTGCATGTTTATGTATAATTGGGTTATACCTATGATTTTTATGTAATTTTCTGACTGTGTTGGCTTCCTGTAAATTCCATATTTTATTTTTGTCATTCCTGATTATATTTAAGTCCAAGAAAGAGAGCTGTCTATTGTCTTCTTTTTCTATTGTGAATCTGATAGTTTTTTCTTGCAGATTGAGTAGTTTTAATGCATCATGAAATGTCCATTTGGAACTATTGCAAAGATGTCATCAACATATCAGTACCAAACCTTGAAGACCCATGAGAAGGCCCTTTTAATTTGTTTTGAATGTACTTGTAAATAAATTTGCCAAAAGGAGTGAAAGTGGGTTATCCATTGATAACCCTGATTTCTGCTTGTAGAGTTTCCCATTAAAGCTGAAGAAGTTTCGTTCAATGCTTAAGTATGTTACTGAAATATATTCTTCTGCTTCTACTGTTTCCATTTCCATTGTAGTTAGCCATTATTTTAATAGTGTCGTAATGCTTCTGTTGGTATGCTTGGAAATAATGATGTGACATCAAAACAGCACGGCTCTGGGCGAATTAATTAGGTGACTCGGAAAATTGGCTAACGTAAATTCGCAAAATCAGCATCACAAAAACAGGTTTTATACTGAAATAGTAGTTTTGAATTTCAATGGGGCTTCCCTCTGTATATGAATCCAAAAGTTCCTTAAAATTACCTTTATTTAAAGAGTCCTCGCTTTCATTATGTCCACGAAATGTCATTTCTTGTCTACTTCCCTAATGGGATATTGCATGAAAAGCCTGTGTTAAGCTTAAGCTTAACACTCTCATTGTATCTTACAATATATAGACTTGAGCTTTCCTGAAGAGCATCTGCAATTTTGTTAGTGTTTTTTCTCAGCTCCTTCAATCCGACAATTATGTTCCTCATACCAACGAGTCTTAAATTTCCTGGTGTATTTTGAAGATGCTCCGCTGCAAAGTTTTTCTAAACATAGCACATTCATCAACAATTTTCTCCCACCAACCGAATGGTATCCTTTGATGTAATCTCCTTGTTCCCAAGTGTTCCGAGAGACAAACTCATAGAGTACATGCAAACATGGCTTCAGTCCCTACAAATAGACCAAAACGTCATAGAGGAATACCTTCAATTAACCAATATTTGCATTGAACAGTCCTTTTTTACATTCAATAAAAAAAATTTCAAACAAAAGTCAGGACTATCTATGGGCAACCCATTGTCCCCATTTTTGGCAGACCTCTTCATGAGCTTTTTGGAAACGCACATCACAAAGGCATTCCCACTAATTTTTAAGCATTGGTACAGATATGTGGATGACATTTGGGCAATAATAAATGAGAAACAAGTGGATGATGCATTAAAACTACTTAATTTACAAAATCCTGCAATAAAATTCTCCATAGAAAAAGAGACAAACAATGAAATCCCTTTCTTAGATTTGAAACTTACCAGAAAACATAATAAACTTGAATTTGGCATACACAGAAAGGAAACACACACAGAAAATTTCATAAAATTAGATGGATATAACCCAAGACAACACAAGCATGCTGTTATCAACAGTTTAACTTACAGGCTGGTTAATGTACCTTTAAACAAGATAGAATATAACAAAGATTACAATAATATCATTCACATTGCAGAATACAATGGATACAGTGCTGAATTGGTCAACAAGAAAATAGATAAATTCAAAAGACAACTAAGATGCAAACAAGTAACTACTCTCTCCCCAATTAGCAATGAAAACTCATACAGAAAATTTACGTATCATCCCAGAGCTACACACCTTTTCCAAAAAGTTTTCAAAGAACACAATATTACTTTGGCCCCACAGAACAAATTTAGTGTACAACACCTTTTGAAATCACATAATACAAAGGAGATATCCACAGGCAAAAAATCAGGAGTGTACCGGATAAATTGCAAGGACTGTGACAAATTCTACATTGGAAAACCAAAAAGGAACGTGAACATTAGGCTTAAAGAGCACTTTAGGAACATCAGGAATAAAGAAATAGATAAATCGGCGGTAGCGTACCTTTTTTGAAAGGAAAATCATGACATAGAACGAGAAATTCAGTTACTAAAAAGTGTCCAAGGTCCAGCTGCATTAACCACGTGGGAAAAAATCTTTATAAAGTAATATGAAAGTAAATTGTTTAATTTCGATACTACCTTTGAAGAAAATCCAAATTTCAAGTTCATCAAGATACCGACAGAGACGCACCTATCACCTCCGAGGAGTTCACTGAACCGGCATCCATTAGTCGACAACAGCTGATGATGTTAGGAAGATCCTAACGAAATGCGTTCTAGGTAAATACTAGCAATAAATGGAGCATTGAGTATTAGTTCGACTCAAAATTGTATTAATAGCACTGGTGTTGCCCTACTGATATTTACCACCACACGTTTGTCTTTTTTCCATAAAGAAAAGGGTGTTTGGAGACACACCAAGTCGTGTGTTGGATTCATTGTAAATCACTTAAATATGAAAAATTAAACACTTCACATATCAGACAATAATCACTGATCACATAAAAAATTATGTTTTTACACAGGATGCAAACTTGTAATAAACAGTAGCACATGACACGCGGGGCTCGCTCCAAGTGGGTTACCAGCTTCTATGAATTGAATCCATAGCTATGGTAACCAGCTATGCATTCTGCTCCTCCAACCTCTCCTCACTCGCCACAAGTGTTACGGTCACCTCAGCCTTTTAATAACAAATCACTAGTTGGGAAGTAAGCTAGGTGCATTATTGACATGCGAATCGCCAAGAGAGCGGCTCCATTACAAAATATAACTTGGAGAACTTTTAAAAAGGAAAATTAAATGCTAGAACATAAAACATAACCATGTAAGTTATTCAGAAATAAGTAGGTGACTCGGTGATTCAAAAGCATAAAGGAAGACCCCCCCCCCCCCTGCATCAAAAGTGTTAAAAACTGACTACAAATAGTTTCTGAGATTAATTTTGACTTCACTGTTACTAAATTCCTCCAAACACATGTACAAATAGTTTCTTCAATTAATTTTGATGTCAGTTACTAAATTTCTCCAATCATGCATAAAAATTGGTTTACTTGGGGTACATTTTTTTTTTTTTTTTTTTTTTTTTTTAACTGAATACCATGTAGCAGCCCCCCAGAAAGTTATTTCATAGCCCAGTACTGAGTAAACATACCCAAAATATATAAACCTTATTGAGATTTAACTGTATTGGAACACCACAGTGAAGCGAAATAATTATTAATTTTTAGATGAGTCGTATTTATTACACATCTAAAAATTAATAATAATCCTTATTGTTTGTAAGTTACAGAATTGGGTCAGCACTCGCACTGCATATGTTATAGAGCTTAACTTTTTACATAAGGCTAAAATATGTTCATTCCGGGATACAATTACATCAATAGTATTGCCTTGGAAATTATTTATCCAGATAGTTTTATTAAATTAAGTAAATGACACTAAGATGCTTAGGAGTGATAGGGAGAAGGATAGGAAGAGAAAGAATATCTCTGGTTTCAATATAGTAATGCAAGCAGGGCTGCAGGTTCAAAAATAAGAATAATGGCTATAATAAATATAAGAGGTACTGTCTCTTGCATTTCAGAAGATTCAGATTTTGTATGAATTATCAAGCTGACTGCCAGACTATTAGGATAAACTTGTAAGAGATTCAAACGGTACCTAACATGATAAGCTGCAGAACACTTCATTTCTGTGTCACTTGTGTTTTTAAACTAAACTAGTAGTAATATAATTTTGATTCAAACTAATACTCCATGCTCTATATATTTCAAGTTCATCAGAACACCCACAGAGACAACCCAATCACCATCAAGGAGTTTACCCAATCAAAATTTGGAGAAACTTTCTTTTGTGCGACGCAAGGATATTTTCTAAGTTCAAAGGTGAACATATATGCATGCACAAACAAACGACCAGCGGGTTGCTGTGTTGCAACCAACATGAGAAAGATATGTAAAACTTGTAGCAAACTTCTGCAAAAATATCCCAGACATACGTGATGCACTCCGTGTGCAAAGGAACATAGTTTGAGCAGGCTAAGTTATTGCCTGGTCAAATTTTGTTACTCATGCACTGCTTTGCACATAAACAATCCTACGAAACGATGATGATAATGGAGTGCTCTGTAGGAAATACATGTATGAGCTCGTGGACTGTATCAGACTGGTTCGGCTATGCTGCGAAGTGTGCATGATGTCAAATGACACTAAGTATACTGCAAGGGGGGAAATTGGCAATCCTGGCCATGTCGTTTAAATCAACGAATGCAAAATAGGCCGACGCAAGTTTCATTGTGGGCACATTGTAGAGGACAACTGGATCTTGGGAATGATCGACGTGGAAACGAATGAGGTGCGGATGACGTGCCCCAACAACAGGAGGGATGCAATTATGCTCTACAGTCTAATTGCAGCGCCCATGATGAAACTTGCATCGCCCTATTCGCATTTATCTATTTGAACGACATGACCAGGACCGCCAATTTTCCCCCTTGCAGTATACTTGGTGTCATTTGACATCATGCACACTTCGCGGTAGTAGCCGAACCAGTCCGATACAGTCCGTGAACTCAAACATGTATTTCCTATGGAGCACTCCATTATCGTCGTGTCATAGGATTGTTTATGTGCAAAGCAGTGCATGAGTAACAAAATTTGACCGGATGATGGTCTGCTAGATAGTGTAACTTTGGGACAAGTAAGACTGTTGGCAGCATTGTGTTCAGTGGAGAAACAAGCATAGTTTGGCTGCACTGATTTCTTCAATATGGCTACATTATGCAGTAAGTAAACAAACAATAACGTTAAAAGAATGCCCTCCAACATGAAATTGTACTAAAAAGTAAAGATATTAAAAATCATGGTTCTGTATAAAAACATCAAAAAGTGTGAAGGAATTAGAAAAAGATTGCCGGCCACATATTAGAAAGAAGAGCCCAAAATTCAACAGTCGACATTAGCTGAGGATGTTAGGAAGGTTCTAATGAAATGCGTTCTAGGTAAACACTAGCAATATATGGAGCATGGCGTACTAGATCAACTCAAAATTATATTAATTTTGTGCTTCACTGTATCACAGTCCTTACTCACTAGGAACAAACTAGTAGTATTTCAATTACATTAAAATGTAGATTCTTGGTTTGAATGCTGTTTAACAGATAAAAGTTCCCTGACATTTTGCCCCGCAAAGTTATGCGTGAAACATTAGGCAAACTTTCATCTATTGGACCACAGCCTGTAAGCCCAGAATCTACTGGCACAAAAAGCCATGCAGTACATACTTTTTTTAAAATGTAGGATACTCTAGAGACATGCAAGATATGCAAACAGTAACCCTTTTATTTTAGGTGTGAGGTTATGAAGGAATACAATGCAATGGTAATTGGTGTTCATTGTACTGCACTCTAAAAACCCTTAAATGTTACATTAGTCATTCTCATGATTTATTTATCTATTTTATTACAATTTACAAAACTTCATAAGTAACATTTTTTTATCTTTAATTGTTTCAAAGCCTTCAAAATTATTCCTTAAATGGTTGCACAGAGTAAAGTTTTCCTTCAGTGCTTCCAGATAATCCACAGTGTGCTGGAACTCACTGAAGAACTACTTCTTTATTAAGTTTTAATAAATTATGCATTATTTTCCAAAAATTTATTATTTTATGACATTTAGGTGATGTCACAGCAATTATGGCTGCTCAAGAATAACAAAATATTTAAAATATTTCTACAGGAAGAGTGGTTTTTCCATCAAAATTTGTTGTGCCAAGTCCTAAGGTTTTTATATGATAAAAAGAGTTGTCATGTAGCATCAGCACCTGTTCCTTTATGACTGAATGTAAGAGATCCATCAGTGTAAATGTGAAGCCATTCTTTATTTGGAAATCTAGAGTTGATCCTCTTAACACTTCTATTTAAAAAAAAAAATTTGAAAAGATGAAGTATCATTCCTCTGAATCCTTATCTTTCATGCTTGTATCATATAACTCTTTTATAAAATTCAGCAACTCGCATAAATTGTTTCCATTCTTTGCTGAGATTGCAATTACTTGCAAAGTTGTGTGTAACTTTAACTGCTGCAGATTCATCTGAAAAAATATAAAGAAATGTATATAGTACACAAAAATTTTTTTATTTCTACAATAACAGAATGTGCTAAAAAAGAAGTCAATATTTATATAAAGTGTTTTGTAATATATATGGTGTTCATTTTTATCTGTATTTTTACTGCGCAAAATTTGACGTCATCAATAGCATCGCTGATGGAGCGAGTTTATATATGATTCACCTAGCGGCTTGCGATTGAATTAGATGGGTTAACAGCAGCTTTGAGGCCTCCCTCTACTGGCAGGTAAATATACTATTTGAGAGGTGGGTCGTGCCGGCGTAATATAAAGGTACGTAATTTCGCCTGGTGTGTAGATACGATAACTGTTTATAAAAAAACTATATACCGCAATGCAGTGCACTGCAAAGCTAATTATGCAGCCATAAAAGTAGACCATGAAGAATATACGAATCGATAAGTCAATGAGCACTTATTTCACAATAAACATATTGTAAACCTGTCACATAAAATAGAAATATTTCAATTTCATCTCAATTCTTTTCTATCACCCACAGTTTCCTCACAATGTAACTTCATTACAAAACAGAAAATTAGCAGAACATGATTTAGGAATAAACAATAAATTAGTGTTACAATATGTACAAAGCTTTTATCCAAGTCTAAACAAGAAAATATCTCTAGTACATAGTCTTATATGTCCATTTTCTTATATTTCATTTCTCTCTTCCCCTTAAACACTGCCTGTATTGCGAGAAGGTATGCTTGATGCTTTCTGCCATAACATTATTTATTGCTTCTAGATTGGGACCATTCACTTTATAGCGTCCAGTGTCTCTCTTTTTGTGAGTAACTGATCCTGTATCTTGGAAATGTTTTATGCACCTATTGGTTTTAAAAGAAATAAGGATACCAACATTAATAGACATTTTAATTAAGCATGAGAATGAAAAAACATTTATATCATATACTGATAAAACGTAAGCCGTTAATGTTGCAAACAAAAGTATGTCAATTTGACGGTACCTGGACACTTTTGACAAAATTACGATCCGAGGGACTTGTCTGAATGCTGGATAGCATTGTATAAACTCCTCTATGCAGCGGTTTAAATTATATTTATATGTCGCACCAATTTTAATGCTGGTACGAAAGTGGCATTCAACCATGAAGACGCGGTGGTCTGTGTTCATATCCAGGGGAAGCTGGTTGTATTAGTTACCAGAGCAAAAACACTGAGAGCGCTGTAATTTGCTTACTGTTCTGTAAAAATTACAGCTTCATCTCCATAGAGAGCACTATGATTTCAAGATAGTCTCACCAGTCAACTATGACGTCATTTTTCCTCAATCGGAGGGCGGGAAATAATGAATAAAAATGAACACTGTGTATATAGACAACTTGCTTCAGTTATGTTGGATTTAAAAATCCAAATTTTAGTCATGTAACTGTTATGCACATGTAACACTTTACAAATTTATGATGTTTCACTATATTTATACTTTATTGTAACATTCCTGATTCTGTAGTTAGCCACTCCTTTGTGCTTCTGAGTATTTTGAGGTTATCTAACAGACTGCCTACTTGATGGCATGATCTATACATAAGTTATGCAAGTCTGAATTACAACGTTTATAAATGCAGTTTCATTACAAAAATTCATGACTTAAATAACTTAAAGTTTAATATAAAAATTATTTGTGGTTGGTTTATTGACACTCGTCACTTACTTTTTCATATATTTATGAGAGACTAGTTTCAAAGGCCCTGGCCTCCATTTTCAATCTCTTCCCAACTGGCATTTGTTGTTATCTGCTCTCTCTGGTGGTGGAAATGGAGGCCAGGGCCAGGGCCTTTGAAACTAGTCTCTCATAAATATATGAAAAAGTAAGTGACGAGTGTCAATAAACCAACCACAAATAATTTTTATATTAATTTTGATGTCACTGTTACTAAATTCCTCCAAACACACATCAAGTATAGGTTAACAAGTCTTGAGGAATAAAAAAATGGAGTTAAAGTGTGGAACAAGGAACATGGAAATGGAGGCCAGGGCCTTTGAAACTAGTCTCTCATAAATATATGAAAAAGTAAGTGACGAGTGTCAATAAACCAACCACAAATAATTTTTATATTAATTTTGACGTCACTGTTACTAAATTCCTCCAAACACACATCAACTTAAAGTTTATTATGTTTCCACAAACATTGTTAATAACATGTATGCATCAACTATTCAAATATATTTGGTATCTTTCTGTTAACAATCTAAGGATTTCAAAGTGCATTTGACACAGTATGGCGAGAAATGCTACTACACAAGGTGAAATCATATGGCATATCAGGTGACATGCTAAACTGGTTTCAAGCCTTCTTATCTCAAAGATGGTTTGCAGTTCAGTACAAAACAGCCACATCCAAATGGAAACAAACCTGAGTTGGATTACCCCAAGGATCTGTTACAAGTGCTATTCTCTTTCATATATTTATAAACGACCTAGCAGATGCACTGAAGAAACTACATAACATACAAGTGGGAATGTATGCCAACGACCTAGTAATATGGACCTCGGAAAAGAATATAAGTTCTGGAAAACATTATAAAAAGTTACAAAAAACAATGGAGAATGCAATTATAATACTGGAACAATGGACTAGCCATAACAATATGGAGATAAACACAGAAAAAACCCAATATCAACTGTTCACAATGCAACACAAAACAGAAAATATACGTCTGCAAATCAATAAGAAAAATTTACAAAAAGCATCCACAACAACATATCTAGGAATAGAACTAGACCGGAAACTATCAATGAAAGAACATGTAAACAATGTAACAAATAAGATCAACAAAAAGAACAACATCTTAAAACGCCTGGCAGGAAAAAAATGGGGTGGAAATGTGGACCTCCTTAATAACATATAAAACATACATAAAACCCAACTTACTATTTGGAGGAGAACTGCTGGCAACAGTAAGCAAGAAACTCAAAAGGAAAATAGAAACCTCACAAAACAATTCACTAAGAATAATAACAGGAGCTGTGAAAACAACACCGATTGCCATACTACAGAGCTTCACAAAAAATATGGCCATAGAACTGGAACATGAATTAAAGGCAATTACCCTAGCACAAAAACAGCTAGTTAACAAAAATAGACACAGGTGGTATCACACAGCAGATAATATAAGCAATCTAAAAACCCAAACAAGCTTCAGAACATACATCAATAACTCAAAACACAAGAACATAATAACAACAAATATAACAACAATAGAGGAAAAAAGCCCAACAGAATATATTGACATACATTATAAGAATGACCTGTTATATACAATACATAAGCAAAACAATTTACCAGATGAAATGAGAGCAATAGCAATAGCCACAGAAAATGAAAGATATCCAGAAAAAGACTGGCTCCGAATATACACAGATGGATCCTTTATTAACAAACAAGATGCTGGTGCAGGAGTATACTGCAAACATTTTGCACAGTATCTAACACTAGACGAAACTTCAAACCATTATGATGGAGAACAGCCATAAAAGCAGCACTGCAGAATGTCCTGTACAGACCGTACATAAAGCAAAACATAGTTATCTCAACAGATTCAAAATCAGCCATAGATGGGATTGTAAATTATAAAAACAAAACAACAAGAAACATCAAATAAATAAGAAGTTTAATTAAAGCTGTCGAATCCAGAAACCATGTCACCCTGCAATGGATTCCAGCCCACGTTGGACTTTTAGGTAATGAACATGCTGACCAACTAGCAAAAAAAGGTGCAATTCCTGATGATATTTAGATCCAAGAAAGAGAGTTGTCCATTGATTTCCTTTTCTATAGTGAATTTTATAGTCCTTTCTTGCAGATTGAGTAATTTTAATGCATCTTCTAAATGTCTATTCAGTACAATTGCAGAGATGTCGTCAACATATCTATACCAAACTTTGAAGATCAATGGGAAGGACTTTTTAATTTGTGTTTCAAATGCACTCATAAATAAGTTAGCCAAAAAAGGTGAAAGTGGATTGCCCATTGATAACCCTGATTTCTGCTTATAGTGTTTTCCATTAAAGCTGAAGAAGTTTTGTTCAATGCATATTTTTGTTAGAGAAATGTATTCTTCTGCTTCTATTGCTTCCATTTCTATTTTAGTTAGCCACATTTTTAATACAGTCTGTAATTTTTCTGTTGGTATGCTTGGAAATAAAGATGTGGCATCAAATGAAACCAATCTGTCATTTTTGTCTAATTTATATCTTTGATTTTTCCTATTAAATCTAAAGAGTTTTTTTAAATTTGCACTTTCGAATTTTGGGAAACTATTAAATTTATTTAGCAACCATTTGGCAACATTAAGCTACATTTTAAAACACAGCAGAGATTTGATGAAGAAGATAAACTAAAAGACAAGGATTATAAGAACATTGGAGACAAAACTGACATACAAAAACTATCAAGAAAGACTGCAGTGGCCCTATTTAGAATGGAAACTAGCCATGATTGTCTTGCAGAACATCTTTATAAAATACACTGCATACCTACACCCAAATGTACTATCTGTAAAGATGATGTCATCATGAACAAACAACATTTGGACAAATGTATTGGTCTCAAAAGTGGGAACCTACAGGCTTTATATTGGGAAGCTAGGGGGAAAATGATGCAAATCAACTAATCCCCAGTGCCATTAGTTGTCAACAACAACAACAACAACAACAACATTCTAAGTCAGCAACAGTAAAACCTCGTTAACCCGGATATCTTTAACCAAGACATCCATATAACCCAGACCAGTTTTGAAGAACAAAAATATGTTGTTTAGCGTAGTAAATGAAGACTTTTAGTTAATTGATGGAAATTAATAATTTCCTCATACTAGTGTATATATATAGGCTATAGCAGGTCAATAGATTAGAGCGACTGGATGGAAACCAGGAGATCCGTGTCAAATCCTGGCCATGGCATTGAATTTTTCATGTTGACTCTATCAAAAACCTTAGCCTATATACGGCTAGTATGAGGAAATTATGAATTTCCATCAATTAACTAAAATAATAAGAGTTAAATGATGAAGCCTGGGACTCAAGTACTTACAATAATAAGTATCTCGAATTGCGACAGCCCCTAGTGGTTTACCAGGGAAATTTATGAGTCAAATGGAGAATTTAATTTGCCCGTGGTAGCTCAATGGGTTAGAGTGACTGGACGGAAACCAGGAGATCTGTGGTTCAAATCCCGGCCATGACATTGAATTTTTTGTTGACTCAATCTATCAAATGAAGACATGTTTTACAGACAATAAATTACTATTCTCAGTAGATACATTACTCGAATTCCTTTGCCAGGCTAAGCCATGATCAACACTGAAATTTAACAATTTCAAATGTTAAATTCAATTAACTCCTGATAGCTAAAAGAAATCACTCTGACTCCCGAGAATAACTATATTACTGCATGAAAACAGCTGCATAAGCCTAAGGCTATAAACTTTGGTTGTGAAATACTCTATTTAAATGGTACATACAGATGCTGATGGAGAGGTTTCTTTCTTTCCAGGCTGTGTGATACAACATATATGATGATTATTGCATGGTAGGTAGCATAAACTGAAACCTATTACAGTTTTACTACAGAAAGCTGGCTCTAATACAACATTGACAGTTTACCAGCATAAACCTAGAAAAAATGTAATAATCCTTAGTACTATGTATCTTACAGTAGATATGGCCAACAATGAAAAGAATACTCCAGAGACTAGGGTGTTACAACTCAACCAAATTTGGTGCTGATGTAGTTGGCCAGATGCCTAAGCTCTACACAGTAAAGTCTGGTTCTCAGAGGTGGCCAGTACATGTATGGTACAATATACTTGTTCTAGCTGCAATAAATGCATGGATCTTGTGTAGGCTAGTAACGGGATGCAGGATCAGTTGCAAAGATTTCATCTTTGAGCTGACTCTGGAACTTTGTGCATCACATATGAGCAAGAGAAATTAATTGTACATTGCCAGATCCAGTGTTCTGATGATAATTGAAGAAACAATCTAACAGTCTAAGAAACACAAGTTGGATGCAAAGTTGCTAATTGTGCTGGAAACATAACTCATGATGTGTGTATGGGATACAACAAACCCGACTATGGAAAGTGTACAGCAATAACAAAAGTGTGGTGTTCAAGATGTGCTAACACTCTCCCTGAATAATTGTAAACATTCTGTGTACAGTTAATTTGCAAGAAATGTTTCCTTGTAGTCTTTGCTATGTTAAATCTGTGTTAGTTATCAGAATTTTGTCATACATACTTTTTAACCCTTTCACCAATATGGACGTCATATGACATCCAAGTTAAAATGTCCCAAACTGATATGCACGTGTATAGACATCCTGCGCATACATGGATTTAATGCTCATTTAATGCCAATTATTTTAATCTTCCTATTTTACAATAAATTTAAATTAGTTCTATAAGGGATGTAAACGTACCCTTAAAGGTTTCTTTTTGAATTGTACACCTCCAAACCTGGATAAACACCCAAGGGCACATCTGCAGATTCCCACCAAATAATATTGGTTTCCTTGTGAACTTCTTTTTCGCAACACACTACACATTTTCGAAATGGTTGCAACTTTTTTGGTTGTGGGTGGTATCCTTTCAGGAAAGTGTTTTCTCTCAAGTATTGAGGGGTGATGTGGTGAATTTCTTACCCCCCAGTATAAAGAGGCCTCTTGAGTATTATAATACTCAATTAGGTTACGAGCTATTTATATGCGCAAGTACAGGTAGGTGAATGTCTTGCATGAATTTACAGCTCTGAAAATTACTAAACAATTGTGCATGGTTACATCCAGTGGTATAAAAATACTTTTTTTACCATTTAACTGTTTTTCGTAAAGAGGGATAGCTAGTAATAGCTGATCCACATCACCCATATTTGACCCGCCATTTCCCCCAAACAATGGAGTAGCTAACATGCCATCTGTAGACCAGTACACGTCACTGCTACCTATATCCTAAACATCTCCTTCATAATCGCACAACAAATCTTCCAGATTTTCTACAGTAATATCTGCCTAATTTTAGTAATTTAAAATGTGACAATCATTTAGCTCTTGATAGCTGTAAGAAATCACTCTGAACACAGAGAGAGTATAAATAACTAAAATACTGAGCAAAAACAGCTGCATAAGGCTACCAGAAACCTTGTAATAAACAGATCTGTAATAACAGATGCTGACAGGGAGTTTTCTTTCCAGCGTGTGTGTGTAATGCAACATATACTCGTATGATTATCGCTTTGTATAGCATAAATAAACTAAAAGCTAAAACCTGAGCCGGAGAAGTCGCTTGCATAGCTATACATACATACATTTGTTCGTATACACACAAAACAAAATGATTCAAATATTAGGCATGTTCGGCGCAAAAAATGGCTTTTGCTACAGTGCAACAAAGTAGTGAAATTTCAACGATTTATTAATGTAGTCTCTACTTTTTTGTTACTGTAGATGTATATTGCCTTTAATGGGTTTTAAACCAGTTTTTGTTTCGTTTAAATAACTTAATAAATATGGAAGATATGGAATTGTATTTATTATGCATTTTTACAGCATTTAACAATTTAAATGTCTTGTTCTGTTTATTGGGTATCCGTTTCCGGACCCTGAAGGGTTTAAATGGCTATCGGTGAAGCAGTTAATGGACGCATAGTTTTCCAACACAATGCATGCAGTTAACAGAGCTTATTTTATTAATTCTTACATATAAATAAAAATTCAACAATATAAAATGTTATTTCCAAATGCTAGGCTTTGGCAATGAAGCCATTAGCTCTCTTGCTCTCCAATATTTCTGTATAGTGGGTCCGGCAGGTAGGACTTCACAGGTTAAAAGATGTTCTTCAGTCATTTCCTCTTGTTTGTTGCACAGAGGACAATTTGGACTTGTATAAATTCCTATTCTGTGTAAGTGTTTAGCCAAATAGTCATGTTCCGTAAGTAATCTAAAATTTGCTACTGCAGCTTTACTGGAATAATTTCTGGATTTTTAATTAAAATGTTCCATTTTTTATCTTTGGCTTTGTTAGATACTGATTGGTTTTGTTTGTTTTTATATTTGCTTTTGATTAATCTTTTTATGGATGGTAAGTTTTCACTTTTGTTCTGAATTAAATTTGCACCTTTTTTGGCACGGAAATCAGCTGATTCATTTCCAGCAATTCCACAATGTGCAGGTATCCACTGTAATATACTTCTTTTCTGTAGTTTTTGAAGTTGTTGGATCATTTTGTGACATTCTTTAATTTGGATTGACCTCATTTTATATGAACTTATTGCACATAATGCTGCTTTAGAATCAGAAAGTATGACAACATTTTTGAATTTATCTATTCTCTATAGAAGGTGTTGGAGTGAAATATGAATAGCCGTTACTTCTGCATCAAAATTTGTTGTGTGGTATCCTACTGGTTGATAGAATGAGAACAGTGCACACTTAACTCCTGCTCCTGAGTTGTTGTCCAAGTTGGATCCATCTGTATAGATATGTAACCATTCTTCAGTTGGGTATCTAGTGTTCACAGTTTCTAATGCTAGTGCTTTTAGTACAGGTTTGGAAGTTTCAGATTTTGTAACTATTTGTTCTAAATCTAATTGAATATTAATTGGTTCAAAAGTCAGTGGGTTTTCTTTGATTAAAACGTTTTCTTTAGAATTAGGAAGATTCAGATCTGATTTAAATTCCATAACTTTGTGTAGGAAACTTGTTTGTGTTTTTATCTTGATTGGATGTAGTAATCTTTTCTCCCATTTTGTTGTTTTTAACCGCAACATTTTTTCATGTTGTATTAGTGCCTGCTCCTCTAAAGTTAGATGTATTGGATAGTTCCAAGTTAAGGCCTACATTGCCGTGATTGGAGTTGAATTTGCTGCACCGGTTATTAGTCGCAGGGCCTGATTTTGGCATACTTCTAGGTGATTTATGTTAGAACTGTTTGCTGTAATTATTACCTCTGCATTATAAAGAAGTATTGGCGTGATGAATGTTTTGTATGTGGTGTTCAGTGTCTCCTGATTACTGCCCCACTTGACTCCAGCTAATCTTTTCAAAATTGAAAATTTGTTTGTTCATTTGTTAACTACTGCTTCAATTATGATGTCTCCAAGATAATTTTGAATCAAAAATTGTTCCTAAATATTTTGTTTGATATGTTTGTTTCAGGATTGTTTTCTTGAACTGCAGATTTAGTTTAGGGATTTTCTTTTTTAAGCTAAATATTTGAAATGTTTTGTCAGTATTTATTTTCATCAAATTGTTGTCAGTCCACTTTTCCAATAGTATCAGAGCCTTTTCCATTGAAGTTTTGGATTTCTCTATTTGTGGGGAAGATGTCCACATGATCATGTCATCTGCAATAAACAATATAAAATGTGTATTATTAGTTTTAAACCCGGCACTTAGCCCAAAACAGTTAAATCTTCTAGTATATTCAAAAATGGTGGCATGAGTCAAAATGACCCATCAGTCCTTATAGGTAGTCAGACTAGGTCAGTCCTAGTGTTAATGATCCAACTGATTCTGTCTTTAAGTTTATTTCATTTTCAGAGTTTGGTATACATACAAAAATAATGACAACTAGTGGCAGTATAGATGACAATAGGAAAAAACAAAATGACTGAAGATAAGGGAAAGTTTCTGTGAAACCAGTCTTGAATTCTGTGGAAAGTTCATCTATTAAAGATAAGTGAAGATTGTGACAAATAATTATATTTTATTGTAGTCTCCAATTCTAGCTTATTTTCTTCACTGCTATGCAGCTTTCCCAACCACTCCAGCCATTTTATTCAATGGTATGGTGTTTTTGGTTTTGAGTTCTAGTTCAGTTCATTAGAGAAGAGCAAGGCATAATGAAAATGCAGATATCTTGTCATGGTAGCTCAAGTTAAATTCAACTTAAAAAAAAAATCTGCCTATACTTCTTTATAGTCTACAATCAGTAACAAACAACTGTATTTTTAATGTACAAACAATTAAAACCTCAGTTATGAGTTTACCATGCTTCCTGGAAGATCTATTTTGTTAGCCACTACCAGCTGTGGGCGTTCTATCAGTTCTGTACTGAACTGTGATACTTCATGCTGTAATGCATCCAAATGGGTCCATGGTTCTTCCAGTGACATATCCAGGACATACAGCAAAGCAGAACATCTCTCTGCATGTTTCATAAATGTTATTCCTAAGCCACGATTCTTGTGTGAACCAGGAATAAGGCCTGGTAAATCTGCAACTGCAATATCAATGCTGCTTTTAAACGAAAGAAAGAATTTAAATGAGAAAAAAATAATTACAAAATTACAAAAAATTACACCTCATTTCAAATTTTTATGCAACTTTATATGTGCAGGTAAAACAGCTGCACACAGGTGTCATCTCTAAGCAAGTTGTTGATTATATTATAAACACACTTCATTCTAATTCAATGATCATATTTATTCCATAATTCATTCAGTGATAAAGTCTATCTACCCAACGCAAGTGCACGGCGGCCGCTTTCTTTGACAAACCCTCATAATCGTTTTACAACATGGACCCTCCTCCTGACGGTCCTTTCTACAATGTTGCAACATTTTAACATCACCGTCTTGCACCTAATGAAACAGAACAACTGGAAGTTGGAAATTTGGCAACTGAGACTCCACGCGGAGTAGACATGCAACTGTCATTTTCAACAAATGGGGGCTGCTATTGGTCCCCAACGTCAGTGTTCCATTTCTGAAGTGTGGAGACAGATTTATGACGGTCATTAGTGGGCGGGGAGGTCCCGTCCTTTGAGGTCCCTTTGACTGGGAACTGCACACACGTTGGTTAAACAGACTTTACATTTAAAAGTATTCAAAAAATATTGAAACAGTTATTTCAGATATTTCATTCAAAATTATTTATGGTTTATGGTGAGGCTAAAAAACAAAAAAAGAATAGTTGAAAGGAGATAGTTGTCAGAGTAATCTGATAAACAGAAGAAAAGAAAATTGAATATTAATCATGATTTTAATAACAACAAAATTAATGTATATTTTGAAGAAATATTTTGTTGAGTATTAAATAGTGTGAAAAAGTGATTTGAAAGAAAAGTTATAAAAATATTATTAAATATTACAAGAACATAATTATAATTGGATGTGATGTGAACCAGTGGAAACATGTTGAATTGCCATAGCAACGGCAGAACCAGTAAATCTAGATTGGCTGAAGTTAGCATTCTTCTGCATCCAGCAACCGTAGAAATCGGATGTGTGAGCAATTCTGCCTGTACATAAGTCTGCAGAAAGGATGCGGTTCATAAAGCATTATAAAAGTATTACAGTTGTTCAAAAGCAAATAACAATGTTTGTACAAGTGATGGATTAATTGTTTTGACTAATAATTGTTAATCGTTCAAATAAACCCAGTCTACTCATATTGATAATTCCATAAAAAATAAAAGTTTTAACCCTCTTTTACATATATTTGCTGTTTTCAATAGTTTGATTTATAGATTAATAAATATGTCCCTGAATAAAGATGAATTTAATAAAGAATATAAACATATTATTAATACTGCTTTAATTAATGGTTTTAATAAAGAGTTTTATAAATAAAAAAAATCAAATATCAAAAAACTGTTAAAGATATTTCTACCCTTAGGAAAATAAAAGATGATTATAATTTTAAAAAATTTACTTACCATCCTTGGGTTAATAAAATTTTTCAAAAAATTGTTAAAGAGTTTGGTATAACTTTAGTTCCTCAAAATAAATATAGTATTAAAAATTGACTGCACTTCTCTATAACAGATAAAATTCCTAATAATAAAAAATCTGGTATTTATCAGTTTAATTGTTTTGATTGTGATAAAGTTTATATTGGAAAGACAAAATGTAATTTAGAAACCAGAACGAAAGAAACTGATAAATCGGCCATAGCAGATCATTTTTGGTCATTTAACCATGAAATAAATCCAAAAGTTAAATTATTAAAACAATTAAATGGTCCGATAGATTTAATGGTTTGGGAAAACATATTTATTTTAAAAAACAAAAATCGCCTAATGAATTTTGAAATACCGGCAGTCGATTCTGTTTTGAAATTTGTTTATTTTCAGATTTTGGTAGTACTAACAAGAACATATCAACATCTAGCGTTCGTAATGATGGCGACAGCTTTGTTGTTTCCAGCTGAAGATGTGTATAAGTTTACATGAAATCGTGATCCCGGAGAATTTATAAGAATTATCATCATTTCTTATAAGGTAAGTGAAGTTTTAAGTTACAAATTTTATATTTTTATATAAACCCAGTTTTTATTTTGAAAAGAAAGTTATCAAAATTATTTATTCCTTTGACAAAACCCAGCATCCCTTCCCATCCGCGACCATGTCCAGATATAAGATTTCACCAGATTTTAGGAGAGCAGCCGGAGACATTCCAGAGATCCAGCAATGAGAGACTCCAACATCATCCCTGCACCCACAGCAACAGAGAAATTCGGTTGCAATGTCAAACATTTATCTTAAAATAATAGACACATCTTGATTCTACTGAGTATCAAAAATATTGAGTATCATTGTCCCATTCATACTTGTAATAAACAATCTCACTTTATAAATTTCACTAGTACTGTTAAAAGATGATCCAAAGTGGAGCACTTCCCATACCTGCTAACTGATCATAATCATCATACTGCACAATTCCAATATGTGGCTTCAAGGTGGTGAATGGATATGGTGCAATTTTAGGCCTTGCTCGGGAAATGGCTTGAAGTAGAGTGCTCTTTCCTGCATTGGGAAAACCAATCTGAAGAAAACAATACAGGTACATTACAAATTGTGTAAAAACTTTGTATTGTATTGTATTGTATTGTATTGTATTAATACCCAAAATTTAATAACAATATTCTATTGTGAACTTACTTCATCTGTACAAAAAGAAAGCATTTTTTTTTTCAGAAACAGAGAGTAAGACAAAGGGTATTTGTGCACCTGAAGAAAGAGAGAAAGTAAGAAATATATAGGATAGAATTTTACGGAGGGGATTCGGCACATCAACCAGGCTATCTTTCCTATCTTTGCCCCAAGTGGGACATCCCTGAGAGGAAAGATGAGGCAACAGAGACAGAGAGCAGCCACCAAAGGAATCACAACAGTGCTTACATATTGTTCATATGCACACAAATCAAAATCACTCAATAACTTAGATGCATTCGACGCAAAGAATGGCTTTTACTACATTGAAACAAAATAGTGACATTTCAACAATTTGTGAATATAGACTAATGATGTTGTAACTTTGTGGGTTCGTAGAATTAAAAGGCCGAGTTGCAGAAATTAAAAATCTCCTTTATTTTCATCGAAATACACTATTTAATTCTCACGTAAGAACATTAAATCACATATACACAGTCTTACAAGGTCGATCACAATAACAAATAGTGACAGCAGATTACATCTTTAGCTCTCGTTACAACACAGCTGGCTATCTCTCTTTTCACAACTCTGCTGGCATGTCACCATCCATTTTATATGTCCATTCATAAGTCGAGAACATTCACGAACAAACAAGAAAAACAACCATTCTCCGTCAATCGAGATATCTCTAGAAATTTCCAAACATGAAACCCTAACTGTGGCAGCTAGTCCTTTATTTGAGATAACATTGTTTGCCACTTTTGTGATCACTTTGCCGCGTTATCGTTAACTGCTCATGCAAGCTCGTGAAACATTATCCGCCGTCTATTATCGATTTGTGCCGAAACGTTTATGCCCAGCACCGCGACAATATCATTTTTTATACTGCCTTTAATAGACTTTAAACCAGTTTTTATTCTGTTAAAATATTTTATAAATATGAAAGATACAAATGTGTATTTATGAAGCATTTTTACAGCATTTCACAATTTAAATGTCTTGCACTGTTTATTGGGTATCCATTCCAGGACTGTGCAGGGTTTAACTGACTATTGGTGAAGCGGTTAAATTCTATATAAAGAACAGTAAGAAATCCAGAAACACAAACTATTCAAACATAATTCTTCCTGCAATGATTTTGATTAACCCAAGATTCATCCAAATAAAAGATGGGCCTGGAATCACCTGTACTTTTAACGTTGTACATTTTGTGCAGAGATGTTAGTATTGCAGCAATAATATATATACCTTCTTTCAAGCAGAAATTTGCAATTATCATTAGCTCTCCTATATTTGAACTCAAGAGACTTCTAAATGTTATACATAGAAGATACAGAGTCCATATATTCTATTTTCTCCCTTATTAAACAGGTCCGCCTTTTGGCAGTTGGATATTCACCCTTGTCGTATAAATCATAAAATGCACTACATAAAACACACATTTGAAAATCATCTAAGTTGGTAGCACTGCTCAATGTTTTCTAGGAGACCTAAATATGGGAACTTCTCCTATTTTAGGGAACTGCTTGCCTTCTTTAACAATTTTCTTTACAGAGTGAGCACTGACATGACAAGCTTGTGCTGTTAATTCTTGACTCCGATCAAAATTTGTACTTTCAAAATTTCTTTAATTGACAACTGTCTGAAAAAGGAATATACATGAAAAATAATATTCCTAGTCTGCCTACATAAAATCTTATGACGTGTCACTACTAGGCACACTAGTAGGCTTGCTAAGCAACATATTTACTAACTTTGAAAAGCACTTATGCACTCTTAAAAGTTCCCCACTTTACTGAATGCAAGGTACAATATGCAAGTGCTGCATAGCATGTCTGTCTTTTTCTTCACAGACTGATAATTATTCTTTTCTTTCTGGTCATGTGCCTTATTTTTCCATATCTCCAAAACTAAATGTCCTATAACTTGGGCTTTGGATGGTCACCCTCAGAAAAAATAGCTCTCTAACATGGGAAAAACAAAATAATTCTGTAATTAGTATCTTTTAAGCATGCAAAGAAATTAGCTGTATGGTTTGGCAAAGCGAGACAGTATGCAGGTTTAACTGTACAACATCACACTCACCTCAATGGCTAGTCAACACTAGACCAGCCACACTAGCCATGCCTTATGTTCATTCCTGTTTTGCAGTTACTCTAATTTTATGGTTACCATTAATCACAATATAAATTATCATTCAACTATGGTAAATCTTTATAACTTACCAAACCAAAGTGCGCCATGCTACTGACTTCCAGAATGTACTTCAGATCTTCACCATTTGCTCCATATTCTGCTACTTTTGGAGCTTGCTCTATTGCAGTTGCAAAGAAATGGTTACCATGACCGCCAGCCCCTCCTCTGGCAGCTAGAAACATGGTGCCCTCATGTTCCAAATCACCTACAATCTTTCCATCTGCTTCTTTTATTATTGTACCTACTGGAACCTATGCAAATGACAAATGGTGGTTTTCCATACCATTAGCAGTTTTCATGCAACATTAGTGATGAATCAAAACTTCATGGGTGATCAACTGTGTCAAGCCCGCCTTGGTAGCGTAGATGGTAGCATGTCTGCCTCACGTTCAAGAGGTCCCGAGTTCGAATCTCAGTCAGGGTGAGTTACCTGGATAAGGTTTTTCCGGGGTTTTCCCTTATCCTGAAAGACGAATGTTGGGTAACTCTAAGCTCCATGGACCCCGGACTCATTTGAGCATCATTTCACCCATTTCATTCATCGTCCGATATGACTTACCGTTGGAGGACGTAAATTAGAAGGGGGAAAAAAAACTATGTCAAAGTTAATATTCCTGCAATAGAAACCCCGACCAGATAATGGAATGTGCAGAAAACTCAAGACAGGAGAACCCCAATCCAGATGACAGACCGTGCAGAAAACTCAAGACTGGAGAATCCCTAACCAGATGACAGACAGCTCAAAAAACCAAAACACTGTGAGGTCATCCCCCCTGTGAATCAGCTGGACCAATGGCAAACTGCTATGCAGCGGGGTGTCACAAGTCCTACCCACATGATGAAGGCTACATATATGGGGACGCTTGGCCAGCTTTTTCATTCAGTTCCCGAGAAAGGCCATGGAACTTGGAATGGCCGAAAGCTTGACATTTTTAACTTCATTTGATTGATCACATGGGAAGCTTTGATTAAAAACACTCGCCATGAAAGTTTTAAGTTCTTACACTAGTGATGGTAGATAAGTATCATAAATGGAATTCCTTTCTTGGAATTATAAATGGAGTTTCATTTAACACTTATATGCACAAATTGAAATGTTTATTACTCCAGCTTCACTTTCTATACTAGAACTTACTGGAAGATATTTCAGAGACTGTTATTTTATCATCTCCGTATAGAAGGCATTTCAGCTGGACACACCGCATGAGATGCTTTTTATATGGGACTTCAAAGTTTAATAAATTGTGTTTATTTTTGTTTGTGAATAATTTTTCCCCAAATGTAAAGTTCTACTGGTTTTCTAAGGGCTTTTAAAAGCTTATTATGTGTTTCAAATGGGAAAAGTTCTCGCCTGTAGCCAATCAGATGCGTTAGAGCCTTCATCGTTGCCACCTCGTTATCCCCAATTTTTTTATATCTCCCTCTCTCTCCCTCTCTCTCTCTCTCGCACACTTGTAAGTGTTCGTGCCGCTAGATGTAAGGGAATGCAAACAGAATTTTCCAAAGTTTGATAATAATGCGGTTGTTGTAATCACAGTTGCAACATGAATATTCGTACACAAATGTTTTAAATATTTAGTTTAAAGTTAATTATAGTTTATGAATTACTTATTTTCCTAATCCAACGAAAATACCAACGGTGCATCCGTATAGCTGTGAATGTTACATTAAGACATAATTCGTCATTGTCATTGTCTTCAATGTCTGAGTACTGCAAATTTATGATGATAAGTTCCAAAATCTCGTTACATGCTATTTCTTTCCAAAAGTCATCTTCTTGTAGTTTATCTGATGTCTGACGCAGTTTTACCAATCTTGTTGTGTTCCTTGTCAATTTCTTCGTGAATAAGTCGTTCAACGTCAGTCAATTTAAAAATATTATTTCTATTTGCAACATAATTTGAGCCCACATTAACTCTATTGGATTGTTCTAACAGTAGTAAGGGGGAGAAAGGTGTATCGTGTCTCATTGATCCAGCTGATACACTTTCTCATGGAAGAGTAACTGAATAATGCTGCTTTGAACTCTCTTGAGTAAATAGAGATTACGAACCATTCATAAACAAAGATATAATGTGACCAGACACGTTCTGCCAGACTAGCAAGAAGTGTATCGTTTCCTCTCATCAAATTTAACAAACACCTTGGCTTATTCAAAGTACATATTTCTTTTACCACGTCATGTGAAATGTTTACGTTTCAGTTCTAAGTAGTTTCAAAGATACGTTCACGCATATATGCCAACCAATAATGATACTCATTACAGTGCTTATGTCGAATGCATTGTTATAGTATGATGGTATCTACTTTATTTATTTGTATTAGGAAAACTATTTGAGCTAAACATAATGGACTTTTACGGTTATGTTGAATACATTACTCTCTCCTTCCTCATGGATCAGTTTTTGCAAAATCTGAATTTCTGTCTTAGTGCGAATAGTATTTATGAGAGATTGATTAGTTTGCCGCTCGACACACACCACTTAGGGGGAATGCAATACGACAACACCACAGGATGATGATGGGTGGACTAAAAATGCTCTGCAATTGCTAATGTATCTGTCTGCTTATATTTCATTTTTTTCATGTGTTCTTTATACTTATTCCTCTTTCTTGCATTTATATACTGCCTTGCAATTTTCAATTTGTGCACATAACTGTCAAAATAACTTCACTATGTTTTCCCAAAAATAATTAATAAATTAATTTATTTGGAGTGAGGCTTTCACACTGGCATACATGGAGGTACATGCATGCACATGCACATGCCAGGGGAGGAGTACAAATGTTATTAAAATACCATATTAAGATACATGAATAACTAATAAAATGTGTATCCTGAATTTTCTACAAATAGCCTGTGAAGCCCTCTTCTTAAGAATTAATTTTGTATTATTGGTAAACCAAAACAGAAAAACAAATATTTATTAGAGGAAAAAATGTAGATATAATTTGTCATACTTTATTGTATTTCTTACACAATTTATGTCAAATTTTTTGACAAAAACCACTATGGCATTAACCACTTCCACGATACTTGTTGCTATGGATTTGAATTTTTTTAATATATATTTTTTAAGTGTTCAGTCATTATTCTTTTGTTTCTGCTGGTGTCAGGCAAAAAATGAACCTTTTAAAAATTTGACTGTTTTTTTTATTCTCTTGTACCCTCCTTGTGTATATAATGAAATATATAATGAAAATATTTCGCAAATGTATCAATCAATTAACATGAGGTAGATAAAAAAATAAACTTTTGCAAGAATAGGTTGTGGAACAGATATACATAATAAACAATTATGGTTGGAGAGTGTCATGTGAATGTAACATCTGATTTTTTTTATGTGTATCTTTTTTAAAGAAGCTAAAATTTATGTCAAGAAAGGGGATTGTGTTACTGAATTCTGTTTCTGTTAAAATTTCACTGATTTGTCATTTATTAACCTCTTGCCCACAATGTTAACAAGGATGAACATTGAATTTTTCAGTCTGGCTCTACTCATTCAAACCTTAGCCTACACATGGCTAGTGTGGAAGAAATGATTATTTCCATCAATTTACCTTTAAAAAAAAATAATAAAAAAAAATAGTGGTTTAACTATGAAGCCTGGGACTTAAATACTTACAGCATAGTAGGTCACCACAAAAGGTGCGTATCTCATAGCATATGAGAACCCCTAGTGGTTTACTGGGAAACATACGAGTCAGTTGGAGAATTTAATGTCATGTTGGCCATTGTAGCTCAGTGGTTTAGAGCAACCGCATGGAGACCGGGAGATATGTGGTTCATATCCCGGCTATGGCATTGAATTTTTTAGTCTGGCTCTACTCATTCAAGGATATATAAGTTTTCTCCTCAGGAATTATTAATGGTTACATTTGCTTCACCATGTATAATTCTACCTTCATTAAAATTATTCAAAAGATATTTTAACTGGGTTCTTCAAATATAACAAATGTTTCTATGTCAGAAAAGCCATCAGTTTTGTTCTGATGCACGGTCAACTACAGGAAACACTGCTTCTAACCATCCACTTTCCCTTCTTTCTGTATGTCAGCTACTAAGTTGATATGAAGTCTGTGCTGCAAAGAGGTTGATACATTATGTGACACGTTTAGTTTAGTGATGTTACTCTGCTAGCAAATAGCATGTTTCCTAATGCCAAAAGAATTCTGGTAGGATTGGCCATGCTTTCAAATGAAGGCTCTTTACATAAAATTAACAACAAGCAACAATAAAATTCAAATTAGAAATTTAAGATACTCCAAAAATCCTTAGGTATATGTGTGAAGGCAGCTAAGTCTGAAATCGCTATTACGTCACTGGTACTGATTTTAACTATTTAGAAAATTTCACAAAAAAATATATTGAGTGCTTCTTCCTCAAGGATGCAGGTACAGTGATGAAGAGATTAAACTCAATATCATTAGAAAATTTTACACTACCCATCAATATGAGGGTTATTCGTTAAGTAAGGTCCTTTATTTTTTATAAATTAAACCATAATAGATATTTACAAAACTTTTAGATTTTAATCTATTATTAAACATAATAGATATTTACAAAAAAGCAGAATTGTCCAATAACCCAATAGAAACACAGGAACGGCGAAGAAAGGCAGCAAAATGTAAAAAAGAAATTCATATTGCCCCCAAAAAAAAAAAAAAAAGCTTTCAGTGAATTTATTGAAAAAGCTGATTATAGAAAAGATGCAAAAAAAGTATACAGATATATAAGTAAAATTAATTGTCAGAAAGAAACAAGGAAAGAGCCACTCAAACTAAATGGGAAAACACTTACTTCAAATTACTCTATTTCTGAAGCCTTTAATATGTATTACAGCTCTCAGCATAAACTTTCCTCTGAAGCAAAAAGAAAACAAAGGCAGATTAAAAAAGATCTCAAAAAATTTAAAATTGCCCAGAACAAACAAACGATATATTCAGCAAAGAATTCACCATAAGGGAACTAAACTATGACATCCATGAGTTGAAAGATAAAAAGTCTCCTGACCAGATAAAATACATGCTGAATTTCTGAAACACCTAGGATCAAAGGGATGAAAGGTACTACTGAAATTATTTAATGTATCATGGACTTCTACTGTACTTACAGAGTGGAAAAAAGCAATAATTATTCCTATTCTAAAAAAAGACAAAGCACCCAACAAAATAAATAATTAAAGACCAATTTCCTTAACAAGTGTCATTGCAAAAACAGCAGAACGTATGATTTCAGCAAGGCTAAATTGGTTCTTACAAAGTAATAACATATTAACAACTGCTCAAACAGGATTCAGACAACGCTTATCTACTAAAGAAAATACAATTCAACTATCCCAAGATGTCAAAGAATCTTTCAACAAACATCAAGATACACTGTCAGTTTTCATTGATTTTGAAAAAGCATACGATTCAGTATGGAGGCATAAACTTCTTGAGAAACTTTCAAAACTAGGCATTCAAGATAACATGTTAAATTGGATCACTCAGTTTCTCTCTCAACGTTTCTGTGCTACAAAGTACAATGACACTACATCCAAATTCCGACAAATAAAAATGGGCCTACCACAAGGTGCAGTACTGAGTACCATCTTGTTCAACATCTACATCAATGATCTTCCCGCGGCTGTATCAAACACAAAAATAAAGACAGCACTTTTTGCAGATGACATGATCATGTGGACATCTGCCCCACAAATAGAGAAATCCAAAACTTCAATGGAAAAGGCTCTGATACTATTGGAAAAGTGGACTGACAACAATTTGATGAAAATAAATACTGACAAAACATTTCAAATATTTAGCTTAAAAAAGAAAATCCCTAAACTAAATCTGCAGTTCAAGAAAACAATCCTGAAACAAACATATCAAACAAAATATTTAGGAACAATTTTTGATTCAAAATTATTCCGGAGACATCATAATTGAAGCAGTAGTTAACAAATCAACAAACAAATTTTCAATTTTGAAAAGATTAGCTGGAGTCAAGTGGGGCAGTAATCAGGAGACACTGAACACCACATACAAAACATTCATCACGCCAATACTTCTTTATAATGCAGAGGTAATAATTACAGCAAACAGTTCTAACATAAATCACCTAGAAGTATGGCAAAATCAGGCCCTGCAACTAATAACCGGTGCAGCAAAATCAACTCCAATCATGGCAATGCAAGCCTTAGCTTGGAACTATCCAATACATCTAACTTTAGAGGAGCAGGCACTAATACAACATGAAAAAATGTTGCGGTTAAAAACAACAAAATGGGAGAAAAGATTACTACAACCAATCAAGATGAAAACACAAACAAGTTTCCTACACAAAGTTGTGGAATTAAAATCAGATCTAAATCTTCCTAATTCTAAAGAAAACGTTTTAATCAAAGAAAACCCACTGACTTTTGAACCAATTAATATTCAATTAGATTTAGAACAAATAGTTACAAAATCTGAAACTTCCAAACCTGTACTAAAAGCACTAGCATTAGAAACTGTGAACAATAGATACCCAACTGAAGAATGGTTACATATCTACACAGATGGATCTAACTTGGACAACAACACAGGAGCAGGAGTTAAGTGTGCACTGTTCTCATTCTATCAACCAGCAGCATACCACACAACAAATTTTGTTGCAGAAGGAACGGCTATACATATTTCACTCCAACACCTTCTATAAAGAATAGATAAATTCAAAAATGTTGTCATACTTTCTGATTCTAAAGCAGCATTATGTGCAATAAGTTCATATAAAATGAGGTCAATCCAAATTAAAGAATGTCACAAAATGATCCAACAACTTCAAAAACTACAGAAAAGAATTATATTACAGTGGATACCTGCACATTGTGGAATTGCTGGAAATGAATCAGCTGATTTTCTTGCCAAAAAAGGTGCAAATTTAATTCAGAACAAAAGTGAAAACTTACCATCCATAAAAATATTAATCAAAAGCAAATATAAAAACAAACAAAACCAATCAATATCTAACAAAGCCAAAGATAAAAAATGGAACATTTTAATTAAAAAGCCAGAAATTATTCCAGTAAAGCTGCAATAGCAAATTTTAGATTACTTACGGAACATGATTATTTGGCCAAACACTTACACAGAATAGGAATTTATACAAGTCCAAATTGTCCTCTGTGCAACAAAGAAGAGGAAATGACTGAAGAACATCTTTTAACCTGTGAAGCCCTACCTGCCGGACCCACTACACAGAAATATTGGAGAGCAAGAGAGCTAATGGCTTCACTGCCAAAGCCTAGCATTTGAAAACAACAAACTTTTTTTTTATATTGAGATTTAACTGTATTGGAACACCACAGTGAAGCGAAATAATTATTAATTTTTAGATGTGTAATAAATACGACTCATCTAAAAATTAATAAACTTTTTTTATTGAATTCCTTACATCTTTCTCTATTTTTCTACATAGTTGCCATATTTGTTTAAACATGGCAAGCTTCAGTATACCGACGTCATACACGTCTCCCGCCTGTGAAGATAATTAAACTTCAACCTCGTCATCTGTGCGGAAGAGCTTGCCACCGAGAAACTCCTTTAGGTAGCGGAACAAGTGAAATCACTCGGTGTCAGGTCTGGACTATACGGTGGGTGGTCAAACTGTTCCCATCCAAAAGAGCTGATGAGATCTTTGGTTCACCTGGCACAAACACTCCAGACGTCAGAAGGCTACGCTGCTTATTTCGTATTGCACGTCGGAGGTTAGTCAGATTAGTGCAGTAAGCATCTGCATTGATGGTTGTCCCTCGTTCCATAAACTTGACTAGCAACACTCCATATCTATTCCAAAACACAGATGCCATCACTTTCTGTGTTGAGATTGCTTGGCTTTGACCTTGACTGGTGATGTCATGTGGCACCATTCCATCGATTGACGTTTTGACTCAGGAGTTATGTGAGGAATTCATGTCCCATCCCCAGTGGCAATGTGTTCCAATAGTTGATCTCCTTCCTCATGATATTGGCCCAAAAAGTTCAGTTCACAAGCCATTCTTGTCATTTTGTATTTCTCAGTAAGCAGCCTTCGAACCCAACGTGAACACAATTTGCAAAATTGCAAATTTTCAGAGACAATTTTGTACAGAGTTGTTCTACCCACATGCAGAAATTCCATTGCTTAAGTGTAAATTGTGAATCACCGGTTTTCACAGATCTTTTCATCCATGGCACTGACCAAATCTTCTGTGATCACCAATGGCTGACCTGATCGCGGTTAATCATGCACATTGTTGCATCCGCTTTTGAAAGCTCAAACCCACTTATGCACTTTGCTGTCACTCATCGCATTGGGGCCATACACTTCACTGATCTGTCGAGGAATGTCCACTGCTGAAATGTTCCTTGCTGTCAAAAACCGAATCACAGGCCGCTCCTTCGTTTGACACATTTTTAACTGTAACTGTTAATAGCACACTGCACCACTACCAATGCCAATGGTATTGTTTAAGCACAAGGCATGCTGGGAGTTGGTCCATATGCACGTTTCGATGTTCACGCGAAATTCGATGAGCTATGGCGAATCGGACCTTACTTTACGAATAACCCTCGTATATCCCAATAATTTAATTAACTGTGATTTAACATCCTTCAAACTAGCACTCACAAATTAAGCTTTATATGATTTTGCTATTACATTAAAACTTGCCTTACACGGACCCCTGGTTAAGTGGAAATCTGGCTTAAATGGAAATATTTCATGGTATATGCATTTAGGGTTGAAAAACATACTAAATTCCTTTTGTTAAACAGAAACTGTCTTACATGGAAAACGGAAATCAAAGCACACATTTTAACAGAAAATTTCCACTTCCAGAATACACAGTTTAGAAAATTTTCAGGCACCCAGTGAAAATGTGCATTGTCTGCTCTAAGTACGTGATATTTCAGTTGAAACAAAACTATATTGCTGCTCCTGACCTATCTGAGAGGAGGTTGTGCTAATATGGTACAAATACTGAGAAACCTGACAAAGTCATCCTTCACTGCATAGTTAAAATGTGTAGTGTTTAACGCCCGCTTTTACTACATACAGCACCGCAGGCGGTGACACTGATGATACATGAGATAAAGATGGAGCACCGGTGGAATGGGATGGCGGGGGAAACCGGAGGTCCCAGAGAAAACCCGCCCCAACGCCGTGTTGTCCACCACAAATCTCACTTTGCGGTCGCCTGGGATCGAACCCAGGCCGCCTTGGTGAGAGCCAAGCGGTCTAACCACTGAGCCACGGCGTGGCCCTGCATAGTTAAGCACAACAGTACATCTCTAAACTAAAACAAGGTGCAAGGTGGTGGTTTTATTTCCTATAGTCACCATGGCTTCGAAAATGAGAATTGTAATAGATCTTAACATGAGAGTCAAAGTGATTTATGCTAGTGAAAGAGAAATTGAGCATAAAGTAGATCATGAAGGTGTTCAACAGGGCAAAACTCAAGTTTACAAGATTCTAAGGAAGAAAAAGTAATTTCTGAAGTGATGGCAAGATTGTGCTAATGGGAAAATAAAGAAAGAACTTAAGGAAACTGAAAACCATGAAATAAATAAAATGGTGTGGGAGTGGTTCGTAGGTGTTAGGGCAAAAAATCACCACATATTGGGGCCTATGTAACAATAAAATGTTAATATGTAACTGAAAGACTGGACAAGACTGAATTCAAAGCATCAAATGGATGGTTGGAGAGTTTCTGCAAAAGACATTAGATACATTTTAACAAACTTTGTGGTGAATTGAATGTAATTAACACTGAAACCATCGCTGAGTGAATTGCTAAATTACCTACAATAATCGAAGCATACAAACCTGAAAACATAGCAAATGGCGACGAGATGGGATTATTCATCTGCATGTTACTGAATATGTCGCTGTGTTTAAAAGATGCAAAATGTTCGGGAGCAAAATTGTCCAAGGAAAGATTGACTATTTTCCTATGTCATTTTATGTCAGGTGAAATGTAAAAACCCTTTCGTTAAATGGAAATTTGTCTTTAACTAAAACTTTTGAGAGTACTGTTCAATTTCGCTGAAGACAGGTTTTACTGTACAACATAAATGTTAGTAGTTTCTGCCACTCTTGTCATCACCTAACAATATCTACTATCCATTCATGATTTTCCATTCTATTTTGCTCTGTGCATTAAGGAAAGCACTAATGAAATGTGTCATTGGATAATTTCAGGAGAAACTGCTTACAAATGCAATAAAATAGCACACATATGCCTATAAGAATAAAAAAAAGTGTCAACATACTTTGGTATAAAGGGGAAGATAGAGGCAAATAGATTAAAGCAGATAGAAGAAAACTTATTTTCTGTCAACACAGCCCTTTATTTCTGAATGATTACCATTAATAATTATTTTACAATGGTGCAAAAGCTGAGTTTCATACCTCCACTACTGTGCTGTCTGCATTTTTCCCATGGCAATCTGAATTGTGACCATTTTCACCTTCATCTGCTTTAATCACAGAGTCTATGTGTCGTAGATCATTTACATTTGAAGATGCCTGTTAAACAAAACACATACAATTTGTTCACAGTAAGTAAAATAAGTGATATTACACAAATACAAATATTTGTAACAAAAAAACTTCACTTATCTTAAGAAAATGGTGTTAATTCTTCTTTCTAATGGAAATTGATTTCACAAATCAAAAGAAGAATTAACACCATTTTCTTAAGATAAGTGAAGTTTGTTTTGTTACAGATATTTATATTTGTGTGATATTTATTGCTTCACTGTAGCTAGCTTCATTTTCTAAGTAAAATAAGTGATGTTGGTGTTACTAGTGCCAAGTCATCTTAGGTAATTATTTTAACACATCTGTTTTTTTTTTTCAACCCCCGATAGGCTATAAATAAAGGACAAGTTTATAGAAGACAGTTATTTTATTACCAGAAGTTTTGTACACTTATGGTTACTTTACAACATAATCACTGAAAAGATTGAGACATTCATTGTACCTCTGGACAAGCTTTGCAATACTGTCTGCAGAAAATGTTACTGCCAATGATTTCAAATGAGCCTTGATGTTGTTTTGAAGATGCGTCCATTGTTATGAATGTCGTTTTGCTTCCGGTGTGTTGTATTGAATCCAAGTTTCATCTCCAGTAACAATTGATTTCAAAAAGTTATCTCGACTGTTATCACAATGAAGGAGAGAACTTTTTGAAATCAATTGTTACTGGAGATGAAACTTGGATCCAATACGACACACCAGACACACCAGAAACAAAACAACAATCACAACGATGGGTGCATCTTCAAAACAATGTCAAGGCTCATTTGAAATCATTAGCAGCAACATCTTTTGCAGAGGGTACTGAAAAGCTTGTTCACAGGTACGATGAATGTCTCAATCTTTTCAGTGATTATGTTGAAAAGTAACCTTAAGTTGAGTCGACAACAGCTGATGATGTTAGGAAGATCCTAACGAAACATGTTCTAGGTTAATACCAGCAATAAGTGGAGCACTGAGTATTAGTTCGACTCAAAATTATATTAATTTTGTGCTTCATTGTATCATAGTCCTTACACATTGGAATGAGAAACAAGTGGATGATGCATTAAAACTACTTAATTTACAAAATCCTGCAATAAAATTGTCCATAGAAAAAGAGACAAACAATGAAATCCCTTTCTTAGATTTAAAACTTACCAGAAAACATAATAAACTTGAATTTGGCATACATAGGAAGGAAACACACACAGAAAATTTCATAAAAGCAGATGGATATAACCCAAGTCAACACAAGCATGTTGTTATCAACAGTTTAACTTACAGGCTGGTTAATGTACCTTTAAAAAAGATGGAATATATCAAAGGGTACAATAATATCATTTACATTGAAGAATACAATAGATTCAGTGCTGAATTGGTCAAAAAGAAAATTGATAAATTCAAAAGACAACAAAGATGCACACAAGTAACTACTCTTTCCCCAATCAGCAATGAAATTTCATACAGAAAATTTACATATCATCCCAAAGCTACACACCTTTTCCAAAAAGTCCTAAAAGAGCACAATATTACTTTGGCCCCACAGAACAAATTTAGTGTAGAACACCTTTTGAAATCACATAATACAAAGGAGATGCCCACAGACAAAAAATCGGGTGTGTACCGGATAAACTGCAAAGGCTGTGACAACTTTTACATTGGAAAAACTAAAAGGAACTTGAACATTAAGCTTACAGAGCATTTTAGGAACATCAGGAACAAAGAAATAGATAAACTGGCGGTAGCGTACCATTTTTGGAAGGAGAATCATGATACAGAACAAGAAATCCACTTATTAAAAAGTGTCCAAGGTCCAGCTGGATTAACCACGTGGGAAAAAATCTTCATAAAGAAATATGAAAGAAAATTGTTTAATTTCGACACTACCTTTGAAGAAAACCCAAACTTCAAGTTCATCAAGATACCGACAGAGATGCACTTATCGCCTCCAATGAGTTCACCAAACCAACATTCATTAGTGGACAACAGCTGGTGGAAGATCCTAATGAAACCAGTTCTAGGTAAATACTAGCAATAAATGGAGCATTGAGTATTAGTTCGACTCAAAATTATATTAACCTTAAGTGTACAAAACTTTTGGGAATAAAATAATTGTTTTCTATGAACTTGTCTTTTATTTACAGCCTACAGGAAGTTGAAAAAAAATGCACTCGTAGCTTCTTTCATATGTCTGTTTACATCATATACGTGACATTAGACACATGAATATAATTATACATAATACACTTAATTTCGAATTAATCCTCTTTTCTACTGACACACACAGGCACACAGATGCATGCACACCCACATATACTATGTGAATAATTTTTAATAACAACTAATTTAGAGAGTTTTATTTCAGTACTTCTTAATGGAATAACAATATTTGTTTAGCAAACACTTTGTTAGTCTGCGCCGTGGTGTAGTGGGCTAAGGCAGCATGCCTTGGTCCCTGGCCACAGAAAGCAGCCTGGGTTTGATCCCACCCATGGGGTGCAGATTTTAGGTCCCGGGTATAGGACTGGTGCCCACTCAGCATCATGAGGAAAGTGAGGAGCTTATGCTAGGTAAACGATTCCGGCTGGAGGATGCCGAGATGCTGACCACATCTCCTCCCCGTATCGGTTGGATGATCGTCCACCTCTGCCGTGCGTAAGTGGGCGTGAGACCGGCTGTCCTGTTGGTAGGCCTTGGCCCTCTAAGGGCTGTTGTGCCATGGGTTATTATTTTTATTAAACACTTTGTTAGTCTTCTTTTAAATATTCCAAATGATGTGTTACATTTTATTTCTGAGGGAAGTTTGTACTTAAACCTGAGCTCATATAACTTTTTTCTAAGAAAGATAACACGCAGGTGTGATCTTTTCCTGGTATTCTATTGACAGACTAAATATATTATTTTTTCTTGCAACTTTTAAAAACATGTACCTTAAATACCACATGTCCTCCATTGCCACCATCACCGCCATCGGGTCCAGCTTTCTCATTACACCATACACTGAGAAATGAGACAGCTCCATCACCTCCCTTGCCTCCAATCACACGTACATGACGCATGTCTACAAAATACTGTGGCTAGGAAAACAAAACTTATCTACAATATTGTCTGCTTGCTCACAGTACCCTAAAGATTATAACTGAAACTAAATGTCATCAATTCATTCACAATTTTCTTTATGTTAACAGGCTTCAATGTTAATCACTTCTAATAACTTAGCTTACATATATAATAATTAAGGCAGAACTTACTTAATATACTCCAAAAGATAGATATTTTTTAATCCTACAAAACTGAAGGTTATTACTCAATAAAAGTAATGTAATATTCATTTTATTAAATTATAGATGAGTCGTATTTATTACACTCGGCTTCACTTACGTACCTATATTGAGGACATGTTTCGCAAACCATCGTTCGCATCGTCGGTTCTTTAGGCGACTAAAGCTTGATCCACTGGTGTGGGTAGTTCTGGAGTTGCTGCTGCCATCTGTTGATTTTGTGATGAATTTAAATGAGGGGTTCTCTTCTGGCAGGATTTCAAAGTTCATTAGTTGGTTTTTATGATCTTCTATGTATATTCTCTCCCATATGACGAGTTCACTATGTTTTTGTACGTATTTTAGTAATTTGGTACTATCTTAAATTTCATGATTTCTAGAACAGAAATGAGCTGCTATTGCAAACTTATCAATATTTTTGTATCTTATGTGCTTAAAATTTTCTTTCTTTCTAGTGCCTATGTTTCTTTTTGTCCTCCCTATGTAAATTTTTTCACAGTCTTTACACTTAATCTTGTAAATGCCTGACTTTTCTTCTGGTTTTATCTTATCAGTATTATTACTGTTAAGTAGGTTTTTAATGTTGTAATTGTTTTTTGGTGCCAATGTTATACTGTATTTCTTGAATATTTTTTGGAACTTTCTTGTTGCCCAGGGGTGGTAAGTAAATTTAGCAAATCTAATTTCTTGTTTTATTGGTGTGAGAGCTGTGATCTGTTTTAATCTCTTTTGAAGTTTGAATGATTTTAGTTTATTATCTACAAGGCTTTTTCCATATCCATTTTTAATTGCAGTTTTTAAGATTTTATGGTATTCTTTTTTATATTCTTGCTGGCTGAGGGGTAGATTTACTAATCTGTGTGCGAGACTGTTGATGGTGGCATATTTGTGTGGAATTGGGTTGAAACTATTTGCTTTGATGTAATTATCAGTGTGTATTGCTTTTCTATGAAAACCAAATTCTAGTTTTTCATTGTTTTTTGTTGTTGTGATTTTTAGGTCCAAAAAAGGTAGAGTACAGTCCTCTTCAGTTTCTACTGTGAATTGTATGCTGGGTTCTTGAAGGTTGAGTAGTTTCAAAGCATCATCTATTTGTTTGTAGTGTACTATTGCAAAGATGTCGTCTACGTATCTGTACCATGTTTTAAAATTATGAGGGAAGGCTTTAGTTATATGTGTTTTGAAAAAGCTCATGTATAAATTGGCCAAAAATGGTGATAGCGGGCTTCCCATAGCCAGTCCTGAAATTTGTTTATAATACTTTCCATCGAAAACAAAATAATTTTGGTGTGTACATATTTCAGTCATTGCCAAATATTCTTCTATTGTATTGGCATCTAGGTTAATAGAAGTTAGCCATTTCTTAAGTTGAATCAGAAGTTTGTCTATTGGGATGCTAGGGAAGAGGGAGCGGACATCAAAGTATACTAAAGTGTCTTGAGGGCTTAGTTTAAGATTTTGAATTTTTTCTACCAGGTCTAAAGAATTTTTTATGCTCAGAGTATTGAACTGTGTGGAAGGTAAGTAGGAGTGTTGACATTATTTACTATGGGTCTCATGGGTATGTTGGGTTTGTGTCTTTTAGGCTGTTGTGTATTTCAATCATGAAATTGAAGATAGCACCAAATTACTAAAATACGTACAAAAACATAGTGAACTCGTCATATGGGAGAGAATATACATAGAGAAACATAAAAGCAACTAATGAACTTTGAAATCCTGCCAGAAGAGAACCCCACATTTAAATTCATCACAAAATCAACAGATGGCAGCAGCAACTCCAGAACTACCCACACCACTGCATCAAGCTTTAGTCGCATAGGAGCTGACGATGCAAACGATGGTTCGCGAAACATGTCCTCAATATAGGTACGTAAGTGAAGCCCATGTGTAATAAATACAGCTCATCTATAATTTAATAATTATTTCGCTTCACTGTGGTGTTCCAATACAGTTAAATTTCGATAATATTCATTTGTTTATAGTGTGTACATATATGGCTTGGAGCCAATCCAGGTTCTATCCCAGGCCAGACAAAGTAATAAATAACATTACTTTCTACAACTATTGTTGACAGCTGTTACCAAACTATGATTATACCTTATAATTAACAAACTTGTCTGCACCGTATACTTATATTTAATTTATCGACAAGATCCACTTTTCCTTAACTCTAAATATAAAACTCTTCCTAAATCAATAATGTGAGATTGCTTACAAGACATTTTTTGAATTACTTCTATTTTTGCAATCTTCAACCATTTATTTTCAATAAACTCTTTCCTTTAGGTATTTGTGCCTTTGTATTCTAATAAAATGTGAATTGCAGCCTTTTTATGAATACATATACAGGATGTTAGAGGTATGAGTGTGCAGATTTCACAAGCTAGAAGATCCAAATATAATGAATAATAAAGTCCCATAATAATTTCATCTATCTTGAAAAATAAAGAAAATAACTGAACATTAATGAGTGCATTACCTGCACAGTCTGGTAACCGAGTACATTTTCAGAATGAAAGGATTAGGATTACTGCAGAGGGGATTCAACACCAAAACCTGTGGTTTATTGTACCTAAGCCCCAAGTGGGACATCCCCAGGAGGATGGATGAGGTGAGAGGAGACAGAGGGTGGCTGACCCAAGGAGTCATGACAGCACCAGGACACCACCAACACTTCTACCCTGAAAGAAACCACCAGATGAGAGATAATGAGAAATGATAATGGAGACGAAATGGAGGGACACAAAATTTGGGGAATGTAATTAACCTAGCCAGCACTTGCCTGACGACCCGAGAAAACCCCCCCAAAAAACCCAAGGGTCAGGTACTATATGCGCACGATAAGAAGAGCGATCAGGCTCCAAGTCCTCATTCGGTAAGTTTTGTTTAACTCCGTAAACATAAATGACAACTTTGAAATTTGAAATGTGCTATACACTGACATCTAGTGGCTAATATGCTAAGCTTTATCATGTCTGCCATACTTCATTTTCATCAATTTCGAGGTTAATTAGCTAACCAGTTTACAATCGTATGTTAGAATTAGAATTTTAGTTCGTCCTTGGCAACATATTGTCGCCCAAACGTCGGAACTCCCTATAGAACCGGCAGCAGCAGCAGGAGACAGTCGGCGTTCGTCACGCCCACAAACGTCGGAACTCCCTATAGAACCGGCAGCAGCAGCAGCAGCAGCAGGAGAAAGTCGGCGTTCGTCACGCCCACTCGTTTGTCTTATAGCGGTAACGAGGGGTGGCTGGAAAAAAAACATCACTGCGCCGTCTCTTTCTGTTCCACCTGAGTTCTCGAACTTACGGGATATTTCATCTAATCTAGAACCTTCCAGATTGGCCAGCTGACCCTATATAAGCAACACGTCGGGCTGGAGGAAAGTCAGTCAGTTCTTGGCAAGCAGCGTAAGAGTGCAGTGCTGTGTACGTGCATCGGAGGATTGTACGTAATCGCGAGAGCAAAGTGGAATTGTAACGGACGAACTGGTGAATCGTAATTGTGTGCATTACGTAATTCTGTGTAATTGGCAAGTGTTTAACTGTAAGTCGGTGGAAATAAAGAACATTTTTGAGTGGTGTAATCGGACTTTTCATTTCACGAACCCACAAAGTCACACTGGTGTCAGGAAGCGGGACGATAACATCACCGACCATTACGGCCATGGAATTGGCATTGGAAATGCTTTTGGAGAAGATGAACGAATTGACAGCGAAGTCGGAGGTGGCAAATAACAATCTTACCGCCGAGTTGAAGGAAATGAAGACGGCAAATGAAAACCTCGCTGCAAAAACGGAAGCGGCAAATAACAACCTGGCCGCGGAACTGAAACTAATGAAGACGGCTAACGACAACGATCACCGAGAAGATGGAAGAAATGAAGGCCGAGTTAACCACAGAAATGTGAGCAGCGAACGGCAGTTTGGCCACGGAAATGAAGGCGGCGAACGAGGCTCTCGCCGCAAGGTTTGAAGAACAGTTGGCCTGTGTAAAAGAGGACGTCACAGAGTCAGGCGAGCGCGTCGAACACATGGCGAGCCGCGTTAATGAGCTGGAAGGAAAGGCCGTCAACAGCGTCAAGTCCCTGAGCGCCATGGTGGAGGACGTCGTCGGCAGGAGGTTGAAGGATTTGGAGGCCCACGCACCGGGACGCGACGCAACATCGGCGCGCGTCAAACCTCCGAAATATGACGGCGCGTCAACGTTTGAAGTCTTCCGCCGCCAGTTCGACACAGTGGCCAAGCACAACAAGCGGTCACCAGAAGAGGAGGCCACACAGTTAATAGCCAGCCTCCTGGGAGGGGCCGCGGAAGTCCTAAACGCGGTGCAATCAACGGCGGCGCCCAAGGACATCTGGGAGTCCCTGGAGAATCGGTTTGGGAACCACCGCTTAGCCGCAGCGTACCGCAGCCAGTTGAAGGCAAGGTCACAGCAGCCAGGGGATACGCTGCAGGAGTTCGCCCTGGCAGTTGAACAACTGGCAAGCAAGGCCCTGGTCGACCTCCCACCAGAGTTCGTGTGCCGGGAAGCTGCCTACACCTTCGTTGACGGGGCACGGGACACGGAGATTCGTCAGCGCCTAATGCTCGGCGATTATAAAACCATCCACGAGGCGCTGACAGCAGCATTAAGGATGGAGGCGGCCAAAGTAACAGCTATCCCGACGTCGAGAACGAGGAGTGTCCGCTACACCGGAGACAGAAGGCAAGCCGAGGGACGCCGGCGAACACCTAGTGGCCCACCTGCAGAGAGACTGCCCACACCAGGAAGAGCAGCCGGAAAACGAGTAAGGGCCGTCGTGGAGAGGGGCACGTCGGCGCCATTACCACCATCCCCTCGAGTGACACTGCGCGCCGTCAGCCGGCGTATGGATGACAGCCTCATCGCGGACGGTTGGGTGAGAGGGAAGCCGTGCCGCGTGCTGGTGGACACTGGGGCAGCCGTGACCATCATCAGACCTGACGTGGCGAAGGGTTTGCCGACGAGGAAGCCGAGCTGACCATACGAGCTTGTCACGGCATCGGGCGACACCTTGCCTGTGGAGAAGGAGGCCCTGCTGGAGCTGACCTTGGGGCGGAGTGCCGTGCGTCTGTGGGTGTTCGTCGCGAAGGTGGCTGAGGAGGTGATTCTGGGACTGGATGCCCTCAGGAGCTACGAGGCGACGGTCGACGTCGGCAGGAAGGTCCTGCGGCTCAACGGAGAAGAGGTTATACTCCGTCAACCCGAAGAGCACCTTGGAATCTGCAGGGTCGTCTTGAACGAAGACGTGGTTGTCCCCGCGAGGAGCGAGGTAATGGTGACGGCGCGACCAGAAGGCCAGGCAGCACGTTGGGTCCAGAGGCTGCAGGAGTACGACTTCACCTCGGAACATCGTAGAGGGAAGAGCCACGGTAACGCAGATGCCATGTCCCGAAGACCCTGTCCAGAAGAGTGCGGCCAGTGTACAAGAGTGGAAGAGAAGGAGCGCGCCGCAGCAGTCCGAGTAGTTGTGGCAGTGCCTGCGGACGGCTGGGATAGCGCAGGCCTGAGGAGGGAGCAGCTGGCGGACGCAGACTTTTGGCCACTCTTGAGGGAAGTGGAGGCAGGGACAAGACCAACCTGGGAGGACATCGCACCGAGGAGCGCGACCTACAAGTCGTACTGGGCCCAATGGGACTCGTTGAAGACCAGAGAGGGCGTGCTGTTTCGGGTATGGGAGTCACCCGATAGGAAGACGCAGAGAGAACAGTTGGTACTTCCCCGGAGTAAGGTCCCGGAAGTCTTGGAGGAAGTGCACGCCGGTACTTCAGGAGGACACCTGGGAGCGAACCGAACGATTGACAAACTACGGCAGCGCTACTACTGGCTGAGACTCCGAGCAGATGCTGAGAGATAGTGCCGTCAGTGTCACGTGTGCGCGGCGAGTCGCGGCCCCCAGACTAGGAGCCGGGGTCGCATGCAGCAGTACAACGTCGGAGCGCCATTCGAACGGATCGCCGTTGACATTGCTGGACCGTTCCCAGTTTCCGACCGAGGCAACAAGTACCTAATGGTGGTCGTGGACTACTTCACCAAGTGGCCGGAGGTGTATGCCATCCCAAACCAAGAGGCAAAGACAATCACAGACTGCCTCGTGGAGCAAGTGTTCCGTCAATTTGGGGTGCCGTTGGAGCTACACAGTGACCAGGGTACCAACTCTGAGTCCAACCTAATGAAGGAGGCGCTACAAAGGCTTGGGGTGAACAAGACCCGCACGACGCCTCTACATCCCCAGTCGGATGGCATGGTCGAAAGATACATCAAGACCTTAGAGGAACACCTGAGGAAGGTCGTGGACAGCCATCAGCGAGACTGGGACGTCAAGGTGCCACTGTTCTTGCTGGCCTACCGCTCGTCTACACACGACACAACTGGGATGACGCCAGCCAGCTTAATGTTCGGCCGAGAGTCACGCCTCCCTTGAGACCTGGCTTTTGGAAGCCCTCCGGAAGCGAAACAGCCAGCGACCGAGTATGTGGAGAACTTGGTGGACCATCTCCATGACATGCACGAGATGGCTCGCCAAAACATCCAGAAGGCGAGCGACCGCATGAAGACAAGGTATGACAGGCAAGCCAACAGCCAAGGGTTCCAGCAAGGTGACCTGGTCTGGTTGTACCGTCCTACCCAGACCAAGGGACGCTGGCCGAAGCTCCAGCAGCCATGGCAAGGACCGTACCGGGTTTTGAAGAGGATTAGCGACGTGGTCTACCGCATCCAGAAGGTTCCCCGAGGGAGATGTTGTTGGTACACCTGGATCGCCTGGCACGCTACGATGGTGGTGTTTGGGACGACCAGCTTTGAGGAGGGGGCAGTGTCACCCAAACGTCGGAACTCCCTATAGAACCGGCAGCAGCAGCAGGAGCAGGAGCAGGAGACGGTCGGCGTTCGCCACGCCCACTTGTTTGTCTTATAGCGGTAATAAGGGGTGGCTGGGAAAAAAACATCACTGCGCCATCTCTTTCTGTTCCACCTGAGTTCTCGAACTTACAGGATATTTCATCTAATCCAGAAGCTTCCAGATTGGCCAGCTGACCCTATATAAGCAACACGTCGGGCTGGAGGAAAGTCAGTCAGTTCTTGGCAAGTAGCGTAAGAGTGCAGTGCTGTGTACGTGCATCAGAGGATTGTACGTAATCGCGAGAGCAAAGTGGAATTGTAACGGACGAACTGGTGAATCGTAATTGTGTGCATTACGTAATTCTGTGTAACTGGCAAGTGTTTAACTGTAAGTCGGTGGAAATAAAGAACATTTTTGAGTAGTGTAATCGGACTTTTCATTTCACGAGCCCACAAAGTCACAATATACTTGTTATGAGACACGTCAAAATGTATAAATATAGCATATACATAAAGTCAAATTGATTAATACAATATACACAGTAAGCAGCTTTTCTATGGTTTCATTATTTGCATAGACTAGTTTACTACAAGATATGTCATAATATGAATATTACAGTTTTGTGAATGTACTATCCTCCCAGTGCTCATTTACATGGTTATAGTTCTAAAAATTCATTAACCGTATAAAAACAGTGAGCATGCAAAAATTTCTTAACCTTATTCTTAAAGTGTTTTAATGATGCAGCTTGTTTAAATGAATTTGGAAGTTTATTATATAACATTATCCCTTTGTAGTTAAAGGTTTCTTCATAAAGGCTCGTTTGGTGCGCTCGAATTGCCAGTTTATCCTTGTTATGAGTGTGGTGGTAATGTACATCAGCATTTACTTGAAAATGATTTATATTTGTATGAACATTTGTGGATGTTATGACTCTCGAAAGGGGACACATTATTTGTCTACCTCCATATAACTGTGATCTGAATGCAATTGAGCTGGTGTGGGCAAAACTAAGGAATGTTTTCAGAGGATACAACGTTACTTGTGATATCTTCGCTTATCTTACACGCTATTTTGCTGAGCTGTGTTTTTCAAGGTTGACCACACTGCAGAAACAAAAGAGCGTTAGCTCTCGCTTTTTCCCCTATGCCCGTAACACACCGTAAATCCAGCACTCTTCTTATCTTGCGCGTACTGTAGGTCAGCCACGAGAATCGAACACAGGCCTCCCGAATGCAGGCCACAGACGAAACTACCTGGGCCATCCTGCTCAGTTCAGAATGGAATGTTATTGTTTTGGTTTGCAGCCAAGTTTTGTTTGCATTCACACCTACAATGGGTGAAAATCTAACCTAGGGCAGTGCTTCAAAGTTGGTTTGCCGCATGCCAGTATGTTTATCAGCTACTACTAGTTACAAGAGGTGGGATGGTTTCCTTTTAAGCTATTCAGTGGTATTCATGAGACCTAAACTTAACAGCCTACGCATAAGGTGATCAAGGATAACAAATTAAAATGTTAATTAAGGAAATACTTCATTCAGGTGTATCATGTAACATTAAATCAAAGCCACACTGATTGCTAAACAGGAAATGTATCAACTGATCAATAACTGAAACATCAACAAGATGTCTATTTACAGTAGATGCAAATGAGCTCCGTTAGGCTCTGTGCTATGACTGTTGGATTTGGAATTCTCCTATTGGAAATAACTCAAGTGCTGCAGTCGACTTTGCCATAAGCAAGAAGCATATTCTTGATTTGTAAAGACTGCCATAATTCTGAATGCATTAGACGTATTTGAAACGTATAACAGAACCTGTTGTTTTGCCAAGTGTCCCAGCATGTAGGTTTACTGTTCACATTTCTGTGACCTCTAATGCATGCCAATGCTGCGGGGTTACCAAGAATAAGCCTGCAACTTTATTGCAATAGTCATGCAAGAACCCAGTTTTCGCATATCATTTTGTGCTAAACAAACATTTTAGCAACATATGGTAAAGACACAAATAACTCATCTTCTGTAGCTCTATCTCATTATTCTAAGGGCAAAAGTAAATAATTAAGGTGTGATGAAATATTCACAATAAAAAATTTGATCAACTTTATTTTTTATTTATGCAACCATGCACTTTAGAGTAAAATGGTAGAGGAATTTGTACTTCAGCATAACGTCAGGAAGTTGCCATTGAAGTCAGCGCACTCATACACCCCTTGTATATTCCTTCTTTGACCTTGTGCCATAAACCTTTAATCTCCCAACTCCCAGATTAAACCATGCAATACCTTCTTCTCTTTTATTCGTATTACACCTCCTGATATATATCTCTTTTTCCCCATTGCTCATAAATTCTCTGTCCATATCTTCTAACTATTATGTGTTCCAAATGGGAAGAGTTCTCGCCTGTAGCGAATCAGATGCTTTAGCGCATTCAGCATTGCCATCTCGTTATCCCCACTTTTTTTATATTTCCCTCTCTCTCGCACACTTGCGAGTGTTCTAGGCGCTACACGTAACAGAACGCAAACTGAATTTTACAAAGTTTTATAATAATTAAGTTGTTGAAATCACAATTGCAACATGAATATTCATATATTATGCAAATGTTTTCAATATTTAGTTTAAAGTCAATCATAGTTTATGAATTACTAATTTTTTTAATACAACGAAAATACCAGTGGTGCATCCGTATAGCTGTGAATGTTACATTAAGAGATATTTTGTCATTGTCATTATCTTCATCGTCTGAGTACTGCAAATTTATGATGATAGGTTCCAAAATCTCGTTACATGCTATTTCTTTCCAAAAGTCGTCTTCTTGTAGTTTATCTGATGTCTCATGCAGTTTTCCCAGTCTTGTTGTGTTCCTTGTAAATTTCTTTGTGAATAAGTCGTTCAATGTCAGTCAGTTTAAAATTATTATTTCTGTTTGCAACATAATTTGAGCCCACATTAACTCTATTGGATTGTTCTAGCAGTAGTAAGGGGGGAAATGTGTATCGCGTCTCATTGATCCAGCTGATACACTTTTTCATGGAAGAGTAACTGAATAATGCTGCTTTGAACTCTCTTGAGTAAATAGAGATTATGAACCATTCATAAACAAGCATATAATGTGACCAGACATGTTCTGCCAGACTAGCAAGAAGTGTATCGTTTCCGCTCAATGAATTTAACAAACACCTTGGCTTATTCAAAGTACATATTTCTTTTACCACGTCATGTCAAATGTTTACGTTTCAGTTCTGAGTAATTTCAAATATATGTTCAAGCATACATGCCAACCAATAATGATATTCATTACAGTGCGTACGTTGCAATGCATTGTTATAATGGTATCTACTTTATTTGTATTGGGAAAACTATTTGAGCTAAAAATATGGGGTTTTATGGTTATGTTAAATACTGTGACTTTGTGGGTTCGTGAAATGAAAAGTCCAATTACACCACTCAACAATGTTCTTTATTTCCACCGACTTACAGTTAAACTCTTGCCAATTACACAGAATTTCGTGCTGCACACAGTTACAATTCACCAGTTCGTCCGTTACAATTTCCTTGTACTCGCGGTTACGTAAGCTCCGGTACACCTTCACAGTTACGTACAGTCTTCCGTTGCACAATCTTCTTGTACATTAACACGTCACTGACTAACTCTTGCACCAAGAACTGACTGTCTCCTCACTCACTAACTGACAAAACCAACTCCACTCTGTCCATCTGTAACCCTCTTTATATAGGAATATCGCCGGTTTCTAGTGACCAGGGGAATGTTCCAGATTACGTAATTTCGAGAAACAGGTGTAGAGAAACAGGCGACACAGTCATGTTTTTCCCCTGACCACAGCCTGTCACCACTATAGGACAAACGAGGCGAGGGCGTGGCTAACCGAACCTTCCCTGTCTCCCGCTCTCAGCTGCTTCACAGGTGTTCCAGCGCTCGCGTTACAATACATTACTCTCTCTTTCCTCATTAATCAGTTTTTATGAATTTCTGTCTTAGCACAAATAGTATTTATTAGAGATTTATGAGTTTGCCACTCGTCACACACCACTTATGAGGAATGCAATACGACAACCCCACAGGACTCAGATTGGTTGCTCACCTAGTAGCTAAGGACAAACACCTTCCCATTTGAAACACATAATAGTATTTCTTCCAAGTGCCAAGCCATATATCACCCATACCATTTATTGTAAGTCAGTGCCTAATTTTACCTAGCCAATCCTTTAAGTGAATGCATTTTCTTATACATTATCAAAATGTGATCCTCTTGTTTGGTTATTAATAATTATATTTGGTCATATAAAGTATAAATTAAAAAGTCAAGTCAAAATCATAATAAAAGCTTACATCACACTGTATTTAAAATTTCTTTGTTAACAATTCCTTTCTTGGAAGTGTTGAAAACAGTGTTGTTATAATAAATTAAATTTAAAGGGAGTCAATTAATGACACTAAACAACACTTACTTTTAAATTTTTCCGGAACATGTTTCAGAGACTTTGCCTCCATCCTCAACTGGCCATTGACTGGCTCCCATTGCTGTAGTTGACGATACTTTGTCATAGGTCTCCTCTGGTGGCGGTTCAAGGAACTTGCTGAACAAATCTTTCTGGGGGATGTCGAAATTGAATACTTTGTTCCTATTTTTTGAAATGAAGATTTGTTCCCATGTGGATAGTTCTTGTTTTCCTGATGTATGTTTTAGTAGTTTTGGTTCTGGATTTATGTTGTGGTTTTTTTCCCAAAAATGCGTGGTAACTGCCGATTTTTCTAATTATTTATATTTTGTTTCTAAAGTGTTCCTTTGCTCTTGTTTCTAAATCAAAGGCCCATGGATGGTATATGAATTTTTTGAAAATCATATTAGTTTCTGTAGCTGAGGGGTTTGTGGTTTCCTTTATTAGCTTCTTTTTTGCTAAGTTCACTTTTTTGTCTACTAATGATTTGGGAAAGTCATTTTTGTGCTATTTCAATAATTTTGTTGTTTATCATCCATGGGCCTTTAATAAATTCCAAAAAGTCTTCAAAAAACAAAACATTTAACTAGCACCAGTCAACAATTTCTCCTTAAAAAACCTAATTTGTTCAAACATCAAATATGCCATTCCATCTAACAAAAAATCTGGTATATATCAAATTGAATGCAGTGACTGTAGTCAAATTTATATTGGAAAAACCAAAAGAAATTTAGAAACAAGAGCAAAGGAACACTTTAGAAACATAAAATATAAATAATTAGAAAAATCGGCAGTTACCACGCATTTTTGGGAAAAAAAAACCACAACAAAAATCCAGATATTAAATTTATTTAATATTTATAAATCCAGAACCAAAACTACTAAAACATACATCAGGAAAACAAGAACTATCCACATGGGAACAAATCTTCATTTCAAAAAATAGGAACAAAGTATTCATAAACATTAAAAGCAGAAGGATTATTAACAGTGAAGTATTCTTGGTATTTGAATTTGATTTATGTCACCAAACAGCTGAGGATGAAATCGAATGATCTTGAAAACATTTCAATTATACAACAAGTAAGTGAAGTTTGAGTGTAAACATAGTGACTCATAAATCAAACTCAAATACAAAGTATTCAATTTCGACATCCCCCAGAAAGATTTGTTCAGCAAGTTCCTTGAACCACCACCAGAGGAGACCTATGACAAGGTATTGTCAACTACACCAATGGGAGCCAGTCAATGGCCGGTTGAGGATGGAGGCAAAGTCTCTGAAACATGTTCCGGAAAAATTTAAAAGTAAGTGTTGTTTAGTGTCATTAATCGACTCCCTTTAAATTTAATTTCTTTGTTAAGCTTAGACTCAGATTTGTATGTGCTAAAAAGATCTAAATTATGCATATATTTATGCTGCCAAAAACTTTACAAATTGGTATATGATTTTGAAAACTACACTTAGCATATACTAAAATGGTTAACTTAAATCTTATAATTGTTGGTACTTATAATGTTCATTCTTCCTGAGACATAATATTGTTCGTAATTTGGTTTACAATATACAATGATCATTTTCTCCAAAAGTTTAGGTGTAAATTTACGATTTTTATCACAAGTTGGTATGTCGAAAAGAATCTTTGCATGTCTACAGATGTTATTGAGCAATATTTGAAAGCACTTATTAAATAGCGGCAATTTCTTCAGGAAGTATTATGATTTGACCTGTTTATGTTTATCCACAGAATATAAAACTTAAATGTCATCACTTCTCTTTAAAACATTACACAATTTGCAATTTAATATTTCTGGATATTTTAAAGAGGCACTCAAATACTATAATATAGACTGCTTCTGTGTTCCGTGGTCAGCATGCTAACTTTCAAATCTAGAAGCTCCTGGCTCAAAATGGGAATTTCTTTTTAGCCAGAATTACTCCCCATTCGTCTTAAAGCTTAGAAGTATTAGTGAGAGAGTAAATATTTTGAGGAAATTTAATGTTATAAACAAAAACCCAAAATCAACAATTTCCAAGATTAATAAAACAATAATGTGAGTAAACATCATTGTCAATGAGCAATTTTTTTTTTCCAAAGGCAAAGTACTTATATAACCTTATCTAAAGGCAGCATATAAATGGAACCCTTCCCTGCCTCAAAAAAGATATTAAAGAGAACTTTTAAATGTTTACATCTATAGTCGGTACTTACTGTGGTTTTCTTTGATTTTGCCTTTTTGCTTCGCAAAGGTAAACTACTAGGAATAAAACCGCCATTTCTTTGCTGCCATATCATCCACCGAGTGGTGTAGCATATAGCTCGTCGTATAAGCATTCTAATGATCTGTAAAACAATTATGCCTTAAATGTGACAAACAAATTTGTGTACTATATATGTATAACCTAATGAACAGAGTCAGACAAAATGGAAATAGTGCTGCATTATAATCTGAACAACTTGGTACAAAGCCTCCTCAAAAGTTTAACAGCAATAACAAAAACCCAGGTCGAGCAAAGATATCTTTGAGTTAGTAATCATTTACACTAGTGTCCAAAACTTAAGCATAATTCAGAAAATGTAAAGGAAAACGGTGAACAAACACCACTGAATGTTATCACAATGTGTGCCTTCACTTACCGATTGTCTCTGATAGGAAAGTGGGTTCACACTTAATAGGTCAACAAAACCAGCGCAGCAAACCAATACCAGTGTATCAGACCCAGTGCGTGGCTTATTTGTTATTGTTCTCCCATTGTGAACAGAGAGTAGTTGCTTTGTCTTTGTTTACAAGACAGCACCAACATGCCACAAAGATGTCAACTGGATGCTGTTGTGAAGGGTAAAATCATAGATGTCTAGAGACAGGTCGGACACAGACTTTCAGGCCCTGAATGTGCCACAAAGTGTCATTTCCAGGCTTTGGCGACGTTTACAAGAAACAGGAGCTGTTCGTCGGATATCTATACGTGGTCGCCGTAACAAGACCGATATTTGACCATAACAGCATGACAACTTCAGAGGCTGCCTTCAAGACAACTATCTTCTGAGCTTGCAGTCGCATCAGGCGCAAGTTTCAAGGGAAACTGTATACCAGAGGCTCAGGCAGTCAGCTTCTATACCAGATGTCTAGCAGTGTATACCCACTCACTTGGATACACATACAGTCCCGTTCACACTGGGGTCAGTAACATCAATATTGGACCTTGAATGAATGGAGCAACATGCTGTATACAGATGAGTCAAGATTCAGTTTGAACAATGATTCTCATTGCACAATAATCTGAAGAGAATGTGGAACCCAGTTGCATCCAACCAGCATCGTGGAAACATGCCTGTTTGGTCATGGTTGCATACTCTGTGGGCAGGCAAAATGTTCACTGGACGTACAGATCTACACATCTTGGACAGTGGTACCATGAATGGCCAGAGGTACAGATATGAGGTACTGGAACCACATGTGCAACTTTTCGGAAATGCAGTTGGTCCACACTTCATCTTAATGGATGATAATTCTCGTGCACATAGAGCCCACCTGGTGGACGGCTATCTTGAGAGGGAAGATATCCAACACATGGACTGGCCAGCAATGTCCCTGGATATGAATCCTATAAGGCATGCCTGGGATGCTTTAGGAAGCTGAGTTTGCTGCTCGCCAGCCCCTACTAAGGACACTTCCAGACCTTCAACATGCTCTCCGCAAGAAATGGAAACTGCTGCCTGCAGAGCTCTCGTACCACCTTATACAGAGCATGCCAGTATGCTGCAAAGCCTGTGTAGCCATAAGGAATCACCACACCCATATTAACCACTCAGCCCCATCTTGTTATTGTGGAAGTGATTGTCAGCTTTTGTGCTTGCGTAAAAAAGGTGTCCCGAGGTCAAAATTGATATTTCTCACTCTATTGCATTCCAGATCATGTGTGATGCACTGGTAACAACATATTGCATTATGTCAATTTCTTCTTGATTCACTTTTATTTTATATTACATTAGGCTTAACTTTTGCACAATTAAGATTGTTTAGTAATAAAATATTGAATTATGCTTAACTTTTGGACATTAGTGTACATTACAGAAAGTTAGCTCCTCAAAGACAATCTGCAATCATCTGAAGTCCAGTCTTGATGTAAACACATTAGTATGTGGTAAGATTAGCTAATACATTGTGTTTTATTTTCCCTACACGTGCTTATCTGACCTGCAATATCTAACTCAGGAAAACAAAACCTATGAAGAGCATACACGATTTTAGAGATACACTAATTTAATTACGTGCATTCAAATATCATTATTACTATTAATATAATATTTTATCATATAGATGGTACTTTACTGGATCACATATACTGCTTCTCACAATAGACAACACTGCAAACCTCTTTTCATAACGACAAAAATCCTTACAGTTGTTAATCTGTGTATATTTTATACATACCAGGTGAATCTTCTGCCCCTATTTATTGTAATCTATGCAACCTGCACTTTATAGTCTAATGTGAAAACATTGACCCTTTTAGCACAAAAGCTGTTATTGCAGCTCTGTCCTATTAGGTACTCTACTCACCCAGCATTAATACTTACAGCCCTGAATGAGCACCAAGAAGTTGCGAAAAGCTTAAATAAATGGTTTTTCATACATATAATACTAACAAGGCATTAAACGAATGCTTTCCCAAAGAGCAACAGAAAGTATGTGGCAGCTGGCAGAGTGGGTTAGCTTGCTAGAATGTGGTGATACGAAGGCTAGGTTCGAAACGCTGTCAGATAGTTTCGTTTTTTTTTTTTTTTCTTTCCTTTCTCCCAATCTTTATTGCTTGTATTTTAGTTACTAATTTGTTTATTGTTGCTATTGGTTCACTTGTGAGCCAAAGGCAAAAGAATTACAATCCGATAATTAGGGACCTATAGAGATTTGCTCACCATATTCATATTCATTTATTGCATCCGTAAATCATACAACTCATGATGTGGAATTGTCAAATTACTAACTACACGAAAATAGTAACAAGAAACAATAATTACAATAAGTTGTTAAGCATAATAATCAAATTAATAATTAAAATTTAGATTCCTTTATTCCTGCCTTTTGTCATTTAAATACTCTTCTACTGAGTAGTAACACTTTTTGTTCAAGTTTTGTTGAGTCACACTTGTTTACACTCACCTTCACTTATTATTTTTAAAAAATGCTTGAAAATTTTCCAGGACATTCGCCCTCTTCCTCAGCAGTATAGTGACTGAATCTCCCCTCTTCTTTCCTTTTTCTTCTCCTGTATCTGATCCTGTTGCCATCTGGTGTTAGGAGTGCAAAGTTTCAACACTTCATTAAGTGGTGGGATTTCAAAATTTATAACGTGTTCACTGTTTTTAATTATGTGGATTTTTTCCCAGATGTCTAATTCTATTGGTGATTCTAATGGTTTCAACAGTTTTATATTTTGCCCAATGCTGTGGTTTTCTTTCCAAAAATGATGTGAAACAGCGGATTTGTCTATTTGTTTTAGTTTTATGTTTCTCTGGTGTTCCTTTAGCCTGATCTCCAAGTTTCTCTTCGTTTTGCCTATGTAGTACTTTTCACAATCCTTACAATTGATTTGATAGATTCTGGATTTCACTGTGTTTTGAATTGTGTTCTTAAGAGGTTTGTTTAAAACGCTCTTCAGGTTGAATTTATTCTGTGGGGTCAGTTTTATATTGAATTTTTTGAAGATTCTTTCAAATTTTTTAAAAGCCCAGTGGTGGTAAGTAAATTTTTTATATTTCCAATTTTGGTTTGAAAAGGGTGTTAGTGTTGTATTTGACGAGATTGATTTTTGCCTTTCTTTCTTTTTGAGCATGTTCCTAATGAGATCAGGGGTGAATCCATTTTCCTTTGCTACTCCTAATATATACTCTCGTTCTTTTTGAAAATCCTCCTTGCTCAATGGGACACTGTATAAACGTTGGATCAAGCTTCTGAAGACCGCCAGTTGATGTGAAATTGGGTTGCAACCATTCCTCTTAATGTAACTGTCCACATGTGTGGGTTTTCTATGTATTCCGAATTTTAAGCTATTTTGGTCTCTCATGATTTTTAGGCCTAGGAAAGGTAGGGTGTTATTTTCTTCTATTGGGAAAAAATCCACATAATTAAAAACAGTGAACACGTTATAAATTTTGAAATCCCACCACTTAATGAAGTGTTGAAACTTTGCGCTCCTACACCAGATGGCAACAGGATCAGATACAGGAGAAGAAAGAGGAAAGCAGAGGGGAGAGTCAGTCACTATACTGCTGAGGAAGAGGGCGAATGTCCTGGAAAACGTTCCAGCATTTTTTAAAAACAATAAGTGAAGGTGAGTGTAAACAAGTGTGACTCAACAAAATTTCAACATGAAGAAAACTTCACTGTTAATAATGCTTCTATTTGTAATATTTAAGTAACACTTTTTTAACAAATACCTCTTTGATGTGCTTTTAAACTTTGTGAAGGACTCAATGTTTTTTATTTCAGTTGGCAGTTTATTGTAGATATGAATTCCGTTGAATTTAAAACTGTGCGCATACATTTTCTTTTTATGATAGGTGACATGTAAGTTTGAACTGTTTCTCATGTTATGGTCAGGAATATCTTTGCCTTTTTTAAATTTATCTAAGTTCGTTGTAACCTGTACTATTATTTCTAAACGGTAAATGCTTGGTAATGACAATATCCCTAATTTTTTAAACCATTGCTTATAGCTATCTGTTCTCTTTAAATTCATCATAATTCTAATTACCCTTTTTTGGATTCTAAATACTTTGATAATGCCACAACTATTTCCCCATACTGTTATTTTTTGTCAGCCTCGTGTGAAACAGGTGAGCTTAATCATTCATGTTTGTATTAATACTATATTATCCTAGTTTCAAAAACCTTGTAAAAATCAGCCTCTGTAGCAACATTATGCCGAACACAAATTAGTGTGTTGAGGAGAGCCGAAAGAAGAGAAACTGAATGTTTTCAGTTTTCCAAAGTACAGCACAATTTGCCTAATGTGAAAACTTTCGTTGGGCTGAGCTCATCCTAATGTTAGGTAGTTGAGGCCCTTGACTTTTAAAGGATAACCATGGGCTATCTTTATCTTTTATTAGGGATCATGTTTAACTTTGGGACCCTTATAATTTGTACGGTATATGTGTTTTAAACCATGTTCCGTAATTGGCTTTCATTTTTAGCAGAATGTTGACGACATTATATCTAATAGTTTTTGTTTCATGCTTATATCACTTTGCATTTGTGAAATGTTTGAAACTTGGTTGAATGGGTCAAGCACAATACGCACCATAATAAAATATCTACTAGGAACTACACATTTATAACAATCTGCCATCGGAAAACACGGCTATTATTGTAGTTTGTAAACACCTATAATGTTATAAAAGTGTTATTTGTTTTATAATATCAAATTATAGGCCCCAAGAGATAAAACAAAGGGTAATAAATTTTTTGAGCTAATCACAAGGGATTCAAACCCAAGTCAAACGTGCATACTAGTGAAGTAACCTGTATAATACCACTTAGCCAACGCTAAATTGCTAGGAAAGGTTTCTATATGAATTAAATAACCGCAGACCTAAGACCCACCTCGAACTTTTACATGCTTTCTACAGCTTTATACAGTGTTTTGAGCTCGTTTTGGTAGTTTTAACACAAATAAAAAAAACTGCATCTTCTATTTCAATTACTGTATGAGTTAAAAACTGCCATAATTTGTGACAGAAGCGAAAACAATCCACCTAATTCTTAGCATTTTTGACATTTTGAAAACACGTGTTGGCTAAATATTTATATCCAATTGGTCCCACTGTCTAGATCTGCCATTTTGTGCTCCAATGTTATTGTCAACTGATGCATGTGATAGGCTGTTCGGACAGAAGCATCTTTAAAGGTGTGCGTGAATGTACGTTGATGAATAAAAGTTTGTAAACTCTCTAAAATTATTATCTATGTGTCTGGGTATAAAGTTTTTGGAATCGACATACATAGTGATTGTTTTTTGACCCATACAACACTTACACACTGAGTTATCTAACCATCCTCTATAAACTGTTCTACAAATCATGCATTAGAAGACATTCAAGAAAGGCATAAGTCACATATGCTGCTTAGCAAGTTGCATAAATTAAAAAATAAATAGGGGCTGGTGACTCACCTGGTATATAATGTCTTAGTTTATACTAAAGAGAATGTACAAAAGAAAGGATATACATAATTATCAAACAAGGAATAATAACAATATAGAAATGCCTTATATCAGACTTCACAAAACAGCAAAATCTTATAGAGTTTTAGGATTGCAACTGTTTAATAGTCTGCCTGCTCAGATAGAAACACTAATATGAGTTGATTTAAAAAAATATTGTATAAATGGCTCTTGGAACACCCTTTTTACAGTTTACAGGAATTTCTAGATGAGACGTCATCATTATCATCATCAGTTCCAGTTGTTGAGAATAAAAATCTGCATTAATCGCCTGCCCATTTGGAACAAATTCCCTGGAACAAACTCCCAGGGAACACCTTCAAAATTCTACCAGACACATAACATTACTTTGGGACCGAACTGATTTTTATTAACGATGACTTTGGCAGGTTGGCAGGGATTAAGCCACTGTTTCAAGGGATCCGGATTTCGGTAATACACCTATTTTTCATCACAAGTGACAATTCTCCTGACAAATTATCATCCATAGGATTATGGATAAGCTGACGACAGACTCTACATTCATCCTGATGAGGGGTCAGTTTATGACATACAGATCTACAGCTTCTGTATGATTTTCTAAGTGTCTTAATGTGGTGATGTATGGTATCTTTTGATGCACCAAGTTCTTCTGAAAGTCTATGGGTATTTTTTTTTGGGGGGGGGGGGGCAGATTTTCTTGCAAAACTTGGCGTATTTCCTCAATATTTCATACTTTAGGTCTTCCAGAACGTGGTAAAGATTTAGTGTTTTCGTCTTTATTGTTCAAATCTTGGAACCATTGTTGTGCCACATGCTAACGACACCTTCTCCTTTCACTTCATATATTCTTTGAGCTGCGGCAGCAGCTTTATAATCTTGTTTCCAGTAGTGTTTTAGAAGGACAACACTAACCATGGCAATCTGTAAATAGCATTGTCAAACCAAAGAAACCCAATAAATTTTCCAAAACACCAAAATCAGAACACCGGCATTACTTATGAGACAACCTAATATATTTGAAATAAATAAGTAAATAAATAATGATGATGATGATGATGATGATGATAATAATAATAATAATAATAATAACAAATTTTTTGTCTCCCTTCCTCACCAATGCTGGTGCTAAGAGTTGCTCGCCTTCCCTCAGAGCGAGGGAGCCGAAGTATTTGACCTGAGATACCAGGGTTGATGAAGAGATGAATCATAGAGCAATTGGTGGGGGGAACTGGAGGACCCCGAGGAAACCCACCCCAGCACCATGTTGTCCACCACAAATCCCACTTTGCTGTCGCCTGGGAACGAAACGGGCCGCGTAGGTGAGAGCCAAGCCGTCTAACCACTCAGCCATGGTGCGGCCATTAGTAATAATAATAATAATAATAATAATAATAATAATAATAATAATAATAATAATAATAATAATAATAATAATAATAAATAAAATTCAACATGAAATAATTTATTCCACAACTGCCATCCCATTACCACACCCTAAAGAAATATCAGGCATCTCATAGTTCAAATACAAATGATCATCCACTCCACAATACAGTATTATAGTAAAAATGCCAGATGAAAGACAAAGAGCCCGTCATTTAAGTAAAATTGAAGGTGGGCAGGATACATAGCACATGCGACAACACTTTATGTTGATGTTAAAATCTCAGTTAGTGGATTTCTGCTTCCCTTTTATACAGAGTGTAACAAAAAGTATGTAAAAAATTGAGAAAATGTTTTTTTTTTTTATTTGTAATTTACGTCCTCCAACGTTAAGTCATATCCAACGATGAATGGAATGGATGAAATGATGCTCAAATGAGTCCGGAGTCCATGGAGCTTATAGTTACCCAGCATTTGTCTTACAGGATAAGGGAAAACCCTGGAAAAAACCTTATCCAGGTAACTCACCCTGACCGAAATTCGAACTCGGGACCTCTTGAATGTGAGGCAGACATTCTACCACCATGCTACCAAGGCGGGCAAAATGTTTATTGCAGACAGAAGAACAAATAATGTTATGTGAACCTAGGCCCAGAAATTGTTTATTTCCATGATAGAACTCCTTTTCTACAAGTTTGTTTATACGGTGAGATGTGTAATGTGGCCATAACCCCCAACAGAACACTGGTTTAATTGTACTGTAGTAAACATTTGCTTTTACATCTGGATAATTTGAATGGAGGTGATCATTTCATCGTTTTGTCATTGTGCTAGAGTGAGCTTGTTAGGCACTGGTATTCAGTTCATTACAATGGAACTGCTCCTCATTTCAGGTTTTCCGTCCATCAGTTTCTGAATAGCAGGTTTCCTGGTAGATGGATAGGAAAAGTTGGACCAATTCCATGGCCTCAAAGCTCACCTAACTTGAACCTACTAGATTTTATTTGTAGGGACATTTGAAATCTCTTGATTATGCAATCTAGTTCCAGATGTAAAGACTCTTTATCTCATATTTTGGAAGGCTGCCAGACAATAATATATTCTCTGGGTCTAACTCAGCACATTAGGGTGTCCATGCGAAGGTGGGTTGACAAATGCATTGGAGCGAATGGAGTCCATTTTGAACATGTGCTGTGATTTCCTGCGTTTTAACGGTTCTGTCACTGAGTGTTGTATGTAGTTCAGCTGTAGAAAAAGTGCTTCAAAAAGGAAATAATTTCTGGATCTATGTTCAAATAACATTTTTATTCTCTATTTGCAAGAAATATTTTCTCAAATTTTTTACATACCTTTTTGTTAGATCTTGTATAGAGGAACATATAAAATACATAGGATAAACAAAAGTATCCAGAGGATATAAATTATTTATATAAAACCATGCATTCACTTTGGTATCTGCATTGTATACTTTCACTGCAGCAGCCTTGGTATTTTTCTGCTGCTCACTAGCGTAAATGAACCCTTCAAGGCTATTTAGCAGTTTTGATATATTCATCCACCATCAGGTTTTGCATTTGTATACTTTCACTGCAGCGGCCTTGGTATTTTTCTGCTACTCACTAGCGTGAATGAACCCTTCAAGGCTATTTAGCAGTTTTGATATACTCATCCACCATCAAGTTTTGCATTCAGTTTGAGCTGTAAACACTAAAATTTGTTTACTGTGCATCTCAAAGATTTAAGTTTATGCAAGACATATGGTTATGTGTGAGTTGTTATAGAGTATTCTTCTTATTGTTGTTGTTGTTGTTCTTGTCTTGTAATTAATCAGCTAAAATGATTCCTGAAAAATTTACGCTTGAAAAAAGAATTTCTATGTATGATACATAGTAAAACTGTAAGCCTAAAATTTGTAGAACCAATCCTTACACTATAGATGAACATAAAGATACTATAAGAAAAGAAATTATAAAAACTATGCAACAGTAACATATGTGTGTGAATATAAATTCCATCTGAAGATGTGGGGAATGTCTCAATGCAGATGAACACCACTTTCAACACAACTTATAACAAGGCCGGTAGTCATTATTGTGAAGTTACTACCACTTCAGAGTTTTAGAATGGAAACCCCCCTAGGATGACAGTATGGATCAAGCATGCATGCAATCTGTGGCCCCACAATATAATGAACACACTGTATTACGAAAGGATACAAAATGACAAAGAGGTTGATGTTCAGTAAGATGCTGCTCCTGCTCAATGTGCAAGAGTTTAGTCTTTCTAGAAGAAAAATGTCCAAATAAATGGATAGAATGGGTCATGATTGAATGACCACATAAGTATCAGGATCTTAACCCTATAGATTTCCTCTTCTGGTATCGCTACAGATGTTTTGCATTGTTGATTACACTTAGTTTTTCTGAGTGGTATAGCAAGAAATTTATAAATCAAAGGTACTAAGATGTGCTTTTAACTTAGACTACAGCAGTATGTAAATACTTAGCTAGTGATCTAATACCACAAGTTAGTTTCTAAAGCTATATATTGTGATATTTTTTATGCTTATGATACATACAAATTTATTAAGATATTTGAAACATAATGTACTGATGTTCAAGAATGCAATTCCTGCTAGTATACACACGTCATTTTCTGAAAGCTCACTTTAAAGGAACAGATTTTGTGATTCTTTGGGAATCATGCTTTCCCGTCACACACTTGGAGTCAACTGAGCTGATGTGTGCTGACAAAGACTTCACTCAGTTACCTTGTCAGCTAGTGACGCTCTGCTCCCTCAGGTGGAAATGCCCACTGCCCATACCATCGTCACATCTGGTGGGAGGTGCCATTCCTGCTTCTTTTTTTAGGGGATATAATTTGATCCCATACTTGTTTTCTAAGTCTTTTCCTTACTTTTCGTTTTTATTGCCACCCTACATTGAGATTTCTTGCATAATGAAGGGTTGTAAATTTTCTAATAATTCTTGCTGTTTTATAATTTAATCACTCTCAAAAGATGTTTTGTTAAAATTGATTAATGCATCTCCCCACTGTTAATTGAAGGTAAATGTAATTCTGGTTTTCATAAAAGATGATCCGACTTGTGTGTAACTTTTAAGCACAATAGCTTTAAGATGGGTTGTACACAATTCTTTTTTTTTTTCTTTGGCGCCTTTGGTTTTTAAATATGGTATATGGAATCAAACTAATGTGCAACTGGAAAAGAACAATTTGGAATGAGTATGCTGTATTGTTGGGGGAAAAGTTAACATTTAAGCATTGCAGCTCTTTTACAAATTATACAGATTCCAATATTTTCATTTGTAATTACTCCTTTTGTATTTACTGCAAGCAAACATTACTATCTAAGAAAAATGCTCAGGATGTATAAAGTTCTTTTCCTTCCAAATTTGTTATTGTTTACAGCAACATATTACTTTTAACCCCTTTTATGGTGTCTTGAATTTATTTTCCTTCTATTTTAAGCATGTTTAACAAGTGTTCATCCATTATTCTTTCTTTCAGAATTCATTCTTTACAATACCAAGGCCACTTCAAAACAATTTGCGAGTCCAATGCATAAATTATATTGCAATTATGATCATTCCAGGAGATCCATGGTTCAAATCCTGGCCATGGTATTGAATTTTTCATGTTGACTCTATCTACCAAAGACCTTAGCCTATATACGGCTAGTGTGAAGAAATGATTAATTTCCATCAATTAACTACTGGAATATAAATTTCATGCGCGAAACTACTAAACTAACTAAGCTTAAAGAATTGCTCGATGTTTATAAATTGACTAACACAGTAAACTCGACCACTAGATCAACCTCGTTATTGGATGTAATAATTATTAACAAAACAAAATTTGTACAGCAAGCTACGGTCACAGATCTAGGTTTTTCTGATCACTGGGCACAAATACTACACATTAAGACTCTAGTATCTAAAAGAATGGATAAACGCATCACAATTTATAAAAGAAACTTTAGTAAAAATAGTATTGTACTGTTTAATTCTTTATTGGAAAAGGAAACATGGGATAATGTCTTTGATGAAATTGACGTTAACTTAAAATGCGAGAACTTCATAAACACATTTTTGTATTGGTTTGATATAGCTTTTCCTTTAGAAAAGAAATGCTTTAAATCACAAAAAAAGAAAGGGTGGATTACAAAGGGAATAATTACATCCAGCAATAGGCTGCGGTTTTTGTCCAGGCTAGAAAAATACGGACAAGCAACTAATGAGACCAAAGAATATATCAACAGGTATCGAAAGATCTATAAAGCCATTATAACTGAAGCCAAAAGAAGGGAAAATGAAAGATTCATACTAAACACTAACAATAAAACAAGGGCTCTTTGGACATTAGTTAACCAAGAAACTGGGAAACCTGCCCCAAAAAACAATATTAATCAACTAAATATCAATAATAATACTATCACAAATCCAGAGGATATTGTGGAGTCCTTTAATGCTTACTTCACAGACATTGCAGAAACCTTAGTAGCTCACAATATTAACCATATAGGGTGTCAAGAGAATGGTGACAATATAAGGCAATGCAGTCAATCAATTTTTATTTTACCTGTTACGGAAGTGGAATTGGAAGGTATAGTCCAGGGTATGAAGGCCAGATATTCATCTGGAGTTGATGGAGTACCAGATGTAATCATTAAAAAAGTTGTACATCCAATAGCTAAGCCTCTAGTCAGTCTCTATAATGCATCATTACAATCGGGTGTATTTCCAGATAAATTAAAAGTATCAAAAATTAAGCCACTTCATAAAAAAGGGGAGAAGAATAAAAGAGAAAATTACAGACCAATATCGATCGTATCATCATTTTCTAAAATATTTGAAAAACTGGTTCATAATAGAATGATATCATTCATCTCAAAATACAATATTCTTTCAGAGGCCCAAAACGGGTTTAGAAAAAACAGATCTACCATATCAGCCATGGGCAGTTTAATAAATAAAATTCAAGAAGCTATTGATAAAAAATTAGCAGTTGTGGGTTTATTTTTAGACTTAACGAAAGCATACGACGTTTTAGAGCATGAAATACTACTCAGGAAATTAGATAAATATGGTTTTAGGGGTATTATGAATAATTGGGTTAAATCCTATTTAAGCAATAGAAAACAGTTTGTAGAACTTCAGTTTGAAGATAAAGGAAAATTAAATACAGTTCGGTCCAAAGTGAGAGAAGTTAGGCGAGGAGTTCCCCAAGGATCAGTCCTGGGCCCCTTGTTATTTTTGTTGTACATAAATGATTTGCCAATTGCCATTAATTCCACAGATGTTATTTTATTTGCAGATGACACTAACATCTTAATAAAAGGAGACAATCAAGTAAGTGTACAGACCAAGCTCAAGGAAGCTCTAGGTAAACTGCACACATGGTTTCAGACAAATGAACTAATTATAAATAAGGATAAGACTATTGCCATTTCATTCCATACTTGTCAAAATAGAAATGTGGTCAAACCTCCAATAGTAATTGATAAAACAACCATTAGCTACAATAATGAAACAAAATTTCTGGGATTACATATAAATGAGAACATGAAATGGACCACGCATATTCAACATTTAATAAATAAACTGAGTTCCATTTGTTATTTGCTTAAACATTTAAAAAGCTTAATTAATTTAGCTGCATTGAGAAATATATATTATGGTTATTTTCACAGCCAACTACAATATGGGATAGTGTTCTGGGGGGAAAAGGCAGATAGAGTCTTTAAACTTCAAAAAAGAGCAATAAGGATACTAAGTGGAGTAGATAACAGGACATCTTGCAGGCCATTATTCAGAAAACATCAAATATTACCTCTAGCATGTATGTTTATTTTGGAATTAGTGGTCCATGTAAAACAAAATAATCTACAAATACAAAATCACAAAAATGCAGATATTCACAAATATAATACACGTCAAAAAGATGACTTTCACATTCAAAGTTGTAGAACGGAAATCTTCAGGTCTAATGCTTTCAATAAAGGTATAAGATTATACAACAGACTACCAGAAAATATTAAACATGTGAAGAGTGTTATACATTTTAAAAAGGGAGTAAAACTCTTTTTACTGCAACATTCATTTTATTCTGTAAATGAATTTTTAAATGTTAATTAGTTTTAAGTGATTGTAAATAATGCAAATATGTAACTGATATACTATGACGTGTCTGATATCAATGTATGATCAACAGGACAAAATAAATTGAATTGAATTGAATTAATAAGAGCTAAATGATGAAGCCTGGGACTCAAGTACTTATGAGAGTAAGTCACCACAAACAGTGCATCTCGAATACGAGAGCCCCTAGTGGTCTACCGGGGAAATATACGAGTCAAATGGAGAATTTGATGTCAGGACGGCACGTTGGCCATGGTAGCTCAATGGGTTAGAGTGACTGGACGGAAACAGGAGATTCGTGGTTCAAATCTCGGCCATGGCATTGAACTTTTCATGTTGACTATCTATCAAATCTCTGGTTACTCACAGTTTTTTTGTAGTTTCTGACAGTAACCCAATATTTCGGGCTGAAGTTCATCTGGGTACTCCAATAATATTCCTTTCACAAATTTACACAGTATGACATTCTTACAGCAATTTATTCTCTTTTGTATTACATACACCATTCCATGTTACCACTTCGTATGTCTCCTCTGACTGAATGACTTTGTGGTGCTAACTGCTTCATTAACATCCATTTTCCAGACATCGTTCCTCACATGCTCCAAAGTTATAACTACTGTCAGGACATTTTTTTCTATCTACAGTGCTTGTCATTATTTCAGACCCTCACAAACACTTCAGATATATTCCATTAAATTTGCTTTATTTCTCCTTTATGTGTGATATCAGTTTTTCCTTAATTAGTGTGTTATATTATCTAAAAATCCTGTACAATCCTTCCAGATCTTTTTTCATACTTCAATTTTAATGTATTATGTTATATATATGGATTTTCTTGATTATCTGTATTCACTTCACTCTCTTTCCTCCTGAGTCTCGCTCACTCTCTCTTGTTAAATTTGGGCTAGTTAGATGCCGACCCTTGAATACCAGGATATTATCATTTTATTGTTACACCTTGTTTCCAAGCATATCACTGTGCAACATATCACACATTTTGTACCAAGTTATTGTATGGACAAGGACATGTAAAATATATTTTTGTTGGAAGATAAAAGAGGAGTGACCCTCTATCTTGCACAACCTTCGCTGTATTCTTAAGAAACATACACTTTCCTGTTATCTGACTTTCAGTCACTCATACTGTACTTTGCACATGAAGAATAATGGAATCTTTTATTTTCTTCCTTCATGCTGCTGCCTTATAAGTTTTATCCATGCTTTACAGCTTTATTCCATATTTTCTGGCCTTGTGGCCATCCATAAGCTTTGAATCCACTGGACTTCTCACATGAGTCATACAAATGTGTATTGCCTTTGTTTTTGCTGCTTATCCATTCCTTCCAGAAACCAAATAAGGCTTTTTCTGCTGATTGATATTAATTTTCTCTGTTGTTTATATGAACTTTGAAGTTTTGCCCCAGATCTTTTGGCTCTGCAGCCATATCTTTTAAGTTTTTTTACACAGCAGTCCATTCACTCCAGTACAGCGTGTTTGCAGATGTTGGTGAATCTTAAGGACTGTCAATATTCTACAGAAGTTCAATTTCATATTTATCATAAATAAAAACCTTTAGCAATTCAGCACAAAACAAGCAACTAAACAAAAAGTATTCAGCTGGTATTCCACACAAGTAGTCTTCATAGTTCATTTTTTGGAGAAAGTAATTTACCTTCATAAAACTATTTGTAGTTGGTTTGACACACTACTTCAATTATATTTTAATTTTTTGGGAGACTAATTTCCAGAGCTGTTGCTTCCATTTTCAACCTCGAAGGCCTGACTGTCATCTGTTGTATGCAGATGACAGTCAGGCGGTGGTGGAACTATGAACCTCTTTATCAAATAGTTGACTGGTAGGATTTCAGAGTTTATTAATTAGTCTTTATATTTCCATATTAAGATGTTCCCTATGTTGTCAGTTTGTTATGGTTTATCACACCTTTTAATAATTTTGGATCTGGATCAATTTTGTGTGTGTGTGTGTGTGTGTGTGTGTGTGTGTGTGTGTGTGTGTGTGTGTGTGTGTGTGTGTGTGTGTGTGTAATTTACGTCCTTTAACTTTTTTAAGTCATATTGGACGATGAATGGAATGAGTGAAATGATGCTCAAATGGGCCCAGGGTCCATGGAGCTTAGAGTTACCCGACATTCGTCTTTTAGGATAAGGGAAAAACCTCGGAAAAAAACTTATCCAGGTAACTCACCCTGACCGAGATTCGAACTCGGGACCTCTTGAATGTGAGGCAGACACGCTACCATCTATGCTACCGAGGCAGACGGATCAATGTTATAACAAATAACAAAAAGACAAGTCAGCAGTAGCAATTCACTTTTGGAATGAAAACCATAACCTTAACCCAAATTCAAAATTATAAAAAGGTGTGATAAACGTAACAAACTGATAACATGGAAGAACATCCCAATATGGAACTATGAAGACCAATTAATAAACTTTGAAAACCCTTTAGAATAGATAGTCTGACTGAAAAATTCAAGGCCATGGCTGGGATTTGAACCACGAATGTACCGGTCTCCATCTGGTCACTCAACCATTGAGCTACCATGGCCATCGTGCCGTCATGACATTAAATTCTCCAACTGTATGTTTACCGGTAAACCACTAGGGGTTCTCATATACAATGAGACATGCACCTTTTGTGGCAACTTACCAACTCTTTAAGTATTTTAGTCCCAGGTTTCATATTTACCACTATTAGGTTATTTATTGGAAATTTATCCCTTTCACGATATGGACATCATATGATGTCCAAGTTAAAAAGCCCCAAACCAATATGGATGTGTATAGACATCCTGTGCATACATGCATCTAATGCATATTTAACGCTAATTATTTTAAACTTTATGTTTTACAGTAAATATAAATAAATTCTATAAGAAATAAAAACTTACCTTTAAAAGTTTCTTCTTGAATGGTACACCTCAAAACAGGGATAAACACACAAGGGCACATCTCCACATTCATGGCAAATCGTACTGGTTTCCTTTCGGACACCTTTCTTGCGGTACACCAGACATTTTCTAAAGGGATGCAACTTTTTTGCTGTGGTTGGTATCCTTTTAGGAAAATGTTTTCCTTCAAGTCTGAGGGGTGCTGGGGTGGTGGATTTCTCTATGGAGAGGTCTTTGAATTTTGTAGTGCTCAATTAGGCTGCGAGCTATTGATATGTGAAAGTCCAGGTAGGTCATTGTCTTTCGTGGGTTTAGAGCTCTCCAAATTACTAAACAATTGTATATGGTTATATCCAGCTGGTGTAAAAATACTTTTTTATACCATTTTATATTTTTTTGCAAAGAGGGATATGCGTGTAATACCTGATCTACTAGATCCACACCCCCATATGCATATTGTATTCCTGGATAATATCGGGCTTGAAAATTGATATTTTGTTACGAGCATCAATTTTTCCAGTTGCAATTGGATAATGCTGTAACTACCCTCCTGTCCTGCCAAGCAACATAGGTCAAGGGTGGGAGCTGATGTACCTGCATTTCTCCTCTCTTTAGAGCCTTCGTATTCACATCTTTTGGCAAACCAATACGATTTGAGCGCACTGTTCCAATTGCATTTGTTTTTCTTTTGTTTAGGGCCATGAATAATTTAGGGGAGCTGTATCAATTATCTAAATATACAGTCCTACCCTGGTCAAGTACAGATTCCATCAGGTGCATTACTATGGAACCAGATAACCCCAAATCTTTGTCTCCGGTGTTGTCAGTCCCTTGGCCAGTGTATATGCAGCTATTGTAAAGATATTCAGTTTTACTTTCACATATATCAAAACTGTTTATGCCAAACCTGGCCCTCTTTGTTTTGATGTATTGTTTCCAACCTAAGCGGCCCTTTCAAAGCATCAGTTTTCATCAACAGTGATCATTTCACTACGCACATAATTTTCTTTTAACTTTGAAATAATGTAATCAAAAACTGGTCTGATTTTGTGCACTTTATCATTTGCATTTTCTGTGCAGGTGAAATAAAGGAAGCACAGCAATGGAAGTAAACCTGTTATTTGACATGCATTTCCCAAAAAATGGGGTAGCTAGCAAGTCATCTGTAGACCAGTACATGTCTAGTGTAGGTTTACAAATAACACCCATGAGCATAATTAGACCAAGCAGTCTGTAAATCTCATTCATTGTTACTTCTATCCACTTATGAATTCTACTATTGGGTCCTAAATTGCCTTTGTGAATCAGGTCTTCCTTCACCCTACTCGCATATACACTTATTTCTGAAACAATGAGAGACAGTAAGTCAGTAGTCAAAAATTTTGTGAAAATATCAATTGGTTGGCTGTCAGAAGTTAGCTAAGTCTGAGGTTGTACACCAGAGGTTATGTTCATGAAGGTATGTCTATTTGTGTTAGAGTTATTTTGACAACTCCATAAAATAGATTCTTCATGAACAACTGTCAGAAATGGGTCATTTTCTTCCTCACTGCTACCTATATGCTCAACACCACCCTCAAAATCTGAAAACTTGCCATCAATATCCAAATCACTGTTAAACATCAAAAAGTCCTCCACATTTTCTGAAGTAATTTCAGAAGCCTGTATACTTCCTACACAAGCTAATTTATTTGCTACATTACTATGTAAGCCATAGCCCACCTTGGTAGCATAGATGGTAGCATGTCTGCGTCACGTTCAAGAGGTCCCGAGTTCGAATTTCGTTCATGGTGAGTTACCTAGATAAGGTTTTTTCCGGGGTTTTCCCTTATCCTTCAAGCTCCATGGACCCTGGACTCATTTGAGCATCATTTCACCCAATTCATTCACCGTCCAATATAACTTAACGTTAGGGCAGACGTAAATTAAAAAAAAAAAAAAAAAAAAAAAAAAAAAAAAAAAAAAACCTATGTAAGCTATGATTAGTACTGAGGTAACAATTTCAAATGTGTTTTAGATAAATTGTTCAGAACTCTGACACAAGAAAATCCTTCCCCCCTGAACTACCCTTTAAGGAAAACTTGAAATTCCTGAGAAATTACTAGAGTTTGATTAAAACACCACAAGTTTAACATATTTTAATGACAAACTTAATGTATATCTTGAATTTTATTGAAACATTCTCTGAAGTCCCTTTATCTCTTTCATTCTGCATGACTTTTGCGTAACATTTTTGCTCTCTCCATGCAAGGAGAATGAAATTTCGAAGCCATCCCTTAGTGACCAGCTGTTAATAGACTTGATTATCACTTAAACATATTGTATTCCCATATTCCCATTGGACCTACAAGGAAATATAATAACATAAAGAAGGTAGAAGAATGAGCTTCTGTAAGTACAATTCATTGAATGATGGCTTGAGAAAGTCATGTGAATCTAAATACATCAGATTATTTTTTTCTTTATTTCCATCATAAATATTTGGTGCCATGAATAAATATAAGAATGCTGTTTTCATAGATGTGTGAGTTTGTCTTTGGTAAGTTATGTGAATCCATTATATAATATAGTGGGGAGGGAGAGAGAGAATGAATAGCGTCACTCAAAACAACAACAAAATGTCTTGATAAGTACAAATTCCATACAGATATTGTTAAGTATGCCAGATGAAGATTTTCAGAAAAATTCCCACCATATGAAACTACTCTGTAAATTGGCAATTTTTCATTATTTTTTATTTCCTCAAAAATGGCTCTATGAATTTTCATTAAAACACACATATTTTTACATTACGTGCTTTCTAAAATACTTCTTTGGGTTTAATGGACATCAAAATGCATTTTGGGTGAAATGATGCTCAAATGAGCTCAGTGTCCATAGAGCTTAGAATTACTTGACATTCATCTTTCAGGATAAGGTAAAACTCCGGAAAAAATCCTTTTCAAATAACTCACCCTGACTGAGATTGAAACTCGTGATCTCTTGAATGTGCGGCAGATACCACAGCAGTAGGCATCCAAAATGGAGAAATCTTTCTTTGGGGAAAACACAAAGAAGTTTTTAAAGATTTATACAGAGAAGGCAAAGAAGTACATACAGGGTAGAACACAAGAAAAGTCTGATTATAAACAAAAGGCAAAAATCAGCAGATGCAGAGCATCATATGAAACAAAAATCTAAGCTTTTGAAAACAGAAAAACCAACAGAACTCTCCACATGGGAAAAATTGCACATACACAAAAATACATAATGTCTACAATAAAATCTTCTATATCATTAGATTGTAGACACAGAGGTATCAAGAGGATATCATAACCTCTTACATAAAAGCGTAATTCCAAACAAATATGAAAATTAATCAAGGCTTCGCAGGTGGTCAGCCATGTGAAGTTAATGAAAGTCGAGCTTTTGGCTATTGTATACTCCATGACCGAAAGCTCAACTTTCATTAACTTGACATGGCTGATCACCCAAAAACCCCTGATTAATGTTGCAAACCCATTATTTACGATATCGCGACAACGTACACAAACAAATAGTGCAAGGCAGAGACAAAGAGCCTGCAGATAAAGATAGCGCAGAGATAAAAGGCTTGCCGGCACAGATAAAGTTTTGACATCTAGAACATTCGTGTTTTATCTAGTGACGTGTTAGAGAACATTCTATAACAGTCTGGAATCCTGAACGGTTGTGTATAAAAAGAAGCCATGGCTAGTTATCAGACAGTCATAAACAGAGTCGTAATGAGAGAGTGTCATTGGAACTGGTGTGTGTTTTGGAAGTGAACTCTTTGTTATGGTCAACGACCTTGGAAGATTGTATTTGTGTGTTACGTAATTCTGCGGTGTCCACAATGAATTTCTACGGAAATAAGGAACATTTTGAATTTCTGCAACTTGGACTTTTAATTCTACGAACCCACAGAGTCACATAATAGCCAGTAGCATATCATTTTTGCAACTCTAGCCACATTAAAAATAGTATGTAAAAAATGGAAGTTAACAACAGTGAAGTAACAAATATTATACTAAAATATAATTATATGTCATAAAGTTCACTTATCTTTTTAAGAAAATTGATGAAATTTCCACAGAATTCAAGAGACTAGTTTCGCAAATCCTTATTTGCATCTTCAGTCTGTTTATTCCGGTTGTTATCATTACAGCCGCTGGGGGATGGTTAAGTTTTATTACCAAACACTGAAAATAAAACAAACTTGAAGACAGAATCGATTGGCAGTATTTCAAAATTCATTACACGATTTCTATTTTTTAAAATAAATATTTTTTTGCAAAACATTAAATCTATTGGACCATTTAATTACTTTAATAATTTAACTTCTGGATTTATTTTATGGTTAAATGCCCAAAAAAGATCTGCTACGGACAATTTATCAATCTGTTTGTACCTTATCTTTCTAAAACGTTCCTTCACTCTGGTTTCTAAATTACATTTAGTCCTTCCAATGTAAACATGGTTGCAATCTAAACAAATAAATTGATAAATGCCAATTAATTGATTGAAGATACAAATAAGGATTTGGGAAACTAGTCTCTTGAATTCTGAGGAAAGTTCATCACTTTTCTTAAAACGATAAGTGAAGTTAGTGACAAATAGTTGTATTTTATTGTAATATTAAAAATAGTGTCCATCTTCTGAAACCAGTACAAAATCCAACAGAACTTGATAATTGAGCGTTTTTCTTGAAAAAATATGAGTCAATGCTAATGGATTTTGAAATTCTCATTGAAGACAATCCACTATATAGGTTTATCACAAACCCAATAGGAGAGCCTCAAGATTGCAGAGGAAACACTTAAAATTATTCTGGCAGTCGAAAGCAGCTGATGGTGAAGTCTGTGAAACAATTTTATGAGTAAAATGCCATAAAAGTTAGTGAAGCTTTCAGTGTTAATTCTGACTCAATGTTACTTAAATTTATAAAAATGCTTATTTCCAAGGAACTCTTCATATTAGATTTGCGAGTGGAATACAACTCTTACTTTTCCTACCATAATTACTCACGAGAGAAAGTAAAACTGTCTGTTGGTTTATGCTACAAATAGTTCTCAATCAACTTTTAATCGGTCTTTTTAATTACGCTTATATCGTTAAAAGTTTTAAAATTAGTGAAATAATAAGAACAAAGTTGAAAAATATGTTTTTATTATAAGTTTCTAATGAACTGTTACATTCATTTCTTTGGATATCATTTTGCCAATCACATTTACATGAATGTCTACAGCTTCTTTTCTACACAGTGGTTTGTCAAATGTTTTATATTTTATTCTATAACATCTTGTTTTCCAACCTTCAGGAGATTCATACACATTCAACAAGTGTACACCAATGATAATATCTCCTGCTAATTGCCACAGGATATTATAGAATTTGTTTTCAGTGAATTCGGGTGTTACAGTGAAACAAATGTCAAAAACATGGCAAACAGAGTCAAAACATGTGCCCTTTAATTTTATGCCATTAACACAAACCTTGTCTGCCCAGATTTCTCTCCAATTACTAACACCAAACAACATTTCTGCAAACTTATCAACATGTAATAGAATTGCAGTCTGCCCCCTTATATTGTGCTGTAATGCTATGGTGTTTGTTTCCTCATCAGCATCATCTTTTATTGACATCTGATAGCATAATTGTAAATTAGAGTTCCCATTAGCCACAGTATATATCATACGTTTAATACATACATTCCAATCATACATTTGCAACATGTGGTTTAAATAACACTTCATCACTGGTGCCACCTGCAGTCCTAGCACTAAAACCTGGCACATTGCAGGTGAAATGTTAAAATCGGCTCCTACATCTGCAAAGGCAATTCCAGGGAACAGAATCACTTCTTCTCCATTCTGTAATTTACATACTTCTTCTATTACATCCAATAAAGACTTTCGCAATATTCCATCTTTGTTCAGTAGTGGAATATCATTATCTGACAATGTCTGAACAGCTCTTTGAGAGGTAAAGAAATAACTAAGATGGTCATATAGTACTTTCACAGGATGATCTGGTTTTAAAAAAGGATTATCTTTGTACCTCGCTTTATGCAAATGAGAACAATTTAAATTATGAAATTTTGTTTCTAGTGTACACTGCTTAAGTTTGCAAGAAAGGGCATCTACATCTTTTATTTTAAAAATTGGAGCTTTCTTGCTAAATATGTGAACTAATGCTCCATTTATATTAAAAGCAATATCTCGACCCTTGTAACCTACACTTGTATATGATGGAAAACTTTCTTTACAAAATGGTTCTACTGCAATAAGAACTAAATTTGCACGTGCTGCCATTTCAACCACCTGCCAAGTATCATCCCATCGGCGTGGCTGTACCTCTGCCTTTGTACCACCTTGTCCTTTGCACAGTGATACCCATACTTCCCCATCTAATGCCAATACGTTAACACAACTGCAGAAAAACTGTTCAAGAAGTAACCTATTTAAATGTATTTTCATTTTACCACCCACATGTGGAAAATTAAAGATTATCTTCGAAAATCTCTCTTTGCCCAAAACAGGATGATCAACCAATTCTGTGGCATTAACGTCTAGTATTACTCGCACACCTGAAAAACAATTTTGCCAAACATGAAGCTAATGTGGTGGTACAGAAATAAAAATGCATTAATTGTAAAACTGCATGAGAAAAGTTACCTTTACTTTCCAAATATGCTATGTTTTCTTTTCCTAATTTAAGATCTATTTGAGGATCAGGAGATGATGCGGTAATAGTGATAGGCAAGTTGAGTTTTGCTAAGCCCACAGCAAAAGAAAAATTTCCCTCTCCAACGAGCAGAACTCTATCTTCTGGTGTGAACAATTTTGGATGCATCCTGCTAATTCAGCTGTAACAGAGAAATATGAACATTTATTATAATTTTTGGGCATTTTCATTACTCGCTGTGAGATAATGAAGTGTTTGCTCTAACCCCTCTACCTCCTTTTTTATACCACTCACACACCTCACAACTGCCAATATGATACCAACCAACACTGCCACCCCTACACGACTAACAAGTGACTTAAGACCCAAATGCAAAGCATAGCGGAGAGATGTGATAAGAGGAGTGAAGATCTGCAACCAAACCATAAGCACTAACCCAAGAGACACATCAGCATAGATAAAACCCAGTGACCCTGGTAAGTAAGAGGAAAAGACAAAATTAAATAACAGGAACACACAGTTAACTGAAGAAACCTTAAAATCACGACAAACTAGAGGATTTCATTCCCTTCCTTAAATCTTATGATATAAGATTCTAGTGTTATCTTGTCATACAGGATTCTGGTCTCCAGTAATTTTAGGGCGTTTTAGTGTAAGTTATTTGCTTAACTATGTAAATGTAAAAGTTGTATATAGAATTTAAGTCTGACAAAGTCTAATGTAATGTATTACCTAATTTTAGTTAATTGACGGAAATTAATCATTTCTCCACACTAGCCGTAAATAGGCTAAGGTTTTTGATAGATAGAGTCAACATGAAAAATTCAATGCCATGGCCGGGATTTGAACCATGGATCTCCTGGTTTCCGTCCAGTCGCTCGTAACCTTTGAGCTACCATGGCCAACATGCCGTCCTGACATTAAATTCTCCATTTGACTCATATATTTCCCCGGTAGACCACTAGGGGCTCTTGCATCCGAGATACACCATTTGTGGCAACTTACTATCGTAAGTACTTAAGTCCCATGCTTCATCATTTAACTCTTATTATTTTAGTTAATTGATGGAAATTAATCATTTCTCCACACTAGCCGTATATAGGCTAAGGTTTTTGATAGTCAACATGAAAAATTCAATGCCATGGCTGGGATTTGAACCACGGATCTCCTGGTTTCCATGGCAGCTCAAAGTGGCCCCAGAGCTACCCACAAGCTTTAGTTGCAATAGAGTTGATGATGCGAACAATAAATTGCGAAACATGTCCTCAATATAGGTACGTAAATAAAGCTTATGTGTAAAAAATACGACTCATCTATAATTTAATCATGTTTCGCTTCAATCTTGTGTTCAATAAAGTAAAATTTTGATCAAATATTGTAATTGTTTTTCTTTCTCAAGAATGACTTGCTTTTGTATTATTTTAATTTAAGATTTTAACACTCTCGATGCATTAACTAAATAAATAAAGCATTCTGTTAACAAATATGGAAATAAATAATGAAATATAAGTTAGTCATTTAATGAAATTGTGACTATTATTTAGTTCCCATTTCTTCTTCACTGTATTGCTGTTACTTTGCTTGGAACATACAGTGAAATTTTATTTATGACCAAATAATACTATAGATTCCAATGAGTATATATACAATATATACATATATACTGTAATATGATACAATGAGTCAACAACAGCTGATGATGTTAGGAAGGTCATAACAAAACACATTCTATGTAAATACTAGCAAATGGAGCATTGAATACTAGTTCGACTCACAAATGATATTAGCACTATAGGTGTTAAAATGTTTATAAAAAGCCACTGGCTATACAACTACAAAAGCGAGCTCAATACTGCTTGTAGCTTGAAACAGGGAAGTAACCCAAATATTTTCAGGGTTAAACGTCTGTATGACTTAACAGAACTTTCACAAGTTGTAACGTCCATATTACAAAACTTCAAGGTATACATATAATAAATATAGCTAAATATACTGAGGGCCCTAAGCCGCAAAGCATAGCAGAAATGCTTTCATAAGCAGAAGAGAATAGCAGTAAGCTGCAACTAAGAAGCAAGGGGAAACATACTCAAAACATCAGTGTAACTAAAACTCAATGCTAGCTAAAATCCTTATTAAATGCTTCAGTAATGGTCGTTTAAACCCTACACAGGCTGGTAATGGATACCCAATAAACAGCAAAAGACATTTAAGTTGTTAATTACTGTACAAATGCTTCATAAATACACATTTGTATCTTCCGTGTTTAAAGAGTTATTTTAAAGTCAAATAAGAGGTTTACTTCCATTTTGCGGTTCCTTCATTTCACCTGCACAGAAAATGTAAACGATAATCTACATAAAATTCAGCCAGTTTTTAATTACATTACTCTAAAATTCTTAGAAAACTAAATGCCTAGTAAAAAGATCACTGTTGATGAAAGATTGATGCTTTGGAAGAGCCACTTAGGTTAGAAGCAATATATCAAAACAAAGAGGGCATGTTTGTCATAAGGAGTTTTGATACCTATGAAAGTAAATAAAACAGGATATCTTTTCAATAGCTGCATTATACATTGGTCAAGGGACTCATAATCTGATAATATTAGAGACCAAGATTTGGGGTTATCTGGCTGCATAGTAATGCACCTGATGGAACCTGTACTTTATCAGGATACGACTGGACATTGAGGTAATTGGTACAGCTCCCCTAAATTATACTTGGACCTATACAAAAGAAAAACAAATGATCTTGATGAAATATACACTTGATCAGGATAGGCCTATATATTTAGGTAATTAGTACAGCTCCCCTAAATTATACTTACCTTATATAACCGTCACCTTTCACCAGACGAAAATTAATGGATGTCCCTACTCTCCGCCTGGCTGGTGCAGAAAGTCCCATGGTCCACTGAAGTAACATATCTTAGAGTGATTTGGGATATGTGCCTAATTTGGAGGTCCCATATTCAATCTTTGGTAAATAGAGGTAGCAAAAGAATGGCAATGTTGTACCCCTTGTACAACAAGAAATCACCTGTCACTAAGCAACAAACTTGTTCTTTATAAGCAAGTACTAAAAGCTGCATTGACATATGCCTGCCACATATGGGGAATGGCAGCTAAAACTAATCTTTACAAACTGAAGATATTACAGAACAGATATCTTCATACAGCAACATCCGCTGAATGGTATTGTACCGTTTCCTACAGGTATCAATAATATGAATATTATATGTGAAAGGACCGGGAAAGATTGGTAAGGAAAAGGCACAAAAATATACTAAATTCTTTTCAACAATCTTTTATATTTTGAAAAAATTCCAAACTTAACAGTTTTCAAAAACATAACCTTGCCACTGATCAGTTTTTTTTTTTTTTTTTTTTTTTTTTTTTTTTTTTTTTACAATTTCTTTTAATATTTATGATTGTGCACTAACCCCGAGGAAATTCATAGCAATTCACGCGAGAAAACATGGGGAAAATACTTTGGAAGAAACATTTTGAGAAGGAGTGTCCGAAAACTTACATTGAAAGCGAAGCCAAAAATGTTGTCGTCCCCTATGTTCCTGCGAGAAGAGCGACGAGAAAGATGCGAAGTTCACTGTTCCATATCCATAACCAGAAGTGAAGACACTTGTACTCCACCTCCCGAAGGAAACCTCGGAGCCTAGCCCTCCCGGCGGTGGCCGAATTCAAATGTTAGACCTAACTCCCTCTGCTGGCAACACTGGCGCTTCCTGGTGCTAGGCGGCAAAACTTGGGTGCAGAGAAGTCATTACTCAAAGCGCCTGCATTTGAAGGGTAAGCAGGTGCAATATATACCAAACAACAATATACATTCTGACCTATCTTTCCCCAAACTCACTAAATACATACTACACCTGTCACATGGCTTTTACGTCAAATTATCCTCTAGCTTTAACCAACTTATGTATGTGTATGTATTTATTAGCTGCAATTGGGTACTACCCGGTGGCAGAGTTAAGAATACAGATCAAATTACATATACTAGATTTACAACAATAATACAGTAAACAATACAAACATGATATTATTTTACTTTAGTCACTTAAAACTTACCTAATTACTTCTCTATTTACATATTATATACCATTATAATTCAAAAGTTAAACTATAAACCATCTAGATTTTTTCTAAATTTCTTCAACAACAGGGGACAGCCCTGAAAGACTGCTACAGGCAATTCATTCCATTCTTCAATGGTTCTATTAACAAAAGAAAATTTTCCTACGTCGGTTCTGTATCTTCTACCCTTAATTTTATACCTATGATCGTTTCGTCCATAATAATCCGGATTATCTAACCTTACACTAAAGTCCACCCATGCCTTTACACCAGCATTAGCTTTGAATAACGCTACCAACCTATGTTTTTTACGCCTAATTCTTAATTCCTCCCATTTAGTCTCATCTCCTTTTATAGGCCCAAAATACTTGCCTCTTTTTATGAATTTTATTGCCCTCTTCTGTATTTTTTCTAATGGATCGATTTGGTTAGCTCTATAGGGGTCCCAGCATGCTACTCCATATTCCATAACCGGCCGCACTAAGGCCTTGTAGGCAATTTCCCTGGACCTAGCGCTCCCCTTTTTCAATATTCTCATTACAAAATGTAATGCCTTCCACGCATTCCTAGTTGTGGAATTTACTTGTTCGTCCCATCCAGCATTACTTGCCAGGTACACTCCCAAGTATTTGCAGCTGTCCACCTGTGGAATTTGCACCCCTCCCATGTGATAGTTAACAATAATTTTGCCCTTAGTTCTACTAAAAACAATCGACTTACTTTTCTTGGCATTAATTGACATTTTGTTAGCCGCAGCCCAATTACAGATTTCATTTAAATCATCCTGAAGAGCGGTTTCATGCACTGTATTCCGAATTTTATTATAAATGATACAATCGTCTGCAAACAACCTTATCTGGCAGTTAATATTAACAGCAATGTCATTAACAAAAATGAGAAACAGTAAAGGCCCTAGTACTGAGCCTTGCGGCACACCCGAACTTACAGTTCCACTATCAGACAGCTCTTTACCTACTTTAACTTTTTGCGTTCTCCCTTTCAAAAAATGTTTAACCCATAATACTACGCGTTTGTCAATTCCTGTATTAGCTAGCTTACAAATAAGTAAACTATGTGGCACTACATCAAAAGCTTTAGAAAAGTCAATTACCACTGCATCAGTTCTTCCCCCTGCATCTACCTCATCTGCCAAATCTTGAAATAATGAAGTAATTTGACTTTCGCACGAATACCCAGGTCTAAATCCATGTTGCGCTTCATTAAACCACTTTTTATTTTCTAACTCCTCTCGTATATATTCTGCAATTAAATGCTCCATTAATTTACATACTACTGAAGTTAGACTAACTGGCCGATAATTATTTATTTCTGTTTTATTACCCCCTTTATAAATCGGAACTATAATAGCTGTTTTCCAGTCTTCCGGTAAGGCACAGTTGTTAATTGACATGTTGAACAAGAGCATTAGATAGGGAATCATGGCTTCACCCCCAAGCTTTAATATTTCAGTAGGTATATTATCTGGTCCCCTTGATTTTCGGTTTTGCAGCATCTTAATCCTTGGAGAGTGTGACATTGACCCGAGAGAAATCTACAAGCATCCTAGGCTTCCATTAGAACCACCATAAAAATAAGTAAACAAAAATTTTAAAGAAATAAAAGAAAAAATATATATAAATATACTAGAATTAAAGTGCCACCATTTACATACTGTTTTTAAAGAATCATATGATATGGCAGTAAGGGACAATCTCCCGGTATGGCAATAGTCACATGCCGTTTCCGCCTTCAACAACCTCCGAGCTGCTGAATAAACCATATACAAAGGAAAAACAAATGCAATTGGAATAGTACGTCAAATGGTACTGGTTTGTCAAAGGGTTGAATACAAAGGTTTTAAGCGGAGAAATGCAGGTAGGGCATCAGGTCCCACCTTTGACCTATGTTGCTTGGCAAGGCAGGAGGATAGTTATGGTATTAGCCAACTGCAGCTCCAAGATTTTGATTACTGACACCAGAAAAATAGATGCCCATACCAAAATGTCAATTTTCAAGCATATCCCTCTTTACAAAAAACAGTTAAATGGTAAAAAAAGTATTTTTACACCAGCTGAATATAACCTTAAACAATTGTTTAGTATTACACAAATAAAAATATTTGTTAATTAATGTCCACTTATTTTAAGAAGTTGATGTTAATACTTCTTTCTTCTTTTTAAAAAATTGATTTCACGAACATTTGCTTGCATCGTCAGTTAACACACTTAACGATGCTAACAAATGTTCGTGAAAACGATTTTTTAAAAAGAAGAACGAAGTATTAACACCAACTTCTTAAGATAAGTGGACATTAATTAACAAATATTTTTATTTGTGTAATATTTATTACTCCACTGTAACTAGCTTCATTTTCTGTGTAATTGTTTAGTAATTCGGGGAGGTCTAAACCCACACAAAACAATTACGTACCTGGATTTCCATATATCAATAACTCGCAGCCTAACTGAGATAACATTCAGATGTCTCTTCATACTACAACCCCACACCTCTTGGACTTGAAGGAAAATACCTTTCGAAAATTATGCCATTCACAGCAAAAAGTCACGTCCATTTCGAAAACATCTGGTATGTTGAAAAAAAGGAGTTTGTAAGGAAATGAATATGATTTGCCATGAATGTGGAGGTATGCCCTTGTGTGTTTATCCATGTTCTGAGGTGTACCAGTAAGTAAAACAAACCTTTAAACGTAAGCCTTGATCTCATACAGAATTTATTTTAAGTTATTGTAAAAGTGCAAAATTAAAATAATTGGGATTAATAAGCATTAAATATATGTATGCATAGGGCACAGTGCTTCTCCTGCATTCTAAAATGGACATCATTTGATGTCTGTATTGCTGAAAGGGTTAATAAAATAAAGCTGTTATACCTGTGACAAATTTCGTCTCCTCAGATGATCTCACTGGAAACCTCAGTTCCCAATTCTCATGAAGATAGCATATCACAGATGCCAACATGAGAGTAAAAAACTCCATTCAAAGCCAGAGATCCCACAGCCTCAAAGTGCAACCGAGTTATTGAGGGTCGTCAGCCTTAAAGCATAGCCAAGAGATGTTTTTTATAAGTATAGGAGTGAAGCAATTGCAAACGAAGACCTGTAGCTCAAACATCAGTGTAGCTAAAACCCAATGACAGTTTGGCAGCAATCATTCTTCTAGTTCAGCACCACCATAAACATTGTGTTTTGGTCCAACACGATTGACTTTTGCTTCAACAGAAGAACAATTTGAAAGGATGGTTGTGCCACAGCCTTCCAGAGAAGCAACTCTCTCTGCAGCTCTATTCTTGCCATCAATTACCAAGTATTTATAACAGTCAGGTATTATAGTATTTGTGCTAATTTATAACAGTATTTCTAAACTTTCTTCCCTTTATAAATTTGCCATGTATATAATACCTTTGACAAATTTAACCTGAATAAAATGTGTGTTTTTTTTTTTAGCTTTAATTCCTGTTGCTCAGGCTGGAGCACAGAGCTTCCGTGAAACACTTCCATCTGTTCCTACTGTTAGCTAACCTCTTCACTTAATTCCAAGTCTTTCCCAGTGTTAGACAGTCCTCCTTGATTATCTTTTTCCAGGTCTTCTTCAGACTTCTGCATCTTCTAGTTCCAGTCAAGCACTGTCTTTTCAAAGGCTCCAGTGGGCTTCCTTAAAGTATGTCCTATCCAATGCCATTTTCTCTCCCGTAACTGTATCTCAAGTGGATGCTGATTAGTTTCTTTCTATAGGTCTTCATTTGAAATAACACCTGGCCATCTTCTGTTGATGATATATCTTAGCGATTCATGAAGACTTGCAGTTGTTTGGTCTATCTTCTGTGTAACTTTCCGAGTTTCACATTTGTAAAGCAGAAGACTTAACATTTGTATTAAAGAGACGTAGCTTAATCTTTCTAGAAATGTTCTTGTTTCTCCATATAGGATACAATTGAACAAAAGCACCATTTGCTTTCCTGATATGATTCTTAAATGTCCACTTTTGCTCCTTCAGTTGTAGTAACCATACTCCCAAGATATATGAAGGAGTCTACTTGTACTATCTCTTTACCATTCACAGACAATTTATCACCAATCTTGGGATTCTCTGTCTTATTAATATTTATTTTAAGTCCAGCATCCTCTGCCTCCTACTTTTGCCACTTCATCTTCTGTTCCATATCTCTAAACCGTTGAGCCAATAAGCAGATAACATCAGCAAAAACAAGGTCTTCTAGCCTATCTTTTA
>CM060948.1:182116558-182311558 GCA_030765055.1 Mantis religiosa
GGAGAAGAGCTCTGCAGTTCTCCTGGCGAAAACCAGAGCCAACCGGTTGCAGCAGAACTTCGTTTAACGGTGCCGTAGAATCCCATGGGTGCAAACGGCGAAGTATCTCGGAGTGACGCTGGACCGTAAGTTAACTTACGCTCCGCACGTCAAGGGCAAGGTCCAGCTGAGGCACGTCGCACTCCGGAGCCTATACCCTATTTTCTGATCAACAATGCCCATCCGACTCAAACCCCAGCTGTATCGGGCGATCATTCCGCCTATGATTCTGTACGGCTGTGAGATCTGGGGAACAGTGGCTAATACCACTTTCGTCAGGCTCCAGACGCTGCAGAACAAGGCACTTCGCATCATATACGATACAGACTGGAGATTCCCTGCTCATATCCTACATGGGCACTCCCAGATCCCGTACATTGTCGATGTCATCCGCGAGAGGGCACGATCAATGTATGACAAAATCCAAAATCTCCCCAACCCTTTAGTGAACTTCCTGGGCAGGTATGGCCAGAGGTATCAAAGACGCTTGCCATCCTTCAGACTACCAAGAGACGTCTTGGGGCCCCTTGGTTAACCCAAGGGAAACCCTAGATGTCTCTAGGACCAATTTTTACGCCTGATGGATCAAGCGATATACAACCCGTAACCAAAACGGAGCAAAATCTTAAATCGTGTCTCCCAAAACGGGGGAACGCTTAAGTGCAGCTGCCTATGAGAATTAAACTATGGCATCCCATTCCAAATTCAAAAAAAAAAAATTCAAACACCCCAGCATAACATGAATCCAATTAGCTCATTTCGCAGGTTAAGCCGCAAAGCGGCTGGGTACTGTGGCATAAGACACCCGGACGGGGAAAAAGAAAAATAGCCCCGCCCGACTAGGACTACCTCTGGACCTCTGGACTACAGCTTCATTCTTGTCCTCGTAAATCGGAATAATGCCTTGCATATTGGCCCTGAGTAAGGTATTAGGAGTGGTGGGAGCTGATATGGTCCCATAGGGTGATTGCGGGTTATGTCGTGTAGCAATTTCAAGGTGTCGGCACGTCTTACTGGGCAAGCGAAGAATGAATGGATTAATGTGTAGTGTTTAACGCCAACTTTTACTACATATGGCACCGCAGGCGGGCAAGCGAAGAAGAGGTGATTAATATCACCTCTTCTTCCACATTCACATAGGTCGTTATCTCGTCGCCCTATCCGTAGGAGGTACACCGGTGTTAATGCCGCTTGAAATAGAATGCTGAAATATAATGATAACGCCTTCCTTGTTAAATACGGCGTGTTAATGAATGTACACATGGCGTTACTACGCTGCCCGGCTGAGCAGGTTGTATTTGTGTTATTGTCTGCAATATTCCTTGCAATGTCTGTTGGTGGTATGAGGTATTCGTTTCATACTGGGTTATTGATAGTGGCTTCCCACACTGCCTCATTCACTCTCTCGTTTCCAAGAATTCCTACATGACTCGGAATCCATATAAGTTCGATCTCTGTCGTCGGCGGTAAAATTTCCAAAAGATTTCGTGTAATTATCTCATATATGGGTCGTTTTACCCCCTTGACTGGTCGTTGTAGGGCCGTTAACAGACTAAGGGAGTCGGAGTGTATAAATACTTTTGTTGATCCGTGACTTTGCACATTATTTCAGTGCCCGGTGTACAGCTATTGTTTCTACCGTATATATCGACGTATCCGTATGCAGTCGCCATGTCATTTTGTGTCCTGAATTCCATATATAGATACCTGCACTTGTACCTGTTGTCGTTTTTGATCCGTCTGTGAATATGATAACTGGCGACTGTGGACGCCTGGTAGATAAGACTGGTGATATAAATTCCCGCCCTGCCTGTTCGTAATCTGTCGTTATTCTCTTAAAATACTGCGTGTCTACTTTAATGTTGGGTGGCAGGTCGTATGGTGGCTTATGTAATAAGTATATGGGCCACGTCGGTGTCCGGTAGATGTATGTATGAGTTTGAAATGCCACTATACAACGTGTCAGTGGACGGTGAAGATGTCCATCCTCTTCCCGTTCCTGTCTCATTAGTTCTGTTAGGCGAGTCAATTTAGGGAGCAGTATATTCTGCGGGTGTGTAAACAGATCTACTGTAAAACGACATCCGTTTTTCCACGACCTTTCTTGTATGTCATATGTTGGGAAATGCCTGGAAGTGAGGAGTTTCGCTGGTCGTCCTGGGATACTGGAAACTATATTATAAAATTGGTAGAAGAAGGGCTCCAGTTTTCGGCGCACACCTTTGGTTGGTGCTGGTGCCATTAATAATCCATACTCAAGGCGGGAGTGTATTAAAGGTGTTATTAATTTAAGCATGAGTCGGGGCTGCATGCCCCAATGGTTTGCTGCCATTGCTCGAAATAGCAATTTCAACTTCGTCAATTTCAATAGCAATGTATGATAATGTGTTGTGTATTGCTGGTTCTGTTTTAAGTGCACCCATAGAAATTTGATACTTCGCACTGGCCGGATTATATTATCTTGTATTCTCAGTGTGCATTGTGATGCACGCATTGATTTCTGGAAATGTATGTTGTGTTTTTTTTAAGTTTATTTCCATGCCTATATCACTTAGATACTTGACGACCTTGTTGCAATCTGCCTCAAATTGTTGTACGTCTGTCTGCGACCCCAATGATATTGGTGTGTATATCACTATGTCGTCTACAAATTGTAGTATCCTAGCCGTGACCCTTGTGGACGAGATAATATCTCCAACATACAACGCGTAGAGCAGTGGACGGAGGGGCGATCCTTGGATCAAGCCTCGTGATGTTGACCGACTGTTTGTGTTTCTCATGTACGTTGCCAGGGAAGTTTGTCGATGCATATATAAATTTTCTACGAGTCTACCAATGATCCCCGGAATCCCGTATATTGCTAGACGTTCCGTTAAACGCTGTATGCAGACATGGTCATATGCTAATGACAAATCTATGAACAGGACCAGGATCTGTCTTTTGGTCCTGAACGCTATCTGGATATCCGTGGTCAATACGTATATCGGGAAGGCTGTCCCATGCCCCCTACGGAAACCGAACTGAGTTTTCGGCCATAGCTGGTTTCTTTCCAGATGAAACGTTAGTCTATCCTGTAATATTTTTTCAAATAATTTGCGTAGTGTAAGCAGCATCCATATGGGTCAATAGTCTGTGGGATGTAAACCCTCAACTCCCGGTTTCATGATTGGATGTATTATGACATGTCTCCGCGAGTCTGAGGGGTAACCGGCATGTAATATTTGTGTGTATGCTTTGACCAAGAGGTGATACCACGCTTCGGGGATAGATTTTAGATGTTTGTATGTGATACATTCTTCGCTCGGCATAGATATATCATTGGTTCCTCGTAGGTCGTTGAGGACCTCCTGTGCCACTATGGGAAGCAGGAGAAAATCTTCCAGATCTACCGGTTCTGGGGTTCTCATTGTACTTCCTACCACGTCGTCCAGTGCAATATGATGTAAGTTTTGTACCTGCAACTCCTGTTGTCCCGTTATTGGGTATGGTTTCTGCTGGTTTCTCGAATTTTTGAACCATTTAAGCCGCTTCCACATGACGGTCGTCGGTGTGTTCGTGATAATAGATGTTCAGTATGTTGCCCACGACGCTTTCTTGATCTTTCGCATCTTCCGGTGTAATCGTGCCTGTGTTTTGGCCGTCAGGTACGTCTCACGTGTTCTCTCCCGCTGGTATAGTGCGTAAGCTCGTTGTTTTTCCGCCACCAGACGTGAGCACTCCTGTGTCCACCAGGGAGGTCTCGGTATTCGGGGCTGTCGTCGCAATGTCACCTGATGGTTGTCTTCCAGGTATTGTCTTAGTGATGTTTCTAAATGCACGTATTCCACCGACGTCTCTTGGATATGTTCCATTGACCTTATTATATATTCGCGGAAATGCTGTGGATCAAATCCTCCCTTCCTGCGCGCTTGATATGCTGGGTGTCCACTGTGTTCGGGGGTCGAGATGTGGGAGGTGGTCACTGCCCATAGTGTAAGTGTATTTCCTAACTGTAGCCTTGGGTGCTATGTCTGCTGACGCGAAAATCAGGTCAGGTGTGGTGTCGGTTTGTCCCGGTCTCCCTTGTCGGGTCGTGTATTGTCCCGAGATTAATTCCCAGTCGTACGCCGAGGCCATCTGTACTATCGGTAGCCTACACCTGCGTTGTGCACTAAGGCTGTGGAAATTAAGGATGTTAAAATCACCACACAGTAAGTGTTTGTTATGACGTGGCATGAGCAGGGTTTCCCATTCCTCTCTCGACAACTGTCGCCCCGTCGTATATATGCCCAACAGGTTGATATGTCCCAAATTAACCCTCCCTGCTTCCAGGTGTGGTGGTATACGAATATCTGTCTTCTAGTTGTAGACGACTAGATTCTCTTGGATGCCGATGACCACCCCCCCTCCGTGTGTTTGTCTATCCGTACGGTATATTTTATATCCTGGGGTTCGAAATCGTTGGGTCTGTAACCATGATTCTACAATGATGAAAGCCTGCGGTCGTGCTCGCGCTAGAAATGTTTGGAACTCAGCTATTTTGCCGATAATGCTTCTGACATTCCAGTATAACCCTGTGAACTCTGACATATTCAGGAATATTATGTTAATTATAAATGTAAATGGGTTTGTAACCCCATTAATGTGTCTAGGTGTTCCGGTGGTTGTTCCATTAACTTCGCGAATAATTGTTGTAGTAATCTAGTGTCTATATGCTGTTCTCACGTAGATCCACTCCTTCCCTGTTGCGTCATCAATTTTTCTCGTGTCCCTAGCTGTCCCTCTCGAGTATTCTCTCTGGGTATTGCCGGGGCCTCACCCCGCATCGCCTTTTCCAAGGCCCTTGGACTCCTGATCTGTCCCCCAATATTGGTCGTCACCCGCGTCTGTATTGGTCTTGCTGCTTCTACTGGCCAGCAACCATGTGGTGCCCAGCACCCTGATCTCCACTCTGGTGGGGTAGCTATTTGTGATTCCAGGCACTTGCGTTTCGTAGAGCTATTCTGCGTGGATACCCTGTAGCGGGGTCCGTACTGGTCCGTTCGGGTCGATAATCTAGGATAGTTATCCTGGCTTTTCTCGCTTGTCGGATTGTCTCCGGAAAGTTTAATTATGTCTGCATATGGTATATTCCTGACGCCATTTGTCATGCCTCAAACCTCGATACTGGTAGTTTAGCTATGGTGCTTGCAATTTGATTTTCTAATTTGGACGCTGGGCAGCGTTGTTTGTCCGTTGCTGCGTGTTCCTGTTTACAGTTTACACATCGTGGCCTATTGTTTGACATTCTGATTGTCCCTCCACGTGTGTCTGACCACATCGCAGGCATCGTCTACTATTACGGCAAAATTTCGCACTGTGGTTGAATTTACCACAATTGCTACATATTACTACTCGCTGTGTAAAGGGATCAACGGCAAAGCGTTGATAATGCAGATATACATGTTCCGGTAATGTTTGGGTTTTGAAAGTGATCTTGATAGACCGTGTGAGTACATATTGTGTTTCCCCATTTGACTGCATTCTTCTCTTCAATCGGTATGCATGGTGCACGGGAAGTTGTCCCGTTATTTGTAGATGTGTACGTAGTTCGTCTACGCCCATATCTGAGTCCACTCCTCTAATTACACCCGTAACAAATAAATTGTAAAATGATATGTATGAGTGTATGTTGTGAATATTATCAAAGTTCGATTCCAAGAAATCGTTCGCGTATTGTGCTGTCGCAAAATGGACTTCTAGCTGGATTTATGACTGTGTGTCACTCCCTGTGCATGTACATGTAGCCATTTTAGTGGGTGAAAGTCATTAATATTTTTGCTGTTGCTACGTATTACCACAATAAATGGCCCCTGATCCGTTGTTACGTATCGTAAAGGTTGTTTAAGTTTGGTGGTTGTTGCCGTGCTTTGATCTGGTGGCGTCCCATTTGACTGTTCTTGATTCGTCTTCTGTTCTGGTAAAATCTGGGTGTCTATTTCTGGAATATTAATCAGTAATGCGGTAGTGATAATGTCTGTTTCCATTCCCACGTCTGGTACTATCGTATTTCCTCCTTCAACACTTTCCATATTTTGTACTTACTATCCCCCGGGCGCCGCTACCCCCGTGGAAGTAGCCTATTCACAGCAATCCGATACGGTGTGGACTTTGTAATAGTGATCTGCTTAATCTTACCTCTGTAACTCGTACACAAGCCGGTATGCAAGTATTACGTCTAATTATGATGCTACTCACTACCTTTCCGCTTGTATTAAATGCTGCAAGTCGCCGGGTAATTTAACCTATAATAATACACGCTCTTGTCTTCCCGTACTCAATGGCTGGCAGCCGCATGTGTTGAAGTTCTGCCCTTATAATGTGTTAAACACACTACGTAGCTTTAAATTTTAACTGTGTATCACACATTACTTTATTGATTGATAGTACCACATGCTCCCACTTAAACATATGATATGCGCACTCTAATACCAACATTTCCAAGTGCAGTTTCTTTATTACCGTTGGCAACACGAATTGTATCGCAGCGTGATCTTAGCCGGAACCTGGAACTAAACCAGAAAAATCGCGCTTGAAAATGGTTACATTGATATGCGGCGGGTTAGCGCAGTGGTTTCGTTTGCAACTCTCGTGCTGAGGGTCCGAGTTCGGTTACCGGCTCTGGGGTGTCGATGTTAAGTCGGCCCTATCCGCGCCTTCACCTTTGTCTAGCACATGTGAAGTGTCCCCTCTGCCCAACGTGGTTCAGCGCCCGCAGTAGAAACTGTAGGACCACTCACCTCACCGTCATCTTCGCTATCACCGTCATTGGAGGTAACGGACACCGCCCTCTGGTTCTAGTCATCACGTGGTAGGGCGAGGTTACCCCGAAGGCCGTAGTTGCCTTATGGGAAGTGTTGGTATACATACGTGCATATATTGGTTACATTGCCGGCTTGTTCGGTATCTTTTTCTGCCTAAACGTGACTTATAACTTTATGCACTTCCCACTTGTCACTTTATGTACTGTTTTGGGTCGTATTAACACTTCGGGTCTTTGAGGCTAGTGTTGAAATGATATGACAATTGTACAACACTGTTGCCAAATTTACATTGCCGGCTTGTTCGGTTTCTTTTTCTGCCTAAACGTGACTTATAACTTTATGCACTTCCCACTTGTCCGTTTGTGTACTGTTTTGGGTCGTATTGACATTTCGGGTCTTTGAGGCTAGTGTTGAAGTGATATGACAATTGTATAACACCGTTGCCAAATTTAAAAGAAGCATGTGTAAGGACATTAATAGATATAATGCCATATCTGGATTTTTAACTCGCTGTCTTTCACAAACCTTGTCCCACAGGCTAGTGTGAAAGAGCAGTTGGTTTACAGTAAACTAATTTTCACCGTCGTTATGCAACAACTGTTGTACTAGCCTATCTGTCCGTAGCACCGCTGAAATAAACACCATACTTGCTGTATACAAAGGAAAAGAAATACAGAATCACATGACCATGTGGCCGCTCTAATTGGCAATAAGCAAACCCCTCATCATAGGGATGGAAAAAATGATCCGCTATTTTTTATGTTATTTTTGTCTAGTATTAATGGAACTTTTCTTCTTTTACTTTCCCTAGTATTACCACTACCACTTATCGTGGTGTTAGGGCGTTGGTCCTCTATCCCTTTAAGGTCGGGTTGAGGAGCTGAAACTGTGGGTCGGATAGAGAATCAAGGATGAGTGATCAGCCCGATGCCTGGGTGAGAGTGAGAGAAGTGAATGGCTGAATGAGAACGAAATGAAGATGACAATGGAGCAATTGATGGTACGATTCAATTCAATTCATTTTATTGCCATTAAGCTGTAGCAACAGGACAAGTGCCCGCCTCGGTAGCATGCATGCCTCACGTTCAAGGGGTCCCGAGTTCGAATCTCGGTCAGGGTGAGTTACCTGATTAAGGTTTTTCCGGGGTTTTCCCTTATCCTGCTAGACGAATGTCGGGTAACTCTAAGCTCCACGGACCCCGGACTCATTTGAGCATCATTTCATTCATCCTCCGATATGCCTTAAAACTGGAGGACGTAAACTGAAAAAAAGATCAGGCAAAGTCAAAATGAATAAAATATTCTATCAAATATATGACAACATTGGTTATATAATTAATCTACAAACGAACAACATAAAAGTGCACACTTTTCTGTCATGTTTCATTTACATCCTGAAAACATTTCTAAATAATCTGAAGTAAAATGTGAAGGATAATTTACTAAAAAAAAATCATAGTCTATTTTTAAATACACTCTTGGAAATGGAAATAAGAACACATTGACGCCGGTGTGTCAGACCCACCATACCTGCTCCGGACACTGCGAGAGGGCTGTACAAGCAATGATCACACGTACGGCACAGGTGACACACCAGGACCCGCGGTATTTGCCGTCGAATGGCGCTAGCTGCGCAGCGTTTGGGCAGCGCCGCCGTCAGTGTCAGCCAGTTTGCCGTGGCATACGGAGCTCCATCGCAGTCTTTAACACTGATAGCAAGCCGCGGCAGCGTGGACGTGAACCGTATGTGCAGTTGACGGACTTTGAGCGAGGGCGTATAGTGAGCATGTGGGAGGCCGGGTGGACGTACCACCGAATTGCTCAACACGTGAGGCGTGAGGCCTCCACAGTACATCGATGTTGTCGCCAGTGTTCGGCGGAAGGTGCACGTGCCCGTCGACCTGGGACCGGACCGCAGCGACGCACGGATGCACGCCAAGACCGTCGGATCCTACGCAGAGCCGTAGGGGACAGCACCGCCACTTCCCAGCAAATTAGGGACACTGTTGCTCCTGGGGTATCGACGAGGACCATTCGCAACCATCTCCATGAAGCTGGGCTACGGTCCCGCGCACCGTTAGGCCGTCTTCCGCTCACGCCCCAACATCGTACAGCCCGCCTCCAGTGGTGTCGCGACAGACGTGAATGGAGGGACAAATGGAGACGTGTCGTCTTCAGCGATAAGAGTCGCTTCTGCCTTGGTGCCAATGATGGTCGTATGCGTGTTTGGCGCAGTGCAGGTGAGCGCCACAATCAGGACTGCATACGACCGAGGCACACAGGGCCAACACCCGGCATCATGGTGTGGGGAGCGATCTCCTACACTGGCCGTACACCTCTGGTGATCGTCGAGGGGACACTGAATAGTGCACGGTACATCCAAATCCTCATCGAACCCATCGTTCTACCATTCCTAGACCGGCAAGGGAACTTGCTGTTCCAACAGGACAATGCACGTCCACATGTATCCCGTGCCACCCAACGTGCTCTAGAATGTGTAAGTCAACTACCCTGGCCAGCAAGATCTCCGGATCTGTCCCCCATTGAGCATGTTTGGGACTGGATGAAACGTCGTCTCACGCGGTCTGCACGTCCAGCACGAACGCTGGTCCAACTGAGGCGCCAGCTGGAAATGGTATGGCAAGCCGTTCCACAGGACTACATCCAACATCTCTACGATCGTCTCCATGGGAGAATAGCAGCCTGCATTGATGCGAAAGGTGGATATACACGGTACTGGTGACGACATTGTGCATGCTCTGTTGCCTGTGTCTATGTGCCTATGGTTCTGTCAGTGTGATCATGTGATGTATCTGACCCCAGGAATGTGTCAATAAAGTTTCCCCTTCCTGGGACAATGAATTCACGGTGTTCTTATTTCAATTTCCAGGAGTGTACATTTCCCTGTAGTTTAATTAACTCTTGAGGTAGTTTGTTATGGCGGGGAAAACCGGAGATCCTGGAATTCATGGGACTCTAAATACTTTAATAGTGTTGTGGAACGTTTATAATCTTGTTCAAAATAAACGAAAGATCCGTTGACTAAACACAGACTATTGCGAGCATGAACAGCTAAACAGTAGAGCAGACACCAGTAGAAATTAGGTGCCGATGTAGATAGCACTCATAAACGGTGTAATTATGGAGATGATAAAGGAATAGTGCTCATAGTTAAAAAAAAAACCGCCTTAAAGGCAAACTTTGATACGTTGTGGAAAGCACGTGTCTTAAACCTGTTTTACAAGTTAAAGGGGCATCATTCTGAAGACATGATAAATGACATTGTGAAATTAACTGTCGAATTCACCAATATATAAGTGTTGTGAGCATGCGAAGGGGATCCAAAAAGATTAGTATCGTTAAAACACCATGTAAAACTAAAGAAAAGCGCAAAACAATTTTGGAAATGGTGGATACCTTTGTTGAATGCGCAATTTGGTGTAGATGCATAAAGTTTTCTTCGATAATGAACCACAATACAGTTTTGAGTGCTGTGAATAGTATCCCCGATTTACCTGATTTCAAGCGAAACAGCTACCACTCTCCACTGGAGTATTCATTTGTGAAAAGAAGCAATGTGAATATTATAGTTGTCAGAGACCATACTGTCATGTTTGCAGCGAAAGTCTACCGTATATTGATTAATTGTGCATCACTCAAATCCACTGTTTTTGTTTGCCCCAAGATTAGCCAAAAATGGAACATTCAAAGACAGCCGCTAACTGACGTCCCGAAGCAGGAAGTACGTGCCTCATTGTTGTACCACGCCGAATGTTTCCAAACCGTTTGATTTTGGTAGATCTGGAAGACACGACTTCGACAACATTCCATTCCTTCCATTCCAGAGGCTTCGGTTTCCCGGACGTTTCTTCTAAGATCGTCATGCTATATATTAATGGAGAGCACAAGAGCCAGATAAGCAAATATGCTTGAACACCTAGAGAGGACCACGAGGCCTCAAAATAACTTCCAGGATCTATAATTTTCCGACGTATTAGGTGAGAGTTGCTCCGATATTTCTGATGCTTCCCCGCCGAGGCGGATCGCCTTCTGGTAATTAAACCCAATGAACTGCAAGGCACACTTCAATGTTTCAACCCCAAAAAGGCTGCGGGCCCTAATGGGATAACACCGACCATACTCAGCTACCTTCCTTTCAAGGTCGTTCTCCTTCTCACACGGGTCTTTAAAATGTGTCTCTTCTTAAGCCTCTTTCCGCGTCAATGGAAGCAGGCCAAGGAAAGATCCGGTCCACCCAGCCAACAACCGCTCCATTGTCTCCTTTCTGTTCTCTCGAAAGTTTCCGAAGGGCTGTTTCTAGCCTGCTTTCTGCCTCCAAACCAGTTTGGTTTTCGTCCTGGGCATTCGAGTTCCCAGCACCTCCTGCGCGTGGTGCAGGCCACTGCCTTGGGTTTGCAGGACAAGGAACACACCGCGGCAGTGTCTTTGGATGTCGAGAAACCCTTCTGCGACCAGGCATAGGGGTCTCCTGCATAAACTGGTCAACCTGGACCTACCCACACACCATCTTCACCGCTACCTAATACACAGATCTTTCTCAGTTGTAGTGGCGGGAAAGAAGTCCAAGAAGGTCCATCAGAGACGGAGTCCCCAAAGGCTCTATTCTATGCTCCAGGTTTTCCAGCGCCTACGTGGCCCATCTTCCCACTGAACAGCACGTCAATATAGCACAATATGACGATTACGTATGGTTATTTGCTACAGAAACACATCCGCAAAAGCTTTAATCCCATGCAGATACCTCCGCCTCCTCCAGGAGTGGTGCAGGTGTTGGCGATTGTCCCTCGATCTGGAGAAAAGGCTCGATATTTTGTTTATTAAGCGCCGCTTGCCGGGCAACTTTCCCTCATTTACATGCACTGGACGAAGAATAAAGTGGACAAATTACATCTCCTATTTGGGTGTGAAGTTGGGTAAGTTAACTTTTGGGAAGCACATCAGAGAACTGTTGCTTCGCCTTCGGTGTATCCAGTGATGTGGTCTGGATATCTGTTCTGACGATATGCCTTTTTCGAGCCCACATGATTCCATTGCTGCTTTGTGACTAGAAAATCTGTGGCATGGCTCAAAATTGCTGCAACTTCAACTGTTGCAAATTAGGGACCTTCGGGCAATCTGTACTGTTTACCAATGCTTCCCCGTGAGACTACTTCATGAAGATTTATCTCTCCCATATGTGTATAGCTAGGCGATAGGGTCGCAAAATTTTACAACCGATTGCCACACCGTCAGAGCACCTTGGGTTCGGTCTCTTGGGCACTGTCGTCCCAGACAACGCCTAAGGCGATACTGACTTCTGCACATGACGTGCGGGCATAACCGTTAACTATAAAACACATATAACAGCCCTAAAACAGAACTCCAATCCATACAAGAATTTGTGTGGGGTTCTAAATTAAATGACACATTTAACAAATCAAATCCATCAGTGCTGGACAAGTGCTGTTGCACTGAAGCCTGCAGCAGTTGAGAAGCAAGATATGCTACCTCCTTTCTTTCCTATATCTCATTTTCATCTGCCACCTTGAAAACCCCGCATCTCATCACTTGGTGGTTAAGATCTTTCCCGAGGGCAGCTACACTTTTGACACACCTTGGGCTGACCCTCAGCCTGCCAGTTACCCATCATTGTCGCCAAGCCTGTAGTGCAGTTGCTAGTTATGAGTTAACCAGTGAGTATCGGAGTTATTGTAACTTTGTAAACAAACGGCAAAGGTTGAAACTTGTTTGCAAGTAGAGCTGTGTAACCATATTAGTCGTTCAGCAATGAATGTTTAAAGCTACAAGCAGCGCAAGCTGGTGCATGGAACAGAGATACAGAGGAACATTACATTGACGTGCTTTCGCTCTCTCTCTCTATATATTTGTAAAAAGTTGAGCCAGCTGATAGTTTTTCCTGGTTTCTAAAAGGAACTGAATAATATTCATCTGAACCCTGTAGACTCAATAAACACTGTTCCCGATTATGAAGCAATGATAAACATACAATCTGACGGCTCACATTCTGATTAACAGCATTCTATAGGCTAACAGGAAGTGGGCTGTTTGCTATCTCTCGAATAATTTAACAAACACCTTGGTTTGTTTAAAGTAATTCTTTTAAAACATGTCAATAGTTTACGATTCAGTTCTGAGTAATTACAGTGCTTACGTCCTGGTACATCATTATAATATATTGGTGTTTTATTAAATTATAGATGAGTCGTATTTATTACACATCAGCTTCACTTACGTACCTAATTTGAGGACATATTTCACGAACCATCGTTCGCATCGTCGGCTCTTATGCGACTAAAGCTTGATCCAGTGGTGTGGGTAGTTCCGGAGTTGCTGCTGCCATCTGTTGATTTTGTAATGAATTTTTAAATGTGGGGTTATCTTCTGGCGGGTTTTCAAAGTTCATTAGTTGGCTTTTATGTTTTTCTATGTATATTCTCTCCCATATGATGAGTTCACTATGTTTTTGTACGTATTTTAGTAATTTGGTGTTATCTTCAATTTCATGATTTCCAGAACAGATATGAGCTGCTCTTGCAGACTTATCAATATTTTGGTAACTTAAGTGCCTAAAATGTTCTTTCTTTCTAGTGCCTATGTTTCTTTTTGTCTTTTTCACAGTCTTTACACTTAATCTTGTAAATGCCTGACTTTTCTTCTGGTTTTATCTTATCAGTATTATTACTGTTAAGTAGGTTTTTAATGTTGTAATTGTTTTTTGGTGCCAATATTATATTGTATTTCTTGAATATTTTTTGGAACTTTTTTGTGACCCAGGGGTGGTAAGTAAATTTAGCAAATCTAATTTCTTGTTTTATTGGTGAAAGAGCTGTGATCTGTTTTAATCTCTTTTGAAGTTTGAATGATTTTAGTTTATTATCTACAAGCTTTTTCCATATCCATTTTTAATTGCAGCTTTTAAGATTTTATGGTATTCTTTTTGATATTCTTGCTGGATCAGGGGTAGATTTACTAATCTGTGTGTGAGACTGTTGATGGTGGCATGTTTGTGTGGAATTGGGTTGATACTATTTGTTTTGATGTAATTATTTGTGTGTGTTGCTTTTCTATGAATACCAAATTACAGTTTTTCATTGTTTTTTGTGATATTAAGGTCCAAAAAAGGTGGTGTAGTTTCAAAGCATCATCTATTTGTTTGTAGTGCACTATTGCAAAGATGTCGTCTACGTATTTGTGCCATGTTTTAAAAATATGAGGGAAGGCTTTAGTTATATGTGTTTTGAAAAAGCTCATGTATAAATTGGCCAAAAATGGTGATAGCAGGCTTCCCATAGCCAGTCCTGAAATTTGTTTGTAATACTTTCCATCGAAAACAAAATAATTTAGATGTATACATATTTCAGTCATAGCCAAGTATTCTTTTATTTTATTGGCATCTAGGTTAATAGATGTTAGAATACTTCTATTAACTTCTATTAAGAATACCATCAAATCTTAAAAACTGCAATTAAAAATGGATATGGAAAAAGCCTTGTAGATAAAAACTAAAATCATTCAAACTTCAAAAGAGATTAAAACAGATCACAGCTCTTTCACCAATAAAACAAGAAATTAGATTTGCTAAATTTACTTACCCCCCTGGGCGACAAAAAAGTTAAAAAAATATTCAAGAAATACAATATAACATTGGCACCAAAAAACAATTACAACATTAAAAACTTACTTAACAGTAATAATACTGATAAGATGAAACCAGAAGAAAAGTCAGGCATTTACAAGATTAAGTGTAAAGACTGTGAAAAAACTTACATAGGGAGGACAAAAAGAAACATAGGCACTAGAAGGAAAGAACATTTTAGACACTTAAGATACCAAAATATTGATAAGTCTGCAAGAGCAGCTCATTTCTGTTCTGGAAATCATGAAATTGAAGATAACATCAAATTACTAAATTACGTACAAAAACATAGTGAACTCGTCATATGGGAGAGAATATACATAGAAAAACATAAAAACCAACTAATGAACTTTGAAATCCCGCCAGAAGAGAATCCCACATTTAAATTCATTACAAAATCAACAGATGGCAGCAGCAACTCCAGAACTACCCACACCACTGGATCAAGCTTTAGTCGCCTAAGAGCCGACGATGCGAACGATGGTTCGTGAAACATGTCCTCAAATTAGGTACGTAAGTGAAGCTGATGTTTAATAAATATGACTCATCTATAATTTAATAATTATTTCACTTCACTGTGGTGTTCCAATACAGTTAAATTTCAAAAATAGGTGTTTTATTTATTTATATAATGAAAACTGTTTAATATAAAATTATTTGTGGTTGGTTTATTGACACTCGTCACTTACTTTTTCATATATTTATGAGAGACTAGTTTCAAAGGCCCTGGCCTCCATTTTCAATCTCTTCCCAACTGGCAACTGTTGTTATCTGCTCTCTCTGGTGGTGGAACTATGAACTTTTTTGTCAAATTATCTGCTGGCGGGATTTCAAAGTTCATTACGCGATCCTTATTTTTCCAGATGAATATGTTCTCCCATGTTGTCAATCTATTTTGGTTTATCACTCCTTTTAATAATTTTGGATTTGGATCAATGTCATGGTTTTCATTCCAAAAATGAAATGCTACTGCTGACTTGTCTTCTTGTTTCAATCTGATGTTTCTAAAGTGTTCTTTGACTCTGGTTTTTAAATTTCTTTTTGTTTGACCTATGTAGCATTTTTCACAATTCTTGCAATTTATTTGGTATATTCCAGATTTGTTACCTGAAGGAATTTCATCTTTTGTTTTTGAATTTAGTAATTTTAAAATTGAGTATCTATTAGTAGGTGCCAAGAAGATATTTTGTTCCTTGAATATCTTTTTAAATTTATTAAATGTTTTTGGATGATATGTGAATGAACTGAATATGCTGTTGCTTTCTTTTTCTTTAATAAATGTGGTTGTTTCCTTAATGGTTTTCTTTAGTTTAGATTTTCTAATTTTCTTCAACACCAAACTTTTGTTGTATCCGTTTTCTTCTGCTATGTGTATTATTGCTTTTTGTTCCTTGAAATATTCTTCTTTTTCCATGGGTATGTTGACTAGTCTGTGTGTAAGGCTGTTTATTATTGCATGTTTATGTGTAATTGGGTTGTGGCTATTATTTTTTATATAATTTTCTGAATGTGTTGGCTTCCTGTAAATTCCAAATTTTATTTTTGTATCATTCCTGATGATATTTAGATCCAAGAAAGGTAGTTGTCCATTGATTTCCTTTTCTATTGTGAATTTGATAGTCCTTTCTTGCAGATTGAGTAATTTTAATGCATCATCTAAATGTTTACTTGGTACAATTGCAAAGATGTCGTCAACATATCTATACCAAATCTTGAAGATCAATGGGAAGGACTTTTTAATTTGTGTTTCAAATGCACTCATAAATAAGTTAGCCAAAAAAGGTGAATTTTATTTTATTTTATTTCCAAGCATACCAACAGAAAAATTGCAGACTGTGTTAAAAAAATGGCTAGCTACAATTGATATGGAAGCAATAGAAGCAGAAGAATATATTTCTCTAACAAAAATATGCATTGAACAAAACTTCTTTAGCTTTAATGGAAAACACTACAAGCAGAAATCAGGACTATCAATGGGCAATCCACTTTCACCTTTTTTGGCTAACTTATTTATGAGTGCATTTGAAACACAAATTAAAAAGTCCTTCCCATTGATCTTCAAGATTTGGTATAGATATGTTGACGACATCTTTGCAATTGTACCAAGTAAACATTTAGATGATGCATTAAAATTACTCAATCTGCAAGAAAGGACTATCAAATTCACAATAGAAAAGGAAATCAATGGACAACTACCTTTCTTGGATCTAAATATCATCAGGAATGATACAAAAATAAAATTTGGAATTTACAGGAAGCCAACACATTCAGAAAATTATATAAAAAATAATAGCCACAACCCAATTACACATAAACATGCAATAATAAACAGCCTTACACACAGACTAGTCAACATACCCATGGAAAAAGAAGAATATTTCAAGGAACAAAAAGCAATAATACACATAGCAGAAGAAAACGGATACAACAAAAGTTTGGTGTTGAAGAAAATTAGAAAATCTAAACTAAAGAAAACCATTAAGGAAACAACCACATTTATTAAAGAAAAAGAAAGCAACAGCATATTCAGTTCATTCACATATCATCCAAAAACATTTAATAAATTTAAAAAGATATTCAAGGAACAAAATATCATCTTGGCACCTACTAATAGATACTCAATTTTAAAATTACTAAATTCAAAAACAAAAGATGAAATTCCTTCAGGTAACAAATCTGGAATATACCAAATAAATTGCAAGAATTGTGAAAAATGCTACATAGGTCAAACAAAAAGAAATTTAAAAACCAGAGTCAAAGAACACTTTAGAAACATCAGATTGAAACAAGAAGACAAGTCAGCAGTAGCATTTCATTTTTGGAATGAAAACCATGACATTGATCCAAATCCAAAATTATTAAAAGGAGTGATAAACCAAAATAGATTGACAACATGGGAGAACATATTCATCTGGAAAAATAAGGATCGCGTAATGAACTTTGAAATCCCGCCAGCAGATAATTTGACAAAAAAGTTCATAGTTCCACCACCAGAGAGAGCAGATAACAACAGTTGCCAGTTGGGAAGAGATTGAAAATGGAGGCCAGGGCCTTTGAAACTAGTCTCTCATAAATATATGAAAAAGTAAGTGACGAGTGTCAATAAACCAACCACAAATAATTTTATATTAATTTTGACGTCACTGTTACTAAATTCCTCCAAACACACATAAAACTGTTTAAGCTAAAAATATGGGGTTTTTTACGGTTATCTGAAGAGTGGTCTCAAAGCAATGCGCTGCTATGTCAAGTGCATTCATTGGACAGCATTCCCGCAAACACACAGCTCTTCGGTGTAGCACAAATAGTGGTCATGCGTTACTTTAAAGTGTCTGACAGCCATCCTTGCTTCTTGCTAGAGCGTATTTATCTGACAGAAGGAAAGAAAATGTTGAGACATTCGTTTCAGCAAACTGACTATTGTGCTGTAAGCACATAAGCACAAGCCGTGCCCGTCCTACTTCTCCTATTATGTATTGATTTTAACATACAGAAATTATTTATTTTGCTCCTTAACATTTCTTTGTAAAATTATTAATGTTAATCATTGATAATTCCAGTAATCACATAGTGTTAATGATTAGTCATCAGCATTGCTCTAGACATAGCACCGCCTGCGGTGCCGTATGTAGTAAAAGCGGGCGTTAAACACTACACATTTCATTTTCTAGACATAGCAACACTCTTATACCATCATGTATGAAACAAAAACTAAGAACAGCTATCTTGCAGGTCTTCCCCCTTTTTTCACCCATGTAGTATTTGTGCAGACATTCTTGCATTTGCCAATAGCATTGTTACATTGTTAAAGCATTAAATGGTACAAAGCAATTTCAAAACAAATTAAAATGCTTTTTAATGGATAAATGTGTGTACAAAGTTGATGATCTGTAAATATGTTTTTATACTGTTTATATTTTGCTCTATATCCTATAATTTTAAACTTTTAGATTGTAATTGGCAATGTCAGAAACTACTTTGCAGTCTATTGACAAATAAATCCATCATCATCACATGAAGGGGACAGAGCTTTTCATGTTTTTCTATGCAGTCATACCTTAAATTATATTATAGAGGGTTCTGAGTTGGACTATGCACCTGTTTTCACAGATCAGCCAATGGTGTAATTAAAAGGCCATTGGTGAACAATGTTCCACTTACTCTATTTAACAAATTAACCATTATATGTGACCTTTATGCTATCCCTAGACAGGATCAATAAAATTAACATGATGCAGTTAAATAAATGATATTCAGTTGTTCCTTTGGCAATGCTCATGCCTTATTGACTCAGTGTTTGCAGCAGTAGAAATGCAAGGCTCATGGAAGTGCACCAATAATACCTTCTCAGATCACTAGATTGATCATGGTGGCCATTCCCTATGCTAGCCCCTTTCATTCTCTACTGCCACAATATATTTTACAGTCTGTTTTTAACATTAGTGGTAGAATCATTATTGGAACTTTTCAGTGGTTTGGTTGGGTCTAGGGTTCTGTGCACTTTTTATTGCTTTTTTTGTATGTTTGAGTTTATGGTATATCAAAACTTGCAATATCTTGGTCTTGTTATAGTAATTCAAGGCTTTGGATGCTCAATCATCATCATTGTTTTATTTTATGAATTAATGCAGGCCATTTTCCTCATACTTTGGGTTAGACAGTAAACTTCCACCTCTCCTAATAGGTTGTAAGCACTTTATTTCACCCCAAAATATGATAGTAAAACTGCAAAGGAAAATATGTGTTTTAAGGTCCCACAGCAACCATTTATCATTCAAATATTGTCATCATTTATCCCAGTTTATTAAAAAGCTATAAATTAAGTAAAGTTTTAAATTTTTTAAAAAAATTACATTATCACATCATAAAAAGGTGCACATGAGGTGGTGTTTCTTTGGGATCATTGTGTATTCAGAGAATCCTGTTAACTTTTAGTCAGGCTTTTCTTATCCAATGCGGTCTCGTACAGGCACTTTGTTTTTGAATCATAATCTATTTTAAAATGTTTCAAATCTACATAGTACTCGAGTTTTTCAATCTGAGGATTCTTTGCACTAAATAGAACTCCATAAAATTACACTGATATGCAACAAATTTTCCATAAATAGCCTTTGACACAAGGTGAAAAACACTAGCTTAGAATTTGATGTTTCACCTTGTTTGCATCATTTAGGTCCATTTAACTATTGCCATGTGGAGTGCCTACAAATATGAAAACTTACACAGAAAATACTGTCATTGCAGTACCAGGCTGCCTACTGGCAAGCTGTGTAATTGGTACTGGCTACCTGGACCTGAGGACAGCTAATGGCCAGCCTTAGACAGAACAATGACTTGTGCTGAAAAGAGCCATTTTTGACACTTCCCAGCCCCAGAAGATTAATTCGGACTGTTTCTAGCAGTTTCCTTTTCCAGAACGTTCATCTTGTGTTTGGGCCCACATAAAGAGCTGCTAGTATGCGGTGGAAGGTTCTTCAGTAGACAGTTGACAAGAGTTCAGTGAGTGCAGTATAGTTGAGAGTTGGTTTTGACGGATGAGTTGTCTTTTATTCGGAGTGTGTGCAATACTATCACAAGTGTAATGTCTGAGCTACACTATGCACCAACAGTGACTTTGAAATGGGATGACATTTGTCCTTGAGCATTACCAGGCTGGCAACCAATCGAGTCCTGCTCTATTGTTATATTGCATTTCCCTTGACTGGTTTGTGACATGCATCAAGAAAACTGTCTCTAATAAATACTGTTTCTGCTAAGACAAAATATTCCAATTTTGTACAAAATAATCCACTACAAAGATTGGAAGTAATGGGTAAAACTGTAAAAATTACTTACTGTCCAGCAAATGTGTGTGGCAGAGAATGCCTGCTATACAAGGAGCAGAACCGTTAAAAAAAACATGTGCCCTATTTGTTCTGTACACTAAACCGAGAAGACTCATTCACAAAAGTAGAAGCCATCAGAATGTTTTGGAATGGTCTGTAACTGAACTAACATGGGGTGTCATAAACCTGTCCAGGGAGGGTGTGGGAACCTTTGCCAACCTCCCTGCATCTCAGGCCTTGGAGAAGGACAGTAATTTTACCTCAAACAGCTTTGATAATACAAATGAATATACACAAACATACACACAATATATATATCATTACCAGTTAACACTGCAATGGCCATTATTTATGTATGGGATGGGATGGGTGAGTAGGTAGGTAGAGGTAGGTATGAATGTACCTATACATATACTTGTACCTATGCAGAACTGGAATGTGAACTATTAATTAAATGGTGCTAAAAGAATTATACTGAACAAGCCAGGTGTTTGTTCAAATCAAGAGAAAGTAGTTCACTTTTCTCTCAACCTATAAAATGCTACACCTGCAGAATGTAAGTCATCACATGTCTATAATTGTGTTATTTTGAAATCAGGGATAGCATTTACCTTAGTTTTAATCAGCATTCAGTTGTTATAAAGACAGCAATAGAACAAGCATAAAATAGTGCAATGGCATTTAGCAGTGAATTTAGTGAGGAGTCAATGAGGCAGGTATTGCAAAATTGAATCAAAGTATTATTTTAAGAGTCTTCCTGATTTTTAAAGGATGGAACAATAAGAGACAAATCAATCAATTTCAAAAATGCTCTACAACTGCTAAAGCATATAATGTAGGTAAAAAGATGTCTCACATTTTTGAAGAGGAAAGAAAATTTGATCCCAGCATTTGTCACCTAGAAAAGATGGGCCTCTGAACAAAGTTGCAAATTTAAGTGACTTTAATAAGGATGTAATGCAAATCTGTGTTAGAGTTTTATGACCAAGGTAAATTTCCAACAGTGCTCATAGAACTAAAAATACCATACAACTGATATATTTAAAGAACAGTTTCTAAACAGATTCTTAACCCTTTCACCAATATGGACGTCCATTTTAAAATGCAGAAGTTATATGGAGCCTATAGACATCCTGTCCATACAGGCATTTATTGCTTATTTAATGCTAATTATTTTAATTTTTCTCTTTTACAATAAATTTAAATAAATAAAAGCTTACCTTTAAACCTTTTTTCTTGAATGGTACACCTCAAAACATGGACAAATACACGATGGCACATCTACAAATTCATGGCAAATCATACTGGTTTCCTGGCAAGCTTTTTTTGCAACACATCAGAGATTTTCGAAATTGACAGATTTTCTTTTTTTGCTGTGGGTGGTATACGTTAAGTGTTTTCCTTCAAGTCTGAGGGGTTCTAGGGTTGTGAATTTCTTATTCCTAGCATGAAGAGGCTTCTGATTGTTATAGTGCTCATTAGTCAGCAAGCTATTGATTTGTGCAAGTCCAGGTAGGTCATTGTCTTGCATGGGTTTAGAGCTGTCCAAATTACTAAACAATAATTGTACATAGTGGTATGCAGTTGGTGTAAAAATATGTTTTTAAACCATTTAACAATTTTTTTTAAAGAGGGATTTGTTTGCAATACCTTATGTAATTGATCCACACCACCGACATACATATTGTATTCCTGGATAATACCATGCTTGAAAATTTGTTCAGTGTCAATCATCAAAATTTTAGAGCTGCAATTGGATAATGCTGTAAATACTCTGCTGTCTTGAAAAGTAACACAGATCAAAAGTGGGAACTGACACACCCACATATCTGCTCTCCTTAGTGCCTTTGTATTCACATCTTTTGGCAAACCAATATGATTTGAACCTACCACTCCAATTGCATTTGTTTTTCTTTTATATACGACCATTAATAGTTATGGGGAGCTGCACCAATCGTCTACATAAACAGTCCCAGCCTGATCAAGTACAGGTTCCATCAGGTGCATTAACATGGAGCCAGATAACTCCAAACTTTTATCTCCAGTATAATCAGTCCCTTGACCAGTGCATATGCATCTACTGTAAAGATATCCTGTTTTACTCTCAGATCAGAGTTCTTTATGCCAAATTTTGCCCTCTTTGTTTTGATGTATTGCTTCTATCCTAAGCGGCAAGCTTTCATCAACATTGGCCTTTTTCAAAAGGCATATAATTTTCATTGAATTCTGAAATATTATAATTTGTATAATTTATCAACTACATTTTCTGCGCAGGTAAAATAAAGGAACCGCAAAATGCAAGCAAGACTGTTATTTGACATGCATTTCTCAAAAAATAGACTAGGTAGCATGTCATCTGAAGACTAGTACATGTCTAATATAGGTTTACGAATAACACCCATATGTGTAACTAGACCATGTTGTCTGTAAATCTCATTCAGTGTTGCTTCTGTCCACTTCAAATTCTACTCTTAAGCCCTTAATTGTCTTTTGAGGTCAGGTATTCCTTCACCCTACTCACATATATAATTGTTTCCATAACAATAAAAGATGAGTCAACAGTAAAAAAAAAAAAAAAAAAAAAAAAAAAAAAAAAAAAAAAAAAAAAAAAAAATGAAAATGTCGGTTGTCTGTCAGAAGTTAGCTGAGTCTGCAGTTGTACACTAGAGACTATGCATGTAAAGATATGTCTATTTATATTCAAGTTATTTTCACCACTCCACAATGTTGATTCTTCACTAACACCTGAAGAAACTAGCCATTTACTTCCCCACTGTTACCTCAACACCCACCTCAAAATCTGAAAACTTGCATTAATATACCAATCACTGTCAAACAGCAAAGTCCTCCACATTTTCTGAAGTAATTTCAGAAGGCTGTACAGTACCTATGCAAGATAATTTATTTGCTACATTACTAGTCGAAGCAATGATTAGCACTGAGGTTTAACAATTTCAAATGTCCTTTTCAGTTAGCTTCTGACAGCTAAAAGTAATCACTCTGAACTTTGACACAGTAAAAATAACTATATGACTCAGTGAAAGCAACAGCTGCATAAGTCTACCATAAACATTGGTTGTGAAATATTCTAAAACACACATACAAATATGAAAGAGAAGTTTGCTTTCTTTGCAGCCTGTATGTTACACAATGTATACATATACTATTGCATGGTAGCATATACTAAACCATAAAACCTTAAACTGGAGAACACTTTGTTTACACAGACAATATATACATATCATTCATATGCACAAAAAAGACTGGCCGTTATGAAAGCAATAAAATAATACCAGATATAAAAATGTAGCCAGCAGATAAATAAATGAAGTACATGTGTCAGCAGTATAACCATTACCTTTATTTGGGATCATTTTAAATAAATTGCAATGCATTGTGACAGAGTTCATTTTTTACAACTTGAAAATATAGTTACATTTCTCTATGGCACAGGGAAATGTAGTCATCTAATACATACAAATGGAGGCAATTATTGTACTTAAATGTAACAATACCTTTTACTCCATAAACTTTATTCAATGTGTAACATTTTGTAACTGAAACAAGAAATTAACACAGATGTTGTTGAAAAATTTATAAATGAAGAGTGTGAGATTATTTTAACACTCTTGGTAAAGGAGTTCAAATGTGACAACTTTAAAACTGTTGATTTTTAAATCAATAAATTAATCAGGCACTGAAGCTGTTTAGTTCTTTGCCTTGTCTGACTTAATTTGTTCTTTCTTACTTCCCTCTTTAGTGGAATCAATTAATGTAATATGACCAACAATCCCTAACACTTGCGGCTGATGTCTAATGGTCTCAAACCAGCGATTCAAATTGAGATACTGCTTTCTGCATTTTGTATCAAACACATGTTGATAAAGCGGCAGCAGGCCGCAGAATACAGATATGTCAGCTAATGTAATGCGTTCTCCAACAAAGAAGGTTCTCGTCAACAAAACATCATCCATGTATTTCAAAATGTTCATCATATTATCCTTGGCTAAGCTGGTTGATATTTTTGTAGGAATTCCCAGAAATGGATAAACCCAATTTGCCACAAATGGCTTGATGTGATTATCAGAGAAACTCAGCCACTGTAGAACTTGTGCTTGATCGTAATCAGAACTACCACCTTTAAGCTGTTTAGGTGCTAAATACAGTGCTATTGCATTGCTTTCGAAAAGATAAACTCCATTTTCATTATCTTCAAATGCTGGAGCCTTACTTAGACTGTTCCAACTGGAAGTTTTTTCCAAGTCATCTGACAAAGTTATTTTCTTGTGTGAGAATTGTGCTGCTATGAGGCATATATAACCTCGTATATTGTCTTTAGGACAATAAAGAATTGGACTCTCAGATTCCATTACTTGTTTCTGAACTGTTGGCCTATTGTCAGAGACATCTAGTTTTTTCTTTGCAAAATCAACAGCTGTACTGATAGCTTCTGCCAAACAGTTTACATTGCTGCCGGAAGCTTGAGCAGACTCTGGTTTTCCACCACCCTTGCCATTCATTAGACTTGCAACTTGCTGTACCCACTCATTTGCTTTTAGGCCTTTACTGATGGCATCCTGAAACAAAACGCATTAACATGCTGTGATCATTTCAACAAAAAAATTTTGTGATATGTTGATATGGGATCAACATATATTGAGAGGTGTGATATCAAAATACAATAGAAACAGAAATTAACGATATTGAAAAACAAAAATTATGAGTTAGTTTTAACAACATATCTTTAGAAGTATAAAACATTGCTGTTTTATTCTGCATTGTACAGATGCATTCTGTAAGTAGGGTTGAAAGGATAGGGATAGTTTTTTAAACCCTTGAGTAGTATTTGTTAATGTCAATTATCAGAATCATTAATGTCGCAGGTGTTCCAGAATTTCATCTTGCTGGAGTTCTTTTATCTGCTAGTTAATCTAAGGTGTGTTTCAATTAGCCTTGCCCCATATCTCGTAACACTCACATGAATCAGTCATCTCTCATTGGTTGCTGTCGAATAGGTTGTGGGAAAATGACACATCTTAACATATTCTATTCTCTGGGAAGCATGTTAATTCTTACCACGAATAGAAAGGAGAAGCATCGTTTGCTTCAAACTTGCCTCATAACACACGCACATATATTTATTGGTAATCATAATAGTGTTTATAAACATTGCTTTTATTCCGTTGTTTAAGAACTATGATACAATGAAGCACAAAATTAATACAATTTTGAGTCAAACTAATACTCAATGCTCCATTTATTGCTAGTATTTACCTAGAACGCGTTTCGTTAGGATCTTCCTAACATCATCAGCTGTTGTCGACTAATGGATGCCGGTTCAGTGAACTTCTCGGAGGTGATAGGTGCGTCTCTGTCGGTATCTTGATGAACTTGAAATTTGGATTTTCTTCAAAGGTAGTATCGAAATTAAACAATTTACTTTCATATATCGAGAAATAGATTCTATTCCACTCAACCGATGCATAAAAGATGTACAAAAAACCATCATTAATAGTAAATTTTTAACAACTGCAGAACAAAAAACTATCAAACCGGACAACCCTACCCTTGCAAGACTATATGGTTTGCCTAAAATACACAAACCCAACATACCCATGAGACCCATTGTAAATAATATAAACACTCCTACTTACCTTCTGGCAAAATGGCTGTCCAAAAAATTTCAGTCCTTTCTACAATTCCATACTCTGAGCATAAAAAACTCTTTAGACCTGGTAGAAAAAATTCAAAATCTTAAACTAAAACCTCATGACACTTTAGTATCCTTTGATGTCCGCTCCCTCTTCCCTAGCATTCCATTAGACAAACTTTTGATTCAACTGAAAAAATGGCTAAATTCTATAAACCTAGATACCAATGCAATAGAAGAATATTTGGCAATGACTGAAATATGTATACATCAAAATTGTTTTGTCTTCGATGGAAAATATTATAAACAAATTTCAGGACTAGCTATGGGAAGCCCGCTATCACCATTTTTGGCCAATCTATACATGAGCTTTTTCGAAACACATAACTTAAGCCTTCCCTCATATTTATAAAACATGGTACAGATACGTAGACGACATCTTTGCAATAGTGCCCTACTAACAAATAGATGATGCTTTGAAACTACTCAACCTGCAAGAACCCAGCATACAATTCACAGTGGAAACTGAAGAGGACTGTACTCTACCTTTTTTGGACCTTAAAATCACAAAAAGCAATGAAAAACTAGAATTTGGTATCCATAGAAAAGCAACACACACAGATAATTACATCAAAGCAAATAGTTTCAACCCAATTCCACACAAACATGCCACCATCAACAGTCTCACACACAGATTAGTAAATCTACCCCTCAGCCAGCAGGAACATCAAAACGAATACCATCAAATCTTAAAAACTGCAATTAAAAATGGATATGGAAAAAACCTTGTAGATAAAAAATTAAAATCATTCAAACTTCAAAAGAGATTAAAACAGATCACAGCTCTCACACCAATAAAACAAGAAATTAGATTTGCTAAATTTACTTACCACGCCTGGGCCACAAAAAAGTTCCAAAAAATATTCAAGAAATACAATATAACATTGGCACCAAAAAACAATTACAACATTAAAAACCTACTTAACAATACTGATAAGATAAAACCAGAAGAAAAGTCAGGCATTTACAAGATTAAGTGTAAAGACTGTGAAAAAATTTACATAGGGAGGACAAAAAGAAACCTAGGCACTAGAAAGAAAGAACACTTCAGGCACTTAAGATACAAAAATATTGATAAGTCCGCAATAGCAGCTCATTTCTGGTCTGAAAATCATGAAATTGAAGATAGCACAGAATTACTAAAATACGTACAAAAACATAGTGAACTCGTCATATGGGAGAGAATATACATAGGAAAACACAAAACCAACTAATGAACTTTGAAATCCCGCCAGAAGAGAATCCCACATTTAAGTTCATCACTAAATCAACAGATGGCAGCAGCAACTCCAGAATTACCCACACCACTGGATCAAGCTTTAGTCGCATAAGAGCAGAAGATGCAAACGATGATTTACGACTCATCTAAAAATTAATAATTTACTTTCATATTTCTTTATAAAGATTTTTTCCCACGTGGTTAATGCAGCTGGATCTTGGACACTTTTTAGTAAGTGAATTTCTCGTTCTATGTCATGATTTTCCTTCCAAAAATGGTACGCTACCGCCGATTTATCTATTTCTTTATTCCTGATGTTCCTAAAGTGCTCTTTAAGCCTAATGTTCACGTTCCTTTTTGTTTTTCCAATGTAGAATTTGTCACAGTCCTTGCAATTTATCCGGTACACTCCTGATTTTTTGCCTGTTGGTATCTCCTTTGTATTATGTGATTTCAAAAGGTGTTGTACACTAAATTTGTTCTGTGGGGCCAAGGTAATATTGTGTTCTTTGAAGACTTTTTGGAAAAGGTGTGTAGCTCTGGGATGATACGTAAATTTTCTGTATGAGGTTTCCTTGCTAATTGGGGAGAGAGTAGTTACTTGTTTGCATCTTAGTTGTCTTTTGAATTTATCTATTTTCTTGTTGACCAATTCAGCACTGTATCCATTGTATTCTGCAATGTGATTGATATTATTGTAATCTTTGTTATATTCTATCATGTTTAAAGGTACATTAACCAGCCTGTAAGTTAAACTGTTAATAACAGCATGCTTGTGTAGTCTTGGGTTATATCCATCTGATTTTATGAAATTTTCTGTGTGTGTTTCCTTTCTGTGTATGCCAAATTCAAGTTTATTATGTTTTCTGGTAAGTTTCAAATCTAAGAAAGGGATTTCATTGTTTGTCTCTTTTTCTATGGAAAATTTTACTGCAGGATTTTGTAAATTAAGTAGTTTTAATGCATCATCCACTTGTTTCTCATTTATTATTGCCCAAATGTCATCCACATATCTGTAGCAATGCTTAAAAATTAGTGGGAATGCCTTTGTAATGTGCGTTTCCAAAAAGCTCATGAAGAGGTCTGCCAAAAATGGGGAAAATGGGTTGCCCATAGATAGTCCTGACTTTTGTTTGAAATTTTTTTTATTGAATGTAAAAAAGGACTGTTCAATGCAAATATTGGTTAATTGAAGGTATTCCTCTATGATGCATGTTTGCATGTACTCTATGAGTTTGTCTCTCGGAACACTTTGGAACAAGGAGATTACATCAAAGGATACCATTCGGTCGGTGGGAGAAAATTGTAGATTTTTAGTTTTGTTGATGAATATCACAGTATTAAAAATTTGTTGGAATTCATCAACAAAACTGAAAATCTACAATTTTCTCCCACCGACCGAATGGTATCCTTTGATGTAATCTCTTTGTTCCCAAGTGTTCCGAGAGACAAACTCATAGAGTACATGCAAACATGGCTTCTGTCCCTACAAATAGACCAAAACGTCATAGAGGAATACCTTCAATTAACCAATATTTGCATTGAACAGTCCTTTTTTACATTCAATAAAAAAAATTTCAAACAAAAATCAGGACTATCTATGGGCAACCCATTGTCCCCATTTATGGCAGACCTCTTCAAGAGCTTTTTGGAAACACACATCACAAAGGCATTCCCACTAATTTTTAAGCATTGGTACAGATATGTGAATGACATTTGGGCAATAATAAATGAGAAACAAGTGGATGATGCATTAAAACTACTTAATTTACAAAATCCTGCAATAAAATTCTCCATAGAAAAAGAGACAAACAATGAAATCCCTTTCTTAGATTTGAAACTTACCAGAAAACATAATAAACTTGAATTTGGCATACACAGAAAGGAAACACACACAGAAAATTTCATAAAATCAGATGGATATAGCCCAAGACAACACAAGCATGCTGTTATCAACAGTTTAACTTACAGGCTGGTTAATGTACCTTTAAACAAGACAGAATATAACAAAGAGTACAATAATATCAATCACATTGCAGAATACAATGGATACAGTGCTGAATTGGTCAACAAGAAAATAGATAAATTCAAAAGACAACTAAGATGCAAACAAGTAACTACTCTCTCCCCAATTAGCAATGAAACCTCATACAGAAAATTTACGTATCTTCCCAGAGCTACACACCTTTTCCAAAAAGTCTTCAAAGAACATAATTTTACTTTGGCCCCACAGAACAAATTTAGTGTACAGCACCTTTTGAAATCACATAATACAAAGGAGATACCCACAGGCAAAATATCAGGAGTGTACCGGATAAATTGCAAGGACTGTGACAAATTCTACATTGGAAAAACAAAAAGGAACATGAACATTAGGCTTAAAGAGCATTTTAGGAACATCAGGAATAAAGAAATAGATAAATCGGCAGTAGCGTACCATTTTTGGAAGGAAAATCATGACATAGAACGAGAAATTCACTTACCAAAAAGTGTCCAAGGTCCAGCTGCATTAACCACGTGGGAAAAGATCTTTATAAAGAAATATGAAAGTAAATTGTTTAATTTCGATACTACCTTTGAAGAAAATACAAATTTTAAGTTCATCAAGATACCGACAGAGACGCACCTATCACCTCCGAACTATCACTGAACCGGCATCCATTAGTCGACAACAGCTGATGATGTTAGGAAGATCCTAATGAAATGCGTTCTAGGTAAATACTAGCAATAAATGGAGCATTGAGTATTAGTTTGACTCAAAATTGTTTTAATTGCTTTTATTGTTGCCCTGCAAACATAATCATTAACCAATTAGGGAAATCCAATTGTATATGGAAGGACATAGTGATATGGGCTTTTCTGTTTAAGCACACCTAAACACTTAAATTTAAAGGGAGTCGATTAATGACACTAAACAACACTTCTAAATTTTTCCGGAACATGTTTCAGAGACTTTGCCTCTATCCTCAGCCGGTCATCGACTGGTTCTCATTGGTGTAGTTGATGATATTTTGTCATAGGTCTCCTCTGGTGGCGGCTCAAGGAACTTGCTGAACAAATCTTTCTGGGGGATGTCGAAATTAAATACTTTGTTCCTCTATATCGAGATTTAACTGTATTGGAACACCACAGTGAAGCGAAAAATTATTAAATTTTAGATGAGTCGTATTTTTTACACATCTGCTTCACTTTCGTACCTATTTTGAGGACATGTTTCGCAAATCATCGCTTGCATCTACGGCTCTTGTGCGACTTAAGTTAGATCTAACTTCAGTCGCACAAGAGTCGTAGATGCAAGCGATGATTTGCGAAACATGTCCTCAAAATAGGTACGAAAGTGAAGCAGATGTGTAAAAAATACGACTCATCTATAATTTAATACTTTGTTCCTGTTTTTTGAAATGAAGATTTGTTCCCATGTGGATAGTTCTTGTTTTCCTGATGTATGTTTTAGTAGTTTTGGTTCTGAATTTATGTTGTGGTTTTTTTCCCAAAAATGTGTGGCAACTGCTGATTTTTCTAATTGTTTATATTTTATGTTTGTAATGTGTTCCTTTGCTCTTGTTTCTAAATTTCTTTTGTCTTTTCCACTATAAATTTGACTACAGTCACCGCATTCAATTTAATATATACCAGATTTTTTGTTAGATGGAATGGCATCTTTGATGTTTGAGCAAATTAGGTTTTTTAAGGAGAAATGGTTGACTGGTGCTAGTTGAATGTTTTGTTTTTTGAAGACTTTTTTGAATTTATCATAGGCCCATGGATGGTATGTGAATTTTTTGAAAATCATATTAGTTTCTGTAGCTGAGAGGATTGTGGTTTCCTTTATTAGCTTCTTCTTTTTTGCTAAGTTCACTTTTTTGTCTACTAATGATTTGGGAAAGTTATTTTTTTGTGCTATTTCAATTATTTTGTTGTATTCTGTTTTGTATTCTTCTGCTGTGAGAGGGATGTTTACCAGTCTGTGTGCTAAACTATTGAAGATTGTCTGTTTGTGGGATCTTGGGTTGTAGCCATTAGCTTTTATGTAGTTGTCTGTGTTGGTTTTCTGTAAATGCCAAAGTTTAGTCTGTTTTTATTTCTCATTTTTAGATCCAAAAATGGTAAATACTCGTCTTTTTCTATTTCTACAGTGAACTTGATGCTTTTTTCTTGGATATTTAAAAGTTTTAGTGCATCACTGATGTGTTTTTTGGTACTAATGCAAAGATGTCATCTACATATCGTTGCCAGAGTTTCAACATCCAAGGGAAACCTTTGGTGATCCTTATTTCTAATGCACTCATGTACGGACCGGCCAGGAAGGGTGATAGGGGGTTGCCCATTGCTAACCCTGAAGTTTGGTGGAAATATTTTGTTTGAAACTGGAAGAAATTTTGTTCTATGCATAATTTGGTTAGTTCGATGTAATCTGAAATTTCAGGTGATGCCATTCCAAGTGATTTGAGCCATTTTTCTATCAACGGTGGGAGTTGATTAACTGGTATGCTGGGAAACAGTGATTTAACATCAAACGTGACTAGTGTGTCCTCTTCTTTTAGTTCAGTATCCTTAATGTGTTCTATAAGTTCATAGGTGTTTTTGATGCTTAGGCTGTCGAATTTTGGAAATGAGTTGAATTTGTTTATTAGCCACTTTGCAAGTTTGTATGTTAGTGAATTTATACTGCTAACTATAGGTCTCATTGTTATGGATGGTTTGTGTACTTTGGGTAAGCCATAAAAATCTAGGTAAGGTTGGGTTATCCGGTTTAACTGTATATTTGTTTGGCATTATGCTTGATTTTGCTATTGTTTTTTCAAATGACTGTATGCAAGTTTTTAGAGGATATTTGTTAATGATTTCATATTCATTGTCAGTTAGCATTTCTTCCATTTTTTCAATATAATCTGATTTTTCCATTATGACTATCTTGTTACCTTTGTCTGCCTCTGTGTATATAACGTTTTTCTGTTTCAAAGAATGGATAGTATTATGTTTTCTCTTCTGAAAGGATCTGTTTTTTATTTCCTCTAAAATATTTTCACATTGGCTTTTTACTGAATTTTGTTTGGATACTGGTAGAAATTGTGTCGAAATGTTGATATCTGCAATGTAGTCTTCAATTTTGTTTGAGAAACTGACGCATGTTTTAATCCATTATTTAAAAGACCCAAATCTTTTTTGGAGAAATTTTGACTGGATAGGTTTACAACGTTTTCAAAGATTTGCGTGTTCATTTTTGCGTTTACGCTACTTATTTTATTAATGTATTTAGCGCGTGTAACGATTGCTGATCGACTTACGTTGCTATTTCTGATGTTTTTTAACTTTTTCCCGGTATGATTTTGGTGTGAAGACATGTTGCACAGATTAGTCAGTTTGTATTTTAGTTTAACAGTTTTTTCTTTCATTTTCTTGCTTTGGCAGCCCTTTGGCATACCACTTAATCAACTCCCACCGTTGACAGAAAAATGGCTCAAATCACTTGGAATGGCATCACCTGAAATTTCAGATTACATCGAACTAACCAAATTATGCATAGAACAAAATTTCTTCCAGAGCATCCTCAAATTAGATGGTCTTGAAACAGGTGGGAAGTTTTAGAAAGAAAAAAGTAGTAGGGACTGATGGCTTGTCAGTAGAATTCCTTCAAGCTTGGTGTGAGGATAGGGGTAGATTGAAGTGCATCTAGGCTACTGAATGGTGTGAAGGAAAATAAAACAATACCAAAGAGATGGAGAGAGGCTATAATTCAGCCTATATATAAAGGGAAAGGAAATGAATGCGACCCAGGGAACTATAGAAGGATATCATTATCAAACATGGGAAACATCTTTTACCAGAATATTAGCGGAAAGGATACAAACCACGACAGAGGCTAACCAAAGTTATCTCCATTTCAATCGGGTTATAGGAAGGGGCAATGAACAATGGACAACATAATGATTATTTGAAGCAAAAGGTTAGAAACAGTAATGTATTTAACATTTGAAAGTAATGAGTCCGTAATTAAAACACAAACATCACTTAAATTTATCGAGATTTAACTGTATTGGAACACCACAGTGAAGCGAAAAATTATTAATTTTTAGATGAGTCGTATTTATTACACATCTGCAAACGATGTTTTGCGAAACATGTCCTCAAAATAGGTACGAAAGTGAAGCAGATGTGTAATAAATGTGACTCATCTAAAAATTAATCACTTAAATTATCCTTACTTGGACAAAGGGTTCTCCGAAACATGTCCAAGTAAGGATAATTTTAAGTGATGTTTGTGTTTGAATTACTGATTCATTACTTTCAAACATAATGATTATTAAAACGCTGGTTGATAAATATTTACAGCTGAAAAAGGAAGGTTGTACGCTATATTCACAGATTTTGAGGCATATTATAAAATAAGGGAAACCTTGTGGTATAAGCTGAGATGCAAGGGATTAAATGAAGACATGGTAGAACTATTAATTGCACTATATCAGGATAATAGTTTTGTATGAAATGTGGAGAAGAAGAGGCAACTGTTAAGGTGAATCAGGAGAAAGTTCTTAGACAAGGATGTAAATTGAGTCCTATTTTGTTAAATCTGTTTATAGATGACATCATGGATAGTTTAAGTTCAGCAAATAAACACATGCCAGTTATAGAAAACAGGAAAATACCAAGCTTGTTGTATGCAGATGATTCAATGGCTGGGGCAGTAACTGATATTAGTTTAACTTATGCTATAAATGAGACATATTGTAAGGTATAGGGTCTTAAAGTGAATCAAAATAAAACTAAAATAATACTTTAAGCTAACTTTAAAGAGAGTTGATTAATGACACTGAACAACACTTTTAAATTTCCTGCAACATCTCAGAAACTATTTGTAGTTGGTTTATTAATACTCGTCACTTACTTGCTTACTCATCACAAGTCACCAACTACAAATAGTTTCTGAGATTAATTTTGACGTCACTGTTACTAAATTCCTCCAAACACATATATTCCTGCAACATGTTTCAGAGGCTATTTGCCTCCATTTTCAACCGGACATCGACTGGTTCTCAGTGGTGTAGCTGGCGATATTTTGTCATAGGTCTCCTCTGGTGGTGGTTCAAGGAACTTGCTGAACAAATCATTCTGGGGGATGTAGAAATTGAATACCTTGTTCCTATTTTTTTGAAATGAAGATTTGTTCCCATGTGAATTGTTGTTGTTTTCCTGATGTATGTTTTAGTAGTTTTGGTTCTGGATTTATGTTGTGGTTTTTTTCCCAAAAATGCGTAGCAACTGCTGATTTTTCTAAGTATTTGTATTTTATGTTCCGAAAGTGTTCCTTTGCTCTTGTTTCTAAATTTCTTTTGGTTTTTCCAATATAAATTTGACTACAGTCACAGCATTCAATTTGATATATACCAGACTTTTTGTTATATGGAATGACATCTTTGATGTTTGAGCATATTAGCTGTTAACTTTAAAGAGAGTCGATTAAAGACACTAGACAACACTTACCTTTAAATTTTTCCGGAACATGTTTCTGAGGCTTTGCCTCTATCATCGGCCGGCTCTCGACTGGTTCTCGTTGGTTAGCTGACGATATTTTGTCACAGGTCTCCTCTGGTGGCGGTTCAAGGAACTTGCTGAACAAATCTTTCTGGGGGATGTCGAAATTGAATACTTTGTTGCTATTTTTTGAAATGAAGATTTGTTCCCATGTGGACAGTTCTTGTTTTCCTGATGTATGTTTTAGTAGTTTTGGTTCTGTATTTATGTTGTGGTTTTTTTCCCAAAAATGTGTGGCAACTGCTGATTTTTCTAATTGTTTATATTTTATGTTTCTAAAGTGTTCCTGTGTTTAGCACACAGACTGGTAAACATCCCTCTCACAGCAGAAGAATATAAAACAGAATACAACAAAATAATTGAAATAGCACAAAAAAATAACTTTCCCAAATTGAAATAGCACAAAAAAATAACTTTCCCAAATCATTAGTGGACAAAAAAGTGAACTTAGCAAAAAAGAAGAAGCTACTAAAGGAAACCACAACCCTCTCAGCTACAGAAACTAATATGATTTTCAAAAAATTCACTTACCATCCATGGGCCTATGATAAATTCAAAAAAGTCTTCAAAAAACAAAACATTCAACTAGCACCAGTCAATCATTTCTCCTTAAAAAACCTAATTTGCTCAAACATCAAAGATGCCATTCCATCTATCAAAAAATCTGGTATATATCAAATTGAATGCAATGACTGTAGTCAAATTTATATTGGAAAAACCAAAAGAAATTTAGAAACAAGAGCAAAGGAACACTTTAGAAACATAAAATATAAACAATTAGAAAAATCAGCAGTTGCCACACATTTTTGGGAAAAAAACCACAACATAAATCCAGAACCAAAACTACTAAAACATACATCAGGAAAACAAGAACTATCCACATGGGAACAAATCTTCATTTCAAAAAATAGGAACAAAGTATTCAATTTTGACATCCCCCAGAAAGATTTGTTCAGCAAGTTCCTTGAACCGCCACCAGAGGAGACCTGTGACAAAATATCGTCAGCTACACCAACGAGAACCAGTCGAGAGCTGGCCGATGATAGAGGCAAAGCCTCAGAAACATGTTCCGGAAAAATTTAACAGTAAGTGTTGTCTAGTGTCTTTAATCGACTCTCTTTAAAGTTAATTTATCATAACAACACTGTTTTCAACACTTCCAAGAAAGGAATTGCAATATTAACTGTTTAGTGTCATTAATCGACTCCCTTTAAATTTAATTTATTCAAACAACACTGTTTTCAACACTTCCATGAAAGGAATTATAAAATAATGGTATTTAAAAAATGAAACAAATTGAAAAAATCTGAAAAATGGTCGGTCTATGGGTAGCAAAACAATTCAAGTGGTGCAGGAGTACATTTATTTGGAAATCAAATTAAGCAGGAAAAGGGATTGGTAGCAGCAGAAAAAAATGGGCGCTAGCTAGGGGCAGATCAGCGCTAGGTTTACCAAGAAAAGGCCTATACATAGCACCAATGATGAATATATACTTTGAAAGGCTGTATTCAGCCTTAGTGGTGTCAAGGGAGGGCTATGGAGTAGAAAATGGATGGATGAAATTGGATCTTATTTTAAGAGCATACTGTAAGTGCTTACTGTGGTAGGGAACCAAAGCACAACGCTCTAGTCCACTATGCCATGGCACAATATAACACTATGGCAGAAGCAAAACTTAATGGCAGTTGGAGCTGGTCAACACAACATTCAATCAGATGCTTGCCACACCTTCTGGTGTTGTATACTTACCAGTCATGCTGTAAAACCGGTGATTGAATATCATTTGCGCCCACAAAATTTATTTTCGCAACAGAAAGAGAATAGCCTGATCATGAAGAGCATTTTATTTCGAAGCAGCCAGTCTGAAAAGCAATTCCCTACGTTAACTGATTGCAGAGATGTGAGTGTGCATCGAATTTGCCTTTCAACAGGGCCTCTGTTAAGATGCTTTCAGCATCTGTCCAAATCCTTTCATTATCTACCTACTGTTTTGTTTAATGTATCAGCTTGTGACTCAACAAAGATAACAGAACCACATGGCTAGGATAAGCAACTGAAAGTTTCAAGCTATTATAGCTTCAGTTTGGTTTTCTGCTTTCATATTAATGGTGGTAATTTCGGTTCTCGCAGTTCAATTATGCTGATTATGTGGAGTTGTTTTATTGGTGTTTAATTTAATATTCATTGTTTGTTTAGTCCAAATGTCACATAGTGAACAAGGTGCGAGCAATAAAAGTGAACCAATAAGACGTAAACGAGAAGTGTTGCATCACCAAAGCAGGAGTATAATTTACACTGTATATTGTTGCTTTAAAATGCGAAGAAATACTGCAGCCAATTATCAACTTAGAGGAAGACAGCAATAATTCAGGCGTGGTCAGATGCAAGGATGAAGATGAATACGATGACGAGGCAGATACAACAGCTTTGCCATAAGAAATTTTCTGCTTGGCCTGAACACATTTTTGTTATCATTTTAAGGTATGATTTTCAGATTACTTGTTACATTAGCATGCATGTCAAGTTAATGTTTACCTGACAGCTACAGTAATACCCTATAAAGTGTTTTCATTTTGTCTTGTTACTGCATATAGCTTCTACCCACCCTTTGACATATGGCTACATTGCGCTTCGCTGCTAGTTGTCAAATTTTCAGCCGCCATTAAATTCTGCGTCTACCATAGTTACTGTTCTTTAAGTAGTTTATCAATATTTTATGACAAAACATCATGCCATGTATCAGTTTTGTACATGAAAAAAAGGTATGTAACTTCACATGAAATGTAAGGGAACATATGTGGTAGCTTAATACAGATTGGCGCACGATAAGTCATCCAATTGAATTTTGATCCTACAGGTATACTATTTGGGAAATAGCTTTCAAATTATGCGCTCAACTTCGTAAAGTTCTTGGAAATTACTCCAGATGTCATTATGAGTTCATCCCTTCCGTTTTGAGTCTGCCATTTCAGTTTGCTGCGAAGGTGGACAAGAACGGTTGACCGTGGCACAAAAGACTAAGATTGTGTTACTGTGCGCGGCGACGAACAGTGCTACATTGACACAGAAGGTTTTGTGCTCATTTGGTGCACGGTGGGCTCCCAACCCACAGACAATACGCAGATTACATCACAAATTTGCAGCCACTGGATCTGTTTCTGAGAGTAAGCGGCCACATGCACATACCATACATTCGCCACAAAACATTGAAGCAGTTCGAGTGGCTTTAACTCGTAGTCCGAGTAAATCAACAAGTGCCAGTGCTGAGTTGGGAATTTCACGCCGATCTGTACAAAGAATTATTCAATCCGAGCTTCACTTGTATCCATACAAGATGACAGTGATGCATAAGCTTACTGCGAGAGATAAGGAGTGGAGACTACAGTTTGCGAGGTGGGAAACTGAGCAACACCAAGAGGCAATGCTACACAACACTTGGTTTACTGACGAAGCTTATTTTTACGTGAACGGTGTTGTGAACAAACAGAACGTTCGATTCTGGGCACGTGAACCTCCGCGAGTAATCCACAGAAAAACCGAAAATGCAGTGCAGTTTAGTGCAGCCATAATTGTGGAGTTATGCCACGCCATTCTGGAAGATTTGTATCGAAGAGTCGTCACAAATGCACGTGTGCGACTTGAAATAGTCGTAAAACAAAACAGCAGTCATATTGAAAATGTGATTCATTAGGTTGTATTTCCAAGCTGTATTCTTTACTTCTGCATCAATAAATGACAAATCTTGTCAACAACAAATGTGTTATTCATGAAACAAATCAGGTGACTTATCGTGTGCCATGCGGTATTTGCTTGTATTTCACTCCTCTAATCTTGTTAACTTGGTAGAGAATTAGTACAAAAGATTCTTTTCCAGCATTAATCAAATTTGGTAGAAAAGAAATTACAGAATCTAGTTCCAACAGTAGTGCCATATAGTATTGACAAGTGATGGTCATGCAGTAAAATGCAAATTACATCTATGTGCTCTCATTGTGGCAACCTTCACCAACATGCACATTTCTGTGCAAATCTGTGTCATAATAACTATTTATAAATAATGCATTGTGAAGTGTTTCTAAATAGACAATAACATACATCATTGTCACTTTGTTATAGTTACCACCCTGCTCTTGCCATCATCATAGTGTATGATACTGATGACCAGACTAACTTTTAATAAAATGATGAAACAATACAAACTACTTAACTCCACAATTAGATTCTGAAAAATGGGGAATCACCTTGTATTTGCATAAATATGGTATTTTACAGATTTTATGGATCAACAGGTGCAGCTATACGTGTGAGAAGAGAATAAGATACCTTTGGTACATAACTAAGACAGCATATCTTGTTAGCTGCTGGATCCACACTGAAGAACATGGCTGCAGTTTCAGGTGACAGTGTCTTCACCTGCTTCAGTGCTCCATCCAATGCCTGCAACGAAGCAAGTTCTGAATTTAGTACATGCTATGTTTATACAGCCGTAATATCTTTAGCTATCTAATTTTCTCCATCCTCTCTGTATAAAACTCTGATCGCTGCAATGGTTTAGAAATAAATATGTCCTACTAACTTTTACAACAGTCAAGTTACATTGGACTACAGAATTAGTAGATTTAGATGTAGATTTAGGAAATAAGGATTTTATAATTTTTATAGTTGTCTTTTTTTTTTTTTCTTTTTTGTGTTTATTTCTGTTATTTTATTTCATTTTATTTTTGTAGAGTAGTATTCTGAGAGATTTGTATAATTATAACATTTGTAAGGATTTTATGGAAAAATAAAGAGAAAATTTGGATATATGCCCCGGTATAGTTGTCTAGGTGCCGGGGTAGAATATTCAGATTTTATTTATTTATTTATTTAGTCAAGTTACATTAGCACTGGCACTATAAATTATCATAGTTTCTTCTTATTTTACTTTGAATATCAACAATAACACACAGTTTTAGTCTGCTCTTATTGGCTTCAACTGCTTATTATGGGTTAATTACTTTTCTATTTAAAATAGTATAAACATTCAAAGAATCCCAAGAAAATTCTATTTAACCATGTGCACAAATTGTGAAATGGATGATATGACTTAATCTGTATATTAATGTCACATACATGTAGAATGTATGTCACAAATTTATATCTCATACTGACAAAACATAACCTTTATTTTTGTCTGCATTGTCAGCTACATGATGCAGATATGCAATGTATATCCTCACAATGTATATCCTATATAGGAAATGAAGCAAGTTATCTCACCAATAGTAATGTTAAAAAGTTTCTCTGTGTTTAATTCCTCATTTTTGTGAACTCACCTTTGTGTTTGAGAGAGCCTTAAGCTCCTGAACAAGGATTGGAATACTGGGATTTGAAATAAGAAGGGCTTTGGCTTCTTCTGCAACAGTTGCAGTTACTGCTGCTTTACTTGCTCTTTCTTTGTCATCCAATTGTTTCTTCAACCCTTTCAAGCAATTCCTCATTTCCTCCTAAACATAAAACAAAGAATGTAGAGACTGTTACACATAATATCTCACCAATATTTATACATTTCTTTTAAAGCAATACAACTACTACTTATTGTTTAACTTTCCTAGTTACACCACTATCATCGTGTTAGGGAATTCTTGGTCCTCTAACCCTTAGGCCATTAGGCATCGATTTAAGGAACCGCAACTCTGGATCAGATAGAGAAATTCAAGATGGGTGATCAGCCTGATGTCTGGAATGAGAGTGAGAGAAGTAGATGAAAACAATGAGGGCAAAGTGGATGAAAGGAAAGGTGATAATGGAGCAATTGGTGGAATGATGGCAGGGGAAACCGGGGATCCCAAAGAAACCAGCCCCTGTGCCATGTTGTCCATCACAAATATCACATGCGGTTGCCTAGGATCAAATCCAGGCCATCTTGGTGCGAGTCAAGCACTCTAACTGCTCGGCCATAGCGCAGACTTTAAAGAAATACACCACTGAAATTCAACAAGAATTTAACTATCCCATCTCCAACATAGAAATCTTGCTTCAAACTTTTATATTTTATTAAGCTTATGCATCTTGATTTTTCATTATATAGCATTAATAATTCCTAATATTGATCATTAATAAGCCAATGTATATGATGGGAGGATATTTCATTCCCTATGGAAACGTTTTCCATCTAATAATTCCACATGGTGGTAATAGTCTATTGGTAGTGACTGGTGACATTACTGTACATTGCTATATTTTGGCGCCACATATTATTAGAGGCACATTTGCAAGGCCCCTTCTTCTCACAGTTCCTCCATGCTTAACCGCTTCACCAATGGCCATTTAAACCCTTCAGGGGCCGGAAACGGATACCCAATAAACAGAACAAGACATTTAAATTATTAAATGCTGTAAAAATGCATCATAAATACAATTCCATTTCTTCATTATTAATAAGTTATTTAAATGAAACAAAAACTGGTTTAAAACCCATTAAAGGCAGTATACATCTACAGTAACAAAAAAGTAGAGACCACATTAATAAACCGTTGAAATTTCACTACTTTGTTTCACTGTAGCAAAAGCCATTCTTTGTGCCAAACGTGCCTAATATTTGAATCATTTTGTTTTGTGTGTATACAAACGAATGTATGTACAGGTATGCAAACGTCTTCTCCAGTTCAAGGTTTTAGTTTATTTATGCTATACCAAGCGATAATCATACGAGTATATGTTGCGTTACACACACACATGCTGGGAAGAAAACTCCCTGTCAGCATCTATTATTACAGATCTGTTATTACAAAGTTTCTGGTAGCCTTATGCAGTTGTTTTTGCTCAGTATTTTAGCTGTGTTCAGAGTGATTTCTTATAGCTATCAAGAGTTAAATGAATGACACATTTGAAATTGTTAAATTTCAATGTTAACCATGGCTTATCCCAGTAATAGAGCAAATAAATTAGCTTGCGTATGATGTATACAGGCTTCTGATATCACTGCAGAAAATCTGGAAGATTTGTTGTGCGATTATGAAGGAGATGTTTAGGATATAGGTAGCAGTGACGTGTACTGGTCTACAGATGGCACGTTAGCTACTCCATTGTTTGGGGGAAATGGCGGGTCAAATATGGGTGATGTGGATCAGCTATTACTAGTTATCCCTCTTTACGAAAAACAGTTAAATGGTAAAAGAAGTATTTTTATACCACTGGATGTAACCATGCACAATTGTTTAGTAATTATCAGAGCTGTAAATTCATGCAAGACATTCACTTACCTGTACTTGCGCGTATAAATAGCTTGTAACCTAATTGAGTATTATAATACTCAGAGGCCTCTTTATACTGTGGGGTAAGAAAGTCACCACGACCTCACCCCTCATACTTGAGAGAAAACACTTTCCTTAAAGGATACCACCCACAACCAAAAAAGTTGCAACCATTTTGAAAATGTGTAGTGTGTTGCGAAAAAGAAGTTTGCAAGGAAACCAATATTATTTGGTGGGAATCTGCAGATGTGCCCTTGGGTGTTTATCCAGGTTTGGAGGTGTGCAATTCAAAAAGAAACCTTTAAGGGTACATTAACATCCCTTATAGAACTAATTTAAATTTATTGTAAAATGGAAGATTAAAATAATTGGCGTTAAATGAGCATTAAATCCATGTATGTGCAGGACGTCTATACACGTCCATATTGGTTTGGGGCATTTTAACTTGGACGTCATAACGTCCATATTGGTGAAAGGGTTAGTGCTTAAATTGGCGACATACAGAAACAGTGCAGTTATATCATTCCACCATCAAACACATGTTGATGTTCTTTGCAGTCAGTTGTTTATGTCTGACTCTTATCATAACTGCAGCTCATGTTTAAATGTTTTGGAAGTTGAATTACAATATTTATTCATCTTCTTCATTACTTGAAATGTATCAAATAAGCAATAATATATGCAATGTAGCAAAAAAACTATTTCCACTTGCACTTCACTATTTCACTCACTCTAAAAATTGTCCTAATGGCATAATGACATCCATACACAATTTAAGGCCTGATAGAATATAGACATGTTGAATTAAATTGGCATTTGGTTGACATTCTCCATTTGACAGAGAGGATAAGTACTTTCTTTCTTTCCTTGATCTTATGGCATACAAATGGAACACAATCATTTTATAAGTGTGATTATCAATTTCCGACATACGTCGGAATGTTACGTCCTCCAATATTACTCATATCGGACGATGATTGAAGTGGGCGAGATGATGCTCAAATGAACCCAGGGTCCATAGAGCTTAGAGTTACCTGACATTCGTCTTCCAGGATAAGAGAAAATCCCAGAAAAACCTTATCCAGATAACTCACCCTGACCAAGATTCGAACTTAAAACCTCATAAACATGAGGCAGACATGCTACCATATATGCTACCGAGGCGGGCATACCAAACCCTCTCCTTATGAAACACAAATCCATCCCCTTCTGGCTATGAAGCCTTGATGAGGAATGTTCATGTAACAGGTGATTTCTCTAGCTGGCTTTACAGCATACTGTAACGCTTACAATTTTTGGTACCCAAAAAGCACTGCATTAACTTTTGGTATTCAGTAATGACCACTTCTGTTATCTGTAACGTTGAACTAGGTACTCACACATTTCAAATTTTATTTTTAATACTTTATTACCATTTTCTTTAGTGTAAAGAATTATCCTTGATAAATATGGAGCAGCTATGTAGTTGCTGAATTTGGTTGGGCATGCAGTGCTCATTATCACAAAAATAATATTTTTACTAAAATTAGGCAAGTGAGTCAACCTTGTATATACTCACTTGCCTAATTTTAGTAACAATGGCACTAAACTTTCTGAAATACTTCCTTTTTATTCTATATAATATTTTTACCTTTTACAAAGAGAAACATTCAAGACTTCCAAGCATTTACAAGGAATTACAATAGGTACCTCACATGTTTGTGATTCAGTTACACTGAATTAAATGAACAATGAAATTTACAGCAAATGAACCAAATGAAACTTTGATTTGATCAAAATGGCTTTTATATGAATCAAACTAAAACACATTTATTTTCTTGAGAGAGAGAGAGAGAGAGAGAGAGAGAGAGAGAGAGAGAGAGAGAGAGAGAGAGAGAGAGAGAGAGAGAGAGAGAGAGAGAGAGAGAGAGAGAGAGAGAAGGCAAGAGAATTTTCAAAACAGTCAAGAGTGTAAAACTGCTCGGAGTTAGCAAAGATAACAATTAGACTCAAAATTATATTGATTTTGTGCTTCATTGTATCACAGTCCTTACACATTGGAACATCAATCTTTCTTGGGATACTCATATAGATTTTGTATGTAGTAGACTATCACACACAGTATTATTGCTTGCAAATTTTAAAAAATTAATGTCAATAGAATTTGTACAATCAGCCTATTTTTTTCAAAGTATATACATTACGGTTTAATACTTTGGGGCAGCAGTTCAAGGGTAAAAGAAATACTTATCATTCAAAGAAAGTTGTTAGAATGTTGACTGCTTCTCGCAACAGACAACACTGCAAACCTCTTTTCATAATGACAAAAATTCATAGTTGTTAATCTGTATATAGATACAATGTCTTAGTTTATATTAAAGAGAATGTACACAATTTAGTCAAAAGAAGGGCTATACATAATTATCAAACAAGGAATAATAACAATATAGAAATACCTTATGTCAGACTTCACAAAACAGCAAAATCTTATAGAGTAGTAGGGTTGCAAGTTTTTAATAGTCTGCCCACTCAAATAAGAAGCACTAATATGAGTAGATTTAAAGACATTGTATAAATGGCTCTTGGTACACCCTTTTTTACTGCTATGTAACTTTTATTATATAGGACAAAGTATTATTGTGATTCTGAAACACATGACTTATCTGGTGTGCAAAATAAATTTGATATCAAGGCCAAGGTACTTTTCTGCTTCTGACACATGATAATGTGTTTTCATCTGCCATGTAAAATTTCAGTATATAACATTATTGTGATTCAATGTAATTACCTAGCATCTGATAATAAAGAAAAGAAAACTGAAAAAAAAGAGAAAAAGAAAAGTAAAAAAGAAAACTGGATTTTTATTTTTTCATTGATGCAATGCCATAAAAGCACAAATGAAGTAATTTCTTAAACAAAATGTTTTGGCTCTTCTTTCTAATATGCGAAGCGGCAATTTTTTTCTAATTCCTTCACACTTTTTGATGTTTTTATATACAACCATCATTTTTAATATAATTTCTTTACTTTTAGTGCAATGTCGTGTTGGAGGGCATTCTTTCAACGTTATTGTTTGTTTATTTACTTACTGTGTAATGTAGCCATACTGAAGAATTCAGTACAGCCAAACTATTCTTGTTTCTCCACTGAAAGCAATGCTGCCAACAGTCTTACTTGTCCCGAAATTACACTATCTAGCAGAATAAATGTGTGAGTTTGACGACTGTATAGGACTGGTTCAGCTACTGCCGTGAAGTGTACATGGTGTCAAATGAAACCAAGTATACTGCAAGGGTGAAAATTGGTGGTCCCGGTCACGTCGTTCAAATCAACTAATGCAAAATTCGATGATATAAGTTTCATCATGGGCGCTGCAATTAGATTGTAGAGCGTATTTGCATCCCTCCTGTTGTTGAGGCATATCGTCTCCGCACCTCATTTGTTTCCACGTCGATCATTCCCAAGATCCAGTTGCCCTCTACAATGTGCCGACGATGAAACTTGCATTGTCCTATTTTCCATTCGTTGATTTGAACGATGTGACCGGGACCGCCAATTTTCCCCCTTGCAGTATACCTGGTGTCATTTGACATGTACACATTGCGGCAGTAGCCGAACCAGTCCGATACAGTCCGTTAACTCATACATGTATTTCCTATGGAGCACTCCATTATCGTCGTGTCGTAGGATTGTTAATGTGCAAAGCAGTGCACGAGTAACAAAATTTGACCGGGCACTAACTTAGCCTGCTCAAACCATGTTCCTTTGCACACGGACTGTGTCACCCGTCTGAGGCATTTTTGCAGAGGTTGGCTACAAGTTTTACATATCTTTCTCATGTTGGCTGCAATGCCAGAACTGGCTCTTCGTCTGATTGTGCATGCGTATATGTGCGCCTTTGGACTTGGAAAATATTCTCGCATCGCACAAAAGAAAGTTTCTCCAATATTTTATTATAACAAGCAACATTTTTACATACCTTTTTCCAATATGGAATAGTAGCATGTGAGATATCGTCTGTCAGTTCAACAATTCTCTTTACAAGGAACTTGTTATCTGTCTCACTCTTGGCATCCTTCAACTGTGAGCAGAGTTTATTGAGTTCATTCTCCAGTACTTCAGTCTTCTTCAGCGCCTGAAATTAAAGTTCCCTACAACTGTAGTGCAAAGGAGATTTCAGTTGGAATATGGTGGAAATGTTGCATATTGTCATAGCATTGTGAAATGGTACAATCAACAGTTTGATACAGGTTTTGTGTTAAGAGAGAAGGGAAGCAGCTGAAGTTGAAGATGTTAGATAAGCATTTCAGTGCAGCAGGCCAATTTAAACTAGGTATTCCCAAGTCCAATGTTTACAACATTACCTACAAAATATTGTGACTTAAAGCATTCAAAAACCAGACTGTGCAGAAACTGTAACCAAATGATAAACCTAGATTGTTGGAGTTTGCCAATCTTAGTGATAATAACAAGGGATTCCTCAATTATTTCGTATTCTCAGATGAAGCCTTCTTTCACACCCCTGGTCAAGTGTACTGCCATATCTGTAGAATATGAGAAGAAAACCCATGCATCATAATGGAATATAAATGTGATAGTCACAAACTTACATGTGGTATGCTATGCTTTAATTCAGCCAAAAAATAACATTTCACTTTCTACTGAACTGTGAATTCCTTCACTTCATCCCTATATGTTGCCATACAAGCAGTTGTCTTTGAGGATAGAATACTTGCTAAATTAGTACAAACAGCAAACCAAAACATTTTTCTTTACAACTGAAGGCATATGATTTCATTATACTAACTCTGAAATACTGTGAATGTGACTTTGAAGGCTTTCGTCAAAAAGGAAATAAAAGCTGTTTTCTATAGTATTTATTTACAATCAGTAGCACAAAGCGCAAACTTAAATCCTATTTGGAAATGCCTGGCAGTATGTGAAATGAAATGTGTAGTGTTTAACGCCCGCTTTTACTACATACAGCACTGCAGGCGATGACACTGATGATACATGAGATGAAGATGGAACACCGGTGGAATGAGATGGCTGGGGAAACCGGAGATACCGGAGAAAACCTGCCCCAGCGCCGTGTTGTCCACCACAAATCTCACTTTGCAGTCGCCTGGGATCGAACCCGGGCTGCCTTGGTGCTGGCAGTGTGTGCTGACCCATCTAATAAAGATACACTTTCTTATATACACAAATACTAATGAACAGGATACTAAAGAGTAAAGCTTATGTGAGCGAGGCAACAACTGTGCTGCATTCCACACCCATAGCATAAGCATTATATAAAGGATGGTTCATCACTAAAAATAACTAAGATTTTCCATTTATTTTTTTCAAAGTTCAGTTTTTTTACTTCATTAGCTAATTAACTAAGAAATAACTATAGCTTTTCAATTTGATATATAAACCTTAGTGTATCTAGGTATTTATGACCATTCATGTTCCACTAAACGTTTATTCTCTTTTCACAATGTTTGAAGTATATTTTGGCAACCACAGACCAAAAAAGAGGAGTATTTAACCTATGTTGCACAGATTTGTCATAAGTTAATATGTCTAGGTAGTGAAAAAACTATTTCCAGTCAGTTTTATGACACTTCATTATTTACATTTGAGGAACTAGTTTCAGAAGCTGCCATATCCATTTTCAACCTCTATCCAACTATCATCTGTTGATAGAGGTTAAAAATGAATGCGATGGCTTTCAAAACTCAATAATATAAAAATGCGACAAAGTGTCAAAAAACTTTATATAAAATGAATGGCTATATGAGCGAGTCTGACAGAGTTACCAGCAATTCATGTGGGGTTCAAGAATGAGTATGTCAATGGGAGTCTGAGTCAGTCAGCAAATTAGCACGTGTGATGAAAAGCACTTTTCTTTGCAATGACTGTGGTGAAGTGCAGAGTGCTGTTACTGGATGGGATCGAAGATGTCTTCTGTTTGACTCAACAGCAAGCAGAAAAAGAAGCTATGTCGGATGTATTCTGTTACACTGGTACTTTACAAGAGAAAGTGAAGTGACATGAACAGTGGAACTAATTCACAATAGTTGAGTGCAAGAGTGGGCTAAGCAAACTCTTCACAAAAGTTGAATAAGATTATTAAGTGATGCAAAAATGGGGTGAAGTGACAGTTATGGAAAACTGGATGAAGTTATTATATTTTGGAGTGTCTTACCCTGATCAGAAGAAAGCCCTTATTTGATATTTAAAAATCCACATTTTAGTTATTACATTTCTTATACCTCTGAAACAAATGGTAACCGTAAGGCTGGACTGTACATTACCTTAGTAGCTTCTGGTCCAGTTAATGCAACAATTCTCCTTATTCCTTTAGCAATAGCTTCTTCACTGGTTATAACAAAGTCTCCTATGTGTCCAGAACGATGAAGATGCCTGAAACAAAATATACTTGATTGTGTTTTCTTGGTACACATCTTTAAGATATATGTGCAATTTATAGCCCTTTTTAGAAAAACATAGTGAAGCTTTTGATATTCATATGTACAATGTTCATATAAGTAATGACCACTGAAAAGTTGAGAATTACAAGGCTGTTAACCATTTTTTCAGGAACAGTATTTCAATTTGTTACTATATATCTTTTGGTAAAAAATGTCACTTGTAAAACTGTAAACTGCTGTATTTTAGCTGCTGGTATTGGACAAATACCTCAGCAAAGGATAGCAACATCATCTGCAAACTGCAATTGCTAAGCTCTCATCTTTTGGAAAATTTGAAACATAGATTAAGTAGCCCGCCTCGGTAGCGTGGTGGTAGAAAGTCTGCCTCACGTTCAAGAAGTCCCGAGTTCGAATCTCGGTCAGGGTGAGTTACCTGGATAAGGTTTTTTCTGGGGTTTTCCTTTATCCTTAAAGACGAATGTCAGGTAACTCTAAGCTCTATGGATTCCGGGCTCATTTGAGCATCATTTCACCCATTTCATACATCGTCCGATATGACTTAACGTTGGAGGACGTAAATTCAAAAAAAAAAAAAAAAAAAAAAAAGTAGATTAAGTAGAGAAATGATCAAAGTACACTTTCCTGTGGAATGCTGGATTTAATACATGTATCTTGCGAACTACTGGAAGAAACAAAAAACTTGCTCATCAAATGAAAAATGACAGACCAATCCAAACAAACCCATGTTACTCAGTTTATATTAACTCCTGATAGGACCAATAGAACAAAACATAACCACATATAAAGAAAGATATATCGAGTAAGGCAGGAGTATGGCAGGGATGTAAACTTAGTCCAGTATTATTTAATCTTTATATTGATGGAATTTTAAAGGAGATATCAAGTTGTAGGGTACATTCACCAGTTATTAATAATAAAGAAATACCGGGGCTACTGTTTGCAGATGACCTAGTAGTTGGGTCCATATCAAGTGGAGGGCTGAGAAGAGCAATCGAGGCAGCCAATTCTTATTGCAATAAATGGGGTTTGAAAGTGAATGAAGACAAAACAAAGATTATGGTCTTCAAAAAAGGATACAGGTTGCTTAAGGATGAGAAATGGGAGGTTAATAGAAGAGAAATGGAGGTAGTAAGGAGATTTGATTATTTGGGTACAAGGTTGAGTTCAGATGACAGCTGGAAAGAACAAAAAAAGATGTCTGTGGCAAAAGGTAAAATGGCCATGAGAGTGATAAGATCATGCTACAGTAAACTGCCAGATATAAATGTCAAATAGTTGGAGAGGATTTATATGGCAGTAGTGGAAAATAGAATGTTACATGGATCAGAGGTTTGGGGAGTAGATGAGGCTTGGAGAGAGACTGATAGAGTGCATAGATCCTTTTGTAAATACATATTGGGATTACCAATAGCATCACCTAATGGGGCAGCACAATTAGAACTAGGCAGGCATTCCACTAAAATTAAAATCTTGTCAAGGGCAATGAAATATTTATACAGAATCACTAACTTGGAAGATGGCAATATAATTAAAGAATGTTTTCATATTCAAAAGAGAAGTAACTGGGGTGGGTCTTGGGCACATAAAATGTATGACTTGTTGAAGCAGATAGGTATGGGTCATTCTTGGATAAATGCAGAGTATGGGTATAGAGGCTTCTGGAAAGAAGTTAAGCTACGATTAGAAGATATTGACAGACAAAACATTTTCGCCAGTACAAGTGACAAAAGCTCACTGAGATTATATACAGAAATAAAAAAAACCTGGGGGAGGGAAGGATATATAGATATATGTAGTAAGTTAGGGCGAGAAGGTTTTGCTTGGGCGAGAACAGGAGTGAGAAACTTGAAAGGTATAGGTCAAGAGAGGGAGCTAGAAAACGTCCATTGTGTGGAGAAGAGAATGCAGATTTCCATTGTATATTAAATTGTAGTCAAACAAAGATATGGAGAGCGCTGGCTTGGCTACGTAAATGGGACAATTTGGGGGGTGAAGTAGTAATTAGCAAAATGTTGTCAGTAAAAGGGGAAAAGAACAGGAGAAATATAGGGAAAGTTAAATAAAGAGAGATGGCTAAAAACAATTAAGAGAAAAATGTAGAGTGGAATAGGTGAAATGGCAGAAAGTGTAAAAAGGAGTAGAGGGCCTCCAATACACAAAAACCTAGGGTTAGGTGTATGGGGACCGAATTATTTCATTTCATTTTATTTCATCTTTGTGTTAAAAGTACATAGGATACGTCACATACATAATTTAATTACAAAATTTAATTACAAGGTTTAATTACAAGGTTTAATTACAAGGATACGTCACATACATAATTTAATTACAAGGTTTAATTACAAAGTTTATTTACAAATCTGTTTCTCTCAAATTTCACATACCTGTAAAACACATCTACACTCATTTACACATTTTGTTTACATTTAGTGTTGTACTTAAATTCTTCAGTATTGTAGAAAGCATTTTCTAGTAAATAGTTCTTAATGGTTTTTATTTGTATCTCTCTTTGTTTCAAGTCATTTATTTCCTTGGGTAAAGCATTATAATGTTCTTTTCCTATACTTTTTATTGAACGATTATTTAATGTTCCCCTGAGTGCAGTTCTGTAATAATCGTGTTTATTTCTAACATTATAGCTATGCATGTGATTGTTTTTAGCAATTTTTCCATTTAGTAGAACATGCTTGATGCTTTCATAAATGTAGATACACAGAACTTTAAGATTTTGTATTTTTTGAACCAGTCCCTACAACTGTGTCTTTTTTCTATTTTCCCAATTATTCTAATTGCCCCTTTTTGTAATTTGAATATTTTTAGTACTTCCTTAGCTGTAGTGTTCCCCCATAGTGTTATGCCGTATTTTATATACGAATAAATGAAAGCATAGTATACCTGCTTCAGCGTTTTATTATCCATTTTATCCTTAACCTGTTTCATAATATATAAACCCTTATTTATCTTTCTTGTTATGTACATTATATGTGGTTGCCAATTAAGATTTCTGTCTATAAGCACTCCTAGGAAATTTGGGACTTGTGCCTCAGGAATACTTTCCCCATCTACCTTGAGATCAATGTGATCTGCATGTTTTTCTTTTAGCGTGAAATTTATCCATGATGTCTTTTTTATGTTTAATACCAGATCCAGATTTGAAAAGTAGTCTTTTAATATTTTTATGATATTGTTTGCCTTGTTTTCTACACCTTTAGTAGTGGGATCTGTAACTATTATTGTTGTATCATCTGCATAGCCAATTGCTTTACCTCCATTGTTTGCTACTATTTCAAAAAGATCATTTATATAAACTAGAAATAGAAAAGGACCCAATTTCGAGCCTTGCGGAACTCCTTGTTTAATTGTTTCAAATTTTGATCTTACTTTATTTACCATACCCTTTTCATTTTTGTAGTTTATTTCTACGCACTGCTGTCTGTTTTCTAAATATGATGCAATCCACTTTTGTGCAATGCCTCGAACCCCATATTTTTCTAGCTTATTTTCAAGGATGTTTATATTTACACAGTCAAAAGCTTTAGACAGATCCAGAAATATGGCGACTACAAATTCACGATTATGGAGTGCATTAATAATTTTATCATTTGCTTTATCTATCACATTTATTGTTGATTTATGTTTTTGAAATCCATATTGTAGCTCTGCTAAGATTTTCTGTTTTTCAAAATATCCTTGTAGTTGTTTCAAAAACACAGCCTCCATCACTTTTGATATTGCAGAACATAATGTGATTGGTCTGTAGTTTTCTATATTGCATTTGCTTTCTTTTTGTTTGTATATTGGTCTAACAATCGCTCCTTTTAATGTATCTGGAAATACTCCATGCATCAGTGAAGTGTTTATTATATGAGTGAGAGCCTCAACAATTTCATATTTTATGTTCTTTAGCATTTCGTTTGATACTTCATCTAAGCCAACAGATTTTTTAAATTTTAGCTTATTTATTTCTCTTAAAACTTCCTCTTCTGTTGTTTCGAAGATTACCATAGAATTAATTTGGGCAAAATTTGATATTATTGTTGAGTTTAGAATTTTGGGCTTTGAATTTAGCTGTTTTGCAACATTTATATAGTAGTCATTGAATATATTACATATTTAATATAAAAATTATTTGTGGTTGGTTTATTGACACTCGTCACTTACTTTTTCATATATTTATGAGAGACTAGTTTCAAAGGCCCTGGCCTCCATTTTCAATCTCTTCCCAACTGGCATCTGTTGTTATCTGCTCTCTCTGGTGGTGGAACTATGAACTTTTTTGTCAAATTATCTACTGGCGGGATTTCAAAGTTCATTACGCGATCCTTATTTTTCCAGATGAATATGTTCTCCCATGTTGTCAATCTATTTTGGTTTATCACTCCTTTTAATAATTTTGGATTTGGATCAATGTCATGGTTTTCATTCCAAAAATGAAATGCTACTGCTGACTTTTCTTGTTTCAATCTGATGTTTCTAAAGTGTTCTTTGACTCTGGTTTTTAAATTTCTTTTTGTTTGACCTATGTAGCATTTTTCACAATTCTTACAATTTATTTGGTATATTCCAGATTTGTTACCTGAAGGAATTTCATCTTTTGTTTTTCAATTTAGTAATTTTAAAATTGAGTATCTATTAGTAGGTGCCAAGATGATATTTTGTTCCTTGAATATCTTTTTAAATTTATTAAATGTTTTTGGATGATATGTGAATGAACTGAATATGCTGTTACTTTCTTTTTCTTTAATAAATGTGGTTGCTTCCTTAATGGTTTTCTTTAGTTTAGATTTTCTAATTTTCTTCAACACCAAACTTTTGTTGTATCCGTTTTCTTCTGCTATGTGTATTATTGCTTTTTGTTCCTTGAAATATTCTTCTTTTTCCATGGGTATGTTGACTAGTCTGTGTGTAAGGCTGTTTATTATTGCATGTTTATGTGTAATTGGGTTGTGGCTATTATTTTTTATATAATTTTCTGAATGTGTTGGCTTCCTGTAAATTCCAAATTTTATTTTTGTATCATTCCTGATGATATTTAGATCCAAGAAAGGTAGTTGTCCATTGATTTCCTTTTCTATTGTGAATTTGATAGTCCTTTCTTGCAGATTGAGTAATTTTAATGCATCATCTAAATGTTTACTTGGTACAATTGCAAAGATGTCGTCAACATATCTATACCAAACCTTGAAGATCAATGGGAAGGACTTTTTAATTTGTGTTTCAAATGCACTCATAAATAAGTTAGCCAAAAAAGGTGAAAGTGGATTGCCCATTGATAATCCTGATTTCTGCTTGTAGTGTTTTCCATTAAAGATGAAGAAGTTTTGTTCAATGCATATTTTTGTTAGAGAAATATATTCTTCTGCTTCTATTGCTTCCATATCAATTGTAGCTAGCCATTTTTTTAACACATTCTGCAATTTTTCTGTAGGTATGCTTGGAAATAAAGATGTGACATCAAATGAAACCAGTCTGTCATTTTTGTCCAAATTTATATCTTTGATTTTTTCTACTAAATCTAAAGAGTTTCTTAAATTTGCACTTTCAAATTTTGGAAAACTATTAAATTTACTAAGTAACATATTTGTTTAGGATCTGTTATCTTATTATTTTTATGGTTTATTTCAATATTTTCTATTTGTTTAGTTTTGCTGTTTTTATGTATTTGGTTTACATTTTTCCACACTGCTTTTGTTTTGTTTTCTGCTTTTTCAATTTGTTCCTTGTTATAATTCATTTTAGCCTGTGTAATTACTGTATTTAGTATTTTGTTATAATTTTCAATATAATTTAGAGATTTCTCACTCATATTTGGCTGTTTTATTGAATTTAAAAACCTCACCCTTTTGCATGATTGTTTTATTCCTTTTGTCATCCATTTTGTGAAATCATTTACCTTACCACCTGAAATTATTTTGAAGCTTCTTAATGGCATCATTTTTTGTAGACCATTTTGCAGTATTATACTTAAAATGTTATATTTTTCATTTATATCATCAGTGTTATACACCTTTTCCCAGCTTACTTCTCTAAGGTAATTTATAAGGTTGTTTAAGCTTTCCATGTTTATTTGTCGCCTATACTCAGAAGTAACTTGTGTGATATCTCTTTTAAAGTTTACTCTTAACAGCTGTCCTGAATGGTCACCTATCCCTGACTTAATGATTGACGTGCTCCATTTTTTTTTCTGGTAAGTTAATAAAGGCATTGTCAATACAAGTTTCAGAATATTTTGTTACCCTTGTTGGCTCTTTTATACCAATTTTTAGATTATGCCTATTTAAGATTTCTGTAAGTGATGATTTATATACACTTTCCTTTATCATGTGAATGTTTAAATCTCCCATTAGTATTTTAATCTTTTTTTCGTTTATTTTGTTTAGTACATTTTCTATGATTTTAAGAAATAGATCTTTGTTTCCCCCAGGCGATTAGTACTATCCTGGCCTCTTTTAAAAATACTTCTATTGCTGCTAGTTCACATACTATTTCCTCACTAAAATTACTACAATCTACCTCTTTGAACTTTATATTATTTTCTACATAAATAGCCACACCTCCACTTTTGTGTTGCTGCCTACAAAAGTGTGACCCTAGTGTATAACCATGGTAATTATTTGCCACAATTTCCTCCGATTTTAGGCCATGTTCTGTTTGTATCATAATATTAGGATTCAGATTTGTTATATTTAACTCTATCAGTGTCCGCCTGTTACTTACATACTGACAATTTTGATGAAATATTACCAAGTCATTGTTTTTCCTCTTTTGTACAATTTTGTCTACCTTTACATTTTCATAAGCTTTTACTTTATTAGTAAAATTTTTTGTGTTTGGTTTCTCTATTTTACCTATTTTAACTTTTTCCTCAGTTTGTTTTAAATATATTTTGTCATCACCTAGGTCTGTTTTTAGTTTCCCTTACTTATGCATATATTTATAGTATTTTCTATTAATTTACCTAATAAAAAGGATCCCTTTCTATTCAAATGAAGGCCACCCCTTCCCAGACAACTATCATCTAAAAATTTGTTTACATCTACAAAAACAGCCTTAAGTGTGTCACATGCCCAGCATATCCCCTCATTTATATCATCAATATGTGCTGTACTTTCATCTCTTCTTCTCACTATACCATTTATAACTACAGTTGCCAGTGGGAAATACTTTTTAGCATACCTTATTACATTATACACCTCTGCCATAACGTCATCTGGTCCTAGTGATTTGTGAATGTCATTTGTTCCTATGTGTAGCATTAATGTTTTTATTTTGTCCTTGCTTCCTTCCTGGTCTAGTTGATTTGGCAGATATTGTGCCTTCATACCCCTGAACACTTTCACTGTTGTATCACCTCTGTTTAGCACTACGTTTTTTAACATGGAGTCACCACACACTAGAACACTTTTTCTTTCTTCTTTGTTCTCTGTCTTCTCTCTTCTTTCCCCGTATTGTATCTCCTGCTGTATCTTTGCCTGTTTGTTGTTTATCCATTTATACAGCAAATTTTTTCCGGCATTTCCTTTCTTTATTTGATGGTTTCCAACATTTTCTGATGGCTTTCCATCCTCCTCTTCTTCTTTCTCTTGACTTCTTAACCCTTCGTAACGGTTTTCCAAGGTGATGTACTTCCGGTTTGCTTCCCGAAATTTTGTGCGCTTCTTCTGCACTATTTCAATGTATGCGCTTTCATTGTTTTCCGTCGCTACACATATTTGGGTTTTCAGTGCTTCGTTTTTTCCTTTTTTAGTGAGTTTACTTCATCCCTTGCTTTTTTCAGATCATTATTTAGTATATTTATTACCAGCTGGAGAGACGCTATAATCTCAGCATCACGTGTTTCTCGCCTCCCGTTTGACGATTCCTCTCCGTGAAGTTTCGTTTTTTCAATTTCTGCATTGATTGCCGTGCTGCTTTCATTTTCACGGCTTTTCCTGTAATAATTTTTCACGTTTTCATTCCTGTTTTTGTGTTCTCTTATGTCATAACCCGTATTTTCCTGTTTTTTCTGCACCTTACTTCTCGTTAACACACAACACGCCGCCATTACTATTATTCAATGGTGGGCAACATGATAGGATTTTCAGGATTTAGGAATATATGGCATATTTCAGTATAGATTTTATAATTGTAATCTTGATTTTGTATTTCCATTTGTTGATGTAAAAGGAAAGATGAGAAAATAAATTACTTACTTATAAAGAAAGAAAATGTAAAAGCTCAATTGATTTAGTCAAACAGAATATCAATGTATACACTTTCCAACTAGTGTAATTTGTGTAGTGTGCAACATATAAACCAGTGAAAATCTTGAATAAAATGACTAAATGAACAGGCATTCCAACAGAAATAGAAGATTATCAAATTAACAAAAATAGGTATGGGCCAAACAACAATTTTAATGATAGATAATACTAGCAAACTAGTTGCACGGACAATTCTTCTTTGTGGACCTTGTGAAAAGCCAATGTCACAAATAGCTTACCGCACATTTTTTTTTTTTTTGTGTACAAATGACATCAAAACATATTTATTTCTGTAGAGTGTGCAGAGTATGCTTGCTTCTCTACTGAATGCAATGCTGCCAACAGTCTTACTTATCCCGAAATTACACTATCTAGCACACTAATATACACAAAGTAGTACATGTATGAGTTTGCAGACTATATCGGACTGGTTTGGCTACTACCACAAAGTGTACATGTCAAATGACACCAAGTATACTGCAAGGAGGAAAATTGGCAGTACTCATCTATAAATTAACAAGGAATGCAAGTTTCATCGTGGGCGCTGCAATTAGACTGTAGAGCGTATTTGCATTCCTCCTGATGTTGGGACATATTGTCATCCGCACCTCATTCGTTTCCATGTTGATCATTCCCAAGATCCAGTTGCCCTCTACAATGCGACCACGATGAAACTTGTGTTGTCCTATATTGCATGCGTCGATTTGAACGACGTGGCCGGGACCACCAATTTCTCCCCGTGCAGTATACTTGGTGTCATTTGACATCATGCACAATTTGCGCCAGTAGCCGAACCAGTCCGATACAGTCCATGAGCTCACACATGTATTTCCTATGGAGCACTCCATTATTGTCATGTCGCAGGATTGTTTATGTGCAAAGCAGTGCATGAGTAACAAAATTTTACCGGGCAATAACTTAGCCTGCTCAAACCATGTTTCTTTGCACACGGACTGCATCACCTATGTCTGGGGTATTTTTGCAGAGGTTAGCTACAAGTTTTACATATCTTTCTCATGTTGGCTGCAAAGCGAGAACTGGCTGGTCGTCTGCTTGCGCATACATATACGTGCACCTTTGGACTTAGAAAATATTCTTGCGTCACACAAAAGAAAGTTTCTCCAAACTCGCTTATCTTTATGGCTGAAGCTGTAAACAAGGGTTTACAAAATTGATGTCATAAATTAATAAGAAAAATTTACATCATTTTCTTAAGCTAAGTGAAGTTTTTGTTGCAAATAGTTATATTTGTGTAGTATTTGTTGCTTCACTGTAACTAGCTTAATTTTTTACACAAGTAAAAGTGACTGTTTACTACTGTACAATTAAACCACTGTTCTGTTGTGGGTTTATGGCCACAGGACAGCTATGCATTATACATCTCACCATGCAAGCAGAGATGTAAAAAAAGAGATCTACCACAGAAATGGAAATTAAACAGTTTCCAGACCTATGTTCATATAACATTTTTTTGTCCTCTGTATACAAATGTTTTCCCTAAGTTTTGACATACCTTTTTGTTACACCTGTATATGGCAGTGACATGCATAGACTAAAACCTATGCAGAGCTCATAAGACACTAATTGGCATGCATATGCTTTTGTGCATCTGATTGTGAGTGCATTTTCCTTCTTTAGTTAGTAAAAACACACTGGGGCAAATATATTTTATGTATATCAACCATTGAGTGAAGGGTTATGATTCATGAATGCTCAAATGGTTCCAGAGTTCAAAATAACCTGACAAAATAGGATAACAGAAAACTGTGGCAAAATTTTAGCAGGAGCTCACCTCAACTGGGCATGAGTTCAGATCATCTGGATTATTAGACAGATGTACTAACCATTATATAAAGGAGAGTGGCACATATGTTATACAAGATTATGCCTACAAAGTTAATTCAGCAATTGGAAAAAACTATTTGTAGTTGGTTTTTTCAATTACTTTTGATGTCATTGTTACTTAATTCCTCCAATCACGCATAATCATTCAGCAATACTTACGTTCCTCCACAAAATTCTACTGATGTGTTAGTCCCTGCTGGACTATTCGGATCTGTCTCCAATTTCTCTACAGGCACTCCAACAGCTACCACTCGTACGGGATCTGGGTATGTTTCATCAAACATTGCTCGCAGACCTTGAATATTCTTTGCTATTGAAAGTGGTACTTCCTTGGCATACACAGGTTCATTCCTCTCTATCACTCCGTTGGTGATGCTTTCTGTCTTTTTTACTTGCTCAGCACTCAGTGCCCCCTGTTAAAAATGGAAAAATTAAATAAGTACACACATATTTTAAATGTTTCCACTTTTCTAGCAGCAAAATTTAATGTACAGAAAATTCTCATTTTTAATAAGCAAAAAAGAACATTTAATACTGCAGTTCTTGTAGTGATCTTAATATTTATTTCTCCATATTTTATAATTCTTTTGAAACTGCAATAATTTTTCAGCTAATTTTGTTTACAAAATTATATGATAACATATTTAGTATAGCAATTTCTTATAGAACACTGGAAAATGTCACTGGCATGTGATTTAAATGGGCAGAGAAATAAATTTGCAATATCATAAAAAGTGCGACATTGATATGGAAGTTCAGTAAAAATAATAAATCCCGATTTTAACATTCTTTTTAATCTGTCAGATCAGTGCACACTTTCATTAAATTTCAGGTATTATGCTTAAACACTTGCTCTGCTAAATGCACTATATTTGTATAAAATAGTTGAAAAATCTGAGTAATTTTCAACAAAAATGCACACATTAGGCAAGGATTACATTTTGGTACTCCTGGGTTTTATATTCTTGGTTGCCAAGGGAACAACTCCAATGAGTGCTTTTTGTTGATATGGAAACAATGATGTAATTGCTGTTTTATTTTCATATACAGAGCTCATTAAAAATGGCTGTGAAACATCAGTTCATCAGCTTAACTGCTTTACGATGGCCATTTAAACCCTGCATTGGCTGGGAACAGTACCCAATAAACAGCACAAGGCATTTTAATTGTTAAATGTTGTAAAAATGCTTCATAAATACATATTCGTATATTCCATATTTATTAAGGTATTTTAACAATACAAAAACTAGTTTAAAGCCCATTAAAGGCAGTATATCATTTAAGTAGGAACTATATTCACAAATCGTTGAAATTTCACTACTTTGTTTCACTGTATCAAAGCCAATCTTTGCGTTGAATGCATCTACTTTGTGAGTCATTTTGTTTTGTGTGCATACAAACAATATGTATATATAACTGCGTAAGCAAAGTGTTCTCTGGTTCAAGGTTTTATGGTTCAGTTTATGCTACCATGTGATACTCATTGTACATGTTGTGTCACACACAAGCTGTGAAGAAAGAAATCTCTCTGTCAGAATCTGTATGTAGAGTATTTCACAACCAAAGTTTATGGTAGTCTTGCAGCTGTTATTTTTACTCAGCAATTCAGTTATTTATACTCTGGGGGTTCAGAGTGATTTCTTTTAACTATCGAGTTATTTGAATAGCACATTTGAAATTCCTATTCCTATGAGTAAGGATTATGACACAATGAAGCACAAAATTAATATATGAGTCAAACTAGTACTCAATGCTCCATATATTGCTAGTGTTTGCCCAGAATTCGTTTCGTTAGGACCTTCCTAACATCCTTAGCTAATGTTGACATTCAATATTCGAAAACAAAATCAAAAGATAAAATCCCACCAATTAACAGATCTGGAATATACGAAATAAATTGTAAGAATTGTGAAAAATGCTACATAGGTCAAACTAAAAGAAACCTAAAAACCAGAGTCAAAGAGCACTTTAGAAACATCAAAATGAAACAAGAAGGAAAGTTAGTAGTTGCATTTCATTTTTAGAATGAAAACCATGACATTGATCCACATCCAAAATTACTAAGTGTTCCATTGCCCAAAAGAAATTTAGAAACAAGAGCAAAGGAACACTTTAGAAACATAAAATATAAACAATTAGAAAAATCAGCAGTTGCCACACATTTTTGGGAAAAAAACCACAACATAAATCCAGAACCAAAACTACTAAAACATACATCAGGAAAACAAGAACTATCCACATGGGAACAAATCTTCATTTCAAAAAATAGGAACAAAGTATTCAATTTCGACATCCCCCAGAAAGATTTGTTCAGCAAGTTCCATGAACCGCCACCAGAGGAGACCTGTGACAAAGTATCGTCAGCTACACCAATGAGAACCAGTCGATGGCCGGCTGAAGAGAGGCAAAGCCTCTGAAACATGTTCCGGAAAAATTTAAAAGTGTTATTTAGTGTTATTAATCGACTCTCTTTAAAGTGGAGTATATATTACCAGAGAAAGGTCAGGTACGAGTTCAGCATGCAAGACTTTTAAAGAAATTTACACAGCGGATGGAAAAATTAAACTGAGATTTGCAAAGTGCAAAACATGCAATAAAGTGCTTTCTCACAACTCAGGAACGTCAAGCCTGATTAGACACAAGTGTTTGGTTTCCCGTTCCATTTCTGCTACAGTCAGTGTTAGTAAACAAGACCAGGAGACTATCACAAGGAGTTGTGTACTCATGTGCACGAGTGACATTCGTCCATTCGAAACTGTTGCTGGTAAAGGGTTTCGTACTATGGCACAGAATCTTGTAGAAATAGGGGCTAAATACGGAAACATAGACTTTGATAAAGTACTACCAGATCCATGCACTGTGTCCCGTAATGTACATGAAATTGCTGACCGAATACGACAAGACACACATCCTTGTGTTCCCGAGGCAGCAGGAAAATGTTTGCTAGCATGCACTACGGATATGTGGTCCGATGATTCAAAGAAGATCAGCTACACAACTATCATGGGCCATTACATTTCGGAAAATTGGAAATTCCAATCTGCAGATCTTATGACTGCGAAATTCCCTGATCAGAACAAATCAGGTGGTAATTTGAGTAAAGAAATTGAGAACAGAATGATGTTGATCGGTTTACCTTTAGAAGACTTGATTAAAATTAAGTTATTAATTATATTATTATTATTATTATTATTATTATTATTATTTATTATTATTGATGACTAAAGTAAATACATTACACAATATATGTACCTACTGTATATATACAAATATTAAAATTTGTAACTTAAAAAACTTCAATTATCTTTTAAGAAATGATGACCGTATTTCTTACAAATTGAATAGGATCGTGATTTCGTGAATAATCCTATAATTATAATAATAATCCTGTAATAATAATCCTATTCAGTTTGTAAGAAATATTTGTAAGAAATATGGTCATCATTTCTTAAAAGATAAGTGAAGTTTTTTAAATTACAAATTATTATATTTGTATATATTTGTTTGCTTCACTGTTAATAGCTTATTTTATGTACCTACTGTATGATACTCAAACCCCTCTATGAACCTACTGATTCTTTAATGGCAAAAAAATAAAAAGAAGAAAAGAGAAGCCGGAGCACCTGTGGGTGTGGGTAAACACGAGTCACTCACTCACGACTATTAGTGACCCGATCTTCAAGACCGAGCAGGCAGGCCGTGAATTATGGCGCCATCTGGTTACATAACGTCTCATGCTCGTTGCTGCGAGCGAGTCGAGCGGTCCTGACGCGCTAAATGCCAGTCTCTAGAAGATAGGGACCTTGGCAGGGATGGAATACATCTAAACAGAAGAGGATCAGCAAAACTAGGCAGGCTGCTTTGTGATGCAATTAGCACGTGCAAGGCAGACATAAGAGTAGACTACCCAAAGGTGCATTGGGATGGTGAAGCTATGCAACAAGGTCTTGCAGGAAGTGAAAGACCAGCACTGGTTGAAGAATCCTGTAGTGTGGAGCAGAGGATCCAGAATCGGAAGGAAGAAGCTATTCAACAAGGAGCAGCAAGTGAAAAATCTACTCAAGTTGAAGAAACACACAGTATGGAAAGTAGTGCCCATTAGCTCTCGGACAATGGTGAAGGTAACTTTTTATAGCTGCAGATAATAAACAACTAGTAGTATTACATCTGAATGTACAGTATTTAAATAATAAGACAGATTCAATAGAACTTTTTTTAATGCAACATAGGGTTAGCATAGCTGTACTTTCTGAACATGTTTTTCATATGAATAATCTAGCCTTTAGAATTTTTAAATACTATACTCTGCAGAGTAACTTCTGTAGAGAAAAACACAAAGGAGGTGGGGCAGCTATTTTTATAAGAAACTATATCTTACATTTGTATAAAATATCTACAATCCCAGTTAATGCTACAGAGAAAAATCTTTGACGTTGCTGGAATAAAAATCACCAGCCCTATAAATCACAAAATATTTGGTTTTTATAGATCACCAAGTGAAATGGCCACCAGCTTTATTGACAGTTTAAGTGATCTCTTGGAACTTCATGATCATGGTACAAAGATTTTGTTAGCTGGGGATTTTAACATTAATCTAGACTTCAGCAATAGTGATTACCTAAAATTACGTGACATATTTAATGCTCATAATATAGTGGATCATATATTAAATCACACACGAGTAACACTAAAAACGGCTAGCATTATAGATCATATTGCCAGTAACATGTCTGACGAAATAATAACTACTCAAGTAGTAAACAGCTACCTATCTGATCATTTTGCTCAGCTTACTTATATTAAAAGTGGTGATATAAATAATGATAATAATGATAATAATGATAATAATAATGACGATGATGATGATAATAATAATAATAATAATAATAATAATAATAATAATAATAATAATAATAATAATAATAATAATAATAATAATAATAATAATAATAATAATAATAATAATAATAATAATAGGACTCATATATTTCAGCAGTTAGGTGCTGATAATATTGAAAACTTAAATTATAATCTTGAAAATGAAAACTGGGAATCTGTTTGTTGTGAAAATGATATTAACAGTAAGTGGCAACTTTTTTATCAAATATTTAACCAACACTTTTACAATACATGCCTAATAGTTAAAAAAGTGATAAAATTTAGAAAAGCACCTAAAATATCTCTTAAGTGCTAAAGTGCATACCTTACGAAATAAAATGGACATGTACATATTGCATAAGTCAATTAAGCTAGATCACTATAATAATGAATATAAAAAATATCAAGGTATGTATCTCCAGCACCTACAGAAGTTGCAGTCAGATTATTACATTGGTAAACTATGTAATTCGACCAACATAACAAAAACTGCCTGGAGCATAGCCATTGAATATAGATAGCAGGATAAAAAACAAGAAAATGTTAACCTGAATATGAATGGTAATGTTACTACAAATCCTGTTGAGGTTAGTAATGTAATGAATGAGTTCTTTATAAATTGTGCTAATTAACTGGCTAAAAATATGACAGAACCCCCTACTTATAATATTGTACCTAATAATAAGTCTCTTTTTATGCATCCCACCTCGGAAGAAGAAATTATAAGTCTTGAATGAAATGCCTTCTAAACCCTCATGTGGATGGGATGGCATTTCATCTAAAATATTAAAACAATGCAAAACAACATTGGCCAAACCACTAATGCATTTAATAAATGCCAGTATCGAAGCAGGTATCTTTCCTGACATCCTTAAAATAGGTGTCATTAAGCCCATTCATAAAAAGGGCAATAAAAATGATGTTAACAACTATAGGCCCATCACTCTAACTTCTAGCATAGGCAAACTATTCGAGAAAATTATACTGCAAAGTCTTGACCACTTTCTACAGAAAAATAAAATTTACAGTCAATCACAACGTGGTTTTCGTAAGTCATTTTCTACTACCATAGCAGTAATCTCATTTATGCATGATATTATGGAAAAAATTGATCTCAATAAGAAAGTAGCTAGCCTAATGGTTGATCTCTCAAAAGTTTTTTATTGTGTCAGACATGATATTTTATTACATTAACTTAATTTGCATGGAATTAGAGGTCTACCTAACAAATTAATTGAATCTTATCTAACCAGAAGGCAGCAAAGCTCTGAAACACTCATCTTAATGGTAATAACATATATAAAATAAAATCAGCTTTGATGGAGGTAAAACATTGAGTTCCGCAGGGCTCAGTCTTAGGCCCTGTTCAATTTATTATATACGTAAACGATATAGAAAAAAGCAATAATTCCACAACAGTCAGCTATGCTGATGATACTACTGCTCTTTGTTGGAATGACACATCAAATTCACTGGCAAATACCATTAATTCTACTAGCCACTCTATAAATCACTACTTTGAACGAAACAAACTAAAAGTACATGAAGAAAAAACCAAAGTTATGATAGTTGACCTAGGAGGACGAAATGAAATTAGCAAAACTGTTTCCCCCCTGATTAATCTGACACTAACTCCATCCTATTCCTTACTAGGGTTAAAAATAGACAGTAAGCTAACCTGGTCTGAGCATGTAAACAGTGTTTGTAATAAAATAGCTAAATATATTTACTTCTTTAGGCTAATGAAAAGATATGTGAATGAGCATATCATGAAAATAGTGTCCTATGGTCTTATTTTTCCACATCTCAGTTACTGTTTAGAAGTTTGGGGAGGAGCTGCACATGTACATATTAAAAGAATATTAAATTTACAGAAGAAGTGTATAAGAATTATGTACAGTATTCCTAAAATAGAAACTTATAGACATGTGTTTATTAGAGAAAATATTCTAATCATTGTATCACTATATGTATATAAAAACATTCTTTTAACTGTAAACAGTACAAATGGTATGTTAATGAATAGTGAAATACATTCCATAATACCAGACAAAATATGGATTTTCATAGAACAGTGAATAAAAAGAAAATTAATACTGATCCATATATTGTAGGCAGTACACTGTTCAATAAACTACCGGCTAAAATTAAGTCCTGTGCAAAAAATTGTTTTAAAAGTAAGCTAAAGATGTATCTCATTCATAAATGTTTGTATAAACTGGAGCAATTTTAATTTGAATTGTTATAAACTATGTATATTTGGTGATTTTATTATTATATTATTATAATTACATACTTTTTGTATAAAATAACTGATTTTTTTATAAACTTTATAAATAGCCTCTGACAATGTCAGACACACTGTATGAGTCTATTGACAATAATCCGCCGCCGCCGCCGCCGCCGCCACCGCCACCGCCACCACATCTCCTCAGAAACAGCTGCTGTACCTCCATGCTAGATTCCAAGAACAGGAAGAGTATGTATTTATGCACAACAGTGGTGTGCATACCTCAAATATCACCAAAAATTGGCTAATGAGTCATCCAGAAATAATCTGCATTAAGTAGCCTTCAAGTTCTCGTGATTTGAATCCCACTGAAAATACACGGGCCATTATGGTAAAAGAATAGGATGAACGTTGGCCAGACAGTATACGAGAGAATCTGGTTTGTTTATGATGGAACTATGGGAACTAGAATAGCAACATCCAAAACTGTGTACTACACTGGTTGCAAAAAGAATAAATTATGCAAATTATTAAATTTTAGATGAGTCGTATTTTTTACACATCTGCTTCACTTTCGTACCTATTTTGAGTCGCATAAGAGCCGTAGATGCAAACGATGATTTGCGAAACATGTCCTCAAAATAGGTACGAAAGTGAAGCAGATGTGTAAAAAATACGACTCATCTAAAATTTAATAATTTTTCACTTCACTGTGGTGTTCCAATACAGTTAAATCTCGAAATTATGCAAAGTTTGCAAAAGTGCGAGTGATTACACCAGATTTCTATTTTTCTTTCCATTTTTTGTTTCCACAATTTATTTATTATAGCAAAATGTCATCTATAATTCTGAAGCACTTCACAACTTAATTTCTTTCTTAATATATGATGTGTCTTCATAATTACATAAAAGTTCCTTAACTGGCTTTCTAAGCACCATTATTCTTGGGGTTCGTTTTTTTTTTTTTTTTTTTTTAATTTATAACAAGTGGAGGGACTGTTTTGTAACTGGCAGTGACAAAGAATATACCTTTTCAGTTTTATACTCTATACTCCATTGGATTATACAAAATTATATTGCAGCTGTAAGGTTGTTCTTCTCTAGATGAGAAATCTTCAGTTCCTTGTTACTTTATGTGTAAGTTTATAATTACATATGATTAGATGAATTACACATGGGCCATTCACAAATTAGTGGTAACACTGCCTGCATTTGGCGCTATCACTGGTAAGTCATGTAAGCTGATAACAATGAAAAATAAGGAGCATCTAATGTTTGTTAGCTGTGAGTTTGAAGACAATTTTATTTAATAAGAAATTTTTGGTAAGTTTAATTGTAGGCTGTTATCTTTAGTGCTCTAAATATGTTTAGTAAATACAAACAAAGATACTTTATTAAAATTCAGGTTGCAAGAGGTATCAATGCTCGACAATGCCATACAGAATTATTGGAAGCTTGTGGTAGACAGACTTTGCCACACTGTACCATGGCTAAACCATCATAAACGTCCAAATCTCCTGAATTCTCATCACATTATGTTACATGATGGTGCTCGCACTCACATGTCTGCCCTGGTTGTTAATTTACTTCACAGATGGAACTGGGAAATTCTGGAGCATCCTCCATACTCCCCAGATATGAGGCCATGTGATTTCGACCTTTTTGTGAAAATGAAATTACCACTTAGAGGAGTTTGCTTTAGAACCAGACAGGCAATTATAGCAGCAGTAGAGTATTCTGTTTGAATATTAGGACAAGACACTGTGGATGGCATCCGTCGGCTCCCTGATCTGTGGAGGCAAGTTCATGTTGGAGATCACTTCTAAGCACTGCAATAAGTGACTACTCCAAAAATGTTTTATTAGTTGTTAATTCATATGTTGCCACTAATTATTGAATGACCTAAGTATATAGAATTTAGCGTTTGGATACATTAAAATTATTATTTAATTTACTAGTGTCTTCTTTGAAATAATGTAGTAGTGACTTAGCTGCAGGAGCAAAACTGTAATTTGATTTGTTACAGCGTATTACGAAAAAAGAAAAGAAAAAACAGGAATAAAAATGCATGATGGTGTGATAGGTTCCAATCATGATCTGCCCCCATCACAGAGCATGCATTTTACCATTGAGCTATGACAACTGATATTAGCTCGTAGGTTATATACAACATAGATGGTGCTTCTATAAAAACCATTCTTGCAAGTGTTCTTCCTGTTCTTGCATATCTTCTAATGCCATGTAGTAATAACGTAGAAGTAAGAGAACATTTGTAAACTGGTTAACTGCATCTCACAAACTAAAATAGTTGGGAAAAAATTTTGCCTACAGACTGGGGTTCAAACCGCAAACTCTTGGTCCTGTTGATATGACATGCATTTTACTAATGAGCTACAAGAGCAAGCTGCTTATATACAAATGTAGATGTTGGTTCTATTAAAAAATCCTCATTCCATGTGTTTTCCATTTTCTTTGATATTCTGCAATGTTATATAGAGAAAGCTTAGCTGTAAGAGCATAGTTGTACATTAGTTTGTTACAGCGTCTAACAAAGTAAACAATTTGGAGATAAAATGTATGCCCACATGCTAGGGTTCTAACCATGAACCCTCTGCCACTCATCACAGTCTGCGTTTTGCCAATGAGCTACAAGAGCAGTTGATAGAACGTGCCTTATACATAACATAGATATTGGCTCTGTTAAAATCATAGTTCCATGGTTTTTCTATTTTCTTGCAGAGTTTCCAGCACCATGTAGTTAATAGCTCAGCTCCAAGAGAATTACTACTTGTTTTGTGATATTTAGTTTATCTTTCACCATACTGGGTTAATATAGCCTTCGAAATCTTCAAAGTGAGAAATGGGTTAAAATGACAAAGCATGACACCATACGAGGGGCACTAGTTATATTTTGAGCCTTGGTAACCCTGAATGTTGTAGGTACCATCTGACATTTCCAATGGTAAGTTTGATATTTTAATTAACTTTAAAGAGAGTCAATTAATGACACTAAACAACACTTACTTTTAAATTTTTCCGGAACACGTTTCTGAGGCTTTGCCTCTAACATCAGCCAGCTCTCGACCATAATCTACTTCAGACATTTTGTCAACAGAGCATCATTTGTTTTGTTTACATTAACTTTAAAATTTTGTCTCAACAAAAACTGGAATTAACTTGTGAAAATGTTCATACAATGATTTAATACTGCTTTTGACACAGATTATCAAGACAGGACTGCATCGATCAAATAACTTCCACATTTGACGATGAAGCTCCATCCTTCGCCACTGTGAAATGCTGGTATAACGAATTTAATCATGAGCGCTGCTTGCTCAATGAAGAAGTTGTGAAGGTCATCCCAAATCAGTTTTTGTATCAGGACACATTGATGCTGCGCAAAAACTAATAATGTAATATCATGCAACATACTGTGAGATTGAGGCAACCCTGGGGATTAGTTCCTCCAGAATATATAAAATATTGCATGATTATTTAGCTTTGAAAAAGGTTTGCTGTCTTTGGATGCCACATAATTTGATGCAATCTCAGAAAGATGCTCGTGCTGATTGGTGTACAAAACTGTTCAAGAAATACAATGATAGTGCCTCAAAAGACGTATATTTTTTTTTTTATTTTTTTTTTTATTTATTTGTGTACTAAGCTATTACAACTGTTGAGCTGATCACCAGTGACGTATATAATATTATAACAGGTGACAAATCATGGATCTATGCATATGAGCCAGAATGTAAACAGCAGTCAACTGTATGGGTGTTACAAGAAGAAGCAAATCCAACAAAAGTTGTTTACACTTGAAGCACTTCGAAGCAAATGGTTGCCTGCAAAGGAAAATATTTGAAAAACCATAAAGCAGTTTTCAATCAGAAATGTCTGTTTTAATTACTGGACTCGAAATATAGTGTCCCTCGTACATCTATGAACATGGCTGATTTAGTTCTCATACCCTCTTGTAAAGGAACACATGAATGATATTGACCCGCAGAAATCGACCCATTTTTTCTTGGGCCAACATTGGAAGACGAAATAATTAAATTGATCAACAACTTAGCAAATAAAACAAGTGGGTGGGATGAAATCAGTCCTTTACTATTAAAAAGTTGTAAATATGTTATAGTAAAGCCACTCGCTCTCTTAATTAATTATTCTATAGAACCGGGCAAATTTACAGAAGTATTGAAATTAGGGATTATTAGGCCAATATTCAAAAAAGGGAATGAACAACAGATGAATAATTATAGACCAATAACTTTGTTATCTGAAGTAGCTAAACTGTTTGAAAGAATTTTATTGATAAGATTAGACAAATATTTAAGCAAATGTAATGTACTAAAAAGCTTTCAACATGGTTTTAGGAAGGGCCGATCTACGATTTCAGCCATTAATCACTGCATACATGAAATAATTGGCAAACTGGAAAGCAATGAGAAGGTTAGCACCTTATTTTTTGATTTGTCTAAATCGTTCAACAGTGTTGACCACCATATTTTAATTAGCAAACCTGAGAGCTACGGCATAAAGGGCTTTCCCCTTGATCTAATTCACTCCTACCTGGTGGGCAGAAAACATTTAACAAGATAGCACATAAAAAGGGGAAATACATAAAAAAGGTAAAATCAGAATTGGATAGTGTTAAATTTGGTGTACCACAAGGCTCTGTATTGGGTCCATTATTATTTATTTTATATATTAATGACATAAAATTCCCACCAAAGACCACTGTTGTAACCTATGCAGATGATACAACAGCCATATGCTGGAATAAATCAATAGAAGGGCTGAACATCACTCTAAACAACACTACCTTTGAATTGCTGAACTATTTTCAATCTGTCAATCTACAATGTAATATGCAAAAGACCAATATGATGCACTTCAACTTGCTAAAAAAAATATGATGGTAATATAAATCTAAAAGTACAGAGTGACATTGTGTCAGAAGTGAAAACAAATTTTTGGGTATTGTGTTAGATAATCGACTAACTTGGGCTGATCATATTGAAAACATATGCAGAAAAATTAGTAAATCATTATATCTCTTAAGATATTTTAGCAAGTACAACAATACAAATATCCTAAAATTAATATACTATGGATGTATCTATCCATATCTAATCTATGGAATAGAAATATGGGATTCAGCAGCCAAAACACACATGGATAAACTGCTTATTTACCAAAAAAAGTGTGTTACGGTCATGTATAATCTAAAGGCAAGAGAATCTTGCAGGGATACCTTTATAAATAAAAATATAATCACCATCTACTCTCTGTATGCTTAGACAGCTATAATGTTTATTGTGGACAAGTGTAATCCAGTTAAAAACCGTCAGGTACATGAACATAACACCAGAACCAATATGAATTACTATAGAGATAGTGTAATTAAAACTGTCTCTCAAAAGGATGTACATATACTAGGAATTAAGCTTCACAATAAACTGCCATCTGATATTAAATCAATAGCTAGCATCTCAAAACAGCAGTTTAAATGATAGTTAAAGGCTTTCCTCATAAATAAATGTTTATATAACTAAATGAATTATGACATTGCAGCTTTAATTATACTTGAAAGTGATAAATTCATTAAGTTAAGGGGTTCATGTGTAGAATTAGTTTCTAATGCTGTAATTGACTATGTAAATTAGTTTCTGTAAATTAGATTCTAATGTTGTAGAATTGACTATGTACAATTAGTATTAATGATGAAAAATTAACTATGTCAGAAATTGTAACAAACAATCTATTGACAATAAATATTATTATTATTATTATTATTATTATTATTATTATTATTATTATTATTATTATTATTATTATTATTATTGTTATTATCAATCAAAAGGACAAAATAAATTGAATTAAATTATGAAGTAGAGTAAACTCCACATTTGTGAACAATTACTTTTATACAGCATTTCTCTATGGTCTTTATATAGTTTATATTTAGTTGCTTTTTCTATTTTAGACTTTTGATGGATCCTGTATCTGTTACAGTTGTTAGTCTTATGTAACTTTTTATATTTATCTTTGTATCTTGAACTGACGTGTCCTATAACATATGTATTATGTTCCAAAGGATGAAATAAATACACAAAAATACAAAATACATAACTTTCTTGAAAGCATAAATCATTTCTACAAATATCTTGATTAACATAAGAGAAGCATTTTTAAGAAAAGTTTTTTCAAGAGTGTGTAGAGAAACTCATTTAATTATACACATAAAATTTTTTCATCTCTTAGCTACATAGAGAGAACAGAATTTCAAAGCCATCACATACTAATCAGTCCTTAAAAGTTTGACTATTGCTTAAAGACTACTCTATTTTCCTATTCCCATTGTACCGACAGGGAAATATGTAATGACAATTTCTGAAAATACTTATGTCAATTAATATGAAGTAAATAGAAGAATTAGTTTCTAATAATAGTTTACTGAAGAATGGGTGGAGAAAGTAATGTGATTAAAATACATCAGATTCTTATTTTTGTTTCCTCCTAATGATTACTATATAACTAGAATATCATTGAAAGGATACTGAAAATAAACATGTTACTATTACACTCACCCTGCTTGTAAAATCAAATCGCAGTCTATCAGGGGCAACAAGAGATCCTTTCTGATCAGAATCTTTCAACACACATCTCAGAGCATAGTTCAGGACATGTGTTCCTGTATGGTTGTTCATCACCAAACGTCTTCGAGAAGTATCTACATGTAGTATCACCTTGTCTCCAACCTTCAGCACTCCCTCCACAACTCCTATGTGTATCACATAACCCCCACGAACCTGAACATTCTTTACAAAAAATTCAACACTCTGAAACAAACAAGGTTATACTGCTTATTTTTCCATTTAATTCTTAAAGGGTAAATATATGGCTTAGAAGACATTTTTCAAATGACGTTTTTCAAATACTCTATTGGGCCACACAAAAATAGCTTACCTCATCTCCAACTTTAGTCATAAATCCTTCATCATATATCTGACCACCTTGTTCTGCATAAAATGATGTCCTATCCAAAAGAACACCACATTCTTGTCCTGATGACACACTCTGCACAAATTCCTTATTGTATCGCAGGGCAATAACTTGACTTGTAATGGTATCAAATTCTGAAAATATTTTACTTTAGCTATAGTCAATAAGCACAGTACAAGTCAATATCCTGCAATAAGTGCAATGAAATGAATATGTAAACAAGCTTTGAATTTTTACTTTTTCTACCACGTACTTACAGTAGGTAGGGGAAGCAATAATAATAATAATAATAATAATAAATAATAATAATAATAATAATAATAATAATAAAAATAATAATAATAATAATAATAATAATAATAATAATAATAATAATAATAATAATAATAATAATAATAATAATAATAATATGATTTTGTTGTCATTAGGCTTTGTGTAGCAATAGACGTCAGGTGATACAGAGACTATATACAACAAATTAAATATTATAAAATAAAATACAAGATACATCTTTGATCATATGTATTATGAAATAAATACAATACATTGTCAATAAGATCAAATGCAATGGTATATGCAATGTATTAATTACAATTAAAATACAGCATTAATAAATATAATTACCAAGAATTCAATAGTAGAACATTGCCAATATATATGTCTATCTGTGAGAATCGTTACTCTTATTAGCATCAAAAAGGTCTTGAACTGAATAATATGGTGTTGCAACTAGCCAGTCGTAGGTCTTTTGCTTAACCCTTTCACCGACATGGACGTCATATGACATCCAAGTTAAAATGTCCCAAACCGATATGGACGTGTATAGACGTCCTGTGCATACATGCATTTACTGCTCATTTAATGCCAATTATTTTAATCTTCCTATTTTACAATAAATTTAAACTAGTTCTATAAGGGATGTAAACATACCCTTAAAGTATTAAATTTTAGATGAGTCGCATTTTTTAACACATCTGCTTCACTACAGTTGAATCTCGATATACCCTTAAAGGTTTCTTTTTTAATTGTGCACCTCCAAACCTCGATAAACACCCAAGGACACATCTGCAGATTCACACCAAATAATATTGTTTTCCTTGCGAACTTCTTTTTCGCAACACACAAGACATTTTCGAAATGGTTGCGACTTTTTTTGGTTGTGGGTGGTATGCTTTTAGGAAAGTGTTCTCTCTCAAGTATGAGGGGTGATGTTGGGGTGAATTTCTTACCCCTTACCTCTGAGTATTATAATACTCAATTAGGTTACGAGCTATTTATATGTGCAAGTACAGGTAGATGAATGTCTTGCGTGAATTTACAGCTCTGAAAATTAGTCAAATCTTAAGTATATTTTAAATTACTAAACAATTGTGCATGGTTACATCCAGTGGTATAAAAATACTTTTTTTTTTATTTTTTTTTTTTAGATAGGTAGAGTTAAACTGAAAAATTTAATACAATGCCATAGCCAGGATTTTTCAGTCTATCTAAATCTTAGCCTACACATGGCTAGTGTGGAAGAATGATTAATTTCCACCAATTAGCCTAACAGTAGTTTAACTATGAAGTCTGGGACTTAAGTACTTATGACATACAAGATACAGTGTGTATCTCAAACAATGAGCATCCCTAGTGGTTTACTGGGAAAATATGAGTCAGTTGGAGAATTTAATGTCAAGCTGGCATGTTGACCATGGTAACTCAATGATAAGAGCATCCGGATGGAAATCAGGAGATCCATGGTTGAAATCCCAACTATGGCACTGAATTTGTGATTCTACCTAACCACTGTATTAATTTATTGTCATACCTATAAGGATATATGCGTTAAGACAATTTCTGCAAATGTTTATCTCAATTAACACGAAGCAGTTGGCAGAGTAAATGTTTGTAAGAAAAAGCCCGCCTCGGTAGTATAGTTGGTAGCATGTCTGTGTCACGTTCAAGAGGTCCCCAAGTTCAAATCCTGGTCAGGGTGAGTTATCTGGATAAGATTTTTCCGGGTTTTTCCCTTATCCTGAAAGATACATGTCTGGTAACTTTAAGTTCTACAGATCTTGGACTCATCTGAGCATCAATTCACCCTCAGAAACTATTTGTAGTTGGTTTATTAATACTCGTCACTTACTTGTTTATATTAATGAGAGACTAAATGAGAGACTAGTTTCAAAGGCCCTCCATTTTCAATCTCTTTCCAACCGTGGCCAGTTGGAAAAATGAAGAGCAGTTAAATAGCAAATGTACGGAGGTGTTACTAAGTCTGGAAAAGTACTTTTATACTCACAATCTTACCCCAAATATTAATAAAACAAATTACTTACTATTTTCATTGGTCAGGAGCTATATCTATAATGGACTGAATTTGACATACCAAGAGGAAAATATATCTAGAGTGCAAAACAAAATTCTTAGGTATTAACATTGATGATAATTTGTCCTGGCAAAATTTACATTTCGACTGTTTACTCTAAACTTAACAAGACTGTGTTTTTGTTACGTCAACTAGTTAACATTTTACCTCCTCAAGAAATTCATAACGTATATTTTTCTGTATTTCATTCACATCTGGAATATGGGGCTATGTTATGGGGTTCTGCTGGTAAGACTTTTTGCACACCTATTTTCAGTCCAAAAAAGGGCTATTAGAGTTTTAGCTAAGTTGTCACAATCTGAGTCATTTTAGACCATACTTTAAGAAATTTAAATTCTTACCCCTCTTTTGTATATATGTAAATTGTTATTTTGTATATAAAAAGCATTCAACAGTATCCCCTTGCCTAAATAAAGATATACACAAACACCACACTCGTAGACAAAATTACTTTTTTCATCAATCATACAGGGGCCAGTTTGGAAATAAAATTATTTATGTTGGATCAAAATACTTCAACATATTACCAAAAAGACTGAAGTCATCGATAGACAGACATACTTTTAAAAAAGAGCTAAAAATGCATTTGTTAACCCATTGTTTTTTATAATGAAGATGAGTTTTTTTATCCATAACGGAAATTAATTACATTTTAAGCGTAGTTGAGTTTTTGACATGGTAAGTACAGATTTACATTATCAATATTTAGGTCAATTTTATAAACTTGTATTCTTTGTCACATGACTGATGTGGTCTTATGAACAATTGTCTATATGTGTATAGTGTTATTTTGTATTGTAAATTATTTTGTATTATAAACTGACGTGGTCTATGTATCACTGTTTTTGTGTGTACTATAGGACCAAAAATAAATTATTAATAATAATAATAATATATAATATATAATAATAATAATAATAATAATAATAATAATAATAATAATAATAATAATAATAATAATAATAATAATAATAATAATAATAATAATAATAATAATAATGGAAACAGTTACACTAAAGCTAGTGTTTTCTTCTTATAATATCATAACTATGCAATAATCTCTGTCATGATTCACTCCTCATTATTAGCAATCTTGTAATACAAATTAGCTTTGAAATAAATCTCTTACCATACTCAGCATCCTTGCTATCAGATTTGGCACGATAACCATACTTGGGTGAATCATCTGTTGTTGGTATTCCTTTACTTTGAAGCTCATTGATAGCATGGACATCAAGGGATATTGTATCCTCAAAGCCTGCTGCTTTCCCTTGTGATGTTAGCTGTAAATAGTAATGCCCAAGTTACTGGCAGAGGTTAAATCAAATGTTGAAATATTCTATCACACTAGCACTTAAAAATATGATTGAAACACTCACAATAGCCTACAGATATGTAGTAGCTATGGAGAGTCTGAGACATGCTTGAACCGCAAAAGCAGGCTAAAGGAAGCTGGCAGAGTGAGTTAAACAGCAGCATTCTATTTTCCTGTAATTTTCCTTCAATGCTGTGTGGGCCCATATATTTCTGGTCAATGTCTAGTACCGGTTAAGGTTTTAGCAATAGAACACATATTTGCATGGCCTCTATGATGCTGGTCATTGCTTTGTATGTTTAGAAGTGCTAGAAGGCACGTTTTCTTATATATTTATTTTGAATTAATTTAAATTGTGTGTGCACTGTACAGGTATTAAAGGGTGAAAAATGTACTATAGAATAATATACGATACGGTATGATTTACTGAGTACTAAACAAATACATCTTGGGCTACCCCTGAGCTGGGCCCTGGCCCCTTTGCTAACAGGGTAGCCATTCAATACAGTTACATACTTTACATGTGTTTGCCCCATTTAATAGTCATCACTTTCCATTTACTTCTCTATTCTGTGCAGCTTTTTTATCTATTTGTTAAATTTTTGTCTAACCTTATATATTATCACTTGTTTTAACTTCATATCATAATTGTATCAAAGGGGCTGTATTCATTTAATCTCACTTTCAATAGTTCTCATTTGCACATCACCCCATTTCTGGCATCTGCTTTCCCTATTACAAATTATTTAACTTCACTAGCTGCCTTTTTTCAATCCTTCTTCCCAGTTACCTATCATTTTGCCACACTTCCTCAAATCTTCTCCTTAACCTCTCACAACCTCATTCTAATCTCTTCCATTTCTGCAACTGAATACTAATATTTAAGTATGATACTTATGTAAGAATAGATTCATGTCAAGAAGTATGTATATAAATTAATAGTCATATTCCCTGACATTCAACATCCAAATAAAGTATTAATTTTTAGATGAGTCGTATTTATTACACATCTGCTTCACTTTCGTACCTATTTTGAGGACATGTTTCGCAAATCATCGTTTGCATCTACGGCTCTTATGTTAAATCTCGATAGATCCAAATAAAGATTCAGTTAGAAACCTTGCCAATAAATTTATAGAAACAGGTTCACTGAATTTCTCAAAATTGGAGGCCTAAGTGTAGGCTTCTAGCAGAAAAAAAGCTGGAACTGGCACATCACTTGAATGTTCTCTTAATAAAATCTTGCTACTGTCACGTAGCACAAAAAGTAGGCATTCCAAAAGCATCAATTCATATGGCTACCAAATTTCTAAAATTGAAACCTTACTAAATTACTATAATCCAAGAGTTATGGCTGCTTTACAACAAATGCCAAGTTAATTTCTGGGATTTACAGAACATCCATGATGGTTTTATTATTAGAAATTAATCATACTTACCACCAATAAACTTAAAAATAGTACAGTTCTTTTCTTGGAAGTGTTGAAAACAGTGCTGTTGTAATAAATTAAATTTAAAGGGAGTCAATTAATTCAAAAATAGTAGTTAAACTATGAGGCCTGGGACTAAGTACTTACAGCATAGTAAGTGGCCACAAATGGTGCTTATCTCATTATATATGAGAACCTTGAGTGGTATACCAGGAAATACACGAGTCAGTTGGAAAATTTAATGTCATGCTGGCATTTTGGCGCCTAACTCTACCTATCCAAATCCGTGACAGTATTTGATCATTTTCTTTGATGAAGTATGGCTTCACTTACATTGTTATGTAAGTCTTAGAACAATAGAATCTGGATCATACAAAATCCATTTACAATTCACAAAATTCTTCTGCACGATATATACACATATAATAATTTGTAACATAAAAACTTCACTTATCTTATAAGAAATGATGCAAGTTTTCTTATAAATTCATTAGGATCGTGATTTCGTGAAAATTTTATTCACATCCTCAGCCAGAGCCTTAAACAACCTCATTGTCAATGTTACAGTCACTAGATGTCACTATGTTTTTGTCAGTACTACCAAAATCTGAAAATGAAACAAATTTAAAAACAGAATCGACTGCTGGTATTTCAAAATTCATTATGCGATGTTTATTTTTTAAATAAATATCTTTTCTCAAACCATTAAATCTATCAGACCATTTAATTGTTTTAATAATTTAACTTCTGGATTTATTTCATGGTTAAATGACCAAATATGATCTGCTACAGCCGATTTATCAGTCTGTTTGTATTTAATGTTATGAAAATGTTCTTTCGTTCTGATTTCCAAATTACGTTTTGTCTTTTCAATATTAACTTTATCACAAATGAAACAATTAAATTGATAAATACCAGATTTTTTCTTATTAGGAATTTTATCTTTTTTCTTTAATAAATTTCAGTAAATGTAGCTCCAGAAACTGCTAGCCAGATTTATCACTTGAAGCCATCAATATCATCCCAAACTTAGAGGAATTAGATGTGTCCAAACACTGCCAAATGTCACATCAGTGAATCTTAACTTTTAAAACAAGATAAGATAAATGAACCATTGGTTGAAATGTCTGCTTAAAATTTGCTTTTTTAAGTTACAAAGCAGTCTGTGAGATAGATGCTGTTTCTGTTCGCCAAAGTTATGTATGCACATTTTAGTGAGTAAAACATTGCCACATTCAACAAGCATCAGTGTTTTACCTGCCTATCTGCTATATTGCTACTACAGCATGCCAGGCTTCCATCTACCATAACACATGAGTGCAGCAAGCTTTAGCCATGCTCCTGTGGCTGCTACTATAGCACTGACTGCCATATACTAATTTACATGAGTGGAGTATGATTTTCCAGTTATACAAAATTTAACTAAAATGGAAGCACTTCACAACCTACTTAAAAAAAAAAAAAAAAAAAAAAAAAAAAAAAAAAAAAAAACTTAACAGATTTTATTTAGTACAGTGCCTTAAAAATATGGCATTTTAATCAGAACTGTTGGTCTTTTCTTAGAGAGAGAGAGAGAGAGAGAGAGAGAGAGAGAGAGAGAGAGAGAGAGAGAGAGAGAGAGAGAGAGAGAGAGAGAGAGAGAGAGAGAGAGAGAGATTGAGAAATCCACGAAGAGGAGAATTACAAAAAAATCTTGAGTTCAAATCTCGGTCAGGGCGAGTTACTTGGATAAGGTATTTTCCGGGGTTTTCCCTTATCCTGAAAGATGAATGTCGGGTAACTAAGCTCTATGGACTCTGGGCTCATTTGAGCATCATTTCACCCATTCCATTCATCGTCCGATATGACTTAACGTTGGAGGACATAAATTTAAAAAAATCTTTGCATCCAATTACTAAAGCATGCTGTGCCTGACCCAAGTACGAAATTTGGTTTTCATCCAACCTTTTTGTTTTTAAGATATACTTTCTCAGATACATACCAGACCTTAAAATGTGTTTCCTATGAAATCTCAATATCAAATGTTACTTCCTCTTTCACCACAGCTGATCTATGAGTAAAGTGAACTGATATATGCAAACGGTGAACCATTTCGCTTGTACTGAATATTTCTAAGATGCTTTTCTTTAGTTTCCAAATTATGTTTGACTTTTGCACTGTATATATCATCATTGTCATCATCATCATCATCATCATCATCATCATCATCATCATCATCATCATCATCACTATTGTTTTTTATTTCTCTTACACTTAAGTTCAATACCCGTTAATCAAGTCATATCATATTATGTAATCATTGAGATGATGCTCAGATGGGTCTACCATCCCTTAGAGTTATGTGACACTTGTTTTCTCAGGATATGGGAAAACCTCGGAAAACAACTTTTCCAGGTTCGTCACCCTATGATTCAAACTTGGCACCTTTTAAATAAGATGCAGACCCACTATCCCTGGACATGGATCACAATGTACATTTGTTCACAATTTAAACAGTTTATTTCACATAAAATTTCTAATGAATTAAATTTGACTCTTTCTAATGAAAATGTTAAAATACTAAACTGGTGTATGGAGGAGTTAAATAATAGTGACATACAAATTAATTAATAAACTTTGTTAATTTCTTCCTATTACATCACTTTTTCATTTTTGAGGGATTAGCAGTTACTTCTATTTTTACAACCAAAAACCCACAACGACCCTTGTTTCCAAGTTCCTCTTAGTTTTCCCTATATAAATTTGATTGCAGTTATTACATTCTATTTAAAAGATTCCAGAGTTTCTATCACTGGAAGTTGTTTCCGGGCTGTTATGCCGTGGTCTGCTGGCGATAGAGATACCAGACATTTTGTCTACTTCTGCGGTAGACATCTTCAATTGCGCGGACGAAGTCTCCTTGGTGAAGGTTTCGCTGCGTCTGATGCGTTGGCCGTCTGTGCCGCTGCATTTAAGCCGGGAGCGCTGCCCGTTGATTGGACCGGGTGACGGATGGCAGGCAGCGGGGCTTCTTCTGTGGGGCTACTCCGTTCTGATTGGCTCGCGTTGTTTTTTGCTGTTGTGTAACATTTCCTGCCTTCGATGACTGGGTACCAGTTACTGTTGAGTTTTTGAGCCTCTTCTTTCTTATTAAAATTGTTGGGATGCTTGTAAATTTCTATGGCTTCTCGCTGTAGTCTGGAATGATAGTGTACTATTGATGAAAGGATATTAGTTTCCTGGAACTTGATGGTGTGCTCGCCTTTCGCTTCAATAGCGTGTTGGGTGACAGCAGACTTATCTGTTTGGCCCAGGCGGCAGCTTCTTTTGTGTTCAATAAGCCTGGTGTTGAAGCTGCGTTGTGTTGTTCCAATGTAAACCGAGCCACAAGAACAAGGAATGCTGTATACACCGGCAGATGACAGGGGCTCCCTGGGATCTTTAGCTGAGCGTAGTAAACTGTTTAATTGTTTGGTGGGCTTGAAAATAGTCTTGACACTGTGGCGCTGTAGTATGTGTTCAATCCGATCAGTAACAGTTTTGAAATATGGTAGGAAAACTGTGCCCTTGTTTTTGGGTTGGTCTGTCTTCTGAGGCCTGGCGGGACGGAAAGCTCTTTTCACTTCTTGGATGGAATAACCATTCATTTGTAGGGCTTGTTCTAGATGACGAAGTTCTTGTTGCAGCAAATGTGGCTCGCAAATGCAAGACACACGATTCACAAGTGTCTTGATCATGTCACGTTTTTGTCTAGGGTGATGGTTTGAGTCTTTGCTCAAATATCGGTCCGTGTGAGTGGGCTTGCGGTAAACAGTGTGTCCCAGTGTGCCATCAGCCTTTCTAATGACTAGGACGTCCAGGAACGCTAACCGTCCATCTTTCTCCTTCTCCATGGTGAATTGAATGCGTGAGTTGATGTTATTGAGGTGTTGGAAGAAGCTTAGGAGGGCTTCCTCTCCGTTGGGCCATATGACAAAAGTGTCATCTACATAACGGAACCAGACTGTTGGTTTTTGTGGAGCTGTGTTCAGGGCTGTCGACTCAAAAGATTCCATGAAAAAGTTTGCTATTACTGGACTCAGAGTGCTCCCCATGGCAACGCCGTCCGTCTGCTCATAAAACGACTGGTTCCACTGGAAATATGTCGTGGTGAGCACATGGTGGAAAAGTGTTATTATATCGTCTGGAAAAATGTGTTTCAGCTGAGTAAGAGCTTCCTGTACTGGAACCATGGTGAATAGTGAGACGACGTCGAAACTGATGAGTAGATCATGAGGCTGCAAGGTGAGACTTTGCAGTTTCTGAATGAACTGAGTAGAGTCTTTGATAAAGGAGTCAGTAGAGCCGACGTGCAGTTGTAATAAACCGGCTAAATGTTTCGCTATGGCGTAAGTGGGAGATCCAATCACACTAACAATGGGCCTCAGAGGGACCTCTGGCTTGTGGATCTTAGGTAGGCCGTAAAGTCTGGGCGGATGAGCTTCTGATCTGGTGAAGCGGCGTTTATCATATTCGTCACCCGGTCCAATCAGCGGGCAGCGCTCCCGGCTTAAATGCAGCGGCACAGATGGCCAACGCATCAGACACAGCGAAACCTTCACCAAGGAGACTTCGTCCGCGCCATTGAAGATGTCTACCGCAGAAGTAGACGAAACGTCTGGTATCTCTATCGCCAGCAGACCACGGCATAACAGCCCGGAAAAAACTTCCAGTGATATTGACTCCGGCTGTGAAAGCCTACGTTCACTCCAGAGTTTTTATTTGTAAGGATGTTGTCTTTAGAGGTAGAGGAAATTACTTTTTATGGTGTCTTTGTTGACTGGAACTAATTGGATTTATACTCCCTGAAAATCTTTTTGAATTTGTCAAATGCCTATGGGTGATATATACATGTTGGTGTACATTTCTGAAATACATCTCCTTTTCAGTTGTGTTAAGCATGTTTATTCTTTTAACATATTTTTTCTTTTTCACTGTGTTCACTTTTTTGCCCATGGAAGATTTTTGGAAAACATTTCAACAATTCCAATGCACTGTAGGGATATTCGTAGCGGTGGCATCTGTTGATGGAACAATGTACTTCCACAGGATGTTCAGAGGCAGCAAACAAAAATTCATCAGGTAAGCTTTGGTTTTAAAATATGTACATTTTCTTATACGTTTAGTACAGCTGAAAAACTGGTAGACCAGAAATAGTAGGTTACTGTAGATTTTTCAATTTGTTTTATCTTCTGGCTGTATCATAAGGGCATCCTTTGAACCTGTCCAAGTGTCATGAATTTTATTCAGATTAATGTTATTATAGTCTTATAAATTCTGCAAACAGTTGCTACAGAGCAGCTCCAATGAAAAATACTCTTAACAAGCTCACTGATGCCAACTATCGATTCAGCTGCACAGGTGTCTGTTTAGACTGCACTTGATTATATATATACACACACAGGAAAGACATTTCTCATGTCAGAGTAATACATCACGCACTGTAAGCTTACCAGAATTCCTATTATAATTTGTTATTCTTGTTCCTTTAGTAGCTTGAGAAATAATTTCCAACATGCTTATAGAAAAAAAAGAATTTATGCTAGCTCCTGCTCCATCTTCTTGATTAGAAAGAGAGCCATTTGTATACTGAGAGAGTCCATCCATCATCTAGTGCTAAGTACAATGAAGTGCTTATTTTTCTGACTAATATGAAGAAAGTTTATAAAACTACTTGCGCTTAAGGTATTCATACCATTAATAATGAAACTGGGAAAACAAGATAGTCAACATGAAAAAGTCAATGCCACGGCTGGGATTTGAACCACAGATCTCCTGGTTTCTGTCCAGTTGCTCTTACCCATTGAGCTACCATGACCAACTTTCCGTCATGACATTAAATTCTCCATTTGAATTGTATATTTCCCCGGTAAACCACTAGGGGCTCTCGCATTCGAGATACACCATTTGTGGCAACCTACTATCGTAAGTACGTGAGTCCCAGGCTACATCATTTTACTCTTATTATTTTAGTTAACTGATGGAAATTAGTCATTTCTAGCCACATATAGGCTAAGGTTTTTGACAGAGTCAACATGAAAAATTCAATGCCACGGCAAATTTATAGAATGTCACAGTGTTGACCCTGCTACCTTCAAAGTACATGTTAGCAAGGAGGACAATGTGCAAGTGAAAGTGGTGGAGGTACCTTGCAGCCTGAATCTATTTCATCCAGATTATGCCATTACAGCACTGAAGAGTGTCAGGTTTCCGTGCTCCAATGTTGAATCGCAGAGATCTTTCTACAGATACAACTTGGTGGTGAGCAACAGATGGAGGAGACTGACATAGTAAATACAGGAATACTCATTATGTTATGGTTTGAATAAGGTAATGTTACTCTTAATACTTCGGATGTTGTTATTAAGTTTTGGTTCTCTTTTCTTTAAAATATTTTCTCTCTTAATTCCAGGCAACTCAAATAGGAACCGCATCCTTCGCTAAAATTTAAAAACATTATTATTGTATTTTTCATTACCTGAGCTTGACGTTTTGCTTCCTCATAACCATTCATATCAACAGATAGACCATTCTCTTCTGACATTAACTGTGTCAAGTCTACAGGGAAACCATATGTATCATAAAGCCTCCAAGCCACATCACCTGCACAAAAACAAAACATTTTAGTTATGCGTGATTGGAGGAATTTAGTAAGTGACTTCAAAATTAATTGAAAAAACTATTTGCTGTCAATTTTTTCAATTAAAACTTTTTAGATCTAAAGTAGCACATAAACCATGAAGCTCTCATGTAATTCTTACAAAATTTTACATAAACAATTGCTTTGAACAAAAATATAAAAGCTTGCCAAAAAGGTATAATTTGTAGACACTTTAGAGCAACTATGCTTTCAGCATTATTACACAAAAGGCCCTTAAAATACTGTATCCCAGAATTTGAGCCACATTCACATTTTGCTTTCCAAACCAGTATCATTGAAGACTAAAGAAGATTTCAGATTATAGACTGGTTTACAATGCACAAGTAACAGATATGAATGCCTATTGATAACAATGTACATAATCACTTTATAGCATCAGAATTTCATTTGTCTGTAACTGTAGGTTTACTACTTACACATCTGAGCTTCTGTTCCAAATGCACACCAATGTTGCAGGGTTGCTACGCGTAAGCCTGCGACTTCATTGCAACAGACATGCAAGAATCCAGTTCTTTCATATCATTTTGTGGCTAAATGAATCATTTTAATAATATATGGTAAAGAAACAAATAACCCATCTTTTTTAGCTCTACCTTGTTATTTTAATTGCAAAAGTAAATTATAAAGGTGTGATGACATTCGCAATCAAAACTTTTGATCAGTTTCATTTTTTATTTAAGCAACCATAAACTTTAGAGGAAAATGCTACAGGAACTTATATTTAAGCTCAATGTCCGGAAGTTTCGTTGAAGTCTGCGCACTCATACATGTAACACCTTGTGTGTATATATACAGTAAAACCTGCCTAAAATAGATCCCTTATATGCCGGAAACCTGGAAAAAGGAAAGTAAATTTCAGAACAGAGAGCTATTTCCCATGTAAAATTATACTCTTAGCCAGAAAACTGTCTAACATAGAAACAAAAATAATTTTCAAGAACTGTTTGCATAAATAACCTGATTAAAATGGATTACTTTATGTTTAATGGGTTGCAATGTACGATTTTAAGAAGTGCAGTAAGTTGAGGGCGACTGCACGACTGCACTTGCGCCAAAGTTCCATAAACCATTAAGGCATAAACTGTAATCCTTAGAAGAAAAGGGGAAAAAAACCATTAATTCTCTTCTAACACACACGGTAAGGGTACAACTGTTTTGCAGTATGTTCATTCTCAGTTTTGTTGTTACAAGTGATCAAGTGTGAGTGGAAGAAAACTGCTAACTTGGTGATTTTTAAAGACATAGTTTATGTGTACACACATTTTGTGAAATGAGTTCTCAACGTAAGACATTTATCATAGGAGGAAAAAATTAAGGTTACTGAAGGACACCAAAAGAACAAACGTACAGCTAAAGAATTAACTGTGTTGCTTAAAGTGGGGAAAATTCAAATTTATGAGATTTTGACAAAATAAAAATTAAAGACAAGTGGTTAAAGGGAACAGAACAGCATGTGAAACATAAAAAAATCTACAGAGTATGACAAGCTAAATCGTGTTGTATTAGAGTGGTTTGTTAGTGCGCACACTAAAGGAATTCCATTTCTGGACATTATTTCATACTCAAGTTTTAGAGACAGTTAGAAAATTAGGCAAAGACCATTTCAGAACTTCCAATGGATGCCTCGAGAGTTTCAAACATTGCTAGAACATTGTTTTGAGTGCTGCGTGTGGTGAAGCAATGACGTTGATATGCAGACAAAATGCAAAATGGAAAGGAAAAATTGAAAACAGAGAAACTAGGTGATAAACTACAATTATATTATGTAGAAAATATAGTACATAATACATATCAGCCTATTATTATTTACACTTCATTCTATATTATTCCTTCACTATAAACCTGTGCGACTATTTCATGATTTCTTTGTATTCAAACACAACACCTCTGTAAGACAGAAACCTGTGTAAACAGAAAATTAATGCTGCAACAATTGCATTCCATTTTAGGGAGGTTTTACTGTACATGATGTACATGGATAGGATTGTTAGAGATGTCTTGCATGCTGATTTTAAAAATGAGAAATTCCTCTGCCATATATTGCTGATCACTATAAACTAGCACGATTGTCAGAAAAAAGCGATAATTCAAAAGTTTTAATATATTTTTAAAATACCACTACACATTTTTATTTTGAAAAGTACTGACTTTGAAAAAAATAGTGATGTATTCATGTTCAGTTCATTGATTGTATTCAATAAACTAAAAAAAGGAATATAAGCAACTGTTTGTTATATAGTGTTATTCATAGATAGTCAACATGAAAAATTCAATGCCATGGCCGGGATTTGAACCACGGATCTTCTAGTTTCCATCCAGTGGCTCTAACCCATTGAACTACCATGGCCAAATTAACTTAATTCCATCAATTAAATAGTATTATTCATGCTTGATCTAGAGGGTTTCTGAAAAAGCATATATTTCTTTTTACATTTGGATTAATTTATTATTTTAAAAGTATGTCTATAGTGTTACAAGATTAGTATGCACATCTTCCAATACCTATACTTCCAATTTATTTTCACTGAATAGAATGTCACCCACAAATAAAAATATCTAATTTATTTAATGATTGCTATGTCATTAATAAAGATAAGAAATAATTCATTAAACTATCTAATTGTCACACTGCATCATCTACTTTTAATTTCTGAGCAACTAGCTTTGGGAGCTGTTGCTTTCATTTTCAACCTCGAAGGTCCAACTGTCATCTGTTGTTGTCTGCAGTCTTCTCTCTCGTGGTGGAGCAATGAACTTCTTCACCAAATTGTAGACTGGTGGGATTTTTTAAAGTTTATTAATCGGTCTTTGTATTTCCATATTAAGATGTTCTCCTTATGGTTTATCACACCTTCTGATAATTTTGGATTTGGGTCAAGATTATGGTTTTCGTTCCAAAAGTGAAATGCTACTGTTGACTTGTCTTCCTGTTTCAATTTAATGTTTCTAAATGTTTTTCGACTTTGGTTTTTAGGTTTATTTTAGTTTCAATTCCTTTCTTGGAAGTCTCAGTCGATGGCCGGCTGAGGATAGAGGCAAAGTTTCTGAAAAATGTTCCGGAAAAATTTAAAAGTAAGTGTTGTTTAGTGTCATTAATCGACTCCCTTTAAATTTAATTTATTTTAGTTTGCCCAGTTTGGTATGTTCTGGATCATTGATTAATGAGATTTTATCTTTAAACAATTGCTACATTGTTCCTGATACTGTGGCACAACCTGTTACAGATTTCTTTTAATACATGTAATATGGAGATCCAGATGTTCATGCTATTGAAAGCCACCATCTACTACAAGCACAGCCTCCTGCCTGGCCAGTACTGTAATCTTTAGGTGTGAGCCGACTGAGTGCTCACTTCAATCATCGAGTGTGGAGAATGGTTCCCTAACACCACAGCACACCATGACAGCAGAAACCAGCAAGGCCAGTTGGTCCTCTTACATCAAGTGTATTAAGTGTTTGTCAGCTTGGAACAATTTACAACAGTGAGTGAGTGCATTCTTCATTGGTGGGGGTTGCATGACTTGGTAAGTGCATTTTCGTGGCAAACATTAACATTTAAAGAACTTCTATAATGCTGGAGAGTAAATAACTTTTTTTTGCATATATTTTATTTTATACATAGCAAATGTACTTTAAAAAATTAGCATTTATTGGATTAATGGATTAATATCCAGTTCTTACCTCTTACATGTTTTTGCCATCCTAATTACGTTCGCCATATGTCCGACCGTTATAGCTGCTAGGATAGAAATCCCTAAATCCTTGGCCAACCCATAACAAAATTAGACATATTTTGTTCTCTAAAGATATTTTTTAATTTATTGAATAATTTTGGGTGATACATGATCCACTTAATATGCTCTTGCTTTTTCTTTAGTGAATGTGCTTGCTTCCTTAATGGTTTTCTTTAGCTCAGCTTTTATAATTTTCTTAAATACTAAATTTTAGTTGTAGCCATTTTCTCTATGTGAAGTGTGGCTTTTTGTTCCTTGTAGTATTCTGCTTTATCCATAAGCATGTTGAAAGGAGATAACAAACAGGGTTAGTTTGGTTGGTTAGAGTAACTGGACAACACTGGAAGATTCACGGTTCAAATACAGCTATAGCATTGAACTTTTTACAGAGATTCTACACTTTCAACCTTTTAGTACAACCAACTTTGAAATTTGAGAAATTGAAATTTTCTAAAGGCTGTGTTATTCTGCAAAGGCTTCATACAAATACAAAATATAAAATTGACTGATGAATGAAAAAAAAAGGTTATTTGAATATATTTCTTTGTCTTTATCTTACCAATAGTTTTGAAACAGCTGAAGCTCCAGGAGTTAATACTGCAATCTGCAGCTTTTAACATGTAGTTTGCAGTGGATAAAACACTAAGGTGGGAATAAAATGAAAGAATTAACCGTTCATACCTGGTAGGGTCTTTGAATCTCCCAGCTTGCCAATTGTACGATTCAATAAATTACGTCCTCGAGAGAGCGTCTTTAGGAACTGTGCTTCTTCTTCATTAATAATGTCCATTACACTTTCAGGATCTTTCTTTACCTGCAGAATATATAGGATGATAGGTGAATAGCTAATTTTAGAAGCACACATCAACGTATAGAACTCTTATAAAACGTATCACCTCACAATTTATCTAATTTGTACCTAGTCTTACCATAAATACTGTTACAAACTTTTGGCACAGGCTGTACAACCGGTTTTTGAGGTCGCAGCCAACCCTTATGGGGGTAAGAGGGTGTCACTGTGCATGTAGCTGCAGAAGAGAAAGTGTGTTTCTGTATGTTTTAGCAATGGAGTGGGGCAATTATGAGAATCGTGTAGCAGTGTTAACCCTTCATAAGGTGGGTAAATCAGCTTCTGAAATTTTCACAACCCTTAAGAAGCTGAAAATAAGCAGAATGTTTGTGTATCACACCATTAACTAATTCATAGAAACTGGGACTGTTGAAGATCGCCATAGACAAGGTCGTCCATGCAGCATAAGGGACAAGCAGATGGTTCAATCAGTGGTGGCTCATATTCGACGAAATCCTGTGAGAAAGCAGTCAGTGCTGACTAGAGAGCTGAACATTACAATGACCACAGAAGAATTCTTTTCACAGATGAAAAGATTTTTTCTATTGAGGAGGCTTTCAACAGGCAAAATGATCGTGTTTATGCCAAATCATCTAGAGAAGTTTGTGAGAAGGTTCCAAAGATCCAAAGAGGCCATCATCCTGCCTCTGCCATGGTTTGGTGGGAAGTGGCGTATGACGGCTGTAACCGGACTCTGGCTAGTTGGTAGATTCAGCACCTAGTTATTAAGCCGTTTGCTGAATAATTTTATTTAATGATGATCTACTTGCATTTTGATGATGACTATTCTCCCTGTAGATATATTTGACCATGGCTAGTCGGTAGAAGCATTAAACTCACTTCAGTTTGTAGTCTCGGATAAAGAAGTTTTGGGAGATGATCAGGAGTTTTAAATAATTACGCTGGTAATATTTTAAAATCTTGTCAAATTTAATGACTTATGAACTCCTTGTGTTAGATGTATCAAGATACACAGATTTAACACATAATAATAATTTATAGCATAATCACAAGGATAGGATAAACCACTGATGCACATCTGTGTATAATGGTGGATGTTTTTCAAACTTGTTTATTTCTCCTTGGTTACTTCATGACAACAAAACAATTTTTAATCTCGTACCCTTATTTAAATAACTGTCTCAAATGACTCTTCAAAATATATGGAACATAATCTTAATTGAACCATGAATTTCTACATATTTTTAAGAATGTCCCTGGGATAAAATTAATAACAATGTTTAACAAAAATTAATAATGAATTGAACAATACAAACATCAATGTATAAATAATGAACATTAAAAACAAACACTTAACATATATACAATATCTAAAAAAGAATGTTCTTGTTAATATTTTATGTAGGACGATTCATCCACATGATTACTTTTCTGAATTGTCCAGTGCTGAATGTGTAATTAATTATATCTTTAGCCAGTATTTTGGCAGATTCTTAGCAGTTGAGCTGTATAATTAGTGAGTGTGATTATCAGGTCTCTTAAAAGGTTTTAATAAAGATTTGTGATACTTGCCATGGACTTTTCCATCTTCTTGCTGAATTTCATAGGTATGTTCACCAAATTTATTTATGATTTTAAAAGGTCCTTTATTAAGTTCATCTTCCAATAGATTTTTCTAGATGCATCCGAAATATTGAATGTTTTTACTAAAACTTCGTCGCCTATTTGGGGATTCCATATAGCTTTTCCTCTTTTGACCTTTTGTTGTCTCTTCTCAGCCTTATCCACTATTATTTGATAGGCAATAATCATTTACTCCTCTTCACTCAAGTGGTCTTTGGAGGGTTCTACAGTGGTGTCCACTTTCAACACTAAAGGTTTAGGTGGCTGAACGTTCATTAGTTCAAAAGGAGTAAATTTAGTTGTGTTGTTTGGTGTATGGTTAATTATGTCTTCAATAACCTCACAATATTTGTGCCAGCTTTGGTGTTGGGAATGGCAAAGTATTCGAAAGTAGAAGCCTAGATCTCGCATTATTCTCTCACAAGGGTTTCTTTGTGGATAATAGGCGGAGGAATTATACAATTCAATTTTGTTATCCAATAATGCAGATGTAAACAGCTTACTGCGATGTACAGTAGCGTTATCAGAGATTATAGACTTTGTCTATATTTCGGAATCCAATCCCTTAAAATGTTTGATACACAAGTCTTGTTCTTTATATTTTTGACAGGGTAGATTTCCACAAATTTTGTGAATACATCAAGCATTACAAATATGTATTTGAAATTGTACTGACTTGCGGGCATTTCTCCGTGAGCATCTATCGCTTGTTCGCTTATGGCTAGGGGTAATGGACCACTTTTATGCCTATACGGGGTAATATCTTTGACCTTGAAGGGGTGTGTGTGCATGTGCGTGCGTGTGTGTGCGTGTGAGCGTGCGTGCATGTGTGTGTAGTGCACAAACCAGGTTTTGAACTCAATATTTGCCTATTAATTATACACAATTCTAATTGTTTTTGCTGTTCATGATCTAAGTTATAAGCATTATTTAATTTCTCTTGTAATGTCCTATAGAATTTGATTTCCTCCTCTCCTTCTTGGCTAAAGTTTTTGTTGATTTTTAATTCATATAGTTGGCGACAATATATTTCAGGGTCTCCCACAGTGTTGCATTCTTCATCAACCATTACATTTTCATTATTATATTCATTTTTGTTGTCGTACAGGAATATATCATCCTCTTGCAACAATATATTCCCCACGAAAAATCTATCATTCAACATATCATTTACATCCCCTTCTTTACCTCCACTATAATTTAATAATTTAATTACAAACACATTATCATTTATTTTGACCCTTAATTCATATAACTGAAAATCTATAACACTTTGCCAACTATACAACAAATTGTTTCCAATAATAATTTCTCTAGTCAAGTGTGGTATAACTAAAGCTATAAAATCAAAATTCCATCCATCAATCTGTGCTTTTATTAACACCTGGTGTTTAACTCTATCTTTCTCTCGACCAACGGCTGTGCTACAATACACATTGCTTACACTCAAATATTCTACCTTATATTTTGTCAAAAGAGTTTTAAATAATTTTTCGCTTATTACCGAAGAACTCGCTCCTGTATCAATTAAGAAGTTTATTGGATATTCTCAGACCTGCACTGTTATTTGAGATGGATTTATTAATTCCTGTTTTCCTTCAGCCTGGAGCATTGATCAAATACTCGAGTTCCATTCTACTTCCCCCCTGTGCCATTTTTCCCAAATCACTTTCCAGAGCACAAAATGATTTTGGAACTAGTTTTCCAACCGAACACTGCTAACATCATCAGTATTTCTTAAGTTAGTATCATTTCTCAACAAAGTAAGTGTTACAATTACTTTCTTGGAAGTGTTGAAAACAGTGTTGTTATGATAAATTAACTTTAAAGAGAGTCGATTAAAGACACTAGACAACACTTACTTTTAAATTTTTCCGGAACTAGTTTCAGAGGCTTTGCCTCTATCATCGGCCGGCTCTCGACTGGTTCTCATTGGTGTAGCTGACGATACCTTGTCACAGGTCTCCTCTGGTGGCGGCTCAAGGAACTTGCTGAACAAATCCTTCTGGGGGATGTCGAAATTGAATACTTTGTTCCTATTTTTTGAAATGAAGATTTGTTCCCATGTGGATAGTTCTTGTTTTCCTGATGTATGTTTCAGTAGTTTTGGTTCTGGATTTATGTTGTGGTTTTTTTCCCAAAAATGTGTGGCAACTGCTGATTTTTCTAATTGTTTATATTTTATGTTTCTAAAGTGTTCCTTTGCTCTTGTTTCTAAATTTCTTTTTGTTTTTCCAATATAAATTTGACTACAGTCATTGCATTCAATTTGATATATACCAGATTTTTTGTTTGATGGAATGGCATCTTTGATGTTTGAGCAAATTAGGTTTTTTAAGGAGAAATGGTTGACTGGTGCTAGTTGAATATTTTGTTTTTTGAAGACTTTTTTGAATTTATCATAGGCCCATGGATGGTAAGTGAATTTTTTGAAAATCATATTAGTTTCTGTAGATGAGAGAGTTGTGGTTTCCTTTAGTAGCTTCTTCTTTTTTGCTAAGCTCATTTTTTTGTCCACTAATGATTTGGGAAAGTTATTTTTTTGTGCTATTTCAATTATTTTGTTGTATTCTGTTTTGTATTCTTCTGCTGTGAGAGGGATGTTTACCAGTCTGTGTGCTAAACTATTGAAGATTGCCTGTTTGTGGGATCTTGGGTTGTAGCCATTAGCTTTTATGTAGTTGTCTGTCTGTGTTGGTTTTCTGTAAATGCCAAAGTTTAGTCTGTTTTTATTCCTCATTATTTTTAGATCCAAAAATGGTAAATGCTCGTCTTTTTCTATTTCTACAGTGAATTTGATGCTTTTTTCTTGGATATTTAAAAGTTTTAGTGCATCACTGATGTGTTTTTTTCAATGAGACCTATAGTTAGCAGTATAAATTCACCAACATACAAACTTGCAAAGTGGCTAACAAACAAATTCAATTCATTTCCAAAATTCGACAGCCTAAGCATCAAAAACACCTATGAACTTATAGAACACATTAAGGATACTGAACTAAAAGAAGAGGACACACTAGTCTCATTTGATGTTAAATCACTGTTTCCCAGCATACCAGTTGATCAACTCCCACCGTTGATAGAAAAATGGCTCAAATCACTTGGAATGGCATCATCTGAAATTTCAGACTACATTGAACTAACCAAATTATGCATAGAACAAAATTTCTTCCAGTTTCAAACAAAATATTATCACCAAACTTCAGGGTTAGCAATGGGCAACCCACTATCACCCTTCCTGGCCGATCTGTACATGAGTGCATTAGAAATAAGGATCAACAAAGGTTTCCCTTGGATGTTCAAACTCTGGCAACGATATGTAGATGACATCTTTGCAATAGTACCAAAAAAACACATCAGTGATGCACTAAAACTTTTAAATATCCAAGAAAAAAGCATCAAATTCACTGTAGAAATAGAAAAAGACGAGCATTTACCATTTTTGGATCTAAAAATAATGAGGAATAAAAACAGACTAAACTTTGGCATTTACAGAAAACCAACACAGACAGACAACTACATAAAAGCTAATGGCTACAACCCAAGATCCCACAAACAGGCAATCTTCAATAGTTTAGCACACAGACTGGTAAACATCCCTCTCACAGCAGAAGAATACAAAACAGAATACAACAAAATAATTGAAATAGCACAAAAAAATAACTTTCCCAAATCATTAGTGGACAAAAAAATGAGCTTAGCAAAAAAGAAGAAGCTACTAAAGGAAACCACAACTCTCTCATCTACAGAAACTAATATGATTTTCAAAAAATTCACTTACCATCCATGGGCCTATGATAAATTCAAAAAAGTCTTCAAAAAACAAAATATTCAACTAGCACCAGTCAACCATTTCTCCTTAAAAAACCTAATTTGCTCAAACATCAAAGATGCCATTCCATCAAACAAAAAATCTGGTATATATCAAATTGAATGCAATGACTGTAGTCAAATTTATATTGGAAAAACAAAAAGAAATTTAGAAACAAGAGCAAAGGAACACTTTAGAAACATAAAATATAAACAATTAGAAAAATCAGCAGTTGCCACACATTTTTGGGAAAAAAACCACAACATAAATCCAGAACCAAAACTACTGAAACATACATCAGGAAAACAAGAACTATCCACATGGGAACAAATCTTCATTTCAAAAAATAGGAACAAAGTATTCAATTTCGACATCCCCCAGAAGGATTTGTTCAGCAAGTTCCTTGAGCCGCCACCAGAGGAGACCTGTGACAAGGTATCGTCAGCTACACCAATGAGAACCAGTCGAGAGCCGGCCGATGATAGAGGCAAAGCCTCTGAAACTAGTTCCGGAAAAATTTAAAAGTAAGTGTTGTCTAGTGTCTTTAATCGACTCTCTTTAAAGTTAAAGTAAGTGTTGTTTAGTGTCATTAATCGATTCCCTTTAAATTTAATTTATTATAACACCGTTTTCAACACTTCCAAGAAAGGAATGTCTGACCTATTCTCATTTCTAATACCAGTATTTCTTAATCTATATTGATAATTTCTGAAAAATATTAGATGATTGACTTGAGTTTCTCTGCCACCTCTCCTAAAACCATTTGCATTATCATGAGGTTGGCAATACTGTGACGCATTTCTGTTTCCACGTGGAACTATGGGCTCATACCTCCGACGATAATCTTGAATTCTATTTTTGAATCTGTTATTTCCATTGTGTGCCTCTGCCCTGGGAGATATTAGTGAATTCTCAAAATTATGATTTCTACTATTATGAAACCGTCCATTGAGATGATCAGGTGATCTAGCATCAGTGTTATTGCGACTCGGAACATTTGAGGTTAAGTTAGCGCCTGTATTGGAAACTTCAAATGCTGAAAGCAATTCAATAACATCGGAGAAAGCGATTGGTCTTGCTACAATCAAATGATTCCTGATGTGTAATGGATAATGTCGAATTAAGGTGTTAATAATTTCCACTTCAGACAATTCTGGATTTACTAATTACTTTTGTTGGCTAACTTTAAAAAGTACTCAGTCATTGTCGTACCCTTCTTAGCTTCATATTTCCCAGTAGCCAATTCAATTTTGACTCGATTTTGCCTTTCAGTTCCATAGCATCTGTTTATGAATAAATTCCGGAATGTATTATAAGTCTCATGTGAAGCTAAAGTTAATCTTAACCACTCCAAAGCATTTTTTTTCAAACACTGTTTAACTATCATCATCCGAAATTCATTCAGAATTCTCTTAATACGGAAATATTCTTCCAGTTCCCTAAGAAATAATTTTGGCTTATCACCTGATTCCTCATCAAAACTTGGTGGACTAATATCATTTAGTGAATAATGTACACATTCATTGTGACCTAGACTGTGAAACTGTGTGTGAGGGCATGTTTTGTGTGTTTCTGTGATAGTTAATATCATTATCTGGACTCACAAATTCACTACATTCACTTACTACATCACCAGAATTCTGATGATTGCTTAAGTCACCTGGTAAGTCACAGTCATTTATATATCTAATTCTAGACATTTTCCTTCACATTATTTACTTTACTAGCCTGTAATGCAATCACAACTTGTGTCAATTTCCATAAGTTATCCTTCTCTTTTTCAAAATTTTCTTTCACCTCTTTAATTTGCACAACTACTTCTTCTTTCACTTTACTTATCTCATCAAGTTGCAACTTTATTATCTCTTGGTGTGTCTTACTTTCATCATGTTGTAATTGCATTTCAGAACAAATTACACTGATTCTTTGTTCTACTTTATCTCCTAATTCTTCTCTTTGTTTTTGTGTTATTTCTGTCTGTTGTATCCTAAATGTTTCTAACTCTTTGTTTAATTCCATTCTTATTTCTTGTTTCACAATTTCCTGACCTAACCTAGTTTCCTCAATTATTTCTCTTAATTCCATAATTTCCTGGCTATTTTCATTCTTATTCTGTTCTATTGTTTGCAATAACCTTTCCATATTCTCATTACATTCTTTTCTCCCCTCTCTAATTTCTTGTGCTATCTCCATCTTTCAATTCCGGTTTTAACTTTTGTGACAAATTAACCTCTAAATTGCACATACTTTGTTTCAAATAGTTAATATTGTCTTTATTCTGAGCTAATTCTTCCCTCAATTCATTTATATTTTGTTCAAGATCTTGTTTTAATTCTACTCTCAATTCATTTATATTGTGTTTTAAATTTTTCATATTAGCTTCCATATTAGTATTCATATTAATCATCATTTCCGCTAACCTGTCCAACATCATTTCATTATCTTTAATTTTTCCTACTTCCTCCATACTTTGCTTTTCAACCTCTTCCTCTACATCTCTACCCTAATTTACTTCCTTTCTACTCTCCATCTTTCTATCTTCTGATTTCTTAGCAACATAAATCTACTACTACTAAAAAAATTTTTTTTTTTAACTTTTCTCACTTTGAACCAGTTTTTTTTCCTCTCTTCTTTCTCCTTTTCTTTTGTATTCCCACGTAGCTGTATGAGGTTTTAGTCTCCACTCTTCTTTATCCTATTTGGCTTCCACGTTGCGGCACCATTTGTAACCGGACTCCGGCTAGTTGGTAGATTCAGCACCTTGTTATGCCATTTGCTGAATAATTTAATGATCTACTTGCATTTTGATGATGACTTGTAGATATATTTGACCACGGCTAGTCGGCAGAAGCATTAAACTCACTTCAGTTTGTAGTCTCGGATAAAGAAGTTTTGGGAGATGATCAGGAGTTTTAAATAATTACGCTGGTAATATTTTAAAATCTTGTCGAATTTAATGACTTATGAACTCCGTGTGTTTAGATGTATCAAAATACACAGATTTAACACATATAATAACAGTTTGTAACATAATCACAAGGATAGGATAAACCATTGATGCACATTCGTGTATAATGGTGGATGTTTTTCAAACTTGTTTATTTCTCCTGGGTTACTTCATGACAACCAAACAATTTTTAATCTTGTACCTTTATTTAAATAACTGTCTCACGGCACCACTAAGCTTCATTTTTGTGAAAAAGGGGTGAAAACATCTGCCAAAGTGTACCAAAACACTGTGTTGGAGACTGTTGTGAAGGAGTTGGGCAACACTTTGTTCAGGAATCAGCAATAGAGCTTCCAGCAGGATTCAGCAACCACTCACAAGGTCTATGCAGGACTGGTTGCGGAGAAATGTTCCAGACTTCATTGCTCCAGATGATTGTCCTTCCAGCAGCCCTGAACTCAACCCATTGGACTACCAGTTGTGGTCTGTACTTGAAGGCAGTGGCAGATTTTCCAATACAGAATGTGCATAATTCTATTGATGCGTGGCCACATAGACTTACGGCCTGTGTGAAGACCAAAGGTGGCCATTTTGGAAACTGATAGGTGCTTTGTATTTTTAATACATGTAAGTGACTGGCATAGAAAGGATATTGCATTATTTTTAAAAGTGTGCAAATGGCTCAGGTTCAGTGTTGTAACAGTATTTATGGTAAGACTAGGTACATATAAGTTTACATGTGTGCCAACTTCCTGAAATTTACACCTTCAAATTTTCTCTTATCCAGCAGAGCATAATGATTTTGAAGAAACATGAAATATAGAATGCATACATAAAATGTTCAGTGCAATAAATGTACAAAATTTACAAATAAAACAAAAGAGGATTATGTTTTATGAAACTTCTTAAAGGCCTGATACTCTTGCAAACATATATTGCAACCATAGAATGTAAAACTGAAGAGCAATTTCCATGAGGACGTTGACTTTACAACTGATATCCGTTAGCAAATGTTGGCACACATTTACTACTAGTTAACATTAGGGGATTACCAGTGATGCAATCAAATTTTAAATCAGTATGCTATGCATTTTGTTGCAGTCCAGTAAAAGGGGACCATGACTGCAATAAAGAACAGATATACAAATACGCTCTGGCTTCTCACGATAACATATACCCCTTAGACTCAGTATTATAAAGGGGACGTAAAATCCAATTAGCTTGAAACTATATAGTTTTAAGATTTAATTTGTATAATAAACTTTAATTTTGATTTGAAACTTCAGCTGAACTTTACTGGAACTTATTTTCCGTTTAACTACAGTTTAATGCTATGTTGTAAGAGGGCAGTCCCAGCTCCTCATACAGATATTGGGGTGGTACTTGAAGAATTGCTGAATGAAGTTAATATATTTGAAAGACCATGAACATCCTGAACATTCTGATGAGGAATAATCACGCATTTTTAAACAGATTCAGACTTATGAAATAGTTATACAATTACTGGGTCAAATTAGAAATGAAATACATAATGCTATAAGAAGGTATAAACTTTAAAACCATATATACATAAACCATAAGTATAGTCAAGGAGTGTACAGCAATTTCTTTTTGTACTAATGAAATGCCCAGAAAATTCATGAATGTACCTTAATTGAATGGCTACAAGATTTGTTACTGCAAACATTATTACTTTTTGTTATAAGACTTATGCTTAATTTTCAACATCAATGGCTATTATTTCAGAATATTAACTTTTTTTCTAAGCCTGTCAAGTCTACTTTTCTCAGTCTTCAGGTATACCAACTCTTGCACTTAACTTAATTAGAATGATATAAAGCAGAACCTGCAATTAAACGTTTAGTATGGTTTAACTAAATCTCTAGTCTAACTACGTTTGTAATACTGGATTTTAGGGGTTTTACCTCCTCTACTAGGCAGTGAAACATGAAAAGCAATTACTGAGAAAAGAAATTTCAGAAGGAAATAAACGAGGAATCAGCGGCCAGTGTGAACAGTGCAGTGAAGCAGTTCACCAAAATATCAGAGTTGTTGTGTTCAAAGTCGGTGTGCAACTCCATGGTGAGAAGTCAGCAAGCAGTGTGGACAAAGCAGTAAAACAGTTCCAGTGAATACCGGAGTTGTGTCAAGAGTCAGCAAGCAGGTAGTGTAAGAGGTAAACTTGTGTATACATAAAAGAAATTACAAGCAGCACAAGCTGGTACATGCAACACAGACATAAAGAAACATAAAAAAGATGTGTTTATGCTGTGTATTCGTTAAAAAGAGAAAGTGATTGTATGTTAGCATGGGCTAACAATTTTGGTGACAATAACCATGTAATTTTTGTCATAATACTAATGCCCAATTTCACCAACGTTAACAAATGTAACATAATTGTTAGTGAAATTAAATTAAAGGGAGTCGATTAATGACACTAAACAACACTTACTTTTAAATTTTTCCGGAACATGTTTCAGAGACTTTGCCTCTATCCTCAGCCGGCCATTGATGTGTCCATTGTTTAGTGTCATTAATCGACTCCCTTTAATTTATCATAACAACACTGTTTTCAACACTTCCAAGAAAGGAATAATTGTTAGTGTTAACGAGTGTTAAAATTCTTGCGTTTCACCAACTTGTTTTCTGAAAATGTTAACAAACTTGTGTTAACGTAGAGAGAAATGTAAATGTTACAGATATAGAAGGCTGTGGGTGCATCTAATTATTTTCTGGACATACTGCGATGGACTTTTGTTTTTATTTTCGTTAACACAGAGCTAAAAAAATGGCAGGTGAACAAAGTCAGAAGAGAAGCCACAGGACAAATTTCTCATCAATAGAGAAAGAATTGTTTGTTGAATTAGTAAATATAAGGATATTGTGGAAATAAGAGCATGGAGGCTGTAAATGTGAAGAAAAAGATGGGACATTGGAACAAATTGGATATGAGTTTAATTTGAATGCAAATGTCACAACCAGAAGTACGAAGCAGCTTCGTCAGTATTTGTAAATTTAAAGCGAGGTGCGAAGATGGACAGAAGTGATGAGAGACTAGAACGTTTCAAGACAGCAGGTGGACAGTGTATTATCCACAGAATTCAGTGATTTATAAAATCGCCAAGTTATTAATTCTTGAAGCAAAGGCAAGATCAGCATATGTAATTCCTCAGTAACCTTCATAACAACTTGTTTCGACAGTATATACCTCCGTAGAAAATGTTCTTCTGATAGCTCCTCAAAATCATTTCTCCTCATAGGTCGTCTCTATTATGAATGCCATTTAGACGGTCAGCAAATTTCTATCAAAAGTTGCATTCACACCTGCCATCTTACAATTTTACAATTGTTAACGACTTAACAACAGAAATATGGCTTGTTAGTTTAACAAGAGATTTAACATGACTGTTAAGCTAACACTTGGTGAAATGCAATTTTTTGTTATAACTATTGCTGAATAGACTAACAGCCACATTAAGTCTTACCATCTGTTGGTGAAATCGGGCATACATATGGTATTTCACCAATTGTTTATTTGTTTTGGAGTTATTCTCTTTGTACACATGCACCTTTTTCTACAGTGCTCCTTTTGGATTCTGGGAGGCTCAAAATACTTATTTTGTGAAATCTTGATATCAAATTTTTGCATGGAATACAACAGTTTCTCTACACACTATGTATGTGGTAAGAAAACAAAAATAAACTTTTCAAAGCACAGCTTCCACAAGCTCTATCACAGTAAACCATAGTGTGTGCGACAAACTATTTTTATGACTTTACATTACTCACTCCCCATTTACATTCAATCTTTGGTATAATTATTAGCTACTTTAAAGAGCCTCCATTTAGCAATGCATAAGCCTTGCTATGAAGATGAATATGTTACAAAGCATAACATTTTTACATACCTCTGGGAATGTGTCTCCCAATAACTCTGTAACTGTGTTAACCAGGGATGCAAATAGACCTGGTTTAGCATTCATTTTCTCTGTACCATATCGAACTGCACGTCGTAGTATTCTACGCAGCACATACCTAAACAAATACATATCTTAATTTAACTTCCTGTACTGTCATCAACTCACATATACTACTTACATACAGTAAAATGTGCTACAAAACAGTATTGTGCTTGCCACTGCAATTAAGTGTACCATTTTTTTTTTTTTTTTTTTTTGAAGAGAGAATGCAAACTCCTGAACTTTCACAAAAAGGCCAATTGATATATTTCCCCCATTATAGAGCTTTTTAGTTATATTTGTCAACATTCTCTATTCAGTTGACATTAATACCAGGAATTGTTACTAAAATATACCCATAATAAAGACATGCCCGCAGTTGTTTCCTGAGGCATCTTGCATGTAAGTTTGAAGCAAACTATCTCTGGTTGTGCAGACCACTGTTTCTAAGAATGCATTTATTTGGAACTGTTTTAATACTTTGCATAAGAGTTCACACTTGTGTAAGCACTAACTGTGGTGTTTGTAATATAATTTTGCATTATCATATATATGATGATATTTAGCACTGAGAAATGACTGAATTCTGAAGAGTTGTATTAAAACAAGATTTGCAAAACAGCATTTACTGACTGCCATGAAATTGATTATTCTCCTTGTAAGGTTGGTAGTACTTCAATATAGTGCAATGACCATTATGTGTTGGGAACAACCATTATATTGTTTTCCTTAGATTATGTGTGTATTTATTTCTCAACAATAACTTTACATTCTTGCGATTTGTTTATAGATTTCAAGTTACTATTTTTATATCTTAATACGCCTTACATTTTAACTCTGCAGTTATCTATGTATGGTGCATCTTAACTTAAATCATAATATTTTTTTTTTTTTTTTTTTTTACTATGCCATTTTTCCCTTCCTTTTCCGATAAATTCTCCCAGTAAATTTATATCTTTAGATCTTCCTCTTTAATTTCCATATATTTTATTTTCATAAGTATTATAGTTTTATTCCCCCAATTTGTTTCGGTATGTACTGCTCCCTCCACAACATTGTTTCTTCACATTCTAATAATTTGTAATTTATTTCTCATCATTTCTTTTACATCATCAAATGGAAATACAAAATCAAGATTACAATTATAAAATCTGTACTGGAAAATGCCATATATTCCTAAATCCTGAAAATCTTACCGTGTTGCTTGCCATTGAATAATAATACGGTCCCCATACACCTAACCATAGGTTTTTGTGTATTGGAGGCCCTCTACTCCTTTTTACACATTTTGCTATTTCACCTAACCTAATCTACATTTTTCTCTCAATTGTTCTTAGCCATTTCTCTATAACTTTACCTAAATAATTCCCTATATTTCTCCTGTTCTTTTCCCCTTCTACTGACAAAATTTTTCTAATTACTACTTCGCCCCCCAAATTGTCCCATTTACGTAGCCAGGGCTGCTCTCTCTGTATCTTTGTTTGACTACAGTATAATATACAACGCCCACCTCGGTAGCGTAGATGGTAGCGTGTCTGCCTTACATTCAAGAGGTCCTGAGTTCGAATCTCAGTCAGGGTGAGTTACCAGGATAAGGTTTCTGCCAGGGTTTTCCCTTATCCTTCAAGACAAATGTCGGGTAACTGTAAGCTCCATGGACCCTGGACTCATTTGAGCATCATTTCACCCAATTCACTCACCGTCCGATATGACTTAACGTTGGACGTAAATTACACAAAAACAATGGAAGTCTGCATTCTCTTCTCCAACAATGGACATGTATCTATCTTCCTATCTTGACCTATACCTTTCAAGTTTCTCACTCCTGTTCTTGCCCAAGCAAAACCTCCTCACACTAAGTTGTTTATATATATATATTTCCCTCCCCCAGGTTGTATTTATTTCTCTATATAACCTCAGTGAGCTAATGTACACATTCTAATATTTAATTCCTTATCTTCTCTCCCACAGAAAGGACATTAAGCCTTCTCTCCCTAGCCTATTACAAACATCTACATATTTCTCTCTACATCAGTCTATCTTCATTTGGCTGTATAATACAAATTATTTCTTGCCTCTAAGACTGAAATATTTCTTGTTTCTCTACATAATCCACTATTACTTCTTTCCAAAAACCTGACTTCCTTGTGTCTATCCTCCCATATGTTACCCATTCCTATTTCCTGGAGAATTCTCGCTAAACCCTGAGCCAGTTTTTCTCTCACCTCCAGTTTTCTCTTGCATTATTAAACATGGCCTTAGAATATTATGTTTCAACAACGCTCTTATTCTGTACCAGTATTTCAGTAGACTTTCCACTATCGTAACTACTCACTCTGTCCAATTCTACCATTGCTACACCATTTGGGGATATTTTAGTTAATCACAGGATCTGTTTGCAAAATGATTAATGTATTTTATCTACCATCCTGCATCCCTCATCACCTCCCCAAATCTCTGATCCACAGACCATTTTTGCTTCTATTACCACTTTATATACCTTTTCTAACCAAGTAATTTGCATTTCAGAGATTTTCCGTAGACATGATCATATGGCATTCATTGCTAATTTTCCCTTATCTTCTAGTCATTCAACCTCCATAGTTTTCCTTATATACTTGTAGGTGCATGTACATGTGGTGTGTGTGCACGTTGTGTACATGTGTCGCTGCACAGATAAGGTCATCATAAAAAACATGTTTACCTCTCTCTATATTGTGACTTTGTGAGTTCGTGAAATGAAAAGTCCAATTACACCACTCAAAAATGTTCTTTATTTCCACCGACTTACAGTTAAACACTTGCCAATTACACAGAATTACGTAATGCACACAATTACGATTCACCAGTTCGTCCGTTACAATTCCACTTTGCTCTCGCGGTTACGTACAACCCTCCGATGCACGTACACAGTCTTCTCGTCCTTACACTAGCGCTGCACTAGCAAGAACTGACTGACTCACTCATTGAAGCCCCTTTTTATAGGAATATCACTGTTTTTCTAGAAGTCTCTGGTTTCCGTGAATCACCGCGAAAGTTCCAGAGGACAGGGGAAGTGGAAAGAGGCGGCCAGCGACAAGTGACATTTCCCTAATCACCCCTCAGTTAGTGACTGAGATTAATGGGAGGGAGTGGCTCGGCTGCCCCTGGTCCCTTCTCAGCTGTCGTTGGTTTTGCTTTCCGCTAATTGGGTGACAATATGCTATGTTATTTATATATTTGCTACATTTAAATTCATCTTTTTTTTTTATAGTTCTTAAGAGCAAGTTAAATTATTGCTCATAATTCAATAACTTTAACAAGATTTCTATTATTGATGCTGTATAAAAACATTTCTAACTTCCTTTTCCAGAATCTGATGTTAGCAAGAAATGAGGATAGACATGCAACTGTGGATCAAGAGAAATTATTATGGATGTGGAATTGTAGACTATTGGACAAAGATTGCTATATTCAGATCTATTAAATAATATTCATATTCATATAGAAAGGCATAATAATTAAGGTGGTGATAATTATTCCAACACTATTGATAATAATAATAATAATAATAATAATAATAATAATAATAATAATAATAATAATAATAATAATAATAATAATAATAATAATAATAATAATAATAATAATAAACATGTGAAGATGAAGCTATTAAGAAAGAGAGCAGCAATTGACAGAATGCAACAGAGTATTCAAGAACATACACTAGAAGTGGTGCAGAAAATCATTGGAAACAAATGGAAATTAAATTACCTGGTTGGGAACTGAAAGTTGTCTTCAGAATAAAGGTAAGAGAGAAGAATAACACTCATTAAACTGACAACAATGAGCACAAAAAGCAAAATATTGAAAGAGAAGGAAATTTAAGTTCAAAAATATTTATAGAATAAGACCATAAATGAAGATTGTGGAATAATAATAATAATAATAATAATAATAATAATAATAATAATAATAATAATAATAATAATAATAATAATAATAATAATAATAATAACAATAATAATAAAAGTAACCATAGGAATGAATGAGGCAAGAAATGAAGGGAAAAAAAAAAATTTTTAGAGGAAAAGTGGATATAAGTGGGGGAAGTAGAGCCAGAAAGTTGTCAGTGCTAGCAAAGTTGAGGAAAGACAAAAAGAAAAGGAATAATCTTGGAAATAATTATGAAATTTTGGTATAGGAAACTATTAGCAATATATATGGATCAGCAAATAAAAACAACTGGTATAGTGAGGTAACAAAAATACTGGAAAACATATGAATGGGAGACATACAGAAATTAGGAGGAAGAAATAAGGAAGGCTTTTCGAAAAAGGTAACATTCTGTTTATATATAAGGGAAAGACAAGGGATATACGGAAGTACTGAAAGTAAAACGTCATTAAGCTTTTATAAAAGCCTAAAAAGAGAATGGAGAAACAAGGGGCATGTTGGTAATTGCAAAAGACAGGAGAGGGAAGAGATAGCATGAATGAGAATGAGAGCTATGCTAGTTAAAGGTCTAAGAGCAAGTGAAGCAAGAGTATGCGAATTATGTGAGGGTAAAAATAGTACAGTATACTACTTTAGTGGAATGGAAGGAAAAGAATGGGAAGCTAAGTGGGACAAAATGGAACGCAAAATTTTGGTGGTTAAATGTTAATGGGGAAAATTAAAAAAAAAAAAAAAAAAAAAAAAAAAAAAAAAAAAAAAAAAGTAACCGTACATATTGGAAATTTTTTAAGAAAGATTAAAGCAAATTGGATCCAGAAAGTAAGAAACAAAAGATCGGAATGAGATGAGGGAGAAGGAAGGAGGGAGGAAGGAGGAATTACAGATCCAGAAGGAATTCAAGGGTCCCAAAGTGTTGCAAAAGGCCAGGGCGCCAAGTATGCTGGGGAATGCAGGGATATACATCAGACAAATATGTACACAGGATAAGGTAAAGCTACAGAGTAGTTCCAGAAGTATCCCTCATCGAAAATATAACAAGTTTGGGAAAAAAATCTTTTTCTCTCCAAGTAGTATCCTTTTAGTTGGAGGGGCCGTGCCGTGGCTCAGTGGTTAGACGGCTTGGCTCTCACCAAGGCAGCCCGGGTTCAATTCCAGGCGACCACAAAGTGAGATTTGTGGTGGACAACACGGCGCTGGGGCAGGTTTTCTCCGGGATCTCCGGTTACCCCCGCCATCTCATTCCACCGGTGCTCCATCTTCATCTCATGTATCATCAGTGTCATTGCCTGCGGTGCCGTATGTAGTAAAAGCGGGCGTTAAACACTACACACTCATTTTTAGTTGGATAGATGTTTTCCACTGATGTTCAATAGCATTGCCACCTCTCTCTCTCTCTCTCTCTCTCTCTCTCTCTCTCTCTCTCTCTCTTAAATTCAACCAATTTAACATATACATGTTGTGGATTCGTCAGTATTTTAAACAGTTCATTGTAATATTGTGAGAGTTAAAAATAGTAATAAAAAAAAATTACATTGTACATGTAGATTAAATTTATATATTGTTAAATACAAGTGAATACTTCAGTAATGCAAAAACTCATCAGTTGAGTAATAACATTTTTCAATTAAAAATGGCTTGAGATGTTTTTTGAAGCGCGGAAAGGAATTTATGTTTTTTATTTCAATACGTTATTTGTTGTAAAATTTAATGCCTCTATAGTAGAAACTATTTTCAAACAATTTTTTGTTGTGTGGGATTATATGTAGTTTTGCTTTATCACTCGTGTTATGACAGTGAATTTCAGAATTTATGGTAAAATCCTTGATGCGTGTTTGCATTAATACAATTGTTTCATATAAATATATACAGGGTAATGGCAAAATGTTTAGTTCTTTAAAGAATGGTTTGCAGCTGACAACAGAAGGTAAATTGAGAATAATTCTAATGACACTTTTTTGTAATTTGAATACACTACTATTTCCCCACAAGGATATTCCATATGAAATTAATGAGTGAATATAAATGAAGAGATTGAAAATGGAGGCCAGGGCCTTTGAAACTAGTCTCTCATAAATATATGAAAAAGTAAGTGAAGAGTGTCAATAAACCAACCACAAATAATTTTTATATTAATTTTGACGTCACTGTTACTAAATTCCTCCAAACACACACTAATGAGTGAAATTTGGAGAAATACATGACCCTAAGAGTATTTTTACTTACCGAGTGTTTCAGAATGTTAATTTGGAAGCAGATTTGTCCCAGTTTTTTAATTAATTCATTAATATGAGTTTTCCAACTGAGATTTTCATCAATAACTATTCCTAAAAATTTTGATTTACTTGAATATATTACATTTGTTCCTTCTAGCTGTATAGTGGGAAAATTTAATGTTTTGTTGTTTATATTTTTTTTAAAGCGTCATAATTTTTCCCTGAGGTTAATACGCTGTTATCATCTGCAAATAATAAGTATTTAATACTGTTATTTTGATTATCAGCAAAATCATTTATATATAAAAGAAACAATAATGGGCTTAAAACTGAACCTTGTGGAACTCCGCAATCAACTGTACGCTCATCTGATAAAAAAGATTTCATCTCATTTGTGCATGCATTATAATAATCTATTTCCACAATTTGTTTTCTGTTTTTTAGGTAGGAACTGAACCAGTTTTGAGCTACACCTCTTATTCCATAGTCATTTACTTTATGAAGTAGAATTGTGTGATTGACGAGGTCGAATGCTTTTGATAGATCAAGGAAAATACCTACACAATGTTCTGGATTATCTAATCTTTTATAGATATCATCACAAAATTGAATCAATGCTGTAGTGGTGGATTTGCTCTTTTGAAAACTGTGTTGAGATAGTGAAATAATATTAAATTTTGAGATAAAGTTTGTAATTCTGTTGTATATAATTTTTTCTAGTACTTTAGAGAATGCAGATAACACAGATATCGGCCTGTAGTTTTTTATTTTCGTTTTAAGCCCCTTTTTAAATAATGGTTTTACTTTTGCAGTCTTAAAACATTCTGGAAAACACCCTTCCCTTATAGATAGATTTATTACATAACAGGGTGGTTTTAGTAAGTGATTTATACATGCTTTTATTAAGAAGTTGGAGGAGCCATCTAACCCATAGGATTTTCTATTTTTCATACTTTTTACTATAGATATTAATTCATCTTCTGTTACAGGCACTAAGAAAATAGTAGGATAAGAGTTTTTTCGTCTATTTTATTTTTATGTGTTTGTAGAGAACATTTAATAAGCTTTTTGATACTTCTACAAAATGATTATTGAACATTTTTGCTATTTCTGTAGGGTCTGATACTGTTTGATTCTCATCTTTAAGGTTATAATTTGGATACTCTTTATTTTGCATTTGTATTTCTTGTTTGATAATATTCCAAGCACTTTTAGATTTGTTTGTTGAGTTTACTATTTGTTTGTCATTATATAGTCGTTTTGCATTTCTAATAACCTTGTTGTATATTCGTTTATATTCTAAAAGGTATTATCTACATGAGTGTTGTTTCAGTTTCTTTTATAAGTTTGCTTACGAAATGTAGTCTTTTGTTTTAAGTGTGTATTCCTTTTGTCATCCACCGGGCACTGTGTTTTTTGTTCAAATTAACCTTTTTTAGTGGCAATGCAATGTTTACATAATGATTAAATGCATTTACAAGGGAAACAGTAGCTGCATTTACCTCATTTACAGAGAAAACATTTTCCCAAACCTCTTTACCAAGTAGGTAGTTAAGATAATGTACATTTTCAGCACTCATACATCTTTTATATTGATAAATGTTCTGATTCTTTTTAGTAGTTACTTTGGTAGATTTGTTTATTGTGAGCTTTTGGCCATTATGATCAGATAATACACTATCAATAATTTCTAACTTATATTCTACAATATTTGAGTTTAAAATTATTTGATAGATTGCAGTATGACTAGTGGTGGAAACCCTAGTAGCAGTATATACCACTGCTTTCATGGCATGGCAATCAAGTAACTCTATTAAGTCTTTTTTGTTTGAATTCCCAGTTAAAAAATTTACATTTAAGTCACCCATTATTATAATATTTTTACATTTTCGCTGAAAGTAATCAATTACTATTTCTAACTTACTAATTAGCTGATTCATTGTACTACTAGGATTTCTATAAATACATATAACTATTACTTTGTATTCAATTAATTCAACCATGCACATTTCAAAAAAACTCATCACAAGCTAATTCCTCAAAATTATAAATTTTTTAAAATGTATAGTGAGAACCACTGAGCTTCTCAAAACAACCAACACCACAGACTTCACATCTTCACTTTTCGCAAATCTTTCACCACTGAACTATTTTATTTAAGTTTGGAAACATAACAATCCAAGGGGCCTAAGTCTGACAAATAGAAAGTATTGCACAAGAAAGAGATTTAAACGTTAAATTCATTGATTTTGATCATCACTAGAATGGATGTATGAACTGATGCCCAGTCTGGATGAAATAAAACTTCCTTTTTCATCAAATCACACTAGTTTTTCTCGATTTTGTCACTCAAATGCTGCAATAAATTTGCACAATACTCATCATTGATTGTTTTTCCTTTTTTGAAGATGCTAAATTATGATCAAACCCATTCACGGTCTCTCCTTATTGTGCAAGACAGCCGGCAGTCCCAGGGAAATTATGTCGGCAGAAGTGATCTAGAATTCTTAGCTTATAATATATGCTCAAAACGTTGACCTGCTCTCAAACAGGTAGCATATCTCGTGTAAATATTCACTCACTCTCCACAGCTCAGCAGCAGGTATTCTTGTGATTTCTTGCAAAATGTTTTCCTTTAGTTCCTGTAGTGTGAAAGGATTGGAAAGATACATGTCTGTTGAAACTGAAGCCGTACTGCTACACATGTGCAAGTGTTAAAACCAAATGATCCCGCTAAACGTGTGAATTATTGTGACCGTTTTTACCAATTATTAGAATTGAAATTGACCCACAGTTTTTGTTTTCCACAGATGAATCTTGGTTTCATTTAACTGGATGTTCGAATACTCACAACAGTCGATAATGGGCTCCAGAAAAACATGTGCTACTGGATGAAATGCTCAATATACTCAGAAAATTGGAATGTGGTGTGCAATAAGTGCTAGAAGAATAATAGGGCTCATATTCTGTGATGAAACAATAAATACAGAGTGATATCAGAGGTTAATTCTGAGGCCAGTTTTCAATGGCTTGAAAGAAGAGAAATTGTATGGTTGGTTCCAGAACGATTCTGCAACAACACATAAGGCTGCTGAATCATTAAATGCAGCAAGAAAGGTATTTGATGACAGAATAATTAGAGTTGATTTGTGGATTTGTTCTCATGACCTAACAAGTTGTGACTTTTATTTATGGGGCTCTTTAAAAGACAAAGTGTATCGTTCAAATCCTCATACGCTACATGAACTTAGGGAAAACATTGTACAAGAGATCACAAGAATACCTGCTGCAGAGCTTTGGAGAGTGAGCGAGAATATTTACATGAGATGTGCTACCTGTTTGAGAGCAGAAGATCAACATTTCCAGAATCTATTATAAGGTACGGATTCTAATCTGCCTCTGCCAGCTTAAGTTCTCCAGTGGCTGCCAGCTGTCTTGCGAAGTAGAGAGAGGCAGTGAATTGAGTTTGATTATAATTCAACTACCCGATACTAAATGAAAATTATCCCAAAAATCTGGTGCTAAACAGCTGATGGAGTAACTTTCTCTTGTGCGACACCAGAAAGATTGCAAGTCCAAACGTTCACGTATACGCATGCGCAAGCAGACGAACAGCCAGTTTTGGTGTTGCAGCCAACATGAGAAAGATATGTAAAACTTGTAGCCAACCTCTGCAAAAATGCCCCAGACATACGTGACATAGGAACATGGTTTGAGCACACTAAGTTAGCGCCCGGTCAAATTTTGTTACTCATGCACTGCTTTCCACATAAACAATCCTGCCCGCCTCGATAGTGTAGATGGCAGCGTGTCTGCCTCACGTTCAAGAGGTCCCGAGTTCGAACTCGGTCAGTGTGAGTTACCTATATAAGGTTTTTTCCGGGGTTTTCCCTTATCCTGATAGACGAATGTTGGGTAACTCTAAGCTACATGGACCCCGGGCTCATTTGAGCATCATTTCACCCATTTCATTTATTGTCCGATATGACTTAATGTTGGAGGATGTAAATTCGAAAAAAAATAAAAAAAAAATAAAGAAAAATAAAAAAAAATAAACAATCCTGCGACACGATAATAATGGAGTGCTCCGTAGGCAATACATGTATGACCTCACGGACTCTACTGGACTGGTTCGGCTACTGCCGCGAAGTGTGCATGATGTCAAATGGCACCAAGTATACTGCAAGGGGGGAAATTGGCGGCCCTGGCCACGTCATTGAAATCAACGAATGCAAAATAGGACAATGCAAGTTTCATTGTAGAGGGCAACTGGAACTTGGGAATGATTGACGTGGAAACGAATAAGGTGCGGATGACGATATACCCCAACAACAGAAGGAATGCAATATGCTCTACAGTCTAATTGCAGCGCCCACGATAAAACTTGCATCGTCCAATTTTGCATTCATCGATCGGAACGACATGACCAGGACCACCAATTTTCCCCCTTGCAGTATACTTAGTGTCATTTGACAACATGCATACTTTGCGGCAGTAGCCAAACCAGTCTGATACAGTCTGTGAACTTATACATTTAGTCTGCTAGATAGTGTAATTTTGGGACAAGTAAGACTGTTGGCAGCATTGCTTTCAGTGGAGAAACAAGCATAGTTTGGCTGCACTGAATTCTTCAGTATGACTACATTATGCAGTAAGTAAATAAACAAACAATTAATAACGTTAAAAGAATTCCCTCCAGCACAAAACTGCACGAAAAGTAAAGAAATTATATTAAAAGTGATGGTTGTATATAAAAGCATCAACAAGTGTGAAGGAATTAGAAAAAAAATGCTGTGTCGCATATTAGAAAGAATAGCCCAGTTGATTGAAGCATACCCATGACACTGTTTTTGTTCCAACATGGTACACATTTTATTTTACTGCTGCAAATGAAGCAACAGACTCCCCTACAGTAGAATCAAGATCAACTTTGATATTGGTTGAACTGAGACCTTTCAAATGAAAGTGTTGTATAACATAACAATGTTTTCCATTCCATTGTGTAAGGACTATGATACAATGAAGCACAAAATTAATAATTATTAATGTTTTCCATGTTAATAAATTTATTGAGTATGTTCACTATTGATGGCTTCCAAACAAATACAAAATAATTTACTATCAAACTTGAAACTTAGGCTTTATAGGTTTGGTTTCTAACATAGTCACTTTTCAAACAACTGCTGTCTATACATTAGGTTGGATAAGGCATGTGTATGTAATTGAAAACTTTGATTATTTAGTACAAATATGATGCATTATAACAACCCTTTTAACATCTCATGCTGCAGTTACGAATACAAAAATTCCATACACATGATAACTCACCCTCTTCCTGTATTATCTGGATGTCCACCGTCAGAGAGGGCTATAGTAAGTGTGCGAGCATGATCAGCCAACACTCTATATGCCATATCAATGCCATCTTTATCTTCTTCACCAACACGACCTTGATAGGGTGGGGCTCCAGTTCCCTGTAAGCAATAATTAAATAACATGACATTCTTTACATCATTTCCATCTTTTGGAAACATGCATTTCTCATGCCTGTATCCATAAATGGCACTTTCAGTGACAACTTTTCATAGACTGCTTTGTTAGGAAAGCTTAACTTTATTGAAAGTCTTATTCATAGACAGTTTCAATACTTTAACTTTGGTTCTGAAGGTTTTATTTCATGGCCAGTTTCAAGGTTAGTTAAAATTATGAGCAAATGTGATAGAACAATAAATAATCAGGAGGGGAGAAGCAGTAAGTGAAGCAGTAGAGACAAGAAAAAAGGGAAAAGTGTAAATGAGAACATCAAAAAAGTGTGGTTAAGTATAGCAGATAAATAATGCTCAGGAACGTTAAAAATTTTGCAAATTATGAAAAATTAATATGGCTGCAGAAAATGCAGAAAGAGAAGAGATTACAGTGGAGTTGTGAGGATATGAGAAGATTTGAGGAAAAGTGACAAAATATGTAGGTAACTGCAAGAAGGATGGTAAAAGTGGCTATTGAAGCTTAATAATTTGTAATAGGGAAAAGGACACAAGAAAAGGGGAGATGTGCAAGTGAGAAATTTTGAAAAGTGAGGATAAGTAAATCCAGACCCAGTAATAAGCTGAAAAAAGTGGTAATAATTAACAAAGATACACATTTTTGCTTAATTTGGCACTTATTTTCATCATTTTTGTGCATATTTGTTTGCTTATTTTACTATTATATTGTGCTTAGAATTTTGGGCTTTAGTTAATCACATATACTTCATACATAAAAATCCTTTGAGGTTAATGAGTAATCATTTCCAAGCATTATGGAAATCTGTTTAATCAACAATAACAGAAATAACAAATCTCACTGGATACTGATAATACTCTTAACTTAACACTGTTCAAAACTTGTAAATTTATAGGTGCAGAACAGAAATGAAAGAAACTAAACAATGACTTCCTTAAACCTGCTGTTCACTTATATGTTACTGCAAGCCACTAACAGGCACAATGCATTGTGTATGGATGACTGAATTCTCAGGTGTATCTGCTGATGCGCATTTTTCCATGTGAAGGTCACAGTAAGAGAAAAACATTGTTCATTATTAATTTTTAGATGAGTCGTATTTATTACACATCTGCTTCACATAGTGAACTCGTCATATGGGAGAGAATATACATAGAAAAACATAAAAACCAACTAATGAACTTTGAAATGCAGCCAGAAGAGAATCCCACATTTAAGTTCATCACTAAATCAACAGATGGCAGCAGCAACCCCAGAATTACCCACACCACTGGATCAATGTCCTCAAAATAGGTACGAAAGTGAAGCAGATGTGTAATAAATACGACTCATCTAAAAATTAATAATTATTTCGCTTCACTGTGGAGTTCCAATACAGTTAAATCTTGAAACATTTTTCATGTTTTATTCAGCTTATACAGATATTAAACACCACAATGCTAACAAATTCATTTCTCTCAATTTACAAAATCTGTTTACTAGAACTTAAAAGGCATTCTATTATAAATACAGCATTCTACAAAGTATTAATGTCCTTGTTAGAGCAAGAGCTCATTACAGGTTTTTCGCAATACAATGCGACAAAAAAATGGTTTGTTACACTGAAATGTGACAATCCTTACCTTCTGAATAGCTTCAAACAAAGGCATGAAAAGGTCTGTATCATAGTTGGACCTCTTTTGTTGTATGACAGATACCAGCCGCTCTAAGCCCATACCACAATCAATGTGTTTCTTTGGAAGAGGTTTCAACACTCCATTTGCTTCTCTGCACAAAAACCAAATTCCTATTTATGACAGTTAAATGTCAAAATCATACCAATATAATATTTACTGGTTCTGCCTATTAAACCTACCTATTAAACTGAATGAACACAAGATTCCAGATTTCCAATACATCTGGATCATCTTGATTCACCAAATGTGCTGCATTTCGTCCTCCAATTCTATCAAAATGTAGCTCAGAGCATGGTCCACATGGACCTGTCTCACCCATCTCCCAAAAATTATCCTTCATGCTACCAGGTAGTACATGAGAGGGAGGGATGCTGAAACATTGCCAAATTGTATATTATTTTCACACAAGATAATGGTTCAGATACCTATTGTCACTTGTTAACTGCAAATCCTTGTGCACTCCTACTAAAGTAAGCTGCTGTGGGCAACATTTGCAAACCACTATCATTTCCCACTCACTGGACATACTATCAGGGTATATTATAACTGAATACTAGCTACTGTATAAGATGGTAAGAAGTTAATTATAACCATTTAACTTCTGGTTAAGAATACTGCTAACAATTATTGTTACGCTAGCAACTGAGCGCTAACAAGTATGGTGGGTTTTCATATTCTGTAGCCATTCTTGTTATGGCGACAGTTCTTCTCAACCATGTTGTTAAGCACCTGGAGCGACTTATCGCAAATTCATATGCTTTGCAGGCATGTTTTATTTTTGCACCGTTCTCGGCCCGCCAGTTCAAATAGTGCAATTGCGATCACTTAAAGCCATCTGTTCTGTACAGACCAAGTTGGAATGCAAGTGAGCTAAAAAGTCTTCGGATGAGCAATGCAATATATATATAAAATTGTGACTTTGTGGGTTCGTGAAATGAAAAGTCCAATTGCAACACTCAAAAATGTTCTTTATTTCCACCGACTTACAGTTGAACACTTGCCAATTACACAGGATAACGTAATGCACACAATTACGATTCACCGGTTCGTCCGTTACAATTCCACTGCACTCGTGATTACGTAAACTCCTACGACGCACATACGCAGTCTTCTCATCCGTTCGCTAGCTCGTCAAGCACTGACTAACTTCTCTTGCCCGACGTGTTGCTTATATAGGGTCAGCTGGCCGATCTGGAAGGTTCTAGATTAGATGAAATATCCCGTAAGTTCGAGAACACAGGTGGAAGAGAAAGAGACGGCGCAGTGATGTTTTTTTCTCCCAGCCACCCCTCGCCACCGCCACAAGACAAACGAGGGGGGCATGGCGAACGCCGACCATCCCCTGCTTGCCCGCTCTATAGGGTGTTCCGACGTTCGGGTGACACTGCTCCCTCCTCAGAGCTGGTCGTCCCGAACAGCACCATCGTAGCGTGCCAGGCAATCCAGGTGTACCACCAACATCTTCCCTCGGGGAACCTTCTGGATGCGGTAGACTACGTCGTTAATCCTCTTCACCACCCGGTACGGTCCTTGCCATGGCTGCTGGAGCTTCGGGCAGCGTCCCTTATTCCGGGTAGGGCGGTACAACCAGAACAGGTCACCTTGCTGGAACCCTTGGCTGTTGGCTTGCCTGTCATACCTGGTCTTCATGCGGTCGCTCGCCTTCTGGATGTTCTGGCGAGCCATCTCGTGCATGTCGTGGAGATGGTCCACCAAGTTCTCCACATACTCGGTCGCTGGCTGTCTCGCTTCCGGAGGGCTCCCAAAAGCCAGGTCACAAGGGAAGCGTAACTCTCGGCCAAACATTAAGCTGGCTGGCGTCATCCCAGTTGTGTCGTGTGTAGACGAGCGGTAGGCCAGCAAGAACAGTGGCACCTTGACGTCCCAGTCTCGCTGATGGCTGGCCACGACCTTCCTCAGGTGTTCCTCTAAGGTCTTGATGTATCTTTCGACCATGGCATCTGACTGGGGATGTAGAGGAGTCGTGCGGGTCTTGTTCACCCCAAGCCTTTGTAGTGCCTCCTTCATTAGGTTGGACTCAAAGTTGGTACCCTGGTCACTGTGTAGCTCTAACGGCACCCCAAATCGACAGAACACTTGCTCCACGAGGCAGTCTGTGACTGTCTTTGCCTCTTGGTTTTGGATGGCATACACCTCCGGCCACTTGGTGAAGTAGTCCACGACCACCATTAGGTACTTGTTGCCTCGGTCAGAAACTGGGAACGGTCCAGCAATGTCAACGGCGATCCGTTCGAATGGCGCTCCGACGTTGTACTGCTGCATGCGACCCCGACTCCTAGTCTGGGGGCGACGACTCGCCGCGCACACGTGACACTGACGGCACCATCTCTCAGCATCTGCTCGGAGTCTCAAACAGCAGTAGCGCTGCCGTAGTTTGTCAATCGTTCGGTTTGCTCCCAGGTGTCCTTCCGAAGTACCGGCGTGCACTTCCTCCAAGATTTCCGGAACCTTACTCCGGGGAAGTACCAACTGTTCTCTCTGCGTCTTCCCATCGGGTGATTACCATACCCGGAACAGCACGCCCTCTCTGGTCTTCAACGAGTCCCATTGGGCCCAGTACGAGTTGTAGGTGGCGCTCCTTGGTGCGATGTCCTCCCAGGTTGGTCTCGTCCCTGCCTCCACTTCCCTCAAGAGTGGCCCCAAGTCTGCGTCCGCCAGCTCCTCCCTCCTCAGGCCTGCGCTATCCCAGCCGTCCGCAGGCACTGCCACAACTACTCGGACTGCTGCGGCACGCTCCTTCTCTTCCACTCTTGTGCACTGGCCGCACTCTTCTGGACAGGATCTTCAGGACATGGCGTCTGCGTTACCGTGGCTCTTCCCTCTACGATATTCCGAGGTGAAGTCATACTCCTGCAGCTTCTGGACCCAACGTGCTGTCTGGCCTTCCAGGTTCTTAAAGCTCAATAGCCAGGTTAGGGCGGAATGGTCAGTCCTCAGGTGGAATGGCTGACCATACAGGTACTTGTGGAAGTGCTCCAAGGTCTTTACTACCGCCAATAATTCTCGTCGGGTGACGCAGTAGTTCTTCTCTGCCTTGGATGGCGTCTTGCTGTAATAGGCTATCACCCGCTCATGGCCGTCCTGGATCTGTGATAGGACACCTCCAATGCAATGGTCGCTGGCGTCGGTGTCCACAATGAAGGCGCCACCCGGTTGTGGAAATCCCAAAATTGGAGCACTGCACAGGGTCTCCTTGAGGTGCTGGAAAGCGTTTTCTGCGTCCTCCGTCCACACATAAGGCCGGTGTTCCTCTGTCAGGCGGGTGAGGGGTTTTGCGATGTTGGATAACCCCTTTATGAAGTGGCGGTAATAACTGCACAGCCCCAGGAAACTGCGCAATTCTTTCTTATCCTTTGGGCGAGGCCAATCTCTCACAGCCTGTGTCTTCTCCGGGTCTGTGGCCACTCCGGTTGCGGAGACTATGTGGCCTAAGTAGTTCACTTCCTTGCGGAAGAGCTGGCACTTCTTCGTGTTCAGCTTCAAGTTGGTCGCCTGCAGTCTCTGTAGTACCTTACTCAGATTCTCGAGGTGATCTTCAAAAGTCTTCCCGACAATGATGATGTTGTCCAGGTATAGCAGGCAGGCATCATAAGTCAGCCCTCTCATCACTGACTCCATAAGGAATTGGAAGGTAGCTGGTGCATTGCAGAGGCCAAAGGGCATAACCGTGAACTACCAGAGCTCTTGGCCCGTCGAAAATGCGGTCTTCTCCTTGTCTCTCGAGTCTAGAGCTACCTGCCAGTAGCCCGACTTCAGGTCCAGGGTCGAGAACCACTGTGCACCAGCTAGCGTGTCCAGGGTGTCGTCAATCCGGGGTAAGGGGAAACAGTCCTTCCGGGTGACAGCGTTCAGCTTTCTGTAGTCTACGCAGAAGCGCAGCTCGCCGTTCTTCTTTGTCACCAAGACTACAGGGGAACACCAAGGGCTGTCAGACTCTTCAATCACTCCCCTGGATCTCATGTCCTCCAGCATGTCTCGTACCACCCCTTGCTTCGCCAGCGGGACGCGTCTATGTGGTTGCCGAATAGGCCGGGCGTCCCCGGTGTCGATGCGGTGAAGCACTTTGTCCGTGCGGCCGTAGTCACTATCACCTTGGCTGAAGGCACGCTGGTATCGTCTTAGCAGTTTTCGAACTTTCTCCAGCTGCTCCGCGGTCAGGTGGTCGGCCGCCCTCTCTAGTAAGCCTTCTAGCCGGGGCCCCAGGTGTTGCGTCGGCAACGGCTCCTGCGTCTTGTCGATTGCTGCTACGCGTACCACGGGCTCGCACGTTCCCAACGCCGTCCCGGCCTGGACGTCGTGATCGGCGTCCGTTGGATTTAGCAGTCTCACCGGCACCTCCTCTCGGCATGGCAGCAATGCCCTGGCTACACACAGTCCGTGTACAGGCGTCTTCTGGTCCAGAATCATGTTCGTGGTTCTCTGGCCCTCCAGTCGCGCCGTCACCACCACCTCGCTCCCCGCGGGGACAACCACGTCTTCGCTCAAGACGACCCTGCAAATTCCAAGGCTCTCTTCTGGTTGACGGAGTATAACCTCTTCTCCGTTGAGCCACAGGACCTTCTTGCCGACGTCGACCGTCGCCTCATGGCTCCTGAGGGCATCCAGTCCCAGAATCACCTTCGCGACGAACACCCACAGACGCACGGCCCTCCGTGCCAAGGTCAGCTCCAGCAGGGCCTCCTTCTCCACAGGCAAGGTGTCGCCCGATGCCGTGACAAGCTGGTATGGTCGGCTCGGCTTCCTTGTAGGCAAACCCTTCGCCACGTCAGGTCTGATGATGGTCACGGCCGCCCCGGTGTCCACCAGCACGCGGCACGGCTTTCCTCTTACCCAACCGTCCGCGATGAGGCTGTCATCCATACGCCGGCTGACGGCGCGCAGTGTCACTCGAGGGGATGGTGGTGATGGCGCCGACGTGCCCCTCTCCACGACGGCCCTTACTCGTTTTCCGGCTGCTCTTCCTGGTGTGGGCAGTCTCTCTGCAGGTGTCCGGGCTGTCCACACCCCCAACACAGGCCACTAGGTGTTCGCCGGCGTCCCTCAGCTGGTCTTCTGTCTCCGGCGTAGCGGACACTCCTCGTTCTCGACGTCGGGATAGATGTTACCTTGGCCGCCTCCATCCTTAATTCCGCTGTCAAGCGCCTCGTGGATGGTTGTATAATCGCCGAGCATTAGGCGCTGACGAATCTCCGTGTCCCGTACCCCGTCGACAAAGTTGTAGGCGGCTTCCCGGGATACGAACTCCAGTGGCAGGTCAACCAAGGCCTTGCTAGCCAGCTGCTCAATCGCTATGGCGAACTCCTGCAGCGTCTCCCCCGGCTGCTGTGACCTTGCCTTTAGCTGGCTGCGGTATGCTGCGGCTAAGCGGTGGTTCCCGAAACGATTCTCCAGGGCCTCCCAGATGTCCTTGGGCGCTGCCGTTGTCTACACCGCGTTTAGGACTTCCGCGGCTCGTCCCTGGAGGCAGGCTATTAACTGTGTGGCCTCCTCCTCCGGTGACCATCTGTTGTGCTTGGCCACTGTGTCGAACTGGCGGCGGAAGACCTCAAACGTTGACGCGCCGTCATATTTGTGAGGTTTGACGCGCGCAGATGTGTCGCGTCCCGGCGCGTCGGCCTTCAAATCCTTCAACTTCCTGCCGACGACGTCCTCCACCATGGCGTTCAGGGACTTGACGCTGCTGTCGGCCTTTCCCTCCAGGTTGTTTACGCGGTTCGCGAGGTCTTCGACGTCTTCAACCATGGCGTTCAGGGACTTGGCGTTATTGTCGGCCTTTTTCTCTAGGTCATTGAAGCGGTTGGCCAGATCCTCGACGCGCTCGTCCACTTGGCCCATCCGCTTGCCCAGCTCCGTCACGTTATCCCTCACGCCGGCCAACTGTTCTTCAAATTTGGCGGCGAGAGCCTCGTTCGCCAACTTCATTTCCGTGGTCAGTTCGGCCATCTTTGCGGTCATTGTAGTGGCCAAGTTGTTTCCAGTTTCCATCTTCGCTGTTAATTCGGCCTTCATTTCTTCCATCTTCTCGGTGATGTCGTTGGCCGTCATTTGTTTCAGTTTCGCGGCCAGGTTGTTACTTGCCGCTTCCGTTTTTGCAGCGAGGTTTTCATTTGCCGTCTTCATTTCCTTCAACTCGGCGGTAAGTTTGTTATTTGCCACCTCCGACTTCGCTGTCAATTCGTTCATCTTCAAAAGCGTTTCCAATGCCGATTCCATGGCAGTAATGTTCGGTGATGTTATCGTCCCGCTTCCTGACACCAAATTACTTTGTGGGTTCGTGAAATGAAAAGTCCAATTGCAACACTCAAAAATGTTCTTTATTTCCACCGACTTACAGTTGAACACTTGCCAATTACACAGGATTACATAATGCACACAATTACGATTCACCAGTTCGTTACAATTCCACTGCACTCGCGATTACGTAAACTCCTCCGACGCACGTACGCAGTCTTCTCATCCGTTCGCTAGCTCGTCAAGCACTGACTAACTGCTCTTGCCCGACGTGTTACTTGTATACGGTCAGCTGGCCGATCTGGAAGGTTCTAGATTAGATGAAATATCCCGTAACTTCGAGAACACAGGTGGAAGAGAAAGAGACGGCGCAGTGATGTTTTTTTTCTCCCAGCCACCCCTCGCCACCGCCACAAGACAAACGAGGGGGGCGTGGCGAACGCCGACCGTCCCCTGCTTGCCCGCTCTATAGGGTGTTCCGACGTTCGGGTGACTACACACACACACACGCACACACACACGCACGCACACACACACACACACACATATATATATATATATATATATATATATATATATTGATTACTGCAGAAGTAATGTCACTATTAATTCGACATAATGATTTATAAATATAAGAATAGATACTGTTTTTTAGGGTAGTACATAATTATTTTGTAAATCTTATATGATATGAACTAAGCATTTTAAATTTTTATTTGTTTGGTAAATCAATGATTTATTGCAAAGCAATACAACAAATAACATCTTTGTACTTCTTTAAGTACTAATAACATAATTAAAATTGAATTTTGTATTTTCATTGTAATGGTCTCCAACCAGTACTGGAATGAAGTATAAGCTCTAGTGCATGAACCTTCTATTTAGCTGAAAAAGTATACCATTTTAAAATACTTAAATAATTGTGTATCATATAAAAGATGTATTTCTCCGTTAGAAATTAACGCAATTCGGATAGCAAATTCTTCCGCTCAAGCATACGGTGGTAAGACATTATATTCACACTTAGCACATAATTATATAGTTTCACGTTACCAGGATTGATATTTAAGCAATTGTCGCAAAGTGATGAAAACACAAACTAAAAGCTAAATATTTTGAATGCTTAGTATTTAATAACACTGTCCTGTGACTTTCCTGGTTTTGATGAACCATGAATGACAGAGGGCCGCAACCATGGTTTACTTTCAAATAGGTACTCAATAAGTTTCTTATACACTATCTGCAATACGTAAAAGATATGAGAAATATACAACAAAAGCTATTATGAGCTTCAGGGCGAAATATGAGTTTAAAGCTTCACTACTTGTACTCTTAGCTAAACTATTTTCTTGATAATTTTGGATCCTTCAGAAATGAACAAGGTGAATGATTTCAGCAAGAAATCAAGGAGATGGACAGGAGGTATCAGGGTTGGTACTTGAAAACAGAAGTTCCTTAATCATGACTTAACATTAGTTAACATTACCTTTCAGATCGCAAACCCGCAAAGAAAGGTTATACTTTACAGGACAGTATAATATCTTATAATAATCTGTAATCAATACTGAAATGAAATACAAGTTCTAGTGATTTCGTAATATACATGCACTATCTTCTAGCATTTAATTTGGAAGGAAGTGCTTTAATTTTGGATATTTGTTTGCTTTGGTATCAGCTGCCAAAGGAATGTGGAAGTTACAGTTTGTAGGACTTTCTGACTCAAACCAGCATTTCAAAGGTTACACGGCAGAAAATTAAATGTAAATGCTTGATTACAGGATGATTCTGACGGAGAAATGAATCTCAGAGCAAACATTTCTTCGACATGTTCTTAACTATAGTGTAAATGACAAGAGATCAAAAGTAAGGTTAGAAAACTCTCTACGTATTTCTCGTGTAAGCATTACTTTCCATTATTTTCTAAATCAATTTCCAGCAAGGAAACAGTAGTATTGCTGGCGCTAACAACATGGTCTCGCCTCTTGTTATCCTTAACCATAACTTTCTTCCTCTCAACAAGATGTTATAGTCACGATGTAACACAATAACAAATGGCGCTTAGCCAGTGGTTAGGGGCTTTAACATGTGGTTCAGCTTCAACCAGACATTGCAGAATAGCCCTGTATATGACGAAGATTGGAGGTGTATTGGAAGATATGTTAAACAACATAGTTGTTTATGCAAAACACATACATGGCTAGTCGGTGTATGTACACTCTGTTCAGATGCATTCACAGCAACTTGTCATACATCGGCAGGCATGAGAAATACTATGTACTGTGATTGAATATTGTGACAAGGAGAAAGAAGAGGGAATCAAAATCCCTTTGTGTCAAGTAAAAAACAGGCAGCCGCAATGGTAATTTATATTTGCATATAATAATTGCCTAATCTTTCATATCAGACACACAGCTCCTAAGTGCTTTATTTGTTAGGCGTGTTTGGAAGAACTTAGTGACAGTGATGCCCAAATTAATTGATAAAACTATCTGCAGTCAGTTTTTCACACTATGTCACCTATATTTTGATTTTGTGAACTATGAACTTCTTTATCAAATTATCAACTGGTGGGATATCCAAGTCTTTATATTTCGGTCTTTATAGATCCATATTAAGATGTTCTCCCATGTCAGTTTGCTATGAATTAACACACCTTTTAATAATTTTGGATATGGGTCAAGGTGATATAAACACACCCGAGATACAAGTTCTGTCTTGCAAACCTTAAGATGCATCTCACATGTAGACGAATAAAAACACTTCATCTCAGCATTATGCTTCACTCTCTAAATGCATTACAGATGCTGACAAGAGAAATCCCAAATTGTATGTGAATAAAATGCTACTTTGTGTCACTGACATAAGAAGCATCACATATTTATTGAGACTGCCCAGTAGAAGTAATTCAGACCAGGTTGAGAGTGCTTTGGCTGAGTTTATGATGGTTTACCAAGATAGAAGAAAAATTTAAAAAGTACAAGGAAATCTCCTGAACATAATTATAAGGAGCTCCATCGGTTAAGGAAAGAAAACGTAGAATGGTTGGTACAAAATTTGTTTATTTTTTCAAGTGTTCTTTAAATTTATAGCTGTGCCCTTAAGTTGCAAGATATATATTTTAACTTTACCTAATTAATGTCTAATGCTCTTTAGAAATACAAATGTAGTTCCTATAGCTTCTAAGTTATGCTGCCAGACACAAGAGCTTTTCCTAAAAATCTCAGATGTTACATTCACATGACTCACTACCTCTATTGTTTATTAGCGTGTATAGAAATTATTCTTAAGTTCATTTTTCCATCTACTTTATTTTACTTAAAATTCTACAACTTTGCAGAAATAACTACATATTTCATTATACATGTAAAGGAAGTAGCAATACTTTAAGAACTGAATGCTTTAAGTATATTGGCATTCAATTGTAATGAAAAAATCAAATCATTAATTACAGATGTTGGAAATAGCTTATGCCACAAAACCTTTGTTTGGAATAAATTGTGTATAATAAAGAGATCTATTTTTGTGTAGTATGCTTGTGGCCATCAGTTAACATTACGTAAAATTATCCAAAATGCCTTAGGGGATTCCCAGTAATCTTGAAATATATATTTTATTGGTCTTTTTGTCTTGTAAATACATTTAATTGCACTTCAATAAAAATAATTACAGCTATTTTTGAAAGAATCAAAAGTTTCAAAAAGTCTATATAAAGAATGCATTCCCAGAAAGCTTGAAATAATTTTATTTGTCTAATAAATATATTTAAAGGTCCTATGAGTAAGGACTATGATACAATGAAGCACAAAATATAATTTTGAATCGAACTAGCCGAGCTTCATACATTGCTAGTGTTTAGCTAGAACGCTTTGTTACGACCTTCCCAACAACTTCAGCAAAGGTTGACTATTGAATGTTGATTTAGTGAACTCCTTGGAGGCAGTAGAGGCATCTCTGTAGTATCTTGAAGAACTTAAAAGTTTGGGTTCTCTTCAAAGGTGGTGCCAAAATTGAACAGTTTTCCTTCATATTTCTTCCCATGTGGTTAATGAAGTTGGACCCTGAACACTTTTTAATAAGTGATTTCTTGTTCTATATTGTGATTATCATTCCAAAAATGGTACGCTACCGTCGGTTTGTGTATTTCTTTGTTCCTGATGCTCCTAAGATGCTATTTAAGTCTAATGTTCGAATTCCTTTTAGTTTTTCCAATTTAAAAGTTGTCACAGCCTTTGCAGTTCATCCGGTACAACCTGACTTTTCGTCTGTGGGTTTCCTTTGTATTATATGATTTCAACAGGTGTTGTACACTGAATTTGTTCTGTGGGGCCAAAGTAATGCTGTGTTCTTTGAAGACTTTTTGGAAAAGGTATGTAGTTCCGGGATGATATGTAAATTTTTTGTATGAAGGTTTATTACTGATTGGGAAAAAAGTAGTTATTTGTCTGCATCTCTGTTGTCTTTTGAATTTATTAATTTACTTTTTGACCAATTCAGCAGAGAATCTATTGTATTCTGCAACGTGAATTATATGATTGCACTCTTTGATATATTCCATCTTGTTTAAGAGTACATTAACCAGCATGCAAGTTAAACTGTTGATAACAGCATGCTTGTGTTGTCTTGGGTTGTATCCAATTGATTTAATGAAATTTTCTGTGTGTTTCTTTCTTAAATATGCCAAATTAAAGTTTTGTATTTTCTGACTAGCTTCAAGTCTAAGAAAGGGATTTCACTGTTTGCCTCTTTTTCTATGGAAAATTTTATTGCAGGATTTTATAAATTAAATAGTCTTAATGCATCACCCACCTGTTTCTCATTTAGTATTGCCAGAAGTCATCCACATATCTATACCAATGTTTGTAAATTAGTGAGAATGCCTTTGTGATATGGTTTTAAAAAAGCTCATGAAAAGGTCTACCAAGAAATGGGGACAATGGGTTGCCCATAGATAGTCCTGATTTTTGTTTGAAAAATTTGTCATTGAATGTAAAAAAGGGACTGTTCAATGCAGATGTTTGTTAAGTGAAGGTATTCCTCTACGATATTCTGGTCTAACTGTAAGGTCTGAAGCCATATTTGCATGTACTTCATGAGTTTGTCTTCAATTCAATTCAAATTTATTCATCCTTTAAAATCAAATCTGTATATAGTACCTTGATATAGGATACATCAGTAAATTTACACTTTATATTACAAAGTTAAACATCAAATATACCTAACTTACATTCAATTATAATGTAACACAAACGGGATATAATTATAAATGTCTCTTGGCACACTTGGGAACAAAGAGATTACATCGAAAGATACCATTTGGTCGGTGGGAGAAAATTCTAGGTCTTTAATTTTTTTTATGAATTCCAACAAATTTTTAATACTGTGGCCTTCAAATTTTGGTAGATCCTTAAATTTCTTGTTTAGCCATTTGGAAAGTTTGTAGCAGGTGTGTTTATGTTGTTAATGATAGGGCACATCTTATTTCCTGTTTTGTGAACTTTGGGTAATCCGTAGATGTTAACTACTGTGGGGTTGTCTGGTTTCAAACTTTGTTTTATTTCTTTTGGTATTATCATTGTAACCTTGACTATTTCATTTAACCATTTTACACACTTATTTAAAGGATCAGACTTTATTTCCCAGAATTCATCACCTACCAATAAATCTGTCATTCTAGAAATGTAGTCCTGCTTGTTCATGATGGTCGTCTTATTTCTACATTCTCTATGCATAATAAATATTTATTAGGTCAAGCCCATGCAATAAATACGTATCAAAATATACAAGTTTAAACAAGGTCTACCTGGAAGCTCTAAGACTTCCCCTCTAAAACCAGGAAGCACCGAAGCATTCCATTGTTGTTTCCTCAGGCCAATACCTTGTGTCTAAAAACACCCCCCTTTTGTGTGGAAGTGGATATGGCACTCTAGCATGTCAACCCATTCAGAAAAATGACCAAAAACCTCAATACGGCTGCTTGTGATCTAGCACACCATGCTACTAGCTCTGCTGGCTGGTATCCAGGTTTCTCTTAGGTGTCTCTCATTGCTGTCTGGGCAGTCAGGACAGCCAGACATGCTCAGCCTGTGGGTGGCAGGTATCACTGTCCCTTAGAGACCAACCCAATCCAAACAGCTCCCATTCAGGACGGGCTCGAATGTTCAGCCCCACTATTTCTAGTATCATCAGAAGTATCACGAGTACTAGAGGTCCATTGCGCTTGCACCACAGCAGATGAAGGGTTCGGAACCCCGCTTACAGAAACCAAAATATACAAACTACATTCACAATATATTCTTTATATGGAGAGGTACATTTGTCACATGCCATTCAGAGACCTTACATGCCATGTCAAGAGACTTAAATGTGCAGGCCATTTAATTAGAATGGAGGAACTTCCTAGTTCCAAAGAAGATGTTCTCAGGAGATTTTGGAGAAGGAAGTTCTGCAGGAAGACCACATAACAGATGGGAAGATGGTATAAGGCAGGATGCAGCCCATGTCCTTAGGATCTGGAATTGGAGAGTTGTACAAGATCTTTAAGGCTGGCTGAAAGCAACTGGGGAGACCATAGTATACAGACATGCCAATGTGCCATAGTGTAGTGTAGCATATTTGAGTATATATATATATATATATATATATATATATATTGCTATTTTTGAGTATTTTCATGTACAGAATACTAAATTGTAATATTACTACAACTTTTCTTCTGGGGGAGGGGGATATTAAAATGTAGAATTATCTGACCATTAAGTTAGAGAACAGAATTTTTTATGGCAGCGACAAATACTTGCAGGGGTCCCCCAGATATAAGTGAGTGAGAAAGAGAATGCGTGAGAGATATATAACATTCTGTCGCTTGTGAAATAGTGCAAGCAGCGGTGTCAAAATCATGCCTATTACTGAAATAAAAATTATTTTTAACTATCTATTATTCTACACCTGCAGTTTCATTCTTTACTAGTTTAGCACCACAATTCATGAAAAAGTAATTTAGTTCAACTTACCCTAAATTGATCCAGATTTGTTTACATTCATCATCAGGTTCTAGACCTGCAGCTTTGTCTCCACCGAAGTATGTCACATACAAATGATCAGGTGGCAGCTTAAACACTTCAGTAAGAAGTTCCCACGCCCAAGCACAAATCTCTTTCTGCAGCAAACACAAATGCACAATATTTTTTTAGACTCAAACACAGATTGTTTTTGGAGCTTTGGAATGCAATGTAATGTTGTGTATATGCAAGATTTACTGTATGCTCATGACAAGAAGGCTAGAGGGATATGAAGGGCAGAGGAGCCTGAACCATTGATCTGCTCCGGTAGCAGATCCGTTTACAAGGAAATGAGTTTATGAGTCACCCATACTGCCAGATCTAATGTTTGTTATAACGATAGGTATGTATAGGTGAGCTATGTGACAACACTTGTGTATTTTAAACAAGACTTCCATCCTTGTCATTCTCGGAAGGAGAGCATACAACCCGAGGAGACAGCAAAAGTGATTACGTTGCACATTCCTCTAGCTTGCCATCTTGTCCTGGGCAATCAGTACTTAACTCTCAGAACTTTCAACAAATCAAATAGGAAGGAAATACTGATAGAGAAAAATCCCATGGTTACATTTACATTACTTTCTTTGCCCATTCTTCTACAAAGTATTATTATAAAAGCTTACTTTTCTCTCTACAACATGAGATAAATATTTGCAGATACAGTTTTACACATTTCATATAAGTGCATAGGATACAGGAGGCTGAAGCATAGACAAAACTTAAGAAATACGTACAAAACAAGCTAACAACAGTGAAGTAACAAATGCTCAATAAAATACAATTATTTATCAGAAACTTCATTTATCTTTTAAGAAAATTGATGAAATTTCCACAGAATTCAGAGACTAGTTTCGTAAATAAATATTTTGCATCTTCAGTCACTGTCTCTTGAATTCTGTGGAAATTTCATCAATTTTCTTAAAAGATAAGTGAAGTCTGTCACAAATAATTATATTTTACATAGTTTAAAGAGTAACTTGCTACATGGCTTGAATTTGATGTCATGAGAAACAGGATAGCTTTAATTGAATTTTAAAAATGGAACTTCAATTAATGTCAGTAACTTCACTTTTCAAAAATCTTCCAGACATTAGTGGGAACAGCCACTTGACACTTCAGGAAAGTAAAAAAGTACTTGAAAATGTAAACCATTAACAATGAATATATTGCAAATATATATGTCACTACAAAAAATGTGTGACAAATTGCATATTTTAATGAGATTATATATTTGACCTAAGTTCTTCTGTACCTTATGATTTACCAGTAAGACTATTCTGAGTGCTATTTCACATTGCCAAAACTGTATATAGATATGATTTCTTTTTCTACTTCATGGTTTGGGCTTCACCATGCTCCTGCTCCAAATTGCTGATACCATTGGCTCTTTGATCCACCTGGTCAACTAATCACAAACCAATGGGTAGACGTGACTCAGAAGCAATAGATAAGGCAATGTGTTTAGGAGACTGATACTCTTTATTAATAACAAAAAGCAAAACCATATCCGTATTCAAAACTAAAGCTCAAATTGGGGCAGGGCCAGCCATAAAAACAGATCAATCAGAGGACAACCAGCATATCCCAGAGCATATAAATGAAACTACAAGGGAAGAAAAGAGACCAAATCACAGGTGACAACCATGTTTTCAAACCTTCCTCTGTTACTTGCTTGTAAGTGTTAAGCTAACATGAAGAATAATACTACATTAGAGGGAAGGCCTATGGATTCCATTAGCTTGAGGGGAGACTAAATGGTACAAATTGTCTAAAAATAACATTTGTAATTTCTTTTACAATCTTATTAATTGGAATTTCCAGTTTAATTGAATGTATAATTTATTACTGTAGGCACAATTCTTACATTAAAAATACATTTTTAAACTATTACTGCAAGTCATTTTCCTGTGCTTAAAAAAAAAAAAAAAAAAAAAAAAAAAAGTAACTATGACATTACTATAAAAATATAATAATTTGTAACATAAAACTTCACTGATCTTAAAAGAAAATGATGAAAATTTTCTTTTAATTGACGAGGATCGCAATTTCATGAAAACTCACTCACATCATCAACTCAAACAACCTCGTTAACATTACGATCACTAGATGTCACTATGTTTTTGCAAATACTACCAAAATCTGAAAATGAAATAAAGTTAAAAACAGAATCGACTGCCAGTATTTCAAAATTCATTACACATTGTTTATTTTTTAAAATAAATAATTTTTCCAAAACCATTAATTCTATCGGACATTTAATGACCAAAAATGATCTGATAAATCCGCCATAGCAGATCATTTTTGGTCATTTAACCATGAAATAAATCTAGAAGTTAAATTATTAAAACAATTAAATGGTCTGGGAAAAATTATTTTAAAGAATAAACATCACGTGATGAATTTTGAAATACTGGCAGTCGATTCTGTTTTAAAAGTTTATTTCAATTTCAGATTTTGGTAGTACTGGCAAAAACATAGTGACATCTAGTGATTGTAACGTTGACGAGGTTGTTTGAGCTGATGATGTGAATGAGTTTTCACGAAATTCCGATCCTCATCAATTAATAAGAAAATTTTCATCATTTTCTTTTAAGATAAGTAAAATTTTATGTTACAAATTATATTTGTTGCTTCACTGTAACTAGCTTCATATTTTATGTAACTATGACATACTTTGGAGTAGAGATGTAAACTTTAGCCAATATTTTAAGGAAGTTTTGCTCTCAAAATGGGTACTATTGTTATGTATGGTAGCTTCAGGTGCTCTAGTCATGTACTATTTTTCTTTGCAAATTTATGCAAGTTTATGCAATTTTGTTTTTAACTTTCTCTGTAAATGACATTTTCTGATATAAATGATACCTTTTCTCAAAAACTATAAGATGGGTAAATTAAATTTTAGGTTAAGAAAAACAACTGTTAAGGGTGGTGCGCACCAATTTAAGAGTTAGCTCTACTTCCATAGTTAACCACTATTCAAGTCACACTCAACTTCCATACAAGAATAAAGCAAACAAATTTTGGAAGTATTTTAATACTTTCAAATACTCCCTTCATGTAATATGTTACTACAGAAGTAAACAGAGCAAAAATAAAGGTTAGAATTTGCTCACATGATTTGTTTAGAGACAGCTGCGCCGTGGTCAAGTGGTTACACCCTGAACTTTCGCCATGGAATCCTGGGTATGATTCAAGGCAACCGCAAAGTAAGATTTGTGGCAGACAGCACAACGCTGGGGTGGGTTTTCTCCGGTTTCCACCACCATCATTCCCCCAATTCATTGCTCCATCATCACCTATCATTCATCCCACCCTCATACTATAATCCACTTCTCTCACCCTCACACCAGGCATTGGGCTGATCACCCATCCTGTTCTCTATCAGATCCAAAGCTTTGGTTCTTCAGACCCGACCTTAAGGGATAGAGGAACAAGAATCCCCTAACACTGCAATAAGTGGTATACTAGGGATACGGTAAAGAAGATTTGTTTGGAATAACTTGCCTGGCAACTAATCTACAATACTGTATTGCATAAGGAAGAAGATATTTTAACATGTTATTGAATGACATTGATGATCTCAACAAAGAAAGCAATAGAATGCAATAAGGCATATAGTTTTGGTAAGACGAGATCAATAGGATGCCTATACAGAGAGGAGAGGAGAGGAGAGAAGAGAGAGATTAAGGAACATTCTGAGATTAAAAAAACAATCTGCTACATTCATTTTGAACCTGCTTGATGTAATGCATCATGCAATTGTCATGCATCTTGCAAATGTTTCGTATTGCATTTCATTATAGGCAATCTTATTAACATTCATCATGTGTCTGCTGGTTGTATCTTTCATCGCATTGTTAGAGCACTTTTGACATTGAGGGTTAGGTACATAAAACTGTAGGAATGTAAAAATAAAAAAAAAATAAAAAAAAAAAGGCAATTCTTCACTTTTGTAGCTGAAACTGACAGCATGCATATTACTTTTTGTGCAAATTGGTGCAAATGATGAACCTTCCCAAAATCAGAAAGGACATTTTGCCATCAAAAAGGCAGTGATTTGCAATGCAAATATAAAGATAGGAACATTATTTCCAAAAATTTTAACCTGCTCTTCATATATTTCCCATTTCTAGCAGCACACATTTACGACTTCCCAAACATTCCTGTTCCATTATGTTTACATGATTTTTTTTTTTTTTTTTTTTTTTTTTTTTTTTTTTTTTTTTTTTTTTTTTTTTTTTTTTTTTTTTTTTTTTGCACTCTGCAACTGTTTAAAATGAATTTTCATGATTTCTGCCAACAAACATTTCTCTTAATGAGTATAGACTATGATACAATGAAGCACAAATTATAATTTTAAGTCAAACTAGCACCCCGTACTCCATATATTGCTAGAGTTTACCTAGAATGCATCTAGTTAGGACCTTCCAAACATCCTCAGCTAATGTTGACTGTTGTATTTAACCCAAGGAGTTCATCCAATTAAAATTCAACCGTCGACATTGGCTGAGGATGTTAAGAAGGTCCTAACAAAACATGTTCTAAGTAAATACTAGAAATATATTGTCACCCGATCGTACAACACCACTGGCAGAAAGAGGGGACAGATGGCATGAAGGCCACGCCTACTCCTATGATGGAATGGCTCTTGCTCTGGGAGTGAGGAAGATGGATGGCGCTAGGCCACGCTTACGCTAATACGTAGCGTTAATGACGTACTGAGTAGAGAGGTGGTGTGGAGAGAAATAACCAGAAATTACTGGACCCCTCTCCTGCCGCCTTGAAAGACTGATCCTTTGCTAATTATCGGGAAATCTCTAGATACTGCAATTTTTATATATAAGTGATGCATTGGACAAGTTAGTTTTTGGCAGGAAGCCATAAGAGAAGAGTGAAGTGTTAGCGAACAGTGTGCAGACAGACTGGCAGATTGCGTACAAGTTATCAGAGGTGCACGAAGCGTATTTCTATGGGAATAAAGAACGCTCTGAATTTCTGCAAGTTGGATTTTAATCCTACGAACCCGCCAGGAGTGGGACATTACGTCATGGAGGCTGCATTGGCACAGAATCTAGAGAAGCTGGAGACGGCAAATAACTTGGCCGCGACGATGACCGCAAAAATGACCGAGTTAACAGTGATGACGGAAACGGCAAACAACAACCTGGCCGCAGAGCTGAAAGAATTGAAAGTGGCTAACGACAACATCGCCGCAAAGTTTGAGGAGCAGTTGGCCGGCGTAAAGGAGAACGTCACGGAGCTAGGCGAGCGTGTCGAAGACCTGGCGAGCCGCGTTGATGAGCTGGAAGAAAGGGCCGACAGCAGCGTCAAGTCCCTGAACGCCATGGTGGAGGACGTCGTCGGCAGAAGGTTGAAGGATTTGAAGGTCGATGCGCCGGGACGCGACACAACATCTGCGCGCGTCAAACCTCCCAAATACGACGGTTCGTCAAGGTTTGAAGTTTTCCGCCGCCAGTGGACGTGGTTGTCCCCGCGAGAAGCGAGGTGGTGGTGACGGTGCGACTGGAAGGCCAGTGAACCAGGAACATGATGCTGGACCACAAGACGCCTGTGCATGGACTATGTATAGCCAGGGCATTGTTGCCGTGCCGAGAGGAGGTGCCTGTGAGACTGCTAAATCCAACAGACGCCGATCACGACGTCCAGGCCAGGAAGGAGTTGGGAACATGCGAGCCCGTGGTCAGCGTAACAGCAATCGACAAGACACAGGAGCCGGTGCCGACGCAACACCTGGGGCCTCGGCTGGAAGGCTTACTGGAGAGGACGGCCGACCACCTGACCGCAGAACAGCTGGAGAAAGTTCGACAACTGCTGAGACGATACCAGCGCGTCTTCAGCCAAGGTAACAGGTACTACGGCCACACGGACAAAGTGCTTCAGCGCATCGACCGGAGACGCCCGGCCTATTCGGCAACCACCTAGACGCATTCCGCTGGCGAAACAAGGGGCAATACGAGACATGCTGGAGGACATGAGATCCAGGATACGACAGGTAAGCCAACAGCCAAGGGTTCCAGCAAGGTGACCTGGTCTGGTTGTACCGCCCTACTCGGACCAAGGGACGCCACCCGATGCTTCAGCAACCATGGCAAGGACCGTACCAGGTGGTGAAGAGGATTAACGACGTGGTCTACCACATCCAAAAGGTGCCCCGAGGGTGGTACATCTGGATCGTCTGGCCCACTACGATGGTGCTGTTCGGGACGACCAGCCTTGAGGAGGGAGCAGTGTCACCCGATCGTACAACACCACTGGCAGAAAGAGAGGGGACAGATGGCATCGAGGCCACGCCTACTCATATGACGGAATGGCTCTTGCTGTGGGAGTAAGGGAGATAGATTGCGCTAGGCCACGCCTACGCTAATGCGTAGCGCTAATGACGTGCCGAGTAGAGACGTGGTGTGGAGAGAAATAACCAGAAATTACTGGACCCCTCTCCTGCCACCTTGAAAGACTGATGCTTCGCTATCGGGAAATCTCTAGATACTGCAATTTTTGTATAAAAGTGGTGCATTGGACGAGTTAGTTTTTGGCAGGAAGCCATTAGAGAAGAGTGCAGTGTTAGCGAACAGTGTGCAGACAGATTGGAAGATTGTGTACGAGTTATCAGAGGTGCACAAAGCATATTTCTACGGGAATAAAGAACGATCTGAATTTCTGCAAGTTGGATTTTAATTCTACGAACCCGCCAAAGCCACAATATGAAGTATGGAGTACTATCAGAGGTGCACGAAGCATATTTCTACGGGAATAAAGAACGATCTGAATTTCTGCAAGTTGGATTTTAATCCTACGAACCCGCCAAAGCCACAATATGGAGCATGGAGTACTAGTTCAACTCAAAATTACATTAAACATTTCTCTTTCATATATTTTTCCTCATTTTCATACTACACATCAAGTTATCCAGGGTTTAAGTTAATTGATGAAAATTAATCATTTCTTCACACTAGCTGTATACAGGCTAAAGTATTGGATTGATAGAGTCGACATGAAAAGTTCAATGCCACGGCTGGGATTTGAACCACAGTGTTAAAATGATGAAGGCTGGGACTCAAGTACTTACAATAGTAAGTCACCACAAACAGTGTATCTCGGATGCGAGAGTCCCTAGTGGTTTACCGGGGGAATATGAGTCAATTGGACAATTTAATGTCATGACAGCAAATTGGTCATGGTACGAGGGGCAATCAAATATAAACAGGCCTTTCGTTTCACAAAATTTATTCATGAAGAATAATTGAAACTGACATTTTTCTTACTTTTCTACATATTCACCCATCTTTTCTATACATCTGTTCCTACGGACAGGCAGTTTTTAATTCCAGTTTCAAAGGAAGTATGAGGACGGGTGTGGAGCCAGTTGCACACGAAGTTTTCACCGGCGGTTGCTCTCCACTCCTCCTCCACTCCAGACTGGCCCTCTTTAATATGGGTGTGTAATGATGCACCCATGTCTCATCACAAGTGATAATTCTGTCCAGAAAAGCATCACCCTCCTCTTCGCAGAGCATGAGAAGCATGTGACAAATTTGAGCTCGCACTGCTTTCTGTTCTGCAGTGAGATACCACAGAACCCAACAAGCTGACACTTTTCTCAATTTCAGCTCCCTTCAAATGATTGATTGGGCACTCCCCCATAGCTTATGAAAAGTTGTCAACAAATCTCAAGCACTGTGATGTGGCGATCCCCTTCAATAATGTCTTGAACAGTTTGGATGTTTTCTGGATGGATGCTGGTGCATGGGCAGCAAAGGTGGGCCAAGTTTTCAGCACATTCACCTCCATCATTAAACTCATGGCACCAATGTTTAACTCTGGACCATGAAAGGGTTCTTTCCCCAAACTGTGGGAGTAACCGACGGCAAATTTCAGCTCCACCGACATTTTCATTGACAAGAAATTTGATTATTACTCGTTGCGCAACAGCTGGATGCACCTCTCTCTCAGACATCTCGGCAGCAACTGAGGGACAGAGCCAAAAGAGTTCCCAAGGCCACTGTCCCCTTCCAGGGACCTCACTGCATGTGCTGTAAAAGCCTCGAACCCATACGGTACTCTATGCGTGCGTAGTAAACAAAGGCCTGTTAATATTTGATTGCCCCTCGTAGCTCAATGGGTTAGAGTGACTGGACGGAAACCAGTAGATCTGTAATTCAAATTGAATTTTTTATGTCGACTCTATTTATCCGGGATTCTTTCAAGTAAATCAATACTACGCAAATAATGAGTCCTTACTTCCATAGTAGCAACTAAAAGAATAAATTGTAATTGAGCTCTCCAACATTGTTTCTGAGTAAATTATCCCTACTTCATAGTATGGATTTCTTTAGTAAGTGTTACTTACAAAATAATTTACTCCATCATGGTGAATGCTGCCGTAAGTGTTGTTGTAGATCTACTCTGGTGTTTGAGGCAGTCTTTGCCCATTAGGAACCTGGTTGAGTCCTCCCAGCACTCAACACCTCAAAGTAAGGAAGGTGACGAGTGAGGATTACGGATGGGGGAGGTTTCCTAGACACATCGGGGTTTTCCTCGGGGTTCGCTCTGCATGGACTCTCTTCTTTGTTCCAGGGTATGGGATACGTCCTGACTGGATGTGGTATGATCAGCGAAGAAAACACCTCGACTGTTCCATGATCAATTTATTCGCTACAGTAATTAGATACCTCACTCGCCACCCGTAAAGTCGCTGTTTGTAGACTCATGTGTTACTGGTGGTAACGAAAGAGTTCTTTACACGTGTTAAGTATTCAGTGCATTCCTACCGCACTGGTATGTACGACGTGGTTCCACTACGCCCAACCGACAGAGAGTCTCAACTATCAAAATCACGGATCCACAATCTCCTGGATTTCCTCCTCTATCGTTACATTTTGAATTTTTGTGTGAATCACGTGTGTAAGTTCTAAACTGTAATTGGTTGGTTTCAATTTCGTGTTTAAACCATCGTATGAATTTTGTATGTGCGCATGACTGAACCTTGGTAGGAAGTTTCCCACAGGGTCCACTTATTTAATTTCGAGGCACGTACGCTGCAAACTTTTAGGAATTCGGATAACCTAAGTATTGATCACATACGTATTGGCATGGAAGAGAGACAGGGTGGCAGACGAACCTTCCACATGGTTCGTAGGCTAACCTAATATTATTTTGATAGAACATATATTAAGCGACTTTATGTTTATGACCAAGGGGAACTGTTACATATGCCCTTAAGATAATTTGGGTCAGCGCTTCAGTACTCTGATGCGGTGTCCAAATTCTCTTAAAATCCCATCATTATTTATAACACGGCACTTGGTATTAGGACGATATGTGTAGTGGTGTTTCTTGGGTTGGCTAGTGTTATTTTAGTTATTTCGTGTAATGTTGCTGTAGTGGTTTGGTGGCGAGCGAGTAACAGTACAAATATAATTATAATAATGTACAATATGTCAATTACCTATACATATACAATACAATGTTACTTAGACTCTAATATTCTAACAGCATATTATCAGTTAGTACCTCATGTCACGTAACGTATGAGTTCTGTGTTCATTATGAATGTTGCTATCACACATGACACTAATGTTTTTGGCTTACAGATCACTGTTACACTGTTCGTATCTGCATCCAGATGTATGTGTGCATACAACTCCTTTACTGTTATCAAAACCTAAAGCTAACACACATATATTTACATATACTTCACATCTCTTTTTCTTTTATTCCCATAACACAGTTACCTTCCTTCAATGTACCTGGTACTTTCTGGCTTCAGCCATAATTGTAATCCTATGAAATAAGGCAATCATTGAAAGAAAGAAAAAGTTAAATAAATAACCTGTAAGAAAATCCTCTTTACTTTTTTTAATGTCAAACTACAATGAGGGGCCTTGAGGTGTCATACGAATATCATGTCGCATCTGCCCAAGCGGTTCTCCTGTCTGAACTCTACCGGTCTCACAGCAAAATGCTCAATGCTTAGCGAAGGTGCGTATTTATTTATGCTTATTCACCTCCCCATAGGGACGTAATGCACTGATGTGATATTTGCCTATGGGTTTACCCGTTCTTACATCTTGTAATATGTAGGTTATATCTCCTACTTGACCAGTTATCTTCACAGGTCCCTTCCACAATAAATTTAATGTTTTGTAAATTTTTTTTGTTAGTGAGGATTTATTGAAATTCCTCACTAGTACTTTGTCATTGATTTGTGGCTCCCATTTATGTAAATACCTTTTCTGTTTTGCAAGCCTTTTGTCTGCTTTGTCCTTTGCGCGGGCGAATGCCTTTCCTATCCTTTCAGCATTGCACTCCAGTATACTTGGTAAAGACGCTGGAACTCCACTGATAACCGGTTCGTGTGTCCTACCTGTCATCAGCTGGACAGGTGATGAGTGGTTTGTGTTGAGTGGTTCATGATCCATTCTATGTAAGTTAAGCACTGGGGCCACGTCGTATGCTTCATGTGGCATATTATTCTGAGATAGGCATTTAAATCTCGCATTACTCTTTCGCATGGGTTAGAATTTGGGTGGTAATTGCTGATATGGTAAATCTTTATATTTGCATCGTGTAGTTTGGTTACGAATTTTCGGCCGTGATGCACAGAAGCATTACCTACAAGGATTGCATTAATTTTACCATATTTCTGAGCGTAATCTTTTACTATTTTGTCCGCGCAGGTCGCACTTGTTAACTTTTTCATGGGGTATAAACTTACAAATTTTGACATCACATCAACCAATACGAAGGTGTACTTTAAGCCTGCCCTTGCTGTCGGTTAAGGGCCGTGAGCGTCAACTGCTACTAGTTCCAAAGGGAATTGCCTTAATATTGCCTGAGGAGGTCAGTCAAATCGTTTATTAAGCGGTTTCGCTCTTTGGCACAAATCACAAGTTGCAACAAACGCTCTTACTTTCCTACCTATCTTTGGGAGGTATAAGTGTTCGGAGATAACTAGGCTCGTCCTCTCCACACCTGCATGAATTAGTGCCACATGGTAGGCTTATATAATTAGTGCTTCCAGAGCCGCTGGTACATATGCTTTCCATGCTGGGGCATGCTTATCTACTAGCTTGTAAATCACGCCATCCATTTTTCCAAACTTCGTTTTGTTCTCAGGACAGATAGGTGGCACATTCTCCCATATTGCAGCTAATTTGCTGTCTTCCTGTTGATATTTCTGCAACAATTTCATTTCTTTTGCGACGCGGTTATTTAAATGTAAGTCTAGCTTGAATATTTTCAACTCTCCTTGAGAGCATCCTATTGCTTCCGGAAGGTTCTCTCCTACTTTAATCCTGGATAGTAGGTCGCTGAAAACGTTAATGCTCCCTGGGATATGCCTGATGTCTACGTTGTAGGACATTATTTCATGGATGTAACGCGATAGCTTACTACTGGTCATTTTGCAGTTCTTTATAAACGATAAGCTTATATGGTCCGTGTACTCTATGATTTGTTTGTTGTATATGTAATGTTTGAATTTCTGTATTGCAGAGAATATTGCACTAATTTCCTGTTCGGCCACGCAGGCAATGCGTTCCGTTCGGCTTAAGGATCTGGATGCCGTTGCAATTATGCGCATTTCGCCATCTTAGAATACCTGTGCTAGGATGCAGCTGTACGCTACCATTGAAGCATCAGTGTATATAAGAAATGGTAAGTTCATTCGTGGACGTGTGAGGAGAATGGAGTTGCTGAATAAATATTTTAACCGTTGGAAGGCTGTCTCTTCCACGGCAGACCACCGCCATTTTGTATTCGTAAGTAACAACGCTCTAAGCGGTGCTGTCTCCTTGGCGTAATTTATAAGGTATCTACTTTGATAACCTAAAATACCTAGAAACTTTTTTACTTGACGTTTTTTGGACGTGGTATATTTAGTACTGCTTCGATTCTCTCCTTGTCTGGTGATACACTTTCTCCTGAAATTGCGTAGCCTAAAAATTTCACTGATGTTTCAAAAAATTTAAATTTTTCCCAATTTAGTGTCATGCCACAATTTTTTAATTTGTTAAACTTGGTTTCAAAATGGTCAAGGTGTTTGTCGACGCTCAAGTCATGAAGTAATATATCATCCACATATTGAGATATGTATCCCTCCGATTGTATACCAAATATGGTGTGCATGGCTCTTAAGAAACCCCTTCCAGATACGCTCAGTCCAAATGCACGACGAAATTGATAAACTCTTCCCTGGTGGATGAATCCTAAATATTTCCTGAGTTTTGGCGAAATTTCAATTTATAAGTAAGAATTAGTTAAATCAAGTGACGTGAACCATTGCTTATTTCCAATATCAGCGAGGATTTCTTTGATATTTTCTGTGCGCATGTCTGGGATTATGTAGTGGTTCAAATTTTGTGCAATTGTCAATCTCACTGTACCATCTTTTTTCTTTACGATACACAAAGGTTGTACATATGGAGTGTCCGAAAACTATAATTCCTTGTTCCAACATCTCGTCAATTTTATTACACACCACGTCTTTCACGGCCAAAGGGATCAATCTGCACTTGTGTCGGGTTACTGGCCTTTCTGCTACTTCAAATGAATACTGATATGCATTGCATAAGCCTGTACGGTCAGTGAAAATTTCTCTGTGTGTCAATATCAGCTGGTATATGCGTTCCTTTTGTAATATGTGTTTGGAGGAATTTAGTAACAGTGACGTCAAAATTAATCTCAGAAACTATTTGTAGTTGGTTTATCAATACTCGTCACTTACTTGTTTATATTTATGAGAGACTAGTTTCAAAGACATTCGCCTCCATTTTCAATCTCTTTCCAACTGGCATAAGTTGTTGTCTGCTCTCTCTCTCTCTCTCTCTGGTGGTGGAACTATGAACTTCTTTGTCAAATTATCTACTGGTGTGATTTCAAAGTTCATTAAGCAATCCTTATTTTTCCACATGAATATGTTCTCCCATGTTGTCAATTTATTTTGGTTTATCACTCCTTTTAATAATTTTGGATTTGGATCAATGTCATGGTTTTCATTCCAAAAGTGAAATGCTACTGCTGACTTATCTTCTTGTTTCAATCTGATGTTTCTAAAGTGCTCTTTGTCTCTGGTTTTTAGATTTGTTTTAGTTTGACCTATGTAGCATTTTTCACAATTCTTACAACTTATCTGGTATATTCCGGATCTGTTAACTGATGGGATTTCATTTTTTGTTTTTGAATTTAGCAATTTTAAAATTGAGTGTCTATTAGTAGGTGCCAAGGTGATGTTTTGTTCCTTTGAAGATCTTTTTAAATTTATTAAATGTTTTTGGGTGATATGTGAATGAACTGAATATGCTGTTGCTTTCTTTTTCTTTTGTAAATGTGGTTGCTTCCTTAATGGTTTTCTTTGGTTTAGCTTTTCTAATTTTCTTCAACACCAAACTTTTGTTGTATCCATTTTCTTCTGCTATGTGTAGTATTGTTTTTTGTTCTTTGAAATATTCTTTTTTCCATGGGTATGTTGACTAGTCTGTGTGTAAGGCTGTTTATTATTGCATGTTTATGTGTAATTGGGTTGTGGCTATTATTTTTTACGTAATTTGTACCATTTGCATCAAAAGTTTACCAAACAATTAAGACATGTATTTTGGAAAATTTTGAAAACAATTTATTTGCATACCTTAATGGAAAAATGAAGACAAAAACGGCAAATTTAAAAAATAAGCACAAAAATTTATGCCAGGAAGCAAGCACTTTTGAAAAGAAAAAGCAAAAAGACAAACATAACCAAACATAACATAACCAAATTAAAACAATGTTGTTAACCTATCAAACCAAAGTTTCAGAAAAACCAGAACTGAATATGCTAAACCTAGGTTTAAAAACATGTGTAGACTATTCCAACCAAGTTGAAGAGTATATTGCTGACATCCAAATTGCCACACAAACACTTAATGAAGAAAATAGAAACACAGTAAAAAACAAATGCTCCAAAATAGTAGAACAGATTTAAAATGAAAAGAAAATTAATTTTAATAGCCAAATTTTAAAAGCCCTTAAAAATAAATCAGTTATTTATACTAAAGCAGACAAAGGTAATAAACCAGTAATTTTGGAAAAAGAAGATTACACGAAGAGGATGGAAGATTTGTTGGAAGACAATAATTACCAAAAAGTAGAAACTAACCCTTTAAAGTACTGCATTGAAACCACAAATAAAACTCTAAAAGAGAGCAAAATAATCAACAAAAAAGAATTTCACAAAATTAAAGTAGATAATCCAACTTTACCAAGAGTATATGGGCTGCCAAAAATTCATAAAACAGGGAAATGCATGAGACCTATCACTAGTAGTATAAATGCCCCCATATATAATTTGGCCAACTGGTTGCTAAATGTAATAGTTTCCCAAAATTCAAAAGTGCATATTTAAAAAACTATTTAGATTTAGTAGGAAAAATAAAAGATATAAATTTGGACAAAAATGACAGACTGGTTTCATTTGATGTTACATCTTTATTTCCAAGCATACCAACAGAAAAATTACAGACTGTATTAAAAAAGTGGCTAACTACAGTAGAAATGGAAGCAATAGAAGCAAAAGAATACATTTCTCTAACAAAAATATGCATTGAACAAAACTTCTTCAGCTTTAATGGAAAACACTACAAGCAGAAATCAGAGTTATCAATGGGCAATCCACTTTCACCTTTTTTGGCTAACTTATGAGTGCATTTGAAACACAAATCAAAAAGGCCTTCCCATTGATCTTCAGTTTGGTATAGATATGTTGATGACATCTTTGCAATTGTACCGAATAAAGATTTAGAAGATGCATTAAAATTACTCAATCTGCAAGAATGGACTATAAAATTCACTACAGAAAAGGAAACCAATGGACAACTCTCTTTCTTGGATCTAAATATCATCAGAAATGACACAAAAATAAAATTTGGATATTACAGGAAACCAGCACATTCAGAAAATTACACAAAAAATAACCACAACCCAATTACACATAAACATGCAATAATAAACAGCCTTACACACAGACTAGTCAACATACCCATGGAAAAAAGAATGTTTCAAAGAACAAAAAACAATACTACACATAGCAGAAGAAAATGGATACAACAAAAGTTTGGTGTTGAAGAAAATTAGAAAAGCTAAACCAAAGAAAACCATTAAGGAAGCAGCCACATTTACAAAAGAAAAAGAAAGCAACAGCATATTCAGTTCATTCACATATCACCCAAAAACATTTAATAAATTTAAAAAGATCTTCAAAGGAACAAAACATCACCTTGGCACCTACTAATAAGACACTCATTTTAAAATTGCTAAATTCAAAAACAAAAAATGAAATCCCATCAGTTAACAGATCCGGAATATACCAGATAAGTTGTAAGAATTGTGAAAAATGCTACATAGGTCAAACTAAAAGAAATCTAAAAACCAGAGTCAAAGAGCACTTTAGAAACATCAGATTGAAACAAGAAGATAAGTCAGCAGTAGCATTTCACTTTTGGAATGAAAACCATGACATTGATCCAAATCCAAAATTATTAAAAGGAGTGATGAACCAAAATAAATTGACAACATGGGAGAACATATTCATGTGGAAAAATAAGGATTGCGTAATGAACTTTGAAATCCCACCAGTAGATAATTTGACAAAGAAGTTCATAGTTCCACCACCAAAGAGAGAGAGCAGACAACAACTTATGCCAGTTGGGAAGAGATTGAAAATGGAGGCGAATGTCTTTGAAACTAGTCTCTCATAAATATATACAAGTGACGAGTATTAATAAACCAACTACAAATAGTTTCTGAGGTTCCTTTTGTATTTCACTCAACTCGGTTAACCCTCTGATGCGAGTTTTTACCTGCTCGGAGAAGGGTTCTCTCTTCCTGTTCTCCATTTGTTTACTTTCTATGTTCACTATTGTCTCCCTTTCGACATCTGCTGCCTCTTCAACTAAGTAATTGTACTCGACCATGTTGTGTACATCCTGTGCCATTAACCTAATTATGTAGGCACCATTTCCTATGTTTACTAGTTCAACGAAAAATTCTTTATGTGTGTTTGGAGGAATTTAGTAACAGTGACGTCAAAATTAATATAAAAATTATTTGTGGTTGGTTTATTGACACTCGTCACTTACTTTTTCATATATCTATGAGAGACTAGTTTCAAAGGCCCTGGCCTCCATTTTCAATCTCTCAACTTGAAAATGGAGGCCAGGGCCTTTGAAACTAGTCTCTCATAGATATATGAAAAAGTAAGTGACGAGTGTCAATAAACCAACCACAAATAATTTTTATATGAAAAATTATTTGTTTTGAATTTCTTCCTCTTCAGATAAAAACATGTTATCCTGTGACTCAGAGGTAAATGATATTTGAGTTGTTATGCCTGCTATGGTGAATGTGGCCTGTGATTGCTCGTAATCAATCACAGAGTAAAGTGCGTTTAATAGGTCACTTCCGATAATTAGTAGCTAGGCCTTTTACGACGAAACATACAAAATCTACGCCATATCCATTTATTTTTGCATTTATTAAACTCTGCTGCGAAATCCTTTGTTTAGTTTTGCCGATAGCACCCGTACACACTGCATTTTTGACTGGGAGGGACTGTAATTTTATGCCCAAATTAGTTGGTTGTACAAATTCTCGCTGCAGACTGACTGAAGATCCTGTATCTAAAATAACTTGGAAAAACCTGCCTGCAATTTCGGCAGTTATTCTTGGAGCTTCCATTATTTCTTGGTTTACTATAAATTCTGCGCAATGGATAGTTCTGTTTGAGTACAATTTAAAATTTTGTGTTTTCTCCCTGGAACAAATGTTCACATTTACGTCACTTTGTGTTGCTATATCATTATCATTAGTGTCCCCTATAGACAGAGCTCTGGGTGGCTTCTAATCGGGAAGGATGCGGAGACTCCATACGTCCCGTGTCTAGTTTTCCAGCGGTGTCAGGGTTCGAACCTGAGAATTTACATAGTTCATGTTGACTGTTGGATGGGGGTGTTGGTGGGCGTGGCACCTCTCTCTCACGTGTCATATTAGCCTTTATATTTGTTGAATTCAATGGACTTCTGGGGCGATGGGTTGGCCTAGCATATTCATTGTGAAAGTTTCTACGTGGATTACCCCGGTTCGTGCCTCCTCGTCTGTTGAATGACATGTACTGAATAGGGTAGTTATATGGGGGTCGATTATGGGTGTAATTCGTCCTCTCATTCCTCTTTCGTCGGTCGTATGGCCTGGAGGTTCTCTGTCTATGGGACCAGTTCGCATTAATATGCCTGTTTTGAGGTCCTTCTGCCCTCATCCCATCATTATTTTGGCTAGTGGGATGGGTATTTGTTCTGTGCAACATGACTGGCTCTTCTATCTGCGGTTCATGACCCTGCAATGCTGCCAATAATTCAATAGCCTCGCTTTGGGGCCTGGCAACAACTAAATGGTGACGAATCATATTTGGGTAATGTCTAAACATGGCATTAATAAAATCATGTTCGGAAAGAGGAGAATAAAGTAACTTGTTCAACTGACCCAATCTTAAGAAGTAGTAAGTCATGGATTCGTTGTTAACACGCTGATATCTCCCGTTTCTGATCTGACTGCGAACGTTGTACGCATTCCAATATTTCTGTAGGAATGCAATTCTAAAATGTTCGTACTGCGCCAAGTCTCAGATCGTTAAACGAAACCAGCTTCGCATTGTCGCAAGTGCTGTCAAACGTCGGCAGAGGAAGTTCACTGAGAAAATTCATGGGCATAGACGGAGGTGGGCACGTCTCGGTACCTTGAAATCGGTAACTAGTGTTAAGAGATGACAATGGAATGCTTATATGATGGCTCACTCTTCCCTCGACACTTATACCACTACCTGAGGTTATAGGCACCATTGAGGCATGGCACTGTATATTACTGGCTTCGTGCCTCATTGCTGCTCGTATCTGTTACGACAATTTCCTTTGCCTTTTCTTGCAATTTGTCGTACTCGGCGGCAATTATGTGTCATTTCTTCCCTTACTTTGTTAATTTCGCTAAGATTTAAGCTTTGATTTTCACCCATTATAGCTTTTACTCCACTAGTTCTGTATTAATGACTCTTTCCAATGATTTATGTCTCTCTTCCATAGTGACACATGTGGTTCTCGCCTCAGACCTTACTTGTTCTGTCATCTCATTAGCTTGTGCTGTGATTTTACTGTCTAAGATATTCATTTTTTCTATCAGCTGAAGCATTAAGCTATCCATACTGCTTAGTCCTGGGTCGGCAAGGGGAGGAGATTGCTCTGCCATTCTAACTTCTACTTCTGGACTATTTCTACATTAGCTTCCGTATCCCCGAATCCACTATTCACTGCCATACATCTATCATCTGCCACTTCGTTATGTTTACTTATTACTTTTCTATTCCTAAGTATCATTCACGTACAATTACTGCCTCGTTTTTTGAAGAAAGGAAAACTATTTTTTTTACTGTATTCTGTTCCCTATTACTGGCAGCATCAGCCTATTTAAGCATAAATGGTTTAACACAAGATTACAAGATTATTAGTATACAACTGAAATTGGTTGGACTTACTTGTTGACGTCCATATCTGTTGTTAGGGTAATCCTGGGTAGGGGAATAACACTGGTTTGACACTTTCACTGGGGGGATATAGGTTGTCATTTCCTGGGGCTGTTCTGCTGGTGATGGCCACTGTGTTGTCTCAGTTGTTCACTTCCGCTGGTGTTCCAGGACTCAAACTCCATTGCGTCTCTTGTTCTCTGTGGATGCTGTAGTTTCCCTACCACGTCGGTCAGAACTCCAAAACAAGCATACTGGTTGGCACCTTATGATGCTGTCTCACAGTTCTGCAGTCATACACATTGGTCAGGGCTTCGAAGAATAACACTTTAGTCACCAAAAACTATGACACTGTATTCAGTACTTCCTGATCCAGGTTGGTCACTAAATGGTCGCTTGTACAGTCAGGACTTCGATAACCACGTTGGGTGCCAAATTATGAGGCGGACCTTGCCCGTTAGGAACCTGGTTGAGTCCTCCCAGCACTCAACACCTCAAAGTAAGTAAGGTGACGGGTGAGGGTTATAGACAGGTCGGGGTTTTTCTCGGGGTTCGCTCTGCTTGGACTCTCTTCTTCGTTCCAGGGTGTGGGATACGTCCCGACTGGATGAGGTATGATCAGCGAAGAAAACTCCTCGACTGTTCCATGATCAATTTATTCGCTACAGTAATTAGATACCTCACTCGCCACCCGTAAAGTCGCTGTTTGTAGACTCATGTGTTGTTACTGGCGGTAACGAAAGAGTTCTTTACACGTGTTAAGTATTCAGTGCATTCCTACCGCACTGGTATGTACGACGTGGTTCCACTACGCCCGACCGACAGTCTCGAACTATCAAAATCACGGATTCACTATCTCCTGGATTTCCCCCCCTCTATCGTTACATTTTGAATTTTCGTGGAATCACGTGTGTAAGTTCTAAACTGTAATTGGTTGGTTTCAATTTCGAGTTTAAACCATCGTATGAATTTTGTATGAGCGCATGACCGAATGTTGGTAGAAAGTTTCCCACAGGGTCCACTTATTTAATTCCGAGGCACGTACGCTGCAAAATTTTAGGAATTCGTATAGTCTAAGACTCTATTGTATCGATCACGTACGTATTGGCATGGAAGAGAGACAGGGCGGCAGTCCGACCTTCCACATGCGGCAGTCCGACCTTCCACATGGTTCGTAGGCATTGTTTTCCTTGGGGTGGACCTGTTATAAAAGAAAGCTGACCATGTGTTCTCAACCTTGAGGGACCTCATATTTCTGTTTCTCTGTAATAGCTATGTATTTCCTTTCGATGCAAAATAATCAGTATAGAATATCTATGCTAACCTAATATTGTTTTGATAGAACATATATTAAGCGACTATGTTTATGACCAAGGGGAACTGTTACATGTTAGAAACACACACACAGATAATTACCAACAGATATGCTGTTACATCATTGGAAATGGTTCTTACCTTAAAATAATCTCCAAAAGACCAATTTCCCAACATTTCAAAAAACGTATGATGGTAGACATCTTTTCCTACATCATCCAGATCATTGTGTTTTCCACCTGCTCTAATACACTTTTGGGTATTAACAACTCTAACCCACTTAGCCATGTCACTATTAGGATCTACTGATCCTAAAAAAATTGGCTTAAACTGCAAAAAAACAGAAAAATCAATAATGGATTTCAAAGTATACATGTATGTCATAAAATTCTGAAAGCATGTGTTTAATTAATTTGAAATTAATGCTTCACAATATAGAAATTCTGACCGTTATAATTACCTGATTCATTCCAGCATTTGAAAACAGCAGTGTAGGATCATCATGTGGGATGGTTGATGAAGAGTGAACATATTCATGTTGCTTCTTCTCAATGAAGAAATCTATAAATGCTTTTCTGATCTCCTTTGCTGTTAAAACAGAATTCATGACGTAGCTAGTGGTTTCTGAAAAAAATTACATACATAAAACCATTAGAAGAAAATAGGAAATATTACAGCACTAAATTACAATCAAGCACAGGAATAATTCTCATCATCATTTTCTGAAAAATGGACAACAAACTCACTTTTGGTATTTACAGAAAACCGACACACACGGATAATTACATTAAGAAGTTTCAACCCAAAACACCAAAATGCCATTTTCAACAGTTTAATCTTTCGGATGATCAACTTTTCACTTAACAGAGAAGATTATCAAGAAGAATACCTACACATAAAAAAGGTAGTTATAACTTGACAGAGCGTTGAGGCGTATCGACCTTCAGGTGACCAGCGCTGCCATCGTCCCTTATTGGGTCTTATATGGTCGATTAGAGTGAAATATTAGTAGGTTGGTGTACAGTAAGTTACAAGACATAAATAGAGTGATTGGAAGCTGCCTGTGTCTATATGATATGATTTCTCGCGCCCGCCGATGTATGACACATTGCTGTCCAGAAGAAATGATTTCATCTGAACAGACTACACATACAATAGACTCACCATGTATGTGCGATAAGCTGGGATAAACATCTCTGTGTTGCGAATTTTTGTCGATACTGTGACTTTGTGGGTTCGTGAAATGAAAAGTCCAATTACACCACTCAAAAATGTTCTTTATTTCCACCGACTTACAGTTTAACACTTGCCAATTACACAGTATTACGTGCTGCACACAATTACAATTTACCAGTTCGTCCGTTGCAACTTCACTTGTATTCGCGATTACATAAACTCCGATACACATACACAGTTCGTACAGTCTTCCGTTGCACAATCTTTTCGTTCATTAACACGTCACTGACTAACTCTTACACCAAGAACTGTGACTGTCTCCTCACTCACACTCACTAACCAACTGACCAACTGACTGACTAACTGACTTCACTTCGCTCCGGCAGCCGCTTTTTATAGGAATATCGCCGCCTTCTGGCTTGCACGGGAATGTTCCAGTAAAAGAATGATCGAGAACCAGGTGTAAGAGAAACAGACGGCACAGTCATGTTTTTCCTCCGACCACTGCCTGTCACCACTATAAGACAGACGAGGGGGAGGTGTGGCTAACCGAACCTCCCCTGCCTTCCGCTCCCAGCTGCTTCCACAGGGTGTTCCAGCGCTCATGTGACACTGCTCCCTCCTCAAAGCTGTTCGCCCCGAACAGCACCATCGTAGCGTGCGAGGCGGTCCAGGTGTACCACCAGCATCCGCTCGGAGTCTCAGCCAGAAGTAGCGCTGTCGTAGTTTGTGAATCATTCGGTTCGCTCCCAGGTGTCCTCCTGAAGTACCGGCGTGCTCTTCCTCCAAGACTTCCGGGACCTTGCTCCGGGGAAGTACCAACTGTTCTCTCTGCGCCTTCCCATCGGGTGACTCCCATACCCGGAACAGCATGCCCTCTCTGGTCTTCAACGAGTCCCATTGGGCCCAGTACGACTTGTAGGTGGCGCTCCTCGGTGCGATGTCCTCCCAGGTTGGTCTCGTCCCTGCGTCCACTTCCCTCAAGAGTGGCCCCAAGTCTGCGTCCGCCAGCTGCTCCCTCCTCAGGCCTGCGCTATCCCAGCCTTCAGCAGGCACTGCCACAACTACTCGGACTGCTGCGGCACGCTCCTTCTCTTCCACTCTTGTGCGCTCATGGCCGTCCTGGATCTGCGATAGGACACCTCCAATGCAATGGTCGCTGGCGTCGGTGTCCACAATGAAGGCGCCACCCGGTTGTGGGAAACCCAAAATTGGAGCACTGCACAGGGTCCCCTTCGGGTGCTGGAAAGCGTCTTCGGCGTCCTCCGTCCACACATAAGGCCGGTTTTCCTCCGTCAGGCGGGTGAGGGGTTTTGCGATGTTGTCGGCCTTTTCCTCTAAATCATTAAGGCGGTCGTCTACTTGACCCTTCCGCTTGCCCAGATTCGTGACGTCATCCCTCACGCCGGCCAACCGTTCCTCAAACTATGCGGCGAGGACCTCGTTCGCCACCTTCATTTCTTCCGTCTTCTCCGTGAGGTTATCGTTAGCCGTCTTCATTTCTCCCAGCTTTGCGGCCAGATTGTTATTTGCCGCTTCTATTTCCGTTGTTAATTCGGCCTTCATTTCTTCCATCTTCCCGGCGATGTCGTTGGCCGTCTTCATTTGTTTCAGTTCCGCGGCCAGGTTGTCATTCATAGTCTCCAGCTTCGCGGCCAGGCTGTTATTTGCCGCTTCTGTTTTTGCTATTAACTCGTTCATCTTCGCCAAAAGCATTTCCACTGCGGATTCCATGGCTGTAATGTTCGGTACTGTTGTCTTCCCGCTTCCTGACACCAGTGTGACTTTGTGGGTTCGTGAAATGAAAAGTCCAATTACACCACTCATAAATGTTCTTTATTTCCACCGACTTACAGTTTAACACTTGCCAATTACACAGTATTACGTGCTGCACACAATTACAATTTACCAGTTCGTCCGTTGCAACTTCACTTGTACTCGCGATTACATAAACTCCGATACACATACAGAGTTCGTACAGTCTTCCGTTGCACAATCTTTTCGTTCATTAACACGTCACTGACTAACTCTTACACCAAGAACTGCGACTGTCTCCTCACTCACACTCACTAACCAACTGACCAACTGACTAACTGACTTCACTTCGCTCCGGCAGCCGCTTTTTATAGGAATATCGCCGCCTTCTGGCTTGCACGGGAATGTTCCAGTAAAAGAATGATCGAGAACCAGGTGTAAGAGAAACAGACGGCACAGTCATGTTTTTCCTCCGACCACTGCCTGTCACCACTATAAGACAGACGAGGGGGAGGTGTGGCTAACCGAACCTCCCCTGCCTTCCGCTCCCAGCTGCTTCCACAGGGTGTTCCAGCGCTCGTGTGACAATACGCTTTCTCGCTTTGCCATGTAGTATGTTCTATGGTTTCAACCCAAATTTAGTGGATAAAACAATTAATAAACTAAACAAGGCTAAGAAAATAAAAGAAACTACCCTGGAACCTAGAGGAGCAAAAGAGAATAATATTTTTAAGAAATTTACCTTCCACTCATCAGTCCATAATAAATTCCAAAAAATCTTCAACACACAACATAATTCTTGCACCTAGACTCAATATCAAGAATTTGTTAAAAGCCCCCCCCCCCCGCCTAAAAATCTAACTACTACAAAAGAAAAACCAGGAATCTATGAGATCAAATGTGAAACTTGCCCTAAAATTTATCTAGAAAAAACAAAAAGAAATATGAAGATCAGAAATAAAGAACATATAAGAAACATTAAAAATGGTCAAATAGAAAAATCAGCAGTTGCTTTTCATTTTTTGAATACCAGACATGACATTAACTTGGAGACAACTTTACTAAAACATGTTAATAATCCCATAGATCTTTCCATATGGGAAAAAATCTTTATTAATAAAAATTGTCATAGAATCATGAACTTCGAAACTCAGCCACCGGACATCTTTGACAAATACATCATGCCATCTATTGACGAAACCACTACAATTTGCACCAGTCGAGACTCAGCTGAAGATGGGAGCAACAGCTCTTGAAACATGTCATGTGAAGAACGTGCGAGTGAAGCAATGTGTCAATATCTTCTCGATTCACTTTTATTTTAACTTGTGCCTTACTGTCTCTACGCTTCTTTCAATTTTTATCCTTTGAGTCATAGGAAGTTTGAGTTTGAGATGGGAAAGCTTAATTACAGCCAAATAAGCTCAAACCTATGGTTAAACACATACAGGAACCAGGAGTTTCAAGAGGCTTGCTACAACCTGATGGCAAACATTGGCTTCTTACTTACTTTAAGGCCAGCATATGTATTTAAGCATAGAAAATATAGAATATTTGAGTACCTTTCTTTTAAAAATTCACTGTTAAGTTTAACACATTAAAAATCCAAATTATATTTTTAAATCGTTCTAGCTTCACAATCATATAAGATACTTTTAAAGGGAGAGGGCATCTATTACACAAATAAAAATGGAGTTGAGTGTAATGGACTTCTATATAAGTAGATGTTGACTCATTAAGATTAGGTGTGAACTGTTGTATGTTATTTTATAAATAGTAACTATGAGATATGAAATTTGGTCTATTGTACTTATGCCCCCAAGTGGAGCACCCCAGGAGGAAGGATGAGGCGACAGGTGACAGAGGGCAGTAGTCCAAAGGAAAAACAGTGCAGAGTCACACTTGATCAGCTGGAAACTCCCCGGCATGCCAGTACAGCCGGCATTCCACTCTACTGTGGTCTGGAAATGGCCCCACCAAACCGGGTTTGGAGACCAGAGACCTCCCACCGAAGGAGAAAGTTTTACCAAGGGCATATCCTGCTATGCAACACCGAGACACCTGCCGACACTTCTACCCTGAAAGAGACCACCAGATGAGAGATGATGTGAAATGATAATGGAGATGAAATGGTGGGACAGGAAATTCAGAAGATGTAGTTATCTTAACCAGCATTTGTTTGGCAACCCGTGAGAAACCCCGAAAAAACCCAAAGGATCAGGTAGGTCAACCACAGGAACTGAACCCGGACCTCCAAAATGTGTGCCACAAAGTAAACTGCCTAAGCCATCCCACTTGGTTTCACTACCACATTTACTGTGGCTTGTAGATCGAATTTTATGGCTGAAAATATTGTATAATGAGATCTTTTTTTTTACAAGTAAAAATTCAATAAAACAGTTTCTTCTTATGCATAGGCATTTCTTCTATCTGTTTTCAAAGGGCTATTAAAGGTCAAATTTCTCTTTCAATCTGATGACCCATGAACCAAAAATGTTTTGCAACTTCTAATTTCTATTTGCATTTTATTTTTCCAAACTGTTCTTTATCTTGTGTTCCTCTATGTCTTACCTATATGGATTTTCCCTAGGTCTTATATACGTTTTTTAATTTCTCTACTACCAACGTACTTAGAGGAAGCAATGGAAGAACTGTATTCCACCCAAAAATATAAAGGCAAGATTTTAACGACAATATATGTTTTGAGTTTCTCTGTATAAAAAAAAATAAAAGCACTTTTACAAAAATGTCCTTGTGTGTGTGTGTGTGTGTGTGTGTGTGTGTGTGTGTGTGTGTGTGTGTGTGTGTGTGCTGAGTGTATGAACAGCAGAACTCTAAAACGAAAAGCTTTTATTTAAGTTCAGCTTCTTTCAAGGCTCTGTTCAACAACAAAATTTATCAAGAGAATTTTCCCACTCCAAACTACCTTTTTGCTTGCCTGCCTCGGTAGCATAGACCTCACGTCCAAGGTCCCGAGTTCGAATCTCGGTCTAGTGAATTACCTGGATAAGGTTTTATGAGGTTTTCCTTTATCCTGAATGATGAATGTTGGGTAACTCTAAGCCATGAACCCTGGATTCATTTGAGCATCATTTCACCCATTGTTCAATATGACAAGGGGGGACGTATGCAAATATTCAAGGTCTTACATAAATAGCCATAACATCCAAAGTTTTCAAGTTAGAGAAGTTAAACTTAGTATACTCATTTAAGATAATACAGTTAATATGCACAATTTTTTTCATAATTTTCCATTGTATATAACTAATGCTACATATTTTTTCTATATGCAGAGATATTTACAAACTTAAGCCCATTTTTTTTTTCAAAATTCACATATGATATATTTCTGAAATTTGGTATGTTATTTTAAAACACACTAAAAATGAATTTGTTGGATTTAGATTTCTTATTGAAGCTGTATAGAATTTTAAAAAAATGTTAATCATATGCATCCTTTAAAAATTAAAATAATTTCATATATTCTGTATCATCACATTCCATGTAGAGCTTAATCTTAAATTCTAGAACCAACAAAATGTTCATTGTGGCATAAGAAAGCTGTGTGCTAAATTGCATCACTGTAGATGAAGTAGTTTGAGAGAAAAATGGGTTGAAGTCGTAGAAAATGCAAGTTACGGGGAAATGCACTTAAAAATACAATAAGTATTATTTAGTTTGTCTTCTAATTTTAAGTCAGAACTTCCCACATCCATAGTCTGTATCCTCATTCTGGTCTTCTTCAGCCTTTATTTTTAAATTCCTCTTCTGTCTTGCTTCTTTCTGCACCAGCGTTGTGAATGTTGTCAATACTCTGCAAAATTGTTTGCATAAACACACCAGGTTGATACCCTAACTGGTGCATAACTTTCTTTTTGCCAACATTCCCATCATTAAACACTATTGCAGCATCAAATGTAGCAATTTTCACCACTATGGAAGACACAAATGATGTTTTGGGATACCTTTTCCATATCAGACTGTTGAGGCTTTCATTTGGGTTTTGTGTCTCTCCATAGACATTTTTTTTTAGCAAGCCTAGGTGTGCTAAGAATTGGTAGGTGGGCTTTATAGATTCCAAGACAGCTGATGGAAGACTATATGTTGCTACTATGCAATACTAGGACATTTTAATTTTTTTAAAGGTATATACAGACCACGTACAGTCATAATATTTTGGTGTTTGATAGCTAACACTATATACTATTTTACAAACCAATAAAGAAGAAAATTAGATTTTTTGAACATTTTCTCGTACGTCCCCCCTTAACGTTGAAGGATGTAAATTATATAAAAAAAGTCACCTTTTGCTTGGAAAACTTTGATTTTCTCCAAAATGCTCTAATAATTTTGATTAAACGACAATATGTTTAAGATATTTTCATGACAAATGAAATGTATATCTGAATTTTCTGGGCATAGCCTCTGATGTCCTCTTCATTCTGAATGATGTATAGTAATGGTTCATGTTTGTGTTACTGGTCATTGGTGGAGTACAGATGTATCTGGGGCTGGAGGCAGAACTGGGATGTTAAAATGTATTGCAGAAGAAATCACAAATTTAAAAGGAATGTACAAAAGTGAAATAAAACTGGAAGAAATGAAAAGCATATAAGGAAATTTGAAGAAGTGAAAAGAGAAATGGTAGAATGCAATTGGAGAATGTCATAGTAGAAAAAAGCAGAACACAAGATTGTGTATAGAATTAGGCACATAAGATATATGGACGCCTTTACATTGGACTAAAGCCTAGACGGGTTATTATTAGACTTACCACAATGAAACAAAATGGACAATTCTCTCAAGCACCAGAAAATGTTGTTGTTTTCAAATGCTAGGCTTTGAAGCCATTAGCTCTCTTGCTCCCCAATATTTCTGTGCAGGTAGGGCTTCACAGGTTAAAAGATGTTCTTCAGTCATTTCCTCTTCTTTGTTGCACAGAGGACAATTTGGACTTGTATAAATTCCTATTCTGTGTAAGTGTTTGGCCAAATAATCATGTTCCGTAAGTAATCTAAAATTTGCTACTGCAGCTTTACGTGGGATTTCTGGAATAATTTCTGGATTTTTAATTAAAATGTTCCATTTTTTGTCTTTGGCTTTGTTAGATATTGGTTTTGTTTGTTTTTATATTTGCATTTGATTAATCTTTTTATGGATGTAAAGGGTAAGTTTTTGCTTTTGTTCTGAATTAAATTTGCACCTTTTTTGGCAAGAAAATCAGCTGATTCATTTCCAGCAATTCCATAATGTGCAGGTATCCACTGTAATATACTTCTTTTCTGTAGTTTTTGAAGTTGTTGGATCATTTTGTGACATTCTTTAATTTGGATTGACCTCATTTTATATGAACTTATTGCACATAATGCATTTTTGAATTTATCTATTCTGTATAGGTGTTGGAGTGAAATATGAATAGCCGTTACTTCTGAATCAAAATCTGTTGTGTGGTATCCTGCTGGTTGATACAATATAAACGGTGCACACTTAATTCCTGCTCCTGAGTTGTCCAAATTAGATCCATCTGTGTAGATATGTAACCATTCTTCAGGTGGGTATCTATTGTTCACAGTTTCTAATGCTAGTGCTTTTAGTTCAGGTTTGGAAGTTTCAGATTTTGTAACTATTTGTTCCAAATCTAATTGAATATTAATTGTTTCAAAAGTTAGTGGGTTTTCTTTGATTAAAATGTTTTCTTTAAAATTAGGAAGATTCAGATCTGTTTTTAATTCTGTAACATTGTGTAGGAAACTTGTTTGTGTTTTCATCTTGATTGGTTGTAGTAATCTTTTCTCCCATTTTGTTGTTTTTATTGCAACATTTTTTCGTGTTGTATTAGTGCCTGCTCCTCTAAAGTTAGATGTATTGGATAGTTCTGAGTTAAGGCTTGCATTGCCGTGATTGGAGTTGATTTTGTTGCACCGGTTATTAATAGCAGGGCCTGATTTTGGCATACTTCTAGGTGATTTATGTTAGAACTGTTTGCTGTAATTATTACTTCTGCATTATAAAGAGGTATTGGCGTGATGAATGCTTTGTATGTGGTGTTCAGTGTCCCCCGATTACTGCCCCACTTGACTCCAGCTATTCTTTTCAAAATTGAAATTTTTTTTGTTGATTTGTTAACTACTGCTTCAATATGATGTCTCCAAGATAATTTCGAATCAAAAATTGTTCCTAAATATTTTGTTTCATATGTTTGTTTTCTTTAACTGCAGATTTAGTTTAGGGATTTTCTTTTTAAGCTAAATATTTGTAATGTTTTATTAGTATTTATTTTCATAAATTGTTGTCAGTCCACTTTTCCAATAGTATCAGAGCCTTTTCCATTGAAGTTTTGGATTTTTCTCTCTCTCTCTCTCTCTCTCTCTCTCTCTCTCTCTCTCTCTCTCTCTCTGTGTGTGTGTGTGTGTGTGTGTGTGTGTGTGTGTGTGTGTGTGTGTGTGTGTGTGTGTGTGTGTGTGTGTGTGTGTGTGTGTGTGTGTGTGTGTGTGTGTGTGTGTGTGTGTGTGTGTGTGTGTGTGTGTGTGTGTGTGTGTGTGTGTGTGTGTGTGTGTGTGTGTGTGTGTGTGTGTGTGTGTGTGTGTGTGTGTGTGTGTGTGTGTGTGTGTGTGTGTGTGTGTGTGTGTGTGTGTGTGTGTGTGTGTGTGTGTGTGTGTGTGTGTGTGTGTGTGTGTGTGTGTGTGTGTGTGTGTGTGTGTGTGTGTGTGTGTGTGTGTGTGTGTGTGTGTGTGTGTGTGTGTGTGTGTGTGTGTGTGTGTGTGTGTGTGTGTGTGTGTGTGTGTGTGTGTGTGTGTGTGTGTGTGTGTGTGTGTGTGTGTGTGTGTGTGTGTGTGTGTGTGTGTGTGTGTGTGTGTGTGTGTGTGTGTGTGTGTGTGTGTGTGTGTGTGTGTGTGTGTGTGTGTGTGTGTGTGTGTGTGTGTGTGTGTGTGTGTGTGTGTGTGTGTGTGTGTGTGTGTGTGTGTGTGTGTGTGTGTGTGTGTGTGTGTGTGTGTGTGTGTGTGTGTGTGTGTGTGTGTGTGTGTGTGTGTGTGTGTGTGTGTGTGTGTGTGTGTGTGTGTGTGTGTGTGTGTGTGTGTGTGTGTGTGTGTGTGTGTGTGTGTGTGTGTGTGTGTGTGTGTGTGTGTGTGTGTGTGTGTGTGTGTGTGTGTGTGTGTGTGTGTGTGTGTGTGTGTGTGTGTGTGTGTGTGTGTGTGTGTGTGTGTGTGTGTGTGTGTGTGTGTGTGTGTGTGTGTGTGTGTGTGTGTGTGTGTGTGTGTGTGTGTGTGTGTGTGTGTGTGTGTGTGTGTGTGTGTGTGTGTGTGTGTGTGTGTGTGTGTGTGTGTGTGTGTGTGTGTGTGTGTGTGTGTGTGTGTGTGTGTGTGTGTGTGTGTGTGTGTGTGTGTGTGTGTGTGTGTGTGTGTGTGTGTGTGTGTGTGTGTGTGTGTGTGTGTGTGTGTGTGTGTGTGTGTGTGTGTGTGTGTGTGTGTGTGTGTGTGTGTGTGTGTGTGTGTGTGTGTGTGTGTGTGTGTGTGTGTGTGTGTGTGTGTGTGTGTGTGTGTGTGTGTGTGTGTGTGTGTGTGTGTGTGTGTGTGTGTGTGTGTGTGTGTGTGTGTGTGTGTGTGTGTGTGTGTGTGTGTGTGTGTGTGTGTGTGTGTGTGTGTGTGTGTGTGTGTGTGTGTGTGTGTGTGTGTGTGTGTGTGTGTGTGTGTGTGTGTGTGTGTGTGTGTGTGTGTGTGTGTGTGTGTGTGTGTGTGTGTGTGTGTGTGTGTGTGTGTGTGTGTGTGTGTGTGTGTGTGTGTGTGTGTGTGTGTGTGTGTGTGTGTGTGTGTGTGTGTGTGTGTGTGTGTGTGTGTGTGTGTGTGTGTGTGTGTGTGTGTGTGTGTGTGTGTGTGTGTGTGTGTGTGTGTGTGTGTGGTGTTTAACGCCCGCTTTTACTACATACGGCACCGCAGGCGATGACACTGGTGATACATGAGATGAAGATGGAGCACCAGTGGAATGAGATGGCAGGGGAAACCGGAGGTCCCGGAGAAAACCCGCCCCAGCGCCGTGTTGTCCACCACAAATCTCACTTTGCAGTCGCCTGGGATCGAACCCGGGCCGCCTTGGTGAGAGCCAAGTGGTCTAACCACTGAGCCACGGCGCGGCCTTCTCTATTTGTGGGGAAGATGTCCACATGATCATACCATCTGCAAAAAGTGTTGTCTTTATTTCTGTGTTTGATACAGTCGCGGGAAGATCATTGATGTAGATGTTGAACAAGGTTGTACTCAGTACTGCACCTTGTGGTACGCCCATTTTTATTTGTCGGAATTTGGATGTAGTGTCATTGTATTTTGTAGCACAGAAACGTTGAGAGAGAAACTGAGTGATCCAATTTAACATGTTATCTTGAAAGCCTAAATTTGAAAGTTTCTCAAGAAGTTTGTGCCTCCATACTGAATCGTATGCTTTTTCAAAATCAATGAAAACTGAGAGCATATGTTGATTTTTGTTGAAAGATTCTTTGACATCTTGGGATAATTGAATTGTATTTTCTTTAGTAGATAAGTATTGTCTGAATCCTGTTTGAGCAGTTAAATATGTTATTACTTTCTAAGAACCAATTTAGCCTTGCTGAAATCATACGTTCTGCTGTTTTTGCAATGACACTTGTTAAGGAAATTGGTCTATAATTATTTATTTTGTCGGGTGCTTTGTTTGAAGCGTTGAATCATGCAGAACACTGTAGGTTTACTTCTGTTAATGGTTTTGGCAATTTCAAAGAGAAATTTGTTTTGTTTGTACATATTTATCACAATATTCCTCTCTGCCACCGTTGTCTCCTTACCTTTACATACCATATTACCTGTGAGTTAACAATTGGCTGAATAACTGAGCACACTGTCTTGAGGCATAGCATAAACACAACTGCTATGTGATAGGGGCATGTAAGGTACGTCCAACCACCTTTCTCTCTGTTCGACTGGGTACATTTGAATACTTATTTCCAATAAGAGGGACAATACAATAAATACAGTACAGATTGTGTAATAAATACATGCAAAATGATATTTTAAATATTGTATCAGAGAAACAAAAGGTTAATGTTTACATGTTTAACAACTCAACACTGACAAAATAAATATACAGTATTTATAGTACACGCAATATTACATGTTAATTTATTCTAATATTTCTGTCGGCCTCTGTATATAAGGAAAAGAATTGGTAGTTATATTGTGGAACAAGAAAGTATGTGGGAGAATTTAAAGAATGAGGAAACTATAAAATTTAGCGAATGTGATAAGTGTGGTAATTATGGATGAGTGGTTTTAAATTTTATGGAAAATACGTGTTAAAAGGTAAAGGTCATGGGTCAAGAGGACTAGTTGCTAGCCAGAAAGAATCCGCAAGTGAAAGTATGCAAGAATTTAGATGAAAAATCAGTCTTGTGGTGGTGGTAGTGGTCTATGGAAGAAGGAGGGTGTGTGTGTTGCAGTAGGGCATAACTTACCAAGAACTTTAAAATTTTATGACTCATTTAACAAGTTATACCTTTGCAACACATAGTTTAATATAGTGACATAATTGCTTGCCATACATAGTGTAGTAGAATATAATACATTTGCTGATCATTTCAAATGGGTTTCGTTTAACTTCAATTTTTAGGAGGTGCATCAAAGTAAACGTACTCTTGCTGCCCTATGTAAAAGATTTTGACATGCCAGAAAGTAATTACAAGTCATTAATACCACTGTTTAGAGTTGAGTTTGGTTGAGTATATAAGCATTTTCACAATGTGTTTATAGCTACATTAGTACCTAAGAGGCTAATCCAATATCTAGCGCAAAAAAACACTAGTAAAGAAATTTGGTGCTTCCGTTGCATCATAAAATTTGTAATGGGTTTGTATTAATGTTGCAAACAAATCTGTCACAACAATTAATCCAAGAAATAAAGTGTCATTTTCAGTTAATGTTTACACTTGCGCTGCTAGCTAATTACACACCCCGAATTTCCTGTCCCTTCATTTCATCTCCATTATCATTTCACATCATCTTTCATCTGGTGGTCTCTTTCAGGGCAGAAGTGTCATAAGGTGTCTTGACACCTTGGGTCGGGTGCCATCTGTGTCCTCTTGCCTCATCCTTCTTCCCAGGGATGCCCCATTTGGGGCTTAGGTACACAAGCGAGCAGATGTTTTCCGATGCGGGCAAGCCTGGCCTACGTGAGGGAGGCGGGTTTTTATATAACTCTCTACTACCAACCTTGTATCTATCGATCATTTTAATAACGTTATTTCCTCTCTCTCGCACACCACACCTCAACCATTTTAATCTCCCTTTCTTCTTTTTAAATACATTTCCTTTACTCATAAAGTTTTAGCTTTATCTGGAATGAAATACTTCTACCTATCATAGGTTAGCGATACTATAATGTTAAACTGTGTGATATTTAAAATTAATATCTAAAATTATTGTTTAAAATTTATATCTTGTTCCGAAAATAAATATATTATTTTTGTCACAGTTCTAAGGAACAGCTTATATGAATATACTACGACAGTTAATATAGCCACCAAATTGAAAGCTTTATATATAAATATATATATTAGACTTTTAACGACCAACGAAATAAATAAAATAACTATTTTGTTTGATAATGAAAGTTCAAATACAAAATCACGTTAGCGTCAACAGCATGGTAGAGGTTTCACGAAGGAGTTCTTTAAATGTCAGTAAAGCTGATATGATGCATTTCACTTTTAGCTACACGTAGAAACCATCAAACTAGACCGGGCTTGAACTCGCAACCTTTGGATCAGAATGCCAGCATCTAAGTCAATCTCATCAGCTTTTATAATGATGATGGTGATGGTGTTTTCCTTTTTTTTTTTAATTTACGTCCTCCAACGTTAAGTCTTCTCGGACCACGAATGGAACGGGTGAAATGATGCTCAAATGAGCCCAGAGTCCATAGAGCTTAGAGTTACCCGACATTCGTCTTTTAGGATAAGGGAAAACCCCGGAAAAACCTTATCCAGGAAACTCCCCCTGATCGACATTCAAACTCGGGACCTCTTGAAAGTGAGGCAGACACGCTATCACCACGCTACCGAGGCGGGCAATGATGATGATAATTATGACGACAAAGAAAACCTGAAAGGTTAAATAAGATTGTAATGCTGATCTAATATGCAGCTATAACAGAATTAAACATTTAAACAAGAAATAGTTTATGTATTTGAAGCATATATAGTTCGAAGCAGTGTGCAGCAATTATCTGCTCTAGAGGCTGTGAACATTACAAAATTTCAGGTAACAAATAAACACAAAGATCGCGAAAAATCAACTGTCATGTAGATGCCGTTGCCGAAAACGGTCAATTTAATACGTTAGTGTTAGCACTTTCTTCGTTCCAAGTATTTTAGGGAAATAATGTAGATTTACTTCAAGAATATATTAAACGTTCCGTCTTCGAGTGAATTTGTCTACATAGGCAATAGAACGGTCACCGTGGCTAAATGGACATGTGGTCGATGCACTCTGCGATTGGTAGTTACCTCCTAGGGGACAAAGGTCACATTTGCATTAGATATATATAAGAGCAGAAGGTTTGCATTTGATTTAAAAACGACAAAGGGTATCATTGTATCGTGCATTAGAGAGAATAAGATTAGAGAAGAATGCCTTTAACAATGGAAGTCACTCGGGGCCATATTGTTGGCATGTGGGAAGCAGGTCTTGCTACCACACAAATAGCTAATTCTGTAGGAAGAGGGCTTGACTGCGTTCTTTACTGGATCCGGCGGTTCCAGGAAGAGGGAGAAGGATTAAAAACCCGACCTAAATCCGGAAGACCCAAGGTTACCTCTCCGGATATGGATGCAGCCATACGGAAGAATTCCAGAGAGAATCCGTTCCGCCCTTCTACGTCAATCGTAAGGCATATGGGACTTCAGATAATGCCTTCGACTGTTAGAAGGCGTCTTCATGCTGCCGGTATCCACACTAGGAAGCCAGCTCGAAAAGAGAACCTCACAGAAGCACATAAAGCTGCTCGTGTGGGATTTGCTCTCCAGTTCCTTTCAATGCCTCAGACATTCTGGGACACTGTAGTATGGACGGACGAGAAATTGTTCTCATCCGACGAAGAAGGAAGGATGATACTTTGTCGTCCAGACAAGACACACTACAAACCAGAGCACGTAGTGACCACAGTAAGAAGTGGCAGGATTAGCATCGCTTTCTGGGGCTGGATGTCGGCTGCCGGTGTGGGTCAACTGGTCCGTGTATCCCCGAGAATGAATTCTGAGGAGTATGTGGAGGTGTTAGAGGACTGCATGTTACCAAGTGTTCATTCCGTATATCCTGAGGAAGATATGCCTATCATTAACTATGTTCATGATAACAGCAGCATTCACACTTCAGCATTTACGCGAGATTGGATAGAGCAACATCCTGAAGTTTCTCCTCTCCCTTGGCCAGCCAAATTACCAGATCTAAATCCCATTGAACACATTTGGGCTATTATAGTTAACGAATGGGATTGCAGGGCAGAAAAAAACTCCTGAAAGCCTCGAGAATCACGTTCAGGAAGCATGGGAAAGCGTGCGCAGACGACCTCATATTTGTGAATCTCTCGTCGCTTTTCTTCCTAGGAGGCTCAATACTCTTTTAGACGTAAATGGTTGGTGGACCAGGTATTAAGCCATTAATCGTTTGTTCCCTATCCCGTATTATGCCATACATGTTCAAGCTAATATTTCCATCCTTTCCTTTCTTCATATGCACATAGGCATTGATTTAGAAATTGGTTTCAGTTTTACCTATACATTATTTTAAATGAAAATTATCCTTTATTTTCTGTCTCAGTAATTATTATCAAGCATAAAATAAATTCAATTCTAGAATAAAATTAAGATTTAAGCATTGCACTTATCAGACAAAGAATTCGACATTCAATTGGAACCTCATATAATAAAATGTATAATTTACTACAGAGTGTTGTGCTTAAACCTCCTCATCCTCATTATTATTATTATTATTATTATTATTATTATTATTATTATTATTATTATTATTATTATTATTATTATTATTATCATCATCATCGTTACTGTCATTATCATTATTATATTATTATATTATATTATTATTACTATCATTATCATTATTATCATCATTATTATCAATATCATTAGCAGTATGGTTGTAGTTATCGTTATTGTTATGGCTGGGTAGAGTGCTTAAAGGTAGCATTAATCGTTATTACGTTCATCTTCCCCTACCTGCTGTCGGAAGTTCGAGGAGGGGAATGTCTTGTTGATAGCAGGTAAACCTGACCTTTCCTCTCACCAGACTCAACTAAACGATAGTCGGATTTTGTTCCCCTTGCCTCTCCAACCCCCTTGTCCATCGGAAAACTTCTGAATCGTTCTATACAATAAACCACAGGTTTCGGTGCCAAATCCCCTCTGTAGTGTTTCTAATCCTAAGCTAAAGAATGTAGAATTTCAAAATTTCCTGGAAATATACTCCAGACAAAAAGTTCCTGATGAATCAACAATAAAGAAAAACTGCCTTGGCAAGTTCATGAAGAGGTAATTTAATAAAATCAGTCTTATCAAGTAGTCCAACTCCCTCCCCAATATCCTGAATAATTTAAAACTGTCAATAATTTAAAACTTTTAAGTATATTATTCAAAAATATTTTCAGATGGAAGCAAAATTATATATGACCTGTAGTGCCACAACTTTATTTAGCTAATGATCAATAAACATTTTTGTTTTGTTTTTTACACTTGTAGCCATAAAAAATGACACCCCAAATTACCCACCTAATCTGTAAAATTTTTAATAAAATAATTACGTTCAGCTAATACAAGAAATGGAAGAAGATATCAGTGATTCCAACTTATGGTTACCTTGTGTGGGAGATTTGTCAATATTGTCGTGGAAAAAATAACTGAATCTGAACCAGGAACACACCACCTCAATGTCACAAGTTTACTTACTGGAAATAAACAATTCAGTGAATGCTAGGGTTGTTCGTGATGCATTACGTGTTTTGTGGCTTGCTAAAGAAAATGAGGAAAAACTCTTGGTGCTGTTGCAGATGCAGCAAATACATGCTTAAGGCTGTTACAGCTTTGCGAGTATTTTATTTTAAGGCAGTTCATATGATTTGTTTAGCACATGTTCTCCACCAGTTATCAGAGAAAATCCAAGCAAATTTTCCTGAAGTGAATGCCTTAATTTTATCTGTGAAATAAGTTTTTGTGAAAACACCATCAAGTGTGAAATTATTTATTGATATGATGCAAGATACTTGTCTATCCCTAGAGACAATCCTTGCAAGATGGGGAACAAGGATTGAAGCAGTTGTATATGTATTACAATGAAATAGGTGCTTGACATGATGGATAAAAGTGAAGCAGCAACAAGTATACCTGCTGCAGCAAGTGCTTGCATTGCGAAGAGTCTTCAGAGCAAATTACAGTTTATTAAAGACTTACTTTACTAAAATGCCAGCTGCAATCACATGTTTGGAAGAAATGCCTTTATCTTCTGTCCCACAGATATAGGAAACAGCTGTCACCAGAGACATACCAGTAGAAAAAGGAAAGTGTCTTTATAACACAACTGAAAAAATTGAAGCAAGGAATCCAGGTTTAATGTTTCTTCGGGATGTGAATAAGGTTCTAAAAGGTGAATCTGAAAAAGAACTTGATGCTTATTCCTTAAGTGACAAAGCCTTTTTTTGTAATTTTATGTCTTCCAATGTTAAGTCATATCAGACGGTGAATGAAATGTGTGAAATTATGCTCAAATGTGTCCAGGGTCCATGGAGCTTAGAGCTGCCTGACATTCGTATTTAAGGATAAGGGAAAACCCTGAAAAAAACCTTATCCAGGTAACTCACCCTGACCGAGATTCGAACTCAGGACCTCTTGAATGTGACGCAGACACGCTACCATCTATGCTACCGAGGCAGGCATCCAGAAAACGTTGAAAAATATTTAATTGTTTATTGCAATAAACACAAAAATGCTAAAATAAACTGACAGGCAGACTAATAAATATTAGTTACTCATGCCTGCGTTTAAGAATTTACTATTTGATTACTTCAAGATTAAGAGATGTGATAAGTTGAAATATACTTTATTTTAAATGCATATTATGAAGTTCTTAAAGCATTTTTACCAAATTTTTAGTGCACAGATGTATGCATGTAAGGCAAGGACTTACGGAGTAGAGGAAGTGTTAAAAAAGATTAGATCAAAAACGACAATGAAACTAGAGACTTGAAGCTTTCCTGGCGCCGATGATGAATAATTTCTTCTCGGGAGATCAGCCAGGTAAATGCTAGATCGCTCTCCAAGCTTTTGACACACTCTGTCGCCATCATCAAGGAACTGACGGGAACTGGGAATAGTTTCCTGATGATGGCGACAGAGTGCGTCGTCGAAAGCTTGAAGAGCGATCTAGCATGGCTGATCTCCTGAGAAGAAATTATTGACAATGAAACTAGTTTTACATAATAAGAAGAAAGGATGGTACTATGACATTGCAGCAAAGATAAGAGTTCTAAAGAAATTAAAGAAATGGAAGCAAATTGAAAGTCTGAGGCAATTGAAAGACAATGCAGAAAATTGTAGAGGTGGAAAGAGCAAAAAATATAAAATTAATATGGGCAGCAGTGAAAAGAGCAAATAAACGGAAAGTTAGAGAAAATAATAGAAGTTCAGAATATTGTGCAAATAATTTGAAAAACCGAGTCAGAAGAGCCCAAAAAGTTATAAATAAGGGAATTAGAAAATACTGATTATATTTAGCAATTAGATTGAAGGAAGCACCAGAACAAATAAGGCTACAGATGAAAAAAGCAACTGGTACAGATGTAACTACATAGAAATGTATTATGATTATTATTATTATTAATGTGAAATGTTATATAATTGTGTAATATTGTATGTTTTTTTTAAATATGTAACATAAATTTAACTGACATATCCAACGAACATGTATTGTGTTATAAAAGGATGAAAATAAATATAATTGTAATACCAGGGAGTTTTGCAAGGCATGGAGTTAAAATGAAAACAGGCTAGGATTACTAGTTAAGAGAAGAAACAAAATATTTGAAGGAGACAGTGCTCAAAAGAGTTGAAGAATAAGAGAGAATAACCCAATAAATGATAGGGGAATTAATTTTTGTCACAGAGGTTTTGGCAAAAAGAGTTCAAAATATGGGGGAAAGAAGAGGGAAAGTTTTCTGATCTCAAAGCAGGTTTCAGGGAAAATAAGAAAACAGAAGGTAACATTTTTGTGATAACTACATTAATAAATATTTAGCAGAAAAAATGAGGCACATTATACATGTTATCTGGTATTAATTTTCAGAATGTTAAAAAATTTGAATACTTAAATGTGGAGCAGCATTTCGAAGTTAGAACAGTCCGAATGACATATTTTGCATATTTTCATTCCCTTATGAATTACGGTATCATCTTTTGGGGTAATTCAAGTATGTCGGAAAAGGTTTTTCGAATGCAAAAAAGAGCCATAAGAATAATAGTGAACCAACCTGCATATGTGAGCTGTAGTGTGTATTTTAAGGAATTGAAAATTATAACCCTGCCATGTTTATACATATACAAAGTTCATTTACATGTAAAAGCTAGTTTAAATCGCTTTAAAACATATGCAGTGGCAACCAGCATGATACAAGAAACAGTTCAAACCTACTAGCTATTAGTCATAATACCACATTATACAAACATTCCTTCACTTATACCTAACTGTACAATAAGTTACCTCTTTATTTAAAACAGATAGACAACCAAAAGATGTTTAAATTGAAAGTACACAAATTTTTAAGTGAAGCATGTTTTTATTCTATTCAAGATGTTTGGAAAGTTAGCTATATTATATTTTGGCATTTACTCTTATACATGTTTTTTGTACTTTCTGTATTTAAAGTTTGTACTTAAAATGTTGTAGATATTTTTGTTTTGACATGTCCACAATCTTGTATGGAGATTTATAGGATGAATAAATTGAATTGGATTTGCAGATCTTCATTTTGCAGAATTGTATAATGTTAAGGGAATACTTGACAAAAAAAAATGGCTATCACAACATTTTAAGCAGATATGCAGTCCCATCAGGTAAACATCCAATAGGTAGGGGCTTCAAATGTCAATAAGATAATGATCCCAAACATACTTAAACAATGTGCAGGAAATATCTAGAGAATCAGCAAAGGGCAGGAGAACTGAAAATTATGGAGTGGCCAGCTCAATCTCCAGATCTTAACCCCATTGATTTACTTTGGGATGAACTGGCTCATTAGTTAAAGAAAACTTGCCCTATATCTCAAAATGCACTTTGGAATGCACTACCAGCTGCTTGAAATGACATTCTGGTATCTTATATTCAAAAAATTACTCAGAGAATGCCCAAAGTAGTGAGGAAAAGTGACTTCAGTGAAAGAACAGTTTAAAATACTTCAAGTAACTTTACCACACTTTGAACAATACTGTCATTATTTTGAATATTTTGTGATCATATTGTTACATACATGTGTAATTACACTAAACTTTGATGAGACAATAAGCCAAGCTAGAGATTTTGCTTCTTTATGTTCACTTTCCTATTCTTTTCCTTAAATTATACATTCTACTCTGTGTCCGTAAGCTGTTGAGCGGACATGTATACTGAATATTCATTTTTTGTAGATAGGTATTTATATCAACTGAATAATGCCATCTGATTGTTTACATATTATCCACAGATTATTTAATTTTAAGACACTGGGAAGCGAAAGGATAATTTAAACATGATCTGATGTCATGACACAATTGCTAGGAGGGGGAAATATTATGAGCGTGATGTACTGTGGAGTTATGCTGTGCACCAGAAACAATACTAATTTACAATTGCCATTATATAACATCCTGAAAGCAAACTGCTTGTACACACAAGTCATGTCATTACCTACCTATTATCATTGTTTTGTCCATGTTTTCTCATTTTCTCAGTTTTTAGACTGTAAAGAACAAGTCACTGGTTAATTGTGCTACAATTATCACTCTATCTTTGGAGTTTCTATATACCCCAGCTTTCTGTCTCAATCATTGAAGATCAAAAACAAAAGCTAAACAAAATTGTCAGGCTAACTATATTTCTAAGAATCAAAAGATCTAGATCCAATTATTTATCTTTCTAGAAACACTTCAATCCCTGAAAGCTGTATGGGGCATGCAGAACAACGGGTGCACTGAAAGTAGTGACTTCTGATAGAGCATCTAAACCAGGTTGGACAGCTCAGGTACCTAAAAACGGTACTTGAAGTTCCCTCAGTTTCAAACATATTTTTATGGGATCACACTTTAGTGTTTTCGTTTGCATATACTTACTTAACCAATGATGATTACTCCGAAAATGCCTTTAAAAACAATTTGATTCGCTGGGACGGTTTTTGTATTCTGATATATCAATTGCATTTACATTACATGTATGAACAGTGTCTCTTAACGTTTTAATTTACAAGCAAACCCCTTGACGTCTGTTCAGAATATGTACACCCTTTTATCTTAACCCAATTCAAAATTCCAATTTTAACATATGGTTGCATCGATTAACATTTCCGGGAAGGAACAACTTATTTATCTTATAGCTAGTTGGTGTTCCAAACAATAGTTATTACCCCCGAAAACGTGAGTCAAATTCCCTTCGATGTAACGATTCTTTAAATTGTTTTCCTTCTTACCTTGCGTATGCGATGTTTCACGTGCGCAAACACATCCACACACAACCTCCTGGATTCCGTGCACAAGTTCCGTCGGACCCACAGAGTAATACACAGAGTAATGTCTCGCCTTCCATTGAGATTGTAAGTATATATTCTGTGAACAGGAACTGTGTTATTTGGTCACATTGTTACCAACCGCTATAGACAGCGTCAGTAATTCATCAATAAAAATTGTTTATTAATGCACACAAAAAATAAATGCTTTAACGTACACACACACACACACGCACACACACACACACACACACACACACACACACACACACACACACACACACACACACACACACACACACACACACACACACACACACACACACACACACACACACACACACACACACACACACAAGTCAACTGTTTACCTTAAAAGAGACTACATCTTTCTTGCACTATTTTACGCGATGCTATGCATCTCCGTATTTCTAATGACCGTCAGTAGATGACTCTGGCTACAGATTGAAGGTATGGTGCCTGAGTTTATGGTGGTTTATCGATATTTAAAAAACAATGTATAAATTACGAAGAACATTATTATGCAGGTGCGTCATAATAGTGCAAACTGAAACGGTTCAATGTATTAGATAGGTGCAAAAACGCTCCAGCAAACATGGGTGAGTAAACAAGCCCTGAGACGCGAAGGGAGAAAACAAAAAGGTTTCATAAATTGACAGGTAGGGTCTGAGTGTCCTGAGATTAGTTATTATTTTAAATAACAAGAACGCCTGTTAAGATTTATTTCATATTTTATCATGTGCTACAATATGCATAAAGTAATAACAAGGCTAATGAGAAACAATAGTAGTTAAGAGCTTGATCATAATATTTGACCTTGAAAAAAGTCTGACCTTGGAAAGATCTGACCTTGAAGGTCATGCCGTTTGACCTTGAAGGTCATGTCGTTTGACCTTGAAGGTCATGCCATTTCATCTTGGAAAAAGTCACCCACAAGTTTTAGAGGCGTATTGGGTCAATTTCCGGTGGGTGTGGGAAATGCTGTTTTGCATGGTTTTGACTCTGCATCTGCCGCCCACATCCGGCGTACCCCAGGCACCCCCAAGCACCCTCTTGACTTCCTGCAACCACCGACGCAACCCCATCCACCCCGTGCAACCCCGACGCACCCTCTTGACTGTCTGTATCACAGTTGCAACCCGCGCACCCTCAACGCACCCTCTGGAATTCCTGCATGCCCTGTGCACCCCCTATCCAACCCGCGCAACCCGACGCACTTGACTCTCTGCATCTGCCATCCATCCCCGGCCATCCCTGGCGCAACCTCGCGCACCCCCACCCTATCTTTTTAACCTCTTTACTTCCTGCATCCCTCGACGAACTCCCACCCACCACGAGGCACCCTGACGCACTCCCTATCAACCCCTAGGCACCCCCATTCACCCTCTTGACTTCCTGCATCATCCGATGCAACCCGATTCACCTCGTACAACTGACGCATCCTCTTGACTGTCTGTATCCCCGTGCAGCCCCTGCCACCCCCGTGCACCCCCTGCCACCCCCGTGCATCCTCTGGACTGGCTGCATCCCACAATGCACCCCGCGCACCCTTGACGCACCCTCTTGACTGTCTGCATCTCCAACCCAAGCTCCAGGCACCCTGTGCAACCCCGACGTACCCTCTTGACTCTCTGTATCCCCGACATATCCTCTAGACTGCCTGCGTCCCCAGACGCCCCCAGGTACCCTCGCCCACCCTCTGGACATACTGCATCCTCCAGGCACCCTGACGCACCCTCCGGACTTCCTGCATCCCCCGTGCACCCCCTATCTAACCCGCGCAACCCGAAGCACTTGACTCTCTGCATCTGCCATCCACCCCCGGCGCACCACCCGCGCACCACCCGCGCACCTCCACACTACCCGCGCACCCTCTTGACTTCCTGCATCCTTCGACGCACTCCCACCCACCACAACGCACCCTGACGCACCCCCTTTCCACCCCTAGGCACCCCCATGCACCCTCTTGACTTCCTGCATCGCCGACGCACCCCCATTCACCTCGTACAACACTGACGCATCCTCTTGACTGTCTGTGTCCCCGTGCAGCCCCTGCCACCCCCGTGCACCCCCTGCCACCCCCGTGCATCTTCTAGACTGGCTGCATCCCACAATGCACCCCGCGCACCCTTGACGCACCCTCTTGACTGTCTACATCTCCAACCCAAGCCACAGGCACCCTGTGCAACCCCGACGTACCCTCTTGACTCTCTGTATCCCCCGACATATCCTCTACACTGGCTGCGTCCCCAGACGCCCCCAGGTACCCTCGCCCAACCTCTGGACATACTGCATCCTCCAGGCACCCTGACGCACCCTCCGGACTTCCTGCATCCCCCGTGCACCCCATATCTAACCCGCGCAACCCGAAGCACTTGACTCTATGCATCTGCCATCCACCCCCGGCGCACCACCCGCGCACCACCCGCGCATCCCCACACTACCCGCGCACCCTCTTGACTTCCTGCATCCCTCGACGCACTCCCACCCATCACGACGCACCGTGATGCACCCCCTTTCCACCCCTAGGCACCCCCATGCACCCTCTTGATTTCCTGCATCGCCGACGCACCCCCATTCACCCCGTGCAACACCGACGCCCCCTCTTGATTGTCTGTATCCCCGTGCACCCCCTGCCACCCCCGTGCACCCTCTGGACTGGCTGCTACCCCCGACGCACCCCGCGCACCCTCGACGAACCCTCTTGAATGTCTGCATCTCCAACCCGCACCCCAGGCACCCCGTGCAACCCCGACACACCCTCTTTGACTCTCTGTACCCCCGACACATCCTCTAGACTGGCTGCATCCCCAGACGCAGCCCCAGGTACCCTCGCGCACCCTCTGGACTGGCTGCATCCTCCAGGCACCCCGACGCAGCCTCTTGACTGGCTGCATTCTCCAGGCACCCCGACGCACCCTCTTGACTGTCTTGGTGGACAACACGGCGTTGGGGCGGGTTTTCTCCGGGACCTCGGGTTTCCCCCGCCATCTCATTCCACCGCTGCTCCATCTTCATCTCATATATCATCAGTGTCACCGCCTGCGGTGCCGCATGTAGTAAAAGCGGGCGTTAAACACTACACATTTCATTTCATTTTTCTTGACTGGCTGCATCCTCCAGGCACTCCGACTCACCCTCTTGACTCTCTGCATCTGCAAACCAACCCCGTGCAACCTCGAAGCACCCTCTTCACTTCTTGTATCCTCCGTGCCCCCCTGCCACCCCCGTGCACCCTCTGGACTGGCTGCATCCGCTCGCGCACCCCCTGGGCTGACTGCATCCTCCAGAGACGTTTAAGTACGCATCAGCTTGGCGGGTGGTGACAGAGTGGACTGTTAAATGAGCTGTTAAGGGGGAAAGGGGGTTATTTTTTATATTTTTATTAAGAATACACTGGAATAAAGGTCACGTGACTTTAGGAGAAGGAATGGAGACTAGCATGTGTCTAGATGGGTGTCCAAGGATCAAAAGGAATAAAATCAGGTGAGAAAGGCAGGAAGTGACGTGTAAGGTTTTGATTGGTTAAAATAAGAATGTTTTGGATTGGTCGAGAGGGGTAAAGGCAGATTTGTGATTGGTGGAAGAAAACGCGTTTGTGATTGGATGGAAAAAGTGCTGAAACAAAGAAATACAGCAAAAGAGCCCGACTAGTTTAGGCGAGAAGAAGCGATTAGAGCCCACGCAGCAAAACCAAAGTAGTCCTTTTCAATACTTGGTTTTTGCTGTGAAAGTAAGTACAGAATTGATTGCTGCTTCGCAGTGATAACAACAAACCAGCGAGTCTACAAAAGAAGCCATCGGATTTTGCACATAGCACAGTAACTGGGTAGAAATCCAAGGGCGAAACCAACAGTCCTTGGACTGATCTCTAGGCGCCCGAAAGGACGCCTCTGGTTTTCATGCTTCTTAGCGCCCTATACTGGCACTCTCTTTCTTCTTTCTTATACTCTTATTTCCTCTATTCTTTCAGACATCTCCCCACACTGAGAATTACTCGCTTACTAACAGCGGCACCTGACTGACTCCTGATTGGTCCTTGCATTGACTACTCTAATTGGCCAACACGAACACAGCCAGCAATAGCAAAATTACTGCCCCGTTCAGGGAAGACGATTACTATCTCCTGGGTGGATATATACGATCTTTTCTGGGAAAAGAGTTGATAGTTACCCCTCAATAATGCCAGCTATGACAAACTGCAGCTAGAGCTTAAAGCCAGTAGGAAATATCTAAACCAAGCAGATCTAAGCATCATGAAGAACAACACAAAGCACACAGTAGCCATCTCTGACTTCAGAGTGTATGTGGCGCATAGGAGTCATTCCATGTCAAATCGAAAAAATTTCAGGGAAAATTGACCTTCATGTCTCCGATTTCATTGATATTGGGTTTATATGTTCTATGAAGGAAAAAATGATACACCTATTTTCTTTTCAGTCTCTGGTTTAATTATTTTGGCCAATAAAAAGCATTAAACATTTGGGTATTTTTGCGCGCATCGTTCTACATTAATGTGAATATATCTGGTTATTTTTAGCAGAAAAATATCATTTTTGGCTCATTTACTAAATTGAAAGTATACTTCATTTACACATTAAACAAAAAATATTTCGTGTAATATTTACATTTTCAGAAAGGCATTAAGATTACAAATATAATTATCAATGTTATCACATTGCTAAAAAATTCCCAAAAAATTTAAAGCTAACCTCATGATGTCATATAACTTCAGGAAAAAATTCAGATTGGGATTCCAAATAATAAGAGAGAAATTAAGTAACTTACCAAGTCGTGCAGCGCTGCTTACAAGGTCAAGACGCACACACACACCATGTGGCAGCTGACGGCGCATCTTGCGTTGCACTGCCATCATCACCTACAAGGTCAATTATGATTTCTGTTTCCAGAAGCTTGGTGATGATACTATTAATAGTTCTCTTTGATCACATTCATAACATGACATTCCATCCAATCCGTCCGGCCATACAAAGCTGCAGGTGCGGACAATCTTCCATATGCAGTGTTCAAAGCCCTACCTGCAACATGGATTTTGTTATTAGTTCATCTGTTTAATAGCTTGCTCAAACTAGCCCACTTTCCAGGAGCATGGAAACATGCTAGAATCATTACACTGCCTAAGCCTGGAAAGGACTTAAAAGAGCTAAATAGTCATAGGCCAATCAGTCTTCTACCAATTATCAGCAAGCTATTAGAGAAAGTCCTCCACCAGCGTCTACAGGCCTTGCTAGACCGTCAGCAGGTCCTGCGACCAGAACAATTTGTTTTCCGGCGTCAGCACTCAACAACCCACCAGCTCCTCCGCATAGTTGACGAAGTGGTCAGAGCTTTTAACAACCGTCACTACGTTGCAGCCCTATTCCTGGACATTTCCAAAGCCTTCGACTCTGTGTGGCACGAAGGCCTTCTCCACCGTCTCATACACTACGACCTCCCTTCATATCTAATCCATCTTATCCATAGTTATCTAAAGAACCGATCTTTTGTCGTTGCCAGGGACGACATCATCTCTCAACCTTACGCCATAAATGCAGGGGTACCCCAAGGCAGTGTTCTGAGGCCCCTGTTATTCCTTGCGTTCATTAATACACTTCCGACCTATAGAGGCTGCAACTTATATTTGTTTGCAGACGATACAGCTCTGACGGCCACTTCCAAACATCACATCTATGCGGTGAAGCAAGCACAGACATACGCTGATATGCTGTACGCCTGGTTCGCTACCTGGCGCCTAAAGGTTAACGCCACCAAGTCGCAGGCTGTAACATTTACCAGAAGGAATCTACAAGATGTGCCTAATCTCCGGCTAGCAGGAGAACAAGTGCCATGGTCCAACTCAGCGACATATCTAGGGGTCACCTTAGATATGAAGTTAATATGGAAGCCCCACATCACAGCACTGGTAAACAAAGTCAGCAGAAGGATGGCAATGATGTACGCACTGTACAATAAAAAATCAACAATGGCGCTGAGGAACAAGATCCTCCTATACAAGCAGGTTCTGAAACCTGCGCTCACATATGCCTGCCAAGTCTGGGGTATTGCCGCCAAATCACACTTGTACAAATTGCAAGTGTTACAAAACCGTTATCTCCGTACCGCAACCCATGCCCACTGGTACATTCCCAACGATAACATCCATTCCGATCTTAAATTTCCTAAATTGACAGACCATATCCTGCAACTCTCCCACAGCTTTTACGCCAAGCTTCCTGACAGCTTCAACCATCTAATTCGCGGCCTCGGGGAATACGACCTCGACCCCGGAGAAACGTATAAAAGACCCAGACTTGCGCTAGGACCACCATAAACAAGAAATTAACAATACCAAAACACAAAGAAAAACACGTTCACTGAACTACACAAACAATCCCCAACATCTACACCACCATCTGACCACCATCCATTAACTATATCCCCATCCCTATGCCAGTAAGGGATCCAATCCCGGAATGGCAACAGTCGAAGGATATGCTGAACAATACATAATGTGCGCCAGCGACTTCCCTGCATTAAACGCAGCAGAATTAAGTGCTAATAATGCTGAGGATACGGACATGTTAATGTACTACACAAACGGCGGGGATTTCAAAGATTTTCAGCATGAGCCCCTCCTTGTGGACCCCGTAGTGCCTCTGTCTCGTGGGGACATGAGGCTGATTAAATTAGGAAGAAGAACCAGGCTGCGCTACTTGGAGCAAGCTGACCACAATGTATTAAACTACCTAAATCTTGAAAACTCCGAAGCTGCACTTCAGGAGTTCCAGCTCTACACTGCTCACCGCGCAAGGACTGAGGCAATCACGCATTACCTCATCTCCAGTGAGCAGATGAAGCATGCTTCCCAGCATTGGGAGACTCCTGCCAACAAAACCAGGCAATTAAAAGCTCCAAAGGTGGCTCAGATACCGGAACCACTAGCAACATCAAACCGGTTCTCTGGTTTACCTATGGAAACACAGGTTATGGAGGATGCACCTGCACCCTCCACAAGCAAAAGGAAGTGTGTTAATACACTATCTACAAAGCCAGACACGGTACAGCAGCAACATGTGCCTCAAGCTGCACCAACTCCATCCATATCATCTGTAAAAAAAACAGCAAAAGGAAGAGTCCTACACCTTCTTCAGCACAACCAGCCACAGCACAGCGACAATACGTGCAACAGACTACTTCCACAAACCCATCTCCTCTTAACCAGGACCCTCCCACTGCTTGTTCACAGCGAAAGACACCTATTTTTCTACGTGATCCCACCAAGGCACGTGATATAACGAATTTGTTAAATACAACACATCCTGACATCACATATAACGTCAGAAATATGAGTGGTACCGTTGCCTTTCTGCCGGCAACACCTGACGATCTCAGGAAAATACACAAGATTCTCTCTGACAGTACTATACAGTACCTAACCACTTTGCTGCTGGAAGAGAAACTTCTGTACGTCACCCTGAAGGACCTGCCAATGTACATCATGGAGGCAGATGTCACCAGCAACTTCAGGAAATAGACTATCCACTAGAACGAGTTGGCCAGCTTCGTTCCAATCATAGCCAACCACCACAACTGCTCCCTCACTTTAGAGCTGCGCTCCGCAAGGAGGGAAACGCAACTACCATCTACAAGGAGCGACGTATGTTCAACGCAATAATTCGCGCTGAATCATACGGCCCCCAAGCCAGACCAATTCACAGCACCAACTGCCAGCAGTTCACCCACAGTGCTGCTGGCTGTAGATTAGAACCAGTCTGCTCCTATTGCGGAGAGTCTGGTCACAAGCGACAAGATTGCCAAGTTGCTGGAGTAGCAGGATCCAAGGCCACTTGTTCCAACTGTGGCGGCGAACACTCATGCCGCTATGCAAAGTGCCCAGTCTGGCAGGAGGCACGAGTGGAAATGCTGCTCAACAAAAACGGGCAGCGAAGTAGGTTTGACGCTGCACCAAAGGAGCCAAACCCAATGGGCCTTCCTAAGGAAGCCTTCAAGGGCAGCAGGTACCCAGGCCTGCCACCTGTCAAAAGAATCCAGCATTCATCGTATGCTGAAGTGCTGAAAACAAATCAGCAGAACACCCCGCAGCAACAAGTGGTCAGTTGCCCGGTTAATCCACAAATAACCGAAAACACCGCTCCAAACCACACAACTGGAGTTGTAGCTGACGAGATGAGGCCCCCAAAATAGCACACCAAGTCGGGGAGCAACTTAGATCGCCCTGGAGGTGCTAGACCAGCCGCCCAGAAGGAGAACGTGCAGCGTCCACGTCCCTCCAACAGTGGATTGAGGCAATCAGCCCAGCAGCGCCTGCCGGTCCATATCCCGCCCACCACTAGTACCCCAAGCAAACCCCTACCAAAACCCATCATCCCTGATGCTCAGTTCCTCAATCTTATGAGCAGAATCCCTGTCCATCATCAACCTGACTTTGCTACCGTCCTAACTGAAACTCTGGCACAGCGTCCTCAAAATATACCACCTGAAACCATTTTAGTCAAAACTGTATTCATTTTTATGGGACGATATGGCAAACAGGAATAATAGGTTATCAGACCTCCTTGGACTCAAAATTTGTTCCTGGAATGCCAATGGTATCCGGAACAAATTAAGTGAAGTTTCAAACTTCATAGCGGTCAACAAAGTGCAGATTCTTCTGGTGCAAGAAACTCATCTTTCTAGTGCCCAGAAGGCCTCCATCCCTGGCATGCTCAGCCATCACACTGATTGGACAGATGGTTATGGTGGTACAGCCATCTACATAAGCCGCAACATTCAGCACCATCGACTACAACTGGCGGCCACAACGGTGCTTGAAGCAACTTGTATACAGTTGACAACCAATAGAGGGCCTCTAAACATCTTCTCTCTCTACATTCCGCCTGTCAGACCTATATCGCAAGGCAATTTGGACACATTCTTTTCCAAAGGAGCTCAAACAATTACCATGGGTGACTTAAACGCCAAAAGTCCACAGTGGAACTCCACAATCAGGACTCACAGAGGCATGGTGCTGGAACGCTATCTAGAACGGGGTAACCTCGTATTACTTGCTCCATCATCTCCAACCATAACATACGGGGATCGCCGACCACCTGACTGGTTGGATATTGCTATCTTCCAGCATATTCGCGGTCACCCGAAAATCCTTACCATTCCGGAACTTTCTTCAGATCATCACCCCATCCTTTTTCTATACCAAGCCGGGGCAACAGCCAAGGCCCCACCAAACAGTCTGAAATTCGTCAAACAAATTGGAGCATGTACACAGAGATAATGGCAACAAAACCAGCTGAGGTTACACCATGCAACAGCGTAGCTGAAGCCGATAGCCTAGCTAATGCTATCACCTCTATCATAGTACAAGCAATGGCTGCACCCACTCCACCACGGCTCAAATTCTGCAGTGCTCAGAAGCCACCTCCCTCACAGCTACGGAAGTTAATAGCCGACAAAAACAAAGCCAGTAGTCGGTTTCAGAACACGCGAAATCCCTTACACAAAAGGGAGTGGAACAGACTACAACACCTAGTCAAACTAGAGCTCGCTGACTTCCGGAATGATGAGTGGGAACGCCGTCTATGCGCTCTTGATCCGCCGGACCAAACTCTCTGGCACATGTCCAAGGCGCTGCTGGGCATACCTTCCTCTGATCCACCTCTTACTGATGGCAGAAGAACAAGAGAGTCAACGAGAGAAAAGGTGGATTTAATGGCTGAACATCTAGCCTCCACTTTTCATCCAGCTGAATCTCAAGATCAGGAGCTCTCTGATGAAATAGTGGAACGTATTGAAACTTTTCTTTCTACTCCCTTTAATGTGGACGTTGTGCACTTGACAACAGTCGCAGAAGTGAGGACTATTGTGGCTAAAGTGCGCCCCTATAAAGCAACAGGGTATGACAACTTTTAAAGCACTACCGGCAGCATGGATAATACTCTTGGTTCACCTGTTCAACAGTCTACTACTACTATCTCATTTCCCTGCTGCGTGGAAACACGCTAGGATTATCACCATTCCTAAGCCAGGAAAGGACCCCAAAAACATTAGTAGCCACCGGCCCATCAGTCTGCTGCCGGCCATCAGTAAAATCTTCGAGAAGGTGTTGCAGGCCCACCTTCAACATCTGCTGGACCAACATAACGTGCTACGACCCAAGCAGTTTGGTTTCCGACGTCAACACTCCACCTCTCACTAGTTACTTCGCCTCGTGGACGATGTAATACGCGGGTTTAATAACCGGCCTTACGTTACAGCACTATTCCTAGACATCTCTCGAGCATTCGACTCGGTGTGGCATGACGGGCTCATCCATCGGCTCATCCATTACAATATCCTAGCATACGTTATACAACTCATCAACACCTACCTTAAAAACCGTTCCTTTGTTGTTGCCAGGGACGACATCCATTCTGAACACTATGGTATCCAAGCAGGGGTACCACAAGGCAATGTCCTTGGTCCCCTCCTATTCCTCACCTATATAAATACCCTCCCTAACCTAATAGGCTGTAACCTCTATCTATTCGCTGATGACACCGCATTAACGGTATCATCTAAACAACATGTTAATGCAGTAACCAAGGCGCAGCGTTATGCTGATATGCTATCTGCCTGGTTCATCACTTGGCGCTTGAAGATAAATGCAACTAAATCTCAAGCAGTCACATTCACCCGCCGTACTCCACAAGATGTACCTAATCTCCGCCTGGCTGGAGAGGAAGCAATGGTCCACGGAGGCTTCCTACCTTGGAATTACCCTGGAGTGGCGTCTGACGTGGAAACAACACATCACCACTGTGGCTAACAAAGTGTCCAGAAGGATGGCCATTCTATATCCTATGTTTAATAGGAAATCAACAATGAGCCTGCAAAACAAGTTGCTCATATACAAGCAAATGCTCCGCCCTGACTAACTTATGCTTGCACAGTCTGGGGAGTTGCAGAAAAATCACATCTCCACAAACTACAAGTCCTTCAGAACCGCTACCAACGGATAGCAACAGCTTCCGATTGGTACATTCCTAACGATAATATCCATGCAGACCTCTCCTTCCCAAAAATCACAGACTACATCCTTACCTTATCTCATAATTTTTATAACAAGCTCCCTTCTAGCTTCAACAGTCTAATCCGCGGTCTGGGAGAATATGACCTAGACCCGGTGAAACCTACAAGCAACCCAGACTAGTGCTAGTACCACCATAGGCCCATACAATCCCCCAGATATTCATTACATTTCAACCCCTAACAACAAACCAACCAACCATTAAGACATATCCACCACCATCCACCCACCGTCATATCATTAAACAGCACCACCATGCCAGTAAGGGACAATGTCCCGAAATGGCAAAACGTCGAAGGCCCCTCCTCTGAGGAGGTTCACCTTCAACGACACCACTGTGCTGTGTAAGGTCCTTTTCAGTGGGATGTGGCGAAAAAGTGCCACTCTGCTTGAATTTGAAAGTCATTTTCATGTAAACAGATGTTTGAAACATTTGTTTTATTTTTATACTGAGCACTGGACCCATCTGAAACATATATTACTTTACGCAGTACTCTCAGTTTCTGTTTCAGAAACAGTAACAGTTTTGTTTGGAAAAGCTGAAAAGCTCTTGTGTCGTGTTTTAAGGATTCAGAAATAGCAACAAAGTTAAAATGTTTTATGGCACTATTGTCTTTATAGTAGACCACAAAAGGATGAATTGTGGCCTGACTATTGTTCCAGTGTACCCCCTGAACGGAATCCTGAATAACAAAAGCATAATTTTCCGAGAAATCAGCTATTTCTATGCATTCGCCTAGTGCGAGTTTTTCTTTACGCTCCCGTAAAAATAAGTTCTGTTGCTGAGCTATGAATGTATGTGGAGGTAAATTGCTGAGTTTTGTTGATAATTTTCCTAGAAAATCCTCTACGGGCGATATCAAGGTCTCTAAATTTGTGCGATCCACAGTAACCCACTGTCTGTAGGTAATCTCATGAGTATCTTGTTCATCAAGCAGTTGTAAATGATTTGTTATATTTTCAGTTCCTGGACCAGCTTTACATGTCATTAAAAACAGTTAGATGATGGGGGGTTGCAGACGATGTGTGTCAAGCAGTCCTTATAATTAGTTAAAATGGGATTTGAATTTGCAGTGAGATGATAAATACTGATACCATCAAGCATTAATTTGACATTTTCGTGATGAGCACAAAGACAAACTGAATGGGTTCCACTAGTTCCAAGAAGTACACATTCCTTAGGCCCTAATTCCGCAAATTTTGAAAACTGTATTCTGACATCCGGATACATATTTTTAAAGCTTTGGTAAGTTTCCTTAAGACTGCAATGTATCAATCATTTCTGTTTATAGATGTTCTTACCATTTTCTTTAACAGAAACTAAATTTTTTCTGCCAGGAATAACCCTACTCACATCATCAGAATTATAAAATTCAGACACCTCTTTAAATGTAGATGGGTCAAGGCTCTTTCCTGATCTGGTGTCTGGAGTTCCTAAAATTCCTTTTTCTTTAGCCACCTCTTTAGATATTCGTATCATGTGAGCTGAAATATCAAAATGTTGTTTTATTTTCTTGTAAGACCAGCTGTCAAAAATCGTCAGTATTTGTATTTTGAGAGTTTTGTCATCAGTTTTATGGAAAAATTTATTAGTTTCTGTATTATTTCAGAATGATGTGAATTTTCATCTGAAGTGGAGTCTGCAATATGAAATACTTTATCCTTCATTGCCTGATATATTTTCTGAAACGTATCCCGATATAACGTTTTTGCGACAATTCTCTTTTCTTATAGGCGATTCTCCTATTGCCACTAAACTCTCATCCAGTTTTCTTGCTGCGTCTTTTGTGTCCATACTTACTGCATCACTGGAGGATGAGGAAAAACTATCACTATCTGTATTTTCACATCCTTCTAGTACTGCACTTTAACTTGCAATTGGTACACATAACTCACTTGTGCTTTGTTGCTTTGGAAGCTTAGAAATTTTCTTCCGACAATTGTCACACACTTTCAAATCGCAAGATGGGTTTACGCCTTCCAGTTTGAGTTTAGTGAGCATTGCTGAGGTTACTGGCCTTAACTAATTATATTCTACTCCGTGGTTAACTAGTTTGAATGGATTAAAACAGCAACAATAACTCCTTTGAACCAAATCTGACATGATGAAAATAAACTTCCATACTTCATAACTTACACGAAATGTCAGTTGACAACATACTGAGGTTTCAACTTATGCTTAGATGCAGATCTGAACAGTAAAAACCGGAAGTAAAATGATAGCTCTCCCACGTATTCACGCCACTCTCGGTCCGGACGTGAATCACCTCACACGCCACCACTAAAGTATTTATAACACTGCTTTTTTCTTCAATCCCATTCTGAAAGCAATTAAATTCCATGCACAATATTTCAAAGATTATAATTATATTTTTTCGTTTTTATAAAGTAATAAGTTGCTAATTAAAACACATTTTGAAAAACTTACCCCATTAAATGGCGCCCAATTTTTGTCTTCACCGAACCTAAAAAAATAGTATATTAAACTGCAATATGTGTACTTCATAATATCTCAAGCACTAACATTTCATTATTTATATAATCTTTGTTATAACGATTTTCATAGAATACAGCAGGCGAATATACGCAAAATATAATATTCAATAAACCTCTAAATAATCGTGCAACACCAAAAACACAATAGACAGGTTATTTAATAACTTCTAGGTGTTACGTAAAAAAATTTGGAGAAAATACTAAAAGGTCATGTCTCAGACGTGTTCGTTTTGACATGGAATGACTCATAGATCCAGAATAGAAGCTTTCCAAAGCCTGCTAGTGAAGCAAGATTCAAGCAGTGCCTCCACATCTTGGGACACAATAAAGAAACCATCGCCCAAAATGTTACCGCTGCAAACTGCTCCCACCACCAGTACTAGCAGCAGATTTGCTGCTCTGGAAGCGGAACTCACCGACGAACCCGCCTCTGCAGCTAAAACCCAAAAAAGGCGTAAATGCTCAACACCTCCACCTCAACCAGAGCAAATGGAGCAAGATAACCAAGCTCCTGCTGCTGCACCTGCAACTTCAACTAGCAATCAGACAGCTTCCACCGCACGGGCCAGTCGCCCCGCGCCTATTTTCCTGCGCTATCCAGCAGATGCCAGGAAAGTACTCTCTTCAGGTGTGACTGCTGAATACAAAGTAAAAAAACCCCGTGGTACTGTAGCACTACTACCTGCCACAGCCAATGACCATCGTCCTTTTCGGCGCCATCTAGAGGAGCACAATATAGAAGGGGTAACTACTCTCCTCTCAGAGGACCGACACCTGCACGTGACCATTAAAGACGTGCCTTCCTTTGTCACGGAGGAAGCAGTGCGTGACCATCTCGTTGCAAAGCGCTACAGTGTAGAAAGGGTCGCTCAGCTAACCACCCGAGATTCCAAACCTCAACCTCTTCCACATTTCCGTGTGGTCCTCAAAAAGACTCCCAATGTGAGGGATGTCTACAGGGAAACCCACATGTTCCACGCGACAGTAAGAGTGGAATCTTACAAACAACCACCCAGACCACAACAGTGCACAAACTGCCAGCAGTTTACGCACAATTCTGCTGTATGCTTACTCCAGCCAGTCTGTGCTATCTGCGGAGAGATTGGACACAAACGTACCAACTGCCAGGGACTCGGCATTCAGGGGGCTACTCCTAGATGCTACAACTGCGGGGACTCCCATTCCTGTCGCTATGCTAAGTGTCCAGTGTGGCAAGAGGTACGCATAGAATTGATGACTTCCAAAGACGGGCAAATGTCTAAATATAACGCCGAACCTAGAGTTCGTCATAACATTGACCTACCCGAGGAAGCGTTCTCTGGAGCACGTTACCCAGGACTGCCACCACGCACTGCTATCCAATATCCCAGCTATGCAGCTGCAGTGACCAACTCGGTAACTCCAGCACCAACAACAGAGAAGGTGACGATAGAACCACAACACCTGCAGCCATCGCAATCCTCTACTTCCATAGCACAACCTTTGACTTCCCAATCACCTTCCAGGCAAACGCAACCTGCACAAATCAGGACAAAACAGTATTCGGCGCCCAGGCAGCCCAGGCCAGATGATTCTACATCAAGCGGTTCTATACATACAGTCACCAGAGACTCAGCCTCTCATCCCACCATCCCAGACGAGGCGTTCCTCAATACTATGGGGCAGATTCCAATAAATCTACAGCCGTTATGTGCCGCCTATTTGGCTGAGGCACTGAAAACTCGCCCCTCTACAGTTCATGCCTGTACTATCTTTGTGCACGCCATCCTCACTTTCAAGATCAACAATGGCTCTTAGAGGTGGAAATGTTACAGATCTTCTCTCCCTGAAAGTTTGCTACTGGAATGCTAATGGGCTCAAGCAGAAGTTACAAGAAACCTCCAACTTCATAGCAGACAATGGGGTGCGTATGCTATTGGTGCAGAAAACATACCTGTCTTCCAATATTAGAGCCCGGCTACCTGGCATGGTTTGCTATCGTACTGACAGAGCCGACGGCTATGGTGGCACTGCCGTCTATGTGCGCCGTAACATAGCTCACCACCCACTAATCACTGGTCAGACACCTAACTTGGAAGCGACAGGCGTCCAGGTGGAAACTACCAAGGGACCTCTTCGACTTTTTTCAGTCTACATCCCCCCAATAAACCTATGGTTGCTGGAGAATTTGATACCTTATTTGCTGCAAATACTGCCACACTGGCCATGGGCGATTATAATGCCAAAAGCCCAGCTTGGAACTCCACTATTCTGAATGCGCGAGGAACAAGCCCTAAGCGTTATGTTCATACAAGGAACATCATGGTACTCTCACCGTCCTCCCCTACAATCTTCCATGGTGATCGTAGACCTCTGGACTGGCTAGATATAGTCTTAGTCAAAAATGTCCGTTCACATCCCAGGCTATTTACCCTTCCAGAGCTGTCTTCTGACCACTACCCTGTGCTTCTACTATTTCAATCCCACCAAAATTTTAAGGCTAAACGCCTGTGGCCAACCCCCCCGGCGTACCAACTGGGAGGAATACACCAAGATTATGGCAGCTGAGCCTCCGACCTTTGATAGATGTGCTACCACCAACGAGGCAGTTGCAGTCATCATGACTATTTCGTCCTCAATTACAAATGCCATATTAAGGGCTACACCACCTGTCCATAACACCTAAAGTAAAGTCCGGAAGCTCCCTCATCACCTGCGCGATCTAATTGCGGCAAAGAACAAGGCTCGGCGTCGAGCACAGCACACGGGTTGTCCCATGGATCGCAGGGAGTACAACAGACTCCGGAAAAATCTCAAAATTCAGCTCCAAGATCATGCTAATGCAGACTGGGAACGTCGGCTCTCTTCCATAGACACAGAAGATCAGTCACCTTGGATAATGTCAAAGGCTCTATTACGGCTCCCAGCTCAGGATAAACCTCTTCGCCATGGCCGCATCACAATCCAATCTACAAGAGAAAACGTGGGACTCATGGGTACTTATCTTGAAAGTACCTTCCATCCAGCAGACACCTGCAATGAGGACCACATCCACCAAACAAATGAAGCAGTTCGGGCATACCTCTCTCGGCCACATGACCCAGAGGAACCTCCACCTACAAACCTCACTGAGCTGCAGCAGTACCTATCCTCCAAAAAACCCTATAAGGCCGCAGGCTACGACAATATTCCCTATGCTGCACTGCAGCAGCTACTAATCTGCTGGAAGAAAGCCCTGGTCAACCTCCTCAATGATCTGCTCCGACTTGCGTACTTACCGACCATCTGGAACCACGCCAAGGTGATCACCCTCCCGAAACCTGGTAAGGATTCCTCCACTCCAGAGGGTTATCGTCCCATTAGCTTGCTCCCCAGTTTGAGCAAGATCTTTGAGAAGGTCATCCAATCTCGCCTTAACCAATCACTAGAGACACTCCAAATACTACGGCCCGAACAGTTTAGTTTCAGGTGTAAACATTCCACGGTCCATCAACTTCTACGCTTAGTGGATCACATTATCTTTGGCATCAACAACCGCCACGTTGTCGTAGCTCTGCTTCTTGATCTTACTCGTGCCTTTGATTCTGTCTGGCATGCAGGCCTCCTTTTCCGTCTCGTACAGTACAACATTCCTTCTTATCTCATTCATCTAATCAATACTTATCTACACAACAGGACTTTCAGTGTCGCCATTGAGGAAATATCCTTTAAATCCCACCCTATCAATGCTGGTGTACACCAAGGCAGCGTTCCTGGACCTGCTCTTTTACTCATCTATATAAATACCCTGCCATCCTACGTAAGCTGCACGCTCTTCCAGTTTGCTGATGATACAGCAATTGCCACCGCATGCAAACAACATGAACTTGCTGTACGAAGACTGCAAAATTACACAGACCAATTAACAACCTGGTTCAACACCAGCCGACTTAGTGTTAATCCCACTAAATCTCAAGCCATCACCTTCACCAGACGAAGGGAAGACGATGTCCCAGAACTACGCATTGCCGGCGGCTCACTGGAAAAACCAGGCCAACTATCTTGGTGTTACCCTAGATATCAAGCTCATCTGGAAACCGCACATAGAAAAAGTGTACAGCAATATCTCCCGTAGAATGGCTCTACTTTATCTCCTCTATCATCGAAATTCCTGCATGTCCATTCCCAACAAACTACTGCTCTACAAGTAAGTCCTACGTCCTGCTATTACGCATGCATGTCAGATATGGGGCATTGTTACTCCTACACAGCTCAATAGGCTCCAGGTACTCCAAAGTCGCTTCCTCAGAATATCAGTTAATGCTGGCTGGTACACTCCCAACACCCATATTCATCGTGACACATCTATCCCCACTCTCCATGACTACATCCACTCTCTCTCTCCCAAAATTTCTTTGACTCTCTTCCGCACAGCTTCAATTCTCTCATTCGAGGTCTTGGAGAGTATAACATAGTCCCTGGTGAAAGTTACAAAAGACCTAGACTTGTTCTCGGCTACTAAAACTTGAACATTCTTTCAAATCTTTCAAATTTCCATTCTTCATAACAACTTTACCCACTTCTAGACTAAATACCCACTAAAACAATCCCACCGCCTGATCACAAACCTTTTATTATAACCACTCTTCTACTGGCACGGTAAAGTCAGGAAAGCACCGCCTACAAGGCGGCTCAACTTTCCAACGACGCGTACACAAGGCGTGATAAAGAAATGCGGGGAAATAAAATGCAAATTAGCAGAAACTGACGAGGAAGTGATATGAGGGTGAAAAGTAGGCAGTTACCTATATTGAAATTGGATAAATGTCTGCAATATTTGTGGTCTTGGCCTTTAACTCGAACGTCCGGTGTTGTAGAAAAAAGCAAACTGCTTGTGTGTGCATTCCACTCTTTTAAAAGAGTCAGACTTCCGGGTTACAGAAAAAAAACGCAAAATTGCAACATTCTCCTACTCCAGGTGCCACGGATATCTGAGCGTGTAGTTTGCTGTTTAGGCTGCAATTCAGCGGAAATAAACAATAACATTTAGCTGCATTAACATGAATCTCTCACCGGATGCTTCTAAGTTAAACCTTCACATGAGTGTCGCTTCCCGTTCTTCCCATTTACACATTTACATGAATGACGCTCCTTGTTCTCCTAATAAGCACTCTCACAAGAATTTCCCACCTTACATTTCTGACACTCCGTGGCACGTGTAGGTGATTTTGCTTACTCAACTTCCTGTCACCTGATGTCATAGCAGATTTCACGATAGAAGATTCTTGCTGAATCTGCAAACCTAAACCACTGCAAACTATATCAAGAAACTTTATCCCACTGCTGATTGGATCGTTTGTCTCTGCAGTTGTCACGCTTTCAGCAACGCGTGGGAGTTGCAGCTTACACAACTTCCTGCACACTTTAGGAAGTAGCTGCTAAATTTTAAAGAATTCTAAATACTTCACAAAGTTCTAAAATTTTAAAACATTTTTGAACATTCCAAAATCTCCTAAAAATTTGTAAACCGTCAAAATATATGTCTAAATTTTCCAAAAAATGCCTAAACTTCTAAAAAATGCCAAAAATTTTAAAAATATAAACTGTAGAAAATGCTAATCTTTCAAAAAAATTAAAAATTCTAAACTTTCAAAAAAATTCTAATCTTTCAGAAAATAAAGAACAGAAAATAATAGGAAAAATAGAACACATGAATAAGAGAGAGAAAGCACATTAAACGGAGAGTACTTACTTGACTGAAGGATGGACGACGACTGAGGCGTATTTAGAGGCGTTCTTGGTGTATGTAGGGGCTTATGGGGCTTATTTAGACTCTCTTTGGCTTATTTGCGGTCTTTTGGGGCATACCTAGAGGCTTTTGCGAGGTATTTACTGGCTTTTAGGCGTAGTTAGAAGCTTTTGAGGTGTATTTAAAGGCATTCTTGGTGTATGTAGGGGTTTATGAGGTGTATTTAGACTCTCTGTGGCATATTGAAGGTCTTTTGGGCAAACCTAGAGGTTTTTGCGAGGTATTTACTGGCTCTTTGGTGTACTTAGAAGCTTCTGAGGCGTATTTAGAGGCGTTCTTGGTGTATGGATGGGCTTTCGGGCGTATTTAGACTCCCTTTGGCGTATTTAAGGTCCTTGGGGGCGTACCTAGAGGTATTTGCGAGGTGTTTACTGGCTTTTTGGAGCACCTAGAAGCTTTTGAGGTGTATTTGGAGGCGCCTTTTGGTGTATCTAGGGCCCTATGGGACATATTTAGACTCTCTTTGGCGTATTTAAGGTCTTTTGTGGCATATCTAGAGGCTTTTGCTGGCTTTTTGGTGCACCTAGAAGCTTTAGAAGCGTATTTAGAGGCGTTATTGGTGTATGTAGAGGCCTATCTTTCAAAAATTAAGAAAAACAGAGAATAATATAAAAAAGGAAAGCATGAAAGAGAGAGAGCAAAAAACGGAGAGTACTACATGTTTGAGGGCTGGATGACTAGTGAGCGACTAGCGCACGTATGTGTAGTTAAGATGAGAGGGATTAACACCGTATGCGATGTGTTTTAGAGATGAGTGTCTCGTAGAAATGTTAATCGGAAATTTTGAATTTAGAAAAGATGAAAGATGATAAAACTCGCAACATCGGTAGGCAAGGAATGGTGCTACGTAACGGCCGCAGGAGGAGCGGTGTGCTTGCAAGCGCCGCGTATTGTACCTCAATTAGGACCACAACATCCATTGAGAAAATTAAGGATGGAGGAAAATAGAGGAGGAAAGGCGTAACTGTCGAAATACTCTGATGAAATCCTATTGTTAGTCAGCTGTTTCTTGCAAGCGTGCATCTGCGCACGCGCGGCGGGACGCATTGGGAGGTACACTTACGGTACGCCCCGAGAAGTGCCTAATTCCATTCCAAAAATCCACCAAATACGCCACAAAAGTCTCTAAATACACATAAAACCGTCTTAATTCACAAAAAGCATAAAATGCACTCCCTCAAACCACTAAGTTCAACATAAATGTAGGAAATACACTCCAAAAGACCCCTAAATGTAACCCTAAGCCAATAAAAATGAAAAAATCTGCAAAAATGTTTTTTATGTTTATTAGTTCGAAAACTTTTCAGACCATCCTTGTAAAATCCAGTGGTTAGTTAACAAGAATCGAATCGATGAAGCATGAATTTTAGTGAAACTCATTAGAGACAATTTTGAGAAAACAAACAATTTTCTATATGAAGAATGGTCTGGGAAAACGGGGTTGTCTTTTCAGCAAAAAGCAGGTTTCTTGATGCAGACTCCCCCACCAATCGAATATGACATCACTACCTGGTGATTCACGCAGGCAGCTATATAGCAAGCGTTTTGTGGTCATTTAGTATTCACACTACCTTTGGAAGAGATCTTCCTGACGGTCACTCGGAGACTCCGACGAGTACGCATCAGCAGCAGCAGTGCCACCGTGAGCATAACCTAGCAGCAGCGGCAGCAGCAGCAGTGCAACAGCGCCTTCTTCTGCACTTGCAGCCCGCCGCAGAAGCAGCAGCAGTAGCGTCACCGTGCCTTCTTCCAGCCCTCCGCAGAAGCAGTGCCGAATAGCGTTCTTCTGCACTGGCTGACCCCCCATAGGGGAAGGGATCCGTCCATTTCAGCTGCCAAAGTGCGGGCACTGAGGACCCTTAGCATTCGCGGTACCTCTGACGTTACTAGAGGAACCTCGGGCCAAACAGCCGAGCCCCTGCTTCGGGAGTTTTTCGGATTGGGATGGTCTTGAGGGGGCAGTGTGTTCTCGATACCCGTGGGAGATTGGGTACGTCTTCGGACGGGGTTGAGGGAAGCCATTAAGTTTCCGGGTACTAGCCTGCTTAGCTAGTAGGAGGTGTGCTAGATCACCAGGCGGCCCCACCGAGGTCATATCGGTAGTCTTCACTTTGAGTGTTGACGCGCGTAAGTGGCGTATCCACTTCCGTCCCGTCTTGTGTCCCTAGGGCTTGTTAGGAAACTAGGTCTTGCCCTAATGGAAAGCCCCACGGAGGATGCCGGGCGCCCTTTAAGGGACAGCTCGGATAACTCCCTGGTTGAAAGAGGCCCGGGTCTTGTTCCTACGGGTTCAAGGCTAATGGGGGTAGAACCTCTGGACTCAAACTGGCTGGCCACCGAAGCAGCAGTCCACAGAGGAGGCCAGTACCACTCCTAGCTGACCTTCTGGAACTAGCAACTCCCTCTGCAGTCACTCCTGAGCCAGAGTCCAGAGGCAACAAGACTTGGGGCCGACAGACGGAATGACGTAACTGCAGACCCACAAGGTCAAAGCCAAGGGTCCCGACTTAGGTTGGGACCCGGGGTCCGCCCCAATAGGCGCGTCGCAAGGCCTCCGACCCGCTGTGGGGTGCCGGATGGCACCTGCAGATGACAAAGACGAAATGCCGAATACCAGCCGCCAGGTGAGACCTCACGAAGCGAGTCAACCGAACTAACCTTCCCAATGCTCAGCTGGCCCGCGAGTAAACCTCGTGAAGGAAAAAGCGAAGGCGCACCTACAAAAAAAGAAAACTTCCAAGAAGGCCTCTCGCCTTCTTAACCAGGGAATGGCTGTTCCCCTCTCCCCGGTCACCTTACCAGGGAGTTCACAACATCCAACCACCCCTCTCCAGGGTATCTCCGCTCCCTTACTTGAGAGCGACACTGATACCGAAGGGTTCACTACCGTGCAGGGAAGGCGCAAAAGGCTCTCCGGTTCGAAGCCGGAGGATGCTGTCCCCAGCTCCCCTGCAGCGCCCACGGATGCCAGGAGCACCCGCACACAAAAGGCGGCCAGAATCCCGCCGATTGTGTTGGACGTCTTTCCTAACCACATAAAGGTTATGAGGGAACGGAGGGCAAAGCTCCAAGACTACCTCCAGGCCACCCGTTTTCCAAACCAGGTGGTGATCAACACGACGACGCCGGAGGACCATGAAGCCACCAGAGAGGTGCTGCGCGGGGCGGGGATTCAGTTCCATACGTTGTCGCTGCAGTGACCAAACCTGGTGCGCAGTTATCTGGGGTCTTGCCTCAGACACCAACCCGGAAGATATAAAGGCTGGCCTGGCGGAACAACACGGCATAGTGCCGCGTACCGTGGTCCAACTGACAAGGTCCATCCGCGAGGAAGGCAAGGAGCCCATAAGGGCCCCCATGCCACTATTCCTCGTAATAGTGGAAAAGCAGACAGAAGGCCTCCCTAAAATAGACGAGGTGACACACCTCTATAACACCAAGATAAAGATGGAGCCGTACCATGGCAGAGAAGGACCAGCCCAATGCTTCGAGTGCTTGGGCTTCCACAACTCTAGCAATGCGTGCGAAAGGAAAACAGCATGTATACTCTGTGCCGGAGAACACCACGTAAAAGAGTGCCCGAACCCCCGAGAGGAGAAAAAGTGCACCAACTGCCGAGAAGCCCACATAGGCATCTACGGTGGTCGCCCAGCAAGACTGCGAATAGTGCGGGCAAGACAGGGCAGGCTCCCCGTCAGGGAGCCAGCACAAGTTCGGCCTGGAGTCAGTTTTGCCCACGCATGTGAAAGCACGAACAAGTGCTGCAACAGGCCGAGGTAAGTCAGACTCCGGCAACAAACCAGGCGAAAAGCACGTGGGCAGCCGCCACCCAAGCACCGGCTGTATACGCAGCACTGCCACAGCGGCCTCCTTGCCAGCAGAAGGCCACCGCAGCCCGGCGGGAAAGCCTGTCGGCCACTGCGGCACCAACTGCCGGGCAGCCTGCCCCAACATCCTCGGGGAGCCAGAGTGGCACTGCCGCCACTGCCCTCCCCCTCCATCAGCTCCAGCAACAAATGTGGAACCTCACCTCTCCAGAAGCCAAGCCAGTTTGGGACACTAGCATTTCCACCGAGGACCTGGCGGAAATCCAAGAGCTTTCTGCCTGGTTTGCTGAACTCATACAACGCTCCCTTCCCATATTCAGGCGCTGCAGGGAGCAACTGACAAACCCTAGGATCCCTGCTATGCAAAAGCACAGCATCATGCAACAGACTGCTCGGCTCCTCTTTCCTGACTCCAGCTCATAAATGGTGGTGAGGAGAACTCAACGTTCATTGAGAGCTGCGTTTTGGAACGCATACGGAGTTCGGGAACAGAGACCGGGCATCTTGGAGTTTGTAAATGAGGAATTGACCTCCTTATGTTATGTAAAACGCACCAGCACGATGGTGCGTTTAACCTGTCAAGCTACGCCGTCCACCGATCCGATCGAGCCAGTCAGTGGGGCGGTGGTACAGCCATTCTCATAAAAAACCATAGCACCCATACTGCTATCAAAATTCCTACGCTAGAACACCTGGCGGTGACCACCATAAGGCTCTCCTTAGGCGGTTCTGACCTGGTGCTTGTAGTAGTGTACGACTCGCCCAATCATCCCTTATATGAAGTGGATTACACGGCACTCTTAAACCTTGACCATAGAGTGTGTATAGCTGGTGACTTCAATGCAAAACACCCAGGATGGAACAGCCGCATCCAGAATGAAAGGGGAAGGAATATCTACCGCTTCATCAGCGGAGACCCCACCCTTCATGCGCATGGCCCGCGAGGTCCAACGCAATTCCCGCCTCGTGGCAGGGCGGACGTCATAGACTCCACCATCACAAAAACATTCCATTTGATCTGGACCTCACGGTGGTAAACGCTCTGGATTGTGACCACAGCCTAGTTGTGATCAGTTCAGACGTTACCGTCGCAGCTCTGGCAACGGCAGACTGGGTGGACGAAGTCGACTGGGATGCCGCTATCACCACTATCTAAAACTCCGTGGAAGCCAGTCCCCGGATTGACTCCGTGGAGTCACTCGAGGCGGCAGCCAAGGAGTTCTCCACATCCATCCTAAATGTGGTCCGTGCTCACACACACCGCATTCAAATGGACACACCAAACCCTTCTGATATCCCAGGAGCCATCAAACAGATAATCAGGGCTAAAATGCTGTGAGAAAGCTGTGGCAGAGATTTCGCCATCCCAGGTTAGGAGAAGTACACCAGAGATTCAAGTCCCTGGTAAGACGACTCCTAAGAGCACACCGCAAAGAGGCCTGGGAAAACATGTTAAGGCAAGCAAATCTCCAGGAGAGAAAACCGTGGCGAATATTCCGTAGCCTGCGGAAAGATAGAACAGTACACCAGCATCCCCTACATAGCCCTAGAGGTCGACTCGTATACGAGTCGAAAGAAAAGGCAGATGCACTAGCAGACTATCTGGAGGCTCAATTCCAACCCAGGGTTGAGCCAATGGATGATGACCATGCTGACCTCGTGGAACGAGTGGTGGAGGACTTCCTAGAAGCACCGCCCCCTGACCACGAGGAGTTCCACATCCCCATAGTTGCCCCTAGAGAGGTAGCAACCACGCTTACCTCTCTAAGAAACAGCAAAGCCCCTGGGCAGGACCGTGCCACAGCGGAAATGCTGAAGTCGAAAGAAAAGTCAGATGCACTAGCAGACTATCTGGAGGCTCAGTTCCAACCCAGGGTTGAGCCAATGGATGATGACCATGCTGACCTGTGTGTGTGTGTGTGTGTGTGTGTGTGTGTGTGTGTGTGTGTGTGTGTGTGTGTGTGTGTGTGTGTGTGTATGCATGCGTGCATGCGTGCGTGCGTGTGTCCAGAAATTTAGAGTAAAACCATTCTTCTTGCTTCCCAGTATTTAGAGACTAGATCATCTTAATTTTTTATAATTTCACATACAGTTAGATGAACAAAGTTCATTAAGTAACCTTAACTACATAAAAAGCACTATGGGGAAGTCAAAATTCAATTTTGAACAAATGTCAATTCAGAAGTCATGGCCTGTGATTAAACTTAACTTTGCAGACGTTTATCTTGATTAGCATAAGTATATAGAAGGATATATTTCTGTAAGAATAGTTTGTACTAGAGTGG